>JARWIR010000001.1:36986002-37646950 GCA_029959085.1 Nemophila menziesii
TCACCCTTACATGTTTAGAAAGGCAAAACTAGTGGGGATTACATGCTAATAACTTAAGCTATATTCTCATATCACTCTTTCATATTTAATTTTCTGTCTTTAATTTCTTAGTTTTAATTTAGAAAATCAAACAAAAATCTATTTGTCTTTACTTTTATTTGCGTTTAGTTGTTCTAGCTTTAATTATTCTCACTTGGTATTTGCATAAAATTCTCCTAACCTCTGTAGTCTCTGCGGAACGAATCTTTATCTAAAACTTGCATACGATCTGTATACTTGCAGAACCGTGTAGTTCTAGGGTGTTTTTGCACTTTATTTATATCTTATTTTATCACACCCTTGGCCCCACCAAGTTTTTGGCGCCGCTGCCGGGGACTACATCGTTAGTCCTTGTGCATATATCTTGTGCTTTTATTTTTAGTTAGTTCTATTTTACGCTTTTTTTTTAGTTTTGTTTTTCAGATTTAGTTACAGATGGAGAACCCAAGGAGACTTGAGCTACCCATCGAGTTCAGAGTGGAGCCACGAGGAATTCGCGCTCCAGAAATCCAAGCCGCTAAATTTAAACCTGATCCAGGGATGCTAACTCAATTTGTATCTCATGGATTATTCAGCGGAGATGCACATCAAGATCCGATCCGATGTATTCAGAAATTTATGCAGATCTGTGATGCTTATATCGTAAGAGGAGTTACTAGGGAGCAAGTATATTACCTGATGTTCCAGTTCTTCTTGACCGGATGTGCAAGCGATTGGTTTGATACCCAATACCCTCATATTATTCCAGATTGGGACAAGCTTCAAGCAAGATTCCTAGACCGTTTTTATCCGGTTAGTAGACGTTTAAAAGATATGTTGGAGCTTGAACAATTTATACAAGAAGAGGAAGAGAGTTTGGGTGAAGCATGGTTACGATTTACAGAAAAGAAGGCGAGATGTCCATACCATAAATCCTCGCCGGAATATTATTAACCTTGTTTTATGGAGGCCTTAATGACAAATCAAGAGAGAAAGCAGATTCGTTGGGAAACGCAGGTTTTGTGTTACTAGACCCTGAAGAAGCTGAGTTGGGGATGGAGAGAATTCTTGAGAACGAGAGAAGTTGGCCAAAGAGAGCAATAAAAGAAGACAATTCAGCATCTCTGAAACTTGAAGATTTGGCCAAACAACTCGAAGATCTTAAAGAACAAGCCCGAACACTTGCTCAGGTGAATACGGTACGCACAATTCCTTCGTGTCTTGGTTGTGGATCAAGAAATCATGTGTGGGCAGGATGTATGAATAATCCAGCAGTAGCTTCCGTTCAATATCCTCAAGATAACTATTACTCTGATAGTTACGCTTGTCCTCAAGAAAGCTACACTAATTATCAACAACCTCCACAACGAAAGAGTTGGGTTAAAAAGCAAGAAACTTATCAACAGCCCCAACTTCCACCTTATAATCCACCACAACCTATTCAGAAAAAGGCACCCATTGTTAAAACTTGTCAAGAACCAAAGAAAGATCCACCTAAACAATCAATGCAATTGGCAAAACAAGAACAACTCCAGAGTTTGACTTCGAGTATGACTAAATTAATGCAAACAGTTGAGAAGAAAATGAGTCATAGCCAACAGAAAGTTCGAACCCAGGAGAAGATTATCAAGCAACTAGAGCATACTATATCACAGATGGCGAATACATTACAAACGAGGCCGAAAGGGCAACTCCTAAGTGATACTATTGCTCCTAGAGATGATTCTTGCCATGCAGTTGAATTGCGAAGTGGAAAACAACTACCTCCACCAAGACCAGAACAAGTCCCTATTCCAGAACAAAGGAGGGAAGAGATAATTAAATATACAGTCAAGGAGATAGTTAAACCAAAGAGTGTCCAAGCCGAGACACCTGAAACGACAAGAAAACCAGTGGAACTCAATACACTCCCTCCGCCACCATACCCTTCACGTGTCAGAAAGAAGGACAATGACCTGGAATTCAAGAAGTTCATTGACATGTTGAAGAAGTTGGAAATTAATATACCACTTGTTGAAGCTCTCAAGAGGATGCCAACCTATATGAAATTCATGAAAGATATCCTCTCCAACAAGCAAAGTATAGAGACTGGGGAACCAATAGGATTACCTAGGGAGTGCAGTACTATATGTCAAAGTGAGTTGCCACCAAAGCTAGAAGATCCCGGAAGTTTTACAATTCCCATCGGCATTGGAGATAGTTAGACCGGGAAAGCATTATGTGATTTAGGCGCGAGCATCAATCTCATGCCTAGATCCCTGTTCGAGAAGCTTAATATCGGAGACGTAGTACCCACCTCTGTGGTATTACAAATGGCAGATCGCTCCCTCTCACGACCAATAGGTAAAATTGAAGATGTTTTAGTTAAAGCTGACTCTTTTATTTTTCCTTGTGATTTTATTATCCTTGACTACGACGCGGATAAGAATATCCCCATCATTTTGGGTAGACCATTTTTAGCCACAGGGCGTACACTAATTGATGTTGAGAATGGTGAGTTGATCATGAGAGTACAAGGCGAACAGATACGATTTAATGTGTTTCAGGCAATGAAATATCCTAAGGCGAAAGACGAGTGCTTCAAAGTAGATGTCATCGAAAAAATTACGCAAGAAGTCTTCAATGAAGAAAACTTAGATGATGATCTTAACGAAGCCTTAGCACCTGAAACACCAGAGGAACTCGAGATTTCCCCTGAAGAAGTTGCTGCATTAAACGTGCAAGAACTACTTCGGGAACCAGGTGACATTGAACCAATGAAACAACCTTCTATAATATGTCCACCTGTTCTCGAAGAAAAACCACTTCCAGATCACCTACGCTATGCATATCTAGGTACGAACAAAACTTTGCCTGTTATTATTTCTGCTAACCTTTCAGGTCCTCAAGAGGAGAAGCTACTTCAAGTACTTCGCGCAAACAAAGAAGCAATCAGATGGACTATTGCCGACATCAAAGGAATTAGTCCTTCCGTTTGCAAACACAAAATCATTCTTGAGAACGAAGGTGGGCGATCTATAGAGGGACAGAGAAGACTCATGCTAGCTATGAAAGAAGTAGTGAGGAAGGAAGTTATCAAGTTGTTAGACGCAGGAATTATCTATCCGATTGCTAGCAGTGATTGGGTCAGTCCAGTACAACGTGTTCCAAAGAAAGGAGGTTTCACTACCATCCTTAATGATCAAGGCGAAGCCATACCATCAAGACCAGTTGTGGGGTGGCGAGTGTGCATGGATTACCGAAGACTGAACAAAGCAACAAAGAAAGATCACTTCCCGCTACCATTCATTGATCAGATGCTAGACAAACTTGCAGGGAGAGAATATTACTGTTTCCTTGACGGATATTCGGGTTATAATCAGATTTGTGTGGATCCCCTTGATCAACACAAAACAACTTTTACATGTCTGTTTGGTACTTTTGCTTATAGAAGAATGCCGTTTGGTTTATGCAATGCACCTGCCACGTTCCAGAGGTGCATGATGGCTATATTTTGGGACATGATCGATAAATACTTGGAGGTTTTTATGGATGATTTTTCGGTGTTTGGAGATAGTTTGATGATTGTCTGAATAATCTTGAGAAAGTCCTTGTGAGATGTAGAGAAAAAGATCTCGTGCTTAATTGGGAAAAATGCCACTTCATGGTTCAAGAGGGAATTGTGTTGGGACATAAAGTTTCGAAGGCAGGGATGGAGGTTGATCGTGCTAAAATTGAAGTTATCAAAACACTACCACCTCCGGTTTCTGTTAAAGGAGTGAGAAGTTTCTTGGGTCACACAGGATTTTATCGACGATTCATTAAAGATTTCTCCAAGATCGCCAAACCGCTTTGCTCTTTACTTGAAAAGGATACTCCTTTTAATTTTACTGAAGAATGTCTTCAAGCGTTTTTGACGATTAAGGAAAAACTGATCTCTACACCTATTGTTATACCTCCTGATTGGAAAGCTACGTTTGAACTTATGTGCGATGCTAGTGATCACGCTATGGGTGTTGTGTTGGGGCAGAGGAAAGACAAGATTTTCCACACGATTTATTATGCAAGTAAGACTTTCAACGCTGCCCAGATGAATTATACAGTAACGGAGAAAGAGATGTTAGCCGTGGTTTATGCTTTCGATAAATTTTGTCCCTATCTGGTTGGGAAGAAAACTATTGTATACACGGACCATTCAGCTATTAGGTACCTCATGGAGAAAAAGGACGCCAAGCCGCGTCTCATTAGATGGGTACTGTTGCTTCAAGAATTCGACATAGATATTCGAGAACGAAAAGGATGCGATAATCAAGTTGCTGATCATTTATCAAGGCTCGAAGGATCTGATGCGAACAAAGAACCACTGTTGGTGAAAGAGGTATTCCCTGATGAACAACTTTTTGCTATTAAACGTGCTTTTGTTCCATGGTATGCAGATCTAGTCAACCTCATTGTGAGTGGTGTCTTTCCCAAATATTTCCACCCACAACAAAGACAAAGATTGAATCACCAGGCCAAACAGTATTATTGGAATGAACCATACCTCTGGAAGATATGTAGTGACCAAGTGGTTAGAAGATGTGTACATGAAGGTGAAATGGAGAAAATCATTGAAGGTTGTCATAGTTCACCTTATGGAGGTCACTTTAAGGGCGATAGAACCGCAGCTAAAATTCTTCAATCCGGTTTCTATTGGCCCACCATACATAAAGATTGTCATCGTTTTGTCCAGTCATGTGACAGATGCCAGCACACTGGCAATATATCAAAAAGAGACGCGATGCCGCTTAATAACATTCTTGAAGTCGAGATCTTTGATGTATGGGGAATATATTTCATGGGACCTTTCGTCACTTCCTATGGAAATCTATATATTTTGCTTACGGTAGATTATGTGCCAAAGTGGGTAGAAGCAGTGGCAACACCGAAGAACGATGCTCAAACTGTGATTAAGTTCTTAAAATCAAACATCTTTTCAAGACATGGTACACCACGTGTGCTAATCAGTGATAAAGGTACCCATTTTCTTAATGCCCCCCTGAGACATTTTCTTCGAAAGTTTGGAGTGAAACACCGAACTTCAACCGGTTATCACCCACAAACTAACGGTCAAGCTGAAGTTTCCAACCGGGAAATCAAATCTATTCTTGAGAAGACCGTGAACAAATCGAGGAAAGATTGGTCTTTAAAGCTAGATGATGCTCTCTGGGCATACAGAACAGCATTTAAAACACCAGTTGGGGCATCTCCATATCGCATGGTCTACGGCAAAGTGTGTCATCTACCGATTGAACTAGAATCTCGAGCCTACTGGGCTATTAAAACTCTGAATCTAGACCCAGACTTGGCCGGGAAGCAAAGGATGATGCAGTTGAACGAGTTGGAGGAGCTTCGTTATCTTGCCTATGAAAATTCACGTCTCTATAAGGAGAAAACAAAGCGATGGCATGATAAACGGCTCCGTCCAAAGCATTTCGAGATTGGACAAAAGGTTTTATTATACAACTCTCGATTTTCGAACTACCCAGGAAAGCTTAAATCACGTTGGGGAGGACCTTACATTGTTACCAAAGTCACACCGCATGGAGCAATTGAGATTGAAAATCAAGCCGAACAACGGACATTCATGGTGAATGGCCAGCGTTTGAAGAGATACTATGACAGTGAGGACTTTGAGCAAGGGGAGAAAATCTACCTTGTCGAATGCGCTTAGCCTGAGGTACACGTCTAACTCAAAGACGTTAAACAAAAGTGCTCTTGGGAGACACCCCTTCTTTTAATTGCTTTTTAGATTAGTTGTTTTTGCTTTGTAGTGTATAATTTAAAGTTAGTGTATATTTTTAAGTGTGTTTACAAGCTAATAGGAGAGAAAGGTAGTGTGTTATTGTGCAGGAAACGAGTTTGGGGTCGAAAGGAAAAAATTGGAGCAACTCAAGGTCTGACGCGGACTACCCCGCGGACTACCCCCTGGTCCGCAGGGATGCACCGTGCCCCAAAAACCCGTACCACGGGTCGGGGACCACGGGTTTTATCCAGAAATTAAAAAAAAATTCGTTCGATAGGCGCGGTACAACGGACCCTGGTCCGCACGCCCAAAACGCGTGCCACGGGGTCTGGTACCACGGGTTTTTTGACGGACATGGCGCGGACCACCCCCTGCACCGCACCCCTGGTCCGCACGCCCAAAACACGTGCCACGGGGTGCTAGCTCGGGTATTATCCAGTGGGCAAAAATTTGGAACAGCAGAAGCTGCGGTACACCGCAGGTTTCGTCCGGTGCACCGCAAGAGGCGGTTTGTGAAGGAATTCTTTTCCTAATCAAACTCTTACCTTATGAGATTAACCCTAGCCTTCCATACACGAATTTTTCAGACCCAAACCCTATATATACATCTTAAAGCTTGTGCAAACCTTCACAATTAACACAACAACTCATCAAATCCTCTCCATCATCTTCCATAAACACAATCCTTCATCAAATTCATCACACTACACCATCAAAACACCATCAAATTCAACAAGCTTTAAAGAGTTCTTCCAAGAATCAATCAATTAACCTTTCTCTTTCATCAATTCCAAGCAACAACATCAAGCTAAACCAAATTTTCCTTAAACTTTTAATCCATCCTTGGTATAACTTGAGTTGTGGGTAAATCAAGCATGACTAACAGATCTGAAGCTATGGAATACAAGAGAAAGTGTTCAATCCTTGGGAAGAATAAGAAATTGCCTGGAGCCACCATTGAAAAACCCATCAATCTTGATGAGGTTTCTGAAGAATCAAAAGATCAGGCACCTGAACAACCACTACCAAAGAAGAGATTAACTGCTAGAATGTCCACACCATCAAGGAGGCCTTTAGACAAAATAAAAATCCAAGACCAAGGTTCTTCTACCTCTTCCTCTAAAATTGCTTATGATCTTCCTCCTTGGGCTATTCAGTTACAGAACGAAGTTGAAAGATTACGTGAAGATAACAAAGACCTTTGGGTAGAAATCATGCAGTTGGAAACAAAGGTAGAGAATTCGACCTTGTACAAGGATATAGATGATTACACCGATCCCTCAGCTTCAGAAGATGAGGATGACATGATGGATCTCTATGGCCAGCCAGGTAGGTCATTCTAATTTTTCTCAATAGCTTGTATGCATTAGGTAGTTTAGTTAGTTTTAATTTTAATTTTATTCCATGCTTGAGTCTTTTTCGAGTCGTGGGGACGCGGCTCACTTTTGAGTTGTGGGTGGGGATTCGTTGTCCTCATCTTCTTTTCGTTTCTGCATAAAATTTAAAATTTTTAGGTTGAATTAAGGCATAGAATATCTTGAATGTACCTATTTGAGCATGATTTTATTAGGTCAATGATAGTAAGTAGTTTGTTTTTGAAAGATGCAAACAAAATTCGTTTAGCATGCATGTATGAAAACAGGAAATAAAGGATAGAAAAGTTAATGAGCAATGCTAAGAAAACACGTTGAAACTTAGGAATAGTTATTTGGTGTGTAGAACGTGAGGTTTAAAATTAGTTGAAAATCCACTTATCTATGAACTAATAATGAAAACGTAACGAAATCCGGTAGTTAGAAAAATGACTAAGGCAGTTCTTTCATGATAAACACTTGAAGCCTTTACTTTCTCACCCTTTTGTTTGATATTATTGTTATTTATCCGTCTTAGCCCCTCTGAGCCTTTCTAAAGTCGTTTATTGAAACACATTATAATCCATACCCTAGTTTTTAGGACTTATCTATATGACCTGCACTCGAATCGCAAAACCTGAGACACTCGTTTTAGAGCTTGAGTTTGGGGTGGTGGGTTTCATCATTAGGGAACTTTGGGAATTTGGGAATTATCTTTGTGATTTTATTGATGATGAATTGTTATTATTGTAACCCTTTGCCGGGGTAATAGTGAATGAAAAAGAAGCTACGAGCTAATTTTGCCAACAAGGGCATAAAAAGAACATATATATGAAAAAAATAAAATAGTGTGATATCTCAACACCAAAAGAGAATCATATCTATACAAAAGAAAAAATTGATATGAAAAGAATATATATTCGGACCGGCAAAGTGGATTTTATATCATCAAAGGTTTTAATTGGGATTATTGGGGATGCACATTAAAAAGCATCAATAAATTCGGTTGAGTGAGAACATCTTCGAGTGAGAACTCAAGCTCTAGGGCGATTCGTTGATGGCTAGTGAGGAGAGAGCCAAAAGCTCACTTTTCATTATCCAAATATACCACACCCGTCCTCAAGCCAAGTTATAACCAAGACCTTAGGATTTTTAACTACCAGATGGAGAAACAATTGAGCTATTAGGTAGTAGGTAAGTGGACCATTGGATGCTTTATTTGGGACGTATGAACAACCTATAGCCATTAACCTGAACTAAGTTATCATCCTCTCCTTCTGGCATTGCGAAATTAATCTTAACTTGAAGTTATGGAATGTTGATTACATGTATATTAGGCATATTTGTGCATTAATTCTTGAGCATTACTACATGAGATTTTTTTGGATAATATGCTCTAGGATCATTCATTATGTTTTGTTCTTGTTCTCCTCCGACTTCTTCTTGTTTATTTTGACTACCCTACTGTTCTTTACTTTTATTGTATCGGGACGATACAACTTTGAGTTGGAGGTCTTGATGTCTCCTCATTTGTGATAGTAAAATATACTCATGAGACATCATTTTAGGCTTATTTATTAGTTTATAGGTTGATTTTAGCTTATTTTAGTGCACTTTCCTATTTTGGGTCTTGATTTGTAGAATTATTATTTTTAGAGCAAATTGGGTTTAATTGTTTATTTAGTGTGAAGCTTTAAAGATAATTATGGAGATTAATTAGAGTCCAAGTCAAAGACAACAACTTATGGAAGGAGATATGCATGGAAAGTGGAGATAAGGAAATAAAAGCTAAAAAGATGGAAAAGGAAAAGCTGCCTAAATCTGGGATTCTGCACACACGTCTAAAGATTGGTGGTTTTACCTAAGAAATAGGCCGAATTTGGTAATTTCCTTTAAGGGTCTAGATAATTCTGTTGCGATTCTTTTGGTATCTTGTGGAGCAAAATCCGACCAATAACGAAGAAGATACACTCAAAACAGTGCAGCAGTGTTTATCTTTATTTCCTTACGAATTTGAGTTGGGCTAGGAGTCCATTACTTGAAGTTATCTCCACCAAAACGAATTAGGTCAACCTCTACACTATAAATACAGCCTCTTAACAATCTTAAATCATCCTTGGTGAAACCTTAAACCAAGAGGAAGCTTACAACACAAGAGAAAAGTCTGGAAGGAGCTGTTCATCAACAATGTCTTCTTCTACCTTTAAATTTGTAATTTCTTTCTTTTCTTTCATGAACTAAATTTCTTTAACTTGAGTTTTAGCATTAATGTATGAACCCTAGTTTTGATTGACATCTATCTAATTTGGGAATTTAATGTTTTAAATAGAATTATAGTTTTTATTCTCTGTTTATGTGTTTGGATTGATATTCTGTGTTCTTGTGGACGGCCGCCATTAGAATTACCATCTAGTAATTAGGATACCATTGACAACGGTGTTTAATTGCATGTTTAGCACATAACGTCTAGTCTTAGGTCTGATCTGACAACCCAACCTAGCTAGATAATCACTATGGTTTAGTCTTTTTGACTATTTACCAATTACAGGAAAAGTTTGCTTAGGAAGCCTTATTGACACAGGTAAATCCTATTTTAAACTACCGATAGCATATTGGGACCGATTAGGGAAATACTACATAATTCACCCTTACATGTTTAGAACGGCAAAACTAGTGGGGATTACATGCTAATAACTTAAGCTATATTCTCATATCACTTCTCTTTCATATTTAATTTTCTGTCTTTAATTTCTTAGTTTTAATTTAGAAAATCAAACAAAAATCTATTTGTCTTTACTTTTATTTGCGTTTAGTTGTTCTAGCTTTAATTATTCTCACTTGCTATTTGCATAAAATTCTCCTAACCTCTGTAGTCTCTGCGGAACGAATCTTTATCTAAAACTTGCATACGATCTGTATACTTGCAGAACCGTGTAGTTCTAGGGTGTTTTTGCACTTTATTTATATCTTATTTTATCATACCCTAGGCCCCACCAAGAAGAAGCAAACTTACTATGCCCAATGTTAGCAATATCCAATGCATTACCATTTTCAACTGAGACTGAGTTACCACCATAATAAGAAGAAGAATTCTGAATCAAATTTACATCATTAGTCACATGACTATTAGCTCCATAGTGTAGAAATCACGTTTCAGGATCATAAGAGGTACTAGCACTATTATTATGTGCGTGAGAAGAATTATTAGACTGTGCAGCTAGAACAACACGAGTATCATTACGAGTATCATTATTACCAGCACGATTTGCAGCACGAGGAGAAGGATACGTGGTAAAGTCAACACAACACCAACAATCGAGTGCATTATGAGCTATTTTAGCAAAAATTTGACATACAGGTAAATGAGAGTTCATACCAATAGAGGAGGATGGAGGTGCTCCTAAAATAAAGCTTGAATTCGAGTAAAAACCACGTCCATGACCTCGACCTCTTCCTCGATAAGGCTGACCACGTCCACGACCATATGAAGGAGCCGAATTAGAAGATGAATTCGAAAATAATTTTGTATGAAGCTGAGCACCAGACTCAGAAGTTTCACTCATCTGCATATGCATTTCCTCAAAAATCAATAGGCTGTCTAACGAGTGAAAAGTAAGATTAGATGATTGAGCATTCGTAATACGAATGCTTGACTTAAATTGATTGTATTCAATCGGCAATCCTCGTAGAGTGTAGATGATTATATCTTCGAGTGGTAAAGCAGCAGATGCAGTCTCCAATCCATCACAAATCGATTGAATCGAAGCTTAATAATCGGTCATACGTTGATCTCCTTTCTTGATATTACATAATTTCATCTTTAATTGATGAACATGAGTGCGACATTTAGAGATAAAAATCTCCTCCAATTTAGTCCATACCTCAGACGCGTGAGACAACTTGACTACTTGTGACAAAATTGAAGGAATCATAGACGATAGAAGTGAAACCTTCAGCTGCTGATCTTCAATAAACCAAATAGAAAACAGAGGATCAGTCAAAGAAGGTTGAATAACACCGCCATTAACATGACGAAGATAGCCATGAGCTTCTAAAATCGCTTCAATTTGCGAGCGCCAAAGGACATAGTTTGATGATTCGAGTTTAATCTGAACTAAGCTGCTCCAGTTCTGTCGAAGAAGTAATAACCCAGCTAGAATTGATGAGCTGGATGTTATGTGAGGAGTAGATGCTGAAGACGACGATGACATGATTAAGAAGATGATGACAGCGGAAGAAGAAAACAGAATCGATTGAGGCGGAGAGACGAAGCTTCAAGAAGTCACCATTGTTGTCGATGAAGAAGTTTCGAAGAAAAATTCTCTCCTTAGCTATGATACCATATAGAAGTAGAGAAATAGAGAGAGAAATGTTAAATGTATATTGTGTATTATTATTCAATGTGATCTGAATGTTTTCTTATATACTACTGCTATTACACACACAATACATACACACGTGTGTTATACACACGTGTGTTACAGCTGTTTACTAACTAACCTAACTACTTTGACTAACACCTAACCACTTTGACGAACTATAGTAAGTGGTTATATACTTATCACACATACTTACAACAATTTTCCGAGCTCTATGTATTCGAATATTGGGTTCCATTCAAATTAAACTAGTGTGAGATGCTCGTTCTTTTAGTATAATTATATGAATACATTCTAATTAAATTGATGTGAGACTCTCTTGTGCTTTCAATTTAAGCGTTAGAATACAACTCACTGATCTACATTGATATTATGAGCTTTAGGTCTCATAACATTGTGTTTTGTCTCGGTTAAAATTATGTGAGACACTCACTTTTTTAGTTTAATCTTCATATACAACTCACTGACCTATATCGAGCTTCAAAGGCTCTAGTTCGCAAAGGATATTCCACTCATTGAATTAAACTAATGCCACACGATTGACATTTAGTTGTTTGAAAAGGTAAAACTTACAAATCTAGATCGAGCTTTAAAGGCTCTACATTTGTTTTTTTTTTTTTTGGTCGAAATGCACTTAAATATATAAGAAAAATTACATCACCCTATCCCTAAGGGTTGAAAATCTAACAAGAGTAGTTTGGCTAATTGGGGAGGGGGAACAAGGTTCCAAATACTAAACAAGGAGCCCTTGAGCTTTTGTTTAGTAACCCAATCAGCACACGAGTTTTTAGACCTCTTAGCAAAAGAGATTTTAAGTTTACATGCCAATTTACATCTAGCAATACAGTTTACAAAAATTCTAGCATTACAAGAAATTTTGCATCCAAAAACAGTTTGATCCACAAGTCCTTTGCAGTCACTTTCAATTTCCACCTTTCCTCGGGGGTACGTAGCTGCCATCTTACATGCCTCCACCAATCCCCTAGCTTCAGCTTCCATTGGAGAGTTAACTGTAATGAGTAAGGCCTTTCCATCGATCATCTTCCCAAAAGAGTCCCTAACAATACAAGCGCAAGAAGCTTGTTTAGTATTATAATTAAATGATGAGTCACAATTAATTTTAATCTTTCCATTACAAGGTGGAGTCCACCCTGTTTTACTTTTAAAAATCCCATTTCTAGTTACAGAATTATTGAAAATTTCCTCCTGGTAACCATCATTAAGAATAGTGACATTCTCTTTCTCAGCTTGTCTTAAGTTGTTAACTTTTTTAGCCTCAGTTTTCTTTCTTATAGCAAGAAAATAATCATCACTGGCTTTAAGTGCCTCTCGTAATGTAATCATAGGGTCAGGTAGCACACCTTTGAATATATATTCATTCCTTCCTTTCCAAATAGCCCAAGCTATAAAAAAGGCATTTTCACCAAGTCTAGTGTCTGAAATATCAGTTCCATTTATACATTGCCTTAAAAAATTAATCCACCTTTTAACATTACAGGTTGGTTGAGTAAGGGCTCTAAAACAAAGTGGACTTGCCATCCACACTGCTTTAGCCCAAGAACAGTGAAACAAGAGATGTTCAACATTTTCTACTCCTGATTCACATATAGGACAAATTGAAGTTTCACTTGCCTTTCCTTTTTTCCTATTTTCATTAGTAGGTATAGCATTTTCACAACATTTCCAAAGAAAATTTTTAACTTTTGGTTGAACTTTCATTTGCCAAATAAAGTCCCAATCCTCAGATTGTAACTTAAAAGAACTTTCAGCCTCTTTTTTATTCTTTCTCATTTCAACTTGATGTTGTGCCTTCCATAGAATCTGATACATATCCTTAACACAAACCTCTCCATTCAAAGAGAAGGGCCAGAATGGAGAGTCCTCACAAGAGAAAGGAGGGATATATATACAAGATATGGTTGCAACAACATCTAAGTCAAATAATTGATTGAGAATTTCTGTATTCCATTCAAATTTATCAATATACATCAATTCAGACACATATTTCATTTCACACCCCAAAGGCTTAGTAAGATAAGATTTGTTAGGGACCCACAGGTCCTCCCAAATTTGAATATTTTTACCATTTCCAACATTCCATCTCAGGGACTTTAGAAAACAGTTTCTTCCCTCAATTAAACTTTTAAAGCCCCATGAGCAATTACTAGGTAAAGTAGCTAAAGAGAAATCAGATAGAGGGAAATATTTACCTTTAAGCACTTTAAACAATAAAGAATTTTTTCTATTCATAAACTTCCATGCATTAGAAGATAACAAAGCTAAATTCTGGCAATGAAAATCTTTGAACCCCAAGCCACCATCATGTTTAGAATTCATCAGAGTATTCCAATTAATCCAGTGGCACTTACCTTGCCCTTGATTACTCCAATAAAAAATAGAAATAAGAGAAGTAAGGTGAGTAGTAACTTTTTTAGGTATCAAGAAAACTGACATTAAGTAATTTGGGATGGCTCCAATAACAGCTTTAATTAAGATCTCTTTACCACTTTTAGAAAGTAGTTTAGTGTCCCAACTTTCCATCCTATTGATAATTTGTTCAAGTAGCCATTCTGATGATTTTACCTTAGACTTTCCCCAAGAAGAGGGAATTCCAAGATATTTGCCAAGATGATCCAGTTTACTCATATTCAAAGAGGTAGAGATCTTATTCTTAACATCCAGTGGTGTATTTTTACTAAACAA
Organism: Nemophila menziesii; assembly: GCA_029959085.1. Lineage (NCBI taxonomy): Eukaryota > Viridiplantae > Streptophyta > Magnoliopsida > Boraginales > Hydrophyllaceae > Nemophila > Nemophila menziesii. The sequence continues at coordinate 37,000,219 of JARWIR010000001.1, forward strand.
AATACCACTTTTATTCAAGTTTACTTTCTGACCTGAGGCAAAAGAGTAACAATTCATAATATTCCTAAAATATCAATATTATTCTCTTCAGGTAAGAGCTCTAGATTTGTAACTTAGCGTGAAAACCCTGTTAATTTGACTTAAGGTAAGAGCTCATATGATATGATATATATATATATATATATATATATATATATATATATATATATATATATATATATATATTACTTGATGAAAACCATGTCGTCATTCAACTTAAAGTAAGACCTGGTTCGAGTTTCTAGGTACGTTACTTGACAGTTGATATGATGTTTGTCTGTATTTTACTTAAGGTATTCAGCTTACTATGATTTATACATATGTATGGGGAAAAACTTGTGTAAACCCACCCTACGGGTGGGGTCATAGTTTTAGTGTTTAATTTAATATTTTTAATATGACCATGGAGAGAGAAGGTGGTAGATGCGTTTAGGTTTGTTGTCTTTTTTTTTTCTTATTTTCATTTCATGTTTACTATCATTATTTTCTTTTTTTAATATAATACATTTATAAAATTGACAAAAAAAAAATATATGTATATATTTATGAGCTATTAATTTATAAATGTCTATTAAAAATTTATTTGTTAAAAATATCCCTTAATAAAATTATTTATTAAAAACATCTCTTGATAAAAATACCATGATATAATTTTTTAATTATTCTATTATTTATTATTTAAATTTAACCACCCTATTACAACTTTCCACCACCACCCGACCACGACAACCACCACTGCCACCCTATTACTACCACCAACACTACAACCTCAACCACTACCACCACCACCACCACCAAAACCACTTAGTACTAATTTCATCACACGCATGCGTCAGAGATTTTTTTTTTTTAAATCGTCATAACTAATCCTAAAAAAATAAACAGTTTTATTTATTTTTCTATTACTTTCAAAAATCTACTTTTTTAAACCTTTCAGGTTATCTAGTTGTGAATATTTTTATTATATACCCTAAAATCGAAAGTTTGAATCACATGTGACGTCTAGCGCCCGTAACGTGTCCGTTTTAGAACCAGTATGCATTGTATGTGGATTCATATATATTTTGCATACTTCCTTTTTTGAGATCTTCACATTAGCCATCCACTTTGCGTAACAATTCCCCTCTTAATGAATTTTGTCTCAAAATCTGGATACTTACTTATACATCACACCTTCCCCTATGTTCGCCTCCTATGTAAGACATCCAGCCACAAAAGTTCACTAATAGGGTATGTACTCCCCTAATACCCACCTATTGGTGAATTTTTGTGTCTGGATGTCTCACCTGGGAGGAGAACATAGGGGTAGGTATGCTGAGTAAGAATCTGAAGTTTGAGTTGGACAAAATTCACTGAGAGACGAATTGTTACGCAAAGTGGATGTCTAATGTGAAGACCTCAATACATAACGAGACACAAAATCGTTGCGGGTGTCAGACGGCACATGTAATTTAAACTTTCTATTTTAGGGTATATAATAAAAAAATTCACAACTAGATAACCTCATAGGTTTAAAAAATATATTTTATAAAGTAATAGAAAAAAATATAAAAATATTTATTAAATATGGACACAAATATATATATATATATATGTACATTATTTATAAATATTAATCCAGATATTTGTGCAACGTCTACTTTTATAAAAAAAATTAGTATTATCTTATTTTTATTATAAACATATATATAAATCTTGAATGATAATCGATAATCGAAAAATATAACTTTTTATTTATATTTTCATTATCCCATCTTAATATAACAAAAAAAATATTAAAACTTAAAAAAATTCTTCTTCATTTTTTTATCTGCATAACAAATGTATATATATATATATATATATATATATATATATATATATATATATATATATATATTTTCTGTTTTGTCAATTTTATATATGTATTATGTCACAATTATTTATGACAAAAAACATGTAATGAAAAAAAAAACAATGAAAACAAAAAAAAAACAATAACAAGAAAGAAAAGAGACAAACAAACCTAAACGAATATCTCACGTTCTCTCTCCATAGTCATACTAAAAGTATTAAATTAAACACTAAAACTATGACCCCATCCCTAGGGTGAGTTTACACAAGTTTTTCCCGTATGTAAGGAACAAAGTGTACAAAACTTGGTTGTAACCTCGTAGATAATGAATCCAACGATCTTTGTATGCTTATAATTTAAGTGGGTACTAATTTGACGTATTACATAATAGAGTGCCTTTTGATGGGTAACCTTGAGTGCCCTTTGAAGCATTACAGAAAAAGATTTTAGCTTAAATGCATTAAATACTAATTAAACTCTATAACCATGACCATAAAACTCCATTACTCCTCCATCTAATGAGATAAAAATATGAGATAAAAATAAATATTTTGTAACCAGTTAGGTTAGCTCAATTAGCCAGAGTTTTGCTATATTTTCAGCACTTAACGTAGAAGTCTAAAGTTCGAAACCCCTCCCTAACAGGTAAACATGGACAGACGTGTATATCCCTGTGGAATTAGTCGTAGTGCGCGCAAGCAATCCTGGATCATCCATGTAAAAAAACATTTCGTTCTAAGTTGTATGTATTTTGTAGCTCTGATACATAAAAATTACCTCATAACAACACAAATAGCACTCGTCTCTCTATTATTATATTTCTTTTGCAACTAAATGTTCAGCGGGAGACTTATGCACATTTTCACATTTATATGATCGTCAGAGTGCCATTGAAAATGAGGAAAATACTTTTTGGGGCCTCAAAAACCTCTCTTTTATAAATAAAGTCCTAACTAGAAAAAAAATACTTTTAAAGCCAATTCCTAACTTTCTAGTTGGCTTTTTTTACCCTTTTACCCTTATTAAGCAGACCTTCTTTGGTGGTACAGACCCACGTCCTTAGTGATTTTTTCAAACTGTTTATTCTTTCTTGTTAATATGGGTTGTACCCACGAAGCCTTTTTTAACACATTTTTCGTAAAACACACCGTGGGTACGGATCCATGTGTTTACGTTTTTTATTAAGTCAATACTTTGTTTTGTTAAGTCATTAATTTAGGTGGGCTGTACCATGTAGAACAAAAACACTTAAAGGGGTCAGGCCCATTACACCTATGTTTACAATGGGCTGGCCCCATCAATATTAAACACTTAAAGGGGCTAGACCCATTAACCAACAACCAGGAAAATAAAAAATTCAACATCGATATATAACAGGATATGGAATGTACCCATATTGATCAAACACAATTAACAACCATTTTAACATTTTATACGGTATTGGGCTAGCCCCATTACCTACCACCCAACTATATGGGGCTGGACCCATAACTAACACAACCTAGATGGGGCTGGCCCAAATAATCGAACGACATTAAAAAAAATCTGCAAATCGATCGACGAGGCTTGAAACCAGATCGAGCATTCCCCTGAGCACTTATCGGGAGTGGTGTTGGATCTAAGCAACGAAACCCGCACCAGAGATCGAGCAGGGTGATGATGAACACGGAGGAGAGGGTCCACGATCTGGATCTCGATGGAGGGAAGGGGCGTCACTTGTACGGTGGTGCTGGCCACGATCTGAATCTGAATCTGGATGGCTGACGGAGATGGTGAAGCAGCTGGGTACGGTGGTGAAGCAGTGGGGGCGATGGTGAAGCAGCGGCGGAGGTCTTCACGGCGGTGGTAGTGATGACTGTCATGACTGCAGATCTGTGGTGGTTTTATTGTTTCTGTGACGGGAGACGAAGGTGAGGGTGGTTATGGTGGTCTTGGTGATGGTGGTTTGCTGGTGGTCTTGGTGATGCTGGTTTGTTGGGGGACTTTGGTGGGGATGTTACAGAGAGGATGGTGGGTAGAAGGTGGGAAGGTGATGGTGGTGAGTTGTTAGGTGGGTTGGGATTGGATGGTACTGGTTCGTGGGGGGTGTGGGTGGGGGTGGGGGTGGGGATGGGAGTGGGGGTGGGGGTGGTTCGGTGATGAAGATGGAGTGGGGGTTGGGGTTGCTGTGAGTGTTTTCATGGTAAAGGTGAAGGTGGGGTGGGTGGTTGCTGTGAGTGAGAGAGAGAGAGAGAGAGAGGAGAGTGAGAGAGAGAGAGGAGAGAGGAGAGAGAATCGAATGTGAGAGAGGAGGGTTAGCAGAGTGAATAATGGGTGAGGGGATCGGCGTTCTTAAGGGGGTGGAAGATTGGTTTTTTTGTTTTTCAATGTTAGGTAATGGGTTGGGGGGCATTTTTGGGCTTTACTTCTATTAGTTAGCCACTAACTAGTGTAGTAACTATCTGGCTTTTAATTATAAACCACCAAAGCACCTAGGCCTCTTAAAATAAAGAACCCATTAAAAATACATCCGAATTGACCGAATTCAGTAACCAACTAGTTCAAAGTTCATATCACACTCGAATGTGTTTCTTATTGGTATATTATGTTGTATCATGTATGTTTTTATAATATCTAATTTTATAGTATATATTTTAGAGAATATTTTACTCTGTTATAGTATCTAACCACTTACAGTGAAATATTCTCACATAAATTCATATCCTTAAAAAAATGATTGGTTAGATAATATGATCATCTCCTAGGTTCAATTAGATTTATTTGCAATCACTTTTGAAGAAACTTATAAACATAATATCATGTAATTTATCTGAAATCTTTGACTACTAAGGTGTTTAGATTCTAGGCACTTAAGTAATCAAAAAAGCGTTCACTCTTCTGAGTAGCTTCCATCATTTAATATAATACAACTCCACATATGTGCAATCCTTTTATATAATTATACAAGAAAAGGTAAAATGATAAAGATTTAGTAGGAGGTGGTCCATACCCAAGTAAAACCTTTTGACCACTATAAAACGAGGATAATACAAATTGAGGCCCAATTTTGGGCAACTTTCTCTTTTAAATCTCAGTTACAAAAAATTCCTTTTTAAGTCCTAAATCTAACTATCTGGTTTGGGTTTTGACATTTTTGCCCCTGTTCTTACTGGGTACGGACGTAATACGTTTCTTTATTTTCACTTTTTTTACGTTAGTTTTTTATTATATAGTTCTACTAATACGGGGATGGCCCAATATAGTACAAAACTCAAACGGGTCTGTACCCATTAAGAATAAAAGAAACAGTTTTTAAATTTGGTAGGCTTAAATAAATATCCATGTAGTTCAAAACAATACATTAATACTTAAATTTTATTATATAACATACACATACAAAGAACTACACAAACAGTATTGGGCCAGCCCCATTACCTACAACCCAACTACATGGGGCTGGACCCAATAAGAATTACAGTAAAACAAAAAAAAAACAAATAATCCTATCATGGGCTGGCCCCATTACATTACAACTATTTGGGTCTGGACCCATAAGGAATTACACAAACAAAAAAAACATATGGCCCGTATCAGGGGCTGGCCCATCACCCACCCATATCAATCTGGGTCCAGCCCCATTAACCATTACATTAAAAAAAAAACTGGATCTGATGCACCGACGAGAAGGCAACGCCGGAACTGGCCCCATCGACAGTGGACGGCGTGGTGGCGTTGATGAAGCGCTGGAGTCTGACGGGAAGATGCAGGTTTCCATGGTTGGTGATGAAGCGCTTGGAGGGTTTTTCTGGTAGCAGAGGTGGGTGGGGATGGTGATCAGAGAGGTGGTGTCCATCGGGTTTTTCTGGTCACAGCGAGCAGCAGGTGTGGTGGTGGATCTCTCACAGCCTGAACCTGGGTCTGGACCTCCACGGTAGCAGCGTCGGCGCTGGACCTCCACGGCAGCAGCAGCGGCGCTGGGTCTCGACGGCAGCAACAGCACCGGCCCTGGAACTCGACGGCAGCAGCAGCATCAGTGATGAAGATGGCGGGGTCGCTCCAGATCTGAGATGGAGCTCAGATCGAGGAGGGTGGGTGTATGTCTTAGATGCAGAGTTTTAGTGGCTTTAATGGGGTGGAAGTGGAGGTGGGTGGGAGGGTGGAGGTGGAGGTGGGTGGGAAGGTGATGGTGGTTACGGTGGTGGTGAAACAGTGGTACTGAAACAGAGAGAGGGTGGTGAGCGATGGTGGTGGTGGTGATGGAGATTCATGGAGGGGGGTTGGGGTGGGTGGTGGGGGCGGTGGTTGGGATGGGTTAGAGAGAGAATAGAGGTAGAATAGAGAGAGAATAGAGCTGAGGGAATAAGAGAGAGAAGGGTGGGGGATCCGGTTGTATAATGGGTTTGGGGGGTGGGATTTTTGGTTTCCACTGAATGGATAGAGGGTGGGGGTATATTTGTACATTAACTCCTATTAGTTAGACTAGTTACCAGGGAATTGGGGTGGAATTTAAAAAAGAAAGTGGGAATAGGTTGGGCCTTATAAAGTAAGTTCCCCTATAAAACAAAGCTATTTTTTGGTCGTTGAGGCCACGAAGTGAAGAGCATAGAATTAAAAAAAATCTGAGGAAATAATAATAAAATTAATTGGCCTTTCACTTTCACTTTAAGCTTTATAGATATACATATTCTTTTCATGGAATTACAAAAAATATCCGACAATATTAGGCTGCGACAAAGATCGAATATTATCAAATGACCATCAGAATTAAGACAGATATAAAGATGGTCCCTTAGCTCAGCAATGAGAATTATTAATTTGGTCCCTAGCTATTGTCGATTGACCTAACACATTCTTGATCAGACTATTCAGTTTTGCTACCATTTCTTTTAAATATATATATATAATTGGATGTATGACAAAAAAAAAAAAAAAATTGGACGAAAAAAAAAAAACATCTCCAAATATACTAAACTATCAGTCGCTTCCTACTTTATTAAAACTTTTCAAAAAATTGTTGATGTTTTTCACGTCTGCTGTCGCTCTATGCCTAACTGTGTATGCTAACTTATCAGCTCGCGTGTTTAGATACCTATAGATGAGCAAAAAAGTGACGGCTCCAACATACTCCACTATTTTATTGATTACCCTCAGCATCATTTTAAACTTCTAAGTAGATGTTGACACTTACTTAAGATAACAAGATCAAGGTTATTCGAAAAGATCATAATCTTTTCCTCAACAAATTCTTTAGACATCTCTCGCGCCTCAATAACACTTGCGCTTCTCCTTCAGTTCCGGAATCGCACAACTCTGTCTTGGAATGTTCTATACGTATCCCATTAATTGTATGAATTTGAACTATATTGATAACTGTGGGGTTGTATGGCTGATCAAAGGATGTATCACATGTAAAGCCGGTGTTTGTTTGGAAGTTCATACTGCATTCTAGCGGGATCAGTACAGATCTATTTTATGGTAGATCAATAATAGGAACAATCCAATTCTCGCGAATAAATTCTTTGATGTTGACATTGGTGGTTCTAATTATATCGTCGGTACTTACATCAGTTTTATTGTCTGGAGTATCTTTTCCTTCCATATATCTATATCATCAAAAGCACATAAGTAGTAATAACTCTAGGTTGTCAACCACCCTCCACATAAGTTTATATAATATTAATAATCCATTATCCCAAATTCTCTGTTAGGTCTTGTTGTATTCTGAATTGAGAGGTTGATCTTGTCCAAATTGATTGACAAATCACGCATGTTAACAACACATGAAAACAGTTTCATCTTCAGAATGACACAATCCACACTCGACATGCAAAAGATATGTGTAAAACTTTTGTGGACTCTTCGCCTAATGCAAAAGATAGGCTGAGTAAGGGGATCTCTCAGCGTGTTCTTTGTAGTCCACACTACCTTCCTAACCTCGTCGAGATCCTCTAAATGCCTTCTCGTTGAAATATCACAGTCACCAACCATGTGTCCCAGCCTTCCATGATTGAAAAACAACCATATATATTTTTAATTAAAAGTAACCAAGCCAACGCCGTCCTCCAACTTCAAGTATACTCCAGCAAGAAGTGGCTCCTTCACATTTAATTTAACTTTAAATCTCAAGAGAGGAATAATTTCTCCCTCTCCTTCAGGATAGCCAGCCTCCTCAAGCTTAATATAATAGTTTGTAAAAACAATAATAGTGTCCAAGTTGTTCTACATAAAACAAATACCACAGACCTGGACCCATGACGAAGAATAATCAAGACTAATGTCCAAAAATATTAAAAGTTCAGGCCAAAGGTTAAAGTTGGCATGCAATCCTAGGAAAATCCCAGCCTCATGTTCAAAACCCTATCAAAATCTTCATACTCCTAAATCTCAAGCTTTAACATATTTTTCCTAATTTCAGTGCACCTAAGCTCACCCAGAACATGCCTTTTATAATTCAAATTATTACGAAAACCACTAGAAAATGCCTTAATATCTCGAATAATTTGTAGAAGCGTCATGCATGTTTTTTTCTATTTAGGAGAAATCACACTAATTTTGATGCATAAACTAACAACACCTAAATACTTTTTATTCTTATCATTGATTTGAATCAAAGGCAAAGCGCGCCTATCAAAAATGTCCATTACAAGATGCGAGATAGAATAAAAACAACAATTAAATATATGATAACGAGTTTTAAAACATTGAAGAAAAAGAGACACGAATTGGGGAGCAAGATAAATTGAGTTATGATATGATACTGATGTCTATGTTTTTGTGATATATTAATTAATTCATAAGATATTATTTTGGGAGCTTATTGGGCCTAAGTGGGGTAATTTTCTCTATTATTTGCTATATTGTACTTCTGCTTCTCGTTTTGGTCATATTACTATATATAGAGCTTTTGTTTCTTAATTATGTGCTAAGTGTGTAAAGTTTAGGTACATGGTTGATACAAGGTTCCAAGATGAGGATAAGAAGTCAAAATGTCAAGAAAACCCCCAAGCCTAGAGTCATTTTGGGAAATTGGAGCGTTTGCCGGAGAAATCTGTGCGCCTTATTGTTTCAGTCACGATGAAATACTGGTTAAATATCTGGATTTGATTCCTTTTGATTTGGAGAGAGATAAAAGTAAATGTCACGTGGGAAGTGACGGAAGTCGATTCAGAGTTGAGATGAAGATGTTATACCATTTCCTTCCACCATGGCTCGATCCAAAATTATGTTAAACAAAAAACGGGTTGGGCCCTTCTAAACTTAATTGAGCCAAAGAGGGCCCAAACATTTTCAGGTTATTAGATAAGCTTAATAGTAACCCCCAAATCAATATACATCTGAATACAACATTAGAGAAGAGTCGTTAGTCCTTGGAGAAGAGCACAAAATGTCTGGAGCCATCAGGAGAAAAAGAAGAGGGCTTCTACACCAAACTCCATGAATCTTCATCATCCGAGCTCCGTTTGCTATCATTCAAAAGATTATAGTCATTCTATTTTGCATTTTATTATTTTAGCATTATTTCCCAGTAATTTTCATTTGATCTTTATGAACTAACCCTCATTGCTTGAGATTTGCATTTTTAAGAACTTATGATAGCTATATAATTTTTTTTACTGCATTTAGGATATTAAATTGTTTAAATTGACATTGGATTTTATTAATATTCCACTTACTATATGTTCATTATAATACTATCCATACGGTAGCTAATTAGTGGGTAGCTCAAGTAATTAAGCTATCACACATGAGTGGGGTTTAGTTGTCGAACTAGCATATAGGCGCGTAGTGTGCAGTATTAAACTGGGAGGTCTTTCTTGGCTAGGTAGTCAATAGGGTAAGGACCTTAATCATCAGAACTCGTTTCTACGGTAATCTAATAAGTTCCTCTAATGAGGAAAGATTGTCTTCTAATCTACCGACATGAGTTAGAAGGATTGTTGAATCCTGACTAATGCAAAATTCACCAACTCTCTCTTATTCATACAACCATTAACTTAGTAGCGTGGGCAACTACTAGAAAAACTCAAGCATTTATCTTGCATCATCCATTTCATTATTTACCTGCATTCGCATTCTAGTTAGTTAGTAATTTATCGTATTTGCATTTAAATCCTTAAAACCAAATAAATATCATCTTTATTAAATTATCATTTTACTTAGAAACTTCACACTATTATACTTTCATAACACATTAATTGTAACTTTGATAGTCTTTGTGGAGATGATAACCTTATACTTCTCTTTAGTACTTGTCAACGACTTGTACACTTGTGGGAAGTGTCTTCTAGGGTGATTGATATCTTTTATCACACTCTAGGACGCGAAAATACCGCCCTATGGGCGCGGTATACCATCAGGTATTGTGGCCTTAATATCTTGCCACTTTAGTCGCTTCATCTCGATATGGGTAGGATGCGGTGTATACCACTTGTTGGTCACGGTATACCGTTCAAAGAAATTGAACATAATAACTTGATATCGTATTGGATACCATCATTATGTTTTTTGAATGGTGGTATACCGCCCGTAGGACACGGTATATACCGTTCAACACCTTTTTTTGCTAATGATATACCTCCTGTAGGGCACGGTATACCATTTGACACCGTTTTTGCTACTAACTTGTAACGTCATCACATAAGACGTGAATCCTCCACATGGTTAGGAGCGGTATACCGCATGTAGGTTGCGGTATACCGCTAGAAGGACATTTGCGCACTGACTTGCACCGTATTGCCTACCCTCATGACGCTTTTCGAGTTGCAATATACCACCCATTGGTGCGGTATACTGTTGGGACCTAGTGTGAGCTCGAATTTTCAAAAATAACTCACCCCAAACTCATCGCTTGCATTACCTACACATAAATAACAAACATACCTCCATCATCACTTCAACTTACACTCCATAACACATAATATAAGTAATCTAAAACTAAAATAAAAATGAAAAACACATGAAAAATTGTGGGTTGTCTCCCGGAAGCACTTTTGTTTAACTTCATTTAAAGTTTGACGGATTACCTCCTCTACCTATTGAGTATGTAGCCTCCCCAACTATGGGATGAGGCTATGAACATAAAACTATCTTAAGCCTTTGTCATCGCTTGGCTCAGATTTCAATTAACTTACTAAATAACTTGTGTAACGTTAAACGGTACCATCTTTGAGTTCTTACAACCGTGTGGCCCAATCTGTTGTTTGGGTGCCTTCCAAGCAACATCGTCACCGACCCCAAACTCAATTAACTCTAACCTCCATAGGTTCATGGTGAACTCTCTCTTTGACCTTCTCGATCACAACACAAATGATGGGAACCTTCAATGACATCTTCTTTAGCTTCTTGTCCAAGACGGAGAACGTCTCACACTCTTTGTCTATACATCGTGTCACTATTCCCTCATTAACATCTATGATGCTTCGACTCGTGGACAAGAATGGTAGTTCGAGCTTCACCAGAACCTTCTTATCTACATCATATTCAAGTATAACAAAGTCAGTTAGGATAGCCAACTTACCAGCATGGATAAGAATGTCATCAATGATTACCCATGACTTTGCTATTGAGTTGTCCGCCAACTGAAGTATGATAGATGTCTTTTCCACATCCCCGATGCCTAACATTTTTAGAAAAACCTTGTGCATAAGGTTCACACTCGAACCCAAGTCACACATAACTTTTATATAAAGCTTACCACTAATTTGAATTGGAAGGTCAAAACCTCCAGAATCTTGAAGCTTATGTGGTAGCTTCTCTTAGAAATTCTTCGAGACTCTCTCAGTATGAGCCACAACCTCTATCTCGACCTCTAAACCCTTACCCTTCTTGAAGATAGCCTCCTTGAAAACTTGTTGCAGCGTAAGTCCCTTCTCAACAATCTCAAGCACTTATGCATTGTTTCTTGCTTCGTTGAACGCCTCAACAAATTATTTGTATTTGAAGTCACCCTTTGGATAGTTAATTTTAATAGGAATGGATGGTTACATCAATTAAATTCTAGGTTGTAAATCCACCTTCCTCTCTTCTTGCACCCTTAGTGCAACAACTTCTTTCTTAATCTTTTTCTTGACAGCTTGCTCAACAACTTTCTCAGCATCTTTCACAACATCTCCAGCTCTCTCTTTGACCAGAAGCTCAACACTCATATTTTCCAAGATTGGGTTGGTTGTTTCTTCCACTATCTCAGGAATCTCTACGTTAATCTCTACAACATGTGGTGATTCCACTTTCTCTTTAGCTTGAAGGCTAATAGCCTTACATGACTCGAACTCAACACTGACCTCACCATTTTCTATGTCTTTCACAATATTTCATGAACCTTAGCCCAATTTTGGAAGAGATTGTTGAATCCTCTCAAGAGTATTATCTATTTTGGTGACTTGCGTCCCCAATATCTTCAACGCACATATTGCTTGTTGAATCTTTTGTTATTGCCTCTCATGTTGTCTTGTGTTAAAGTAAAGATTGCATCGTCTGGTGGAGCTCGATAATGGATCCCATTTGTGAATGTTGTGGCAATTATTTTTGAGTTAGACTCTCGGTATAAGCATCAAAGTTTGGTTGCGGTGGTTGAGAAGGCTTGACATAACTTTGGCTCCCTTAGTAAGGGCCATGATATCTCTGCTGGAAATTGTTATTTTGAGGTCGTTGTTGGTAATAACTACGTTGATTCACGGCCCCATTAGGATTAGACCATTGAAGGCCCAGATGATTGAGATTACCTTGTTGAAACCTAGTATTACCCGATTCGTACTTCCCATAATTCCCCACAAAACACAATGATTCCGGATTTCCTTCACACTCTTCCCATACATGATCGTTGACCCGACAACACGGAAAACCTTGTTTTTCTTGCACTACTTTCATCTCGGCTTGTTTCCCTTGGAAACCTTCTTTCATTGTAAGTTCCAACCGCTTTATTTGATTCTCTATCGAAGATATTTTAACTTTTACATCATTTACACTATCTAAACATAACGTACCTTTCGCATTGGTAATAGGAGCTCGTGATTGTGCCCAACTCCTTTTGGTTTCTACTATCTTTTCCATACCAAACGCGATCTCAGTATGATATATTGACACAAATCCTCCCTTTTCCAAGGTTATCTACCATCATTCTTGACTTGTATTTCATCCCTTGTTAGATCATTGATAATTGAAGTGTTAAGGTATAACCATGAAGGGAATATCTAGTTAATCTCTGTTGAATTCTCGTCCATGCCTCTTCTACACTCTCACCACTGTCTTAGCATTAATATTCAAGTTCCATTTGATCATTCATTCTCATGTTATCTGTATAACAGCAATCAAAGAATATAACTTGTAATTCATCTGATGATGTAATCGAATCTAATTGTTGACTATCCAACAACTCAATAGAACCTCCGATAAAAAAAATGGAAATATAAAGTAATATAGTTTCTCGTGTGTAATGTCTTGAGTAATGTAGGTGATGTCTCCATATATATGATATAATAATCTAGGTTGGAGACATTATTTTAGGTGTTTATGGTTGATTAATTATAGATTTTTATTCATATTTTGATAAATTCTTATTTCTTGTCGTGATTTGATGATTTATTATTTTTAGAGCATATTTGGTTTAATTAGTGTGTTAATGCGAAGCTTTAAAGATATATGGGAATTAATTATATTCCAAATCAATTCTAAAGAGATAAGGATAGAAGATATGGAAGGAATCAAAAGATAAAAGGAAGTAGAGATAAAATAGGAAAGGAAAAGCTGTCAAGTAAATCTGAAATTCTACAGCCACGTCCACTAAAGTGGAGATTACTTCAATTCAACTAATAATTTGGATGATAAATTAAAAGGAAAAAAGTGTATATTTTCACTGCGGTCGTTTCTATATAAAGTAGGCAAATATTGGACCAATAACAAAGGAGTTACAACCAAAATAAGACAACAATATTTATCCAATCTCCTATATTTTAGGAAACGAATTTGAATTGGAAAAAGAGTCCAATTAGTTGTCTTCTACTCCAATATTTTGACCTGGAGTCTTCTTAAAACCTATAAATACACCCTTTAATCATTGTAAACATGTCTTTTCTCAGTTCTAAACCTTAGATCAATCCTTAGCCATTCAAGAGAAGCAACAAGACACGTAGAGAGGAAGACAAGAAGTTGGAAAGTAGCAAAATCCTCTTCTCCATTATCTCCCTCTATCATTAGGTTAATTTGTATTAGATTATTTAGCTTATCTTTGTTTCTAATTATTTTTATCCGTAATTTATTTCTATGTCTTTAGAGATGAACTAAGTTTTCCATAGCTTGGGTTTGCATATATATAATTTTTATTTCTAATTCTTTATTTGCTTTTATGTTATTTGGGAAAACCCTTTTAAATTTATTCTAGCTTCTTAACCATATATTAGTTTTATGTGCTTTGATTTATTGGTCGTAGTTGTTGCGAATGCATGCGTATAGACTACCCCCATTAATAGTAGTTAGATGGTCACCCAGAAGGGGTGTCTAATTATTGAAACATCACATAAGAGTCTAGTGTGCGGTTGTGATCCATAAGGGCATGCCTAACTAGATCGTCATTAGGGTTTGAGATTTAACTACCGATCATTACGTAGGGTCCCCTTACCCAAGTCCCCTGGTAATTGTTCAATCGCCACCTAAGTCCCCCCAGAAGAGGGTTAGGAGGAATATAAAAATCTAGGCAATTTATCTAAGAGCTTTAATCACCATTATAACTAGAATATTGGTTTAGAAGGGTAAGTGTATGCTAGCAACCCTAAGCTACATTTTTCATCTCCATTCTTTTAATATTTATTTATTTGCATTATTATCTTCCAGATTTGAAAACCAAATAAATGTTCTTACTTTTATTGTCTTTTTATTTTTAAAAGTAAATTCTCCTACACTTCTTTATATATACAAGTAGATCTAACAGATTAAATCCTTGCGAACAAACTTTACTTACTAACTAAACTTGCAAACGATCTGTAATACTTGCAGTGAGTTTCTCGTGGTAGTCAAGGGTGTGTCCATTATTATTATCTTAATTATCTGTTTATTTATCACACCTTTTCCCACCTCAAGTTTTTGGCGCCGCTGCTGTGGATTTATCTTTAAGTTAGTTTTATTTGTGTTTATTTAGTGAAGTTTTTATTTGTTTTTAGTTTTACACGTTTTCTTTTTAGTCTATTCTCAAGTTTCGTAGGTATGGAGAACTATTACGCACCAAGGAATAAAAATATGCATGGGGCCCAAAGTCAAAATTTCTATCAACAAGGTTCGAGTTATCAAGCCCGAGCTCCACCACAACCCATGCATGATCCGCAAGAAGGAGCCATATCCAATCTCCACAAATGACGGATAAATTATGGGAGTTAGTTCAAACTTCCATTAAGTTCAATAATGAAAGATTCAAAGAGAAAGTTGTAGAAGTGGAGACCTTGGAGATGCATGTCACGCAAGTAACTAGTAACTCCCTGAAGTTTCAACAAGAACTTCCACAATTAATCTGAGATATATTGGAGGATCAGGCTCAAAAAGCACTTCCATCTCAGCCACATGAAGATATAAATGATTTGAAAAATGAGGTGGATCAAAATGAGGCAATGATCAATGCTACTGCATTCTTAGTGCAATTTGTGCACCAAAAATATGAAACGATGGAGCTAAGATTAACATAACTCACTACGATCAATCAACAGTTACAACAGGAATTACATATGAAACAGGGCAATAGAAATATTTGGTTCAAGGATTCAACCATAAAATAACCAACCAATCTTAGCTTAGATAGGGTGATTGTTGAGAATCAAGGTGAGAAAAGGGTTGAAGGAAATTCCAAGCATGTGGTTAGAGAAGATGAAAAATAAAATAAGGAAGAAGAGACAATTGCACAAAAGGTGCTAATAGAAGAAAGTAAGGTGGAACCGCCACCTACACAACCATCATCACCAATCAAGTTGAATTTAATTGAGGTAAGAATTGAAGATTGGGACAGTGAGGATGAGGTTAAAGGTACAACTGCGAGGAGTGTAGTAGAAATTCCAACCATTGAAGAACCCACGAAGCTTAATTTAGACTAAGTAACAATCAAAGATAGGGTTAAGTAGGTTGAGAAAGAAGAGAACAAGGCGGAGATACCGCCTATACATTCGCTACTATCACAACCTTATCTACAAAGAATCATGTATTCTAGTGGTGATACTGAATCTGAAACATCAAGTCAAGAAAAAATCATTGCTCATGTACTCGAAGTAATTGATAAAGAGCCTACAGCACCAAAAGTCTTCAAAGATATTCCGTCCAAGTAGGGTAAGAGTGTAGAGGTTGAGATCGAGACTGTGGACCTTACTAAAGAAAGCTTGACAACAATTCCAAAGAAGCTACTACAAAAGATATAAGATCCAGGAGCCGTATACCTCCAAATCAATATAGGTGGTAACTTCAAAGCTAAAGCGATGTGTGACTTGGGTTCAGGAAGAAATGTCATGCCCAATAATATGTTTGAAAAGTTAGGCATGGGAGATGCCAAAATAAAAGATGTCAATCTGCTGCTCCTAGATAACTCCACGATAAAGCCATGAGGAGTCATTGAAGACGTGCTTGTCCAAGTAGGTACTTTAGCTATACCTACAGATTTTGCTACTCTTGATAACATTGCAGGTCAACACGTTCCATTGATACTTGAACGCCCATTCTTGGCAATAAGTCACATCATAATTGATGTTTATATGGGAACCGTGACTCTCCGAAATGAAGAAGAATCTGAAACAACCCACTCTGCGTATAAAAACATGGGGAATCACGTGATACACAATAAACCCATGAAGAAGAGAATCGAAAGTGAGTTTGGGTTGGTGATGAGGTTGCTTGGAAAGCCCCCAAGCGAGAGAATAGACCACGGGGATTCAAGAATTCGTGGATGGGTCTGTTTGTAGTTACAAGAGTGGTTTCGGAAAATTGGATTGAAATACAAGCTAAGAAAGGTCAAAAGCTTTAGATAGTAGATGTGCACAGCCTAACCCGCTGTTGGGGAGGCTAAATAATCAAGAACTAATTGAGGTAACACGTCTAACTTTGAAAGACGTTAAACAAAAGTGATGTACGGGATACAACCACAATTTTTATATCTTTATGTTTTTAAATTTATGTTTAGATTAGTTGTTTTTAGTTGATAATGTAGTATTAAGGAAGGTATTAGTGTTTTTTGATGATCAGGTACTTAAGAAATCGAGTTCAGGAATAAACGAATAATTTTGGCGAAAACCAGACCCTCCCACCGATATGCCGGTTGATAGGGCCAGTAAGCCGGTGGGCCAAACCGTTACCAAGGTCCAAAAATCTGGTCTAGCGGCGATACTAAGAAAAGAAAAAAATCAGGACAGGTAAGCTATGTTGTAGATCTCGGTTTTGCGTCCTAGGCGACCGACTGGTGCCTAGCGCCTAGGCGGGATTACACGAGGCCTAGGCGGAATTATGCGGTTTTGAATCCCGCTGTGTAATTTTGTGTAATTAGTAATATATGTAGTTATTATAGCAATTTTAACTATTTAAGTCATAAAATTCATCTAACAACACTATAATTACTAGAAATTGAGTTATAATATTAATTAAATAATTCTCGAGAATCAGAAAAATAACAAGAAGGCCAATGCTGGCATGTTTTGCCATTAATCGGTGCCTAGGTGACCATTTTTGCCACTATTCAGCACCTAGACGGGTTAGGCACCTATTCCACGGTGACTAAGGCGCTAGCAAAAAACGCCAAGAATTTTAACTAGGCGTAAGTGTCTGAGTGGGAAGTTGACGCCTAGGCGGCGCCAAGGCGCGCCTAGGCGGCGAGATCTACAACATAGCCGGTAACCCGGTGAACTCCGCCGGTAAGCCGGTGCATGGAAAACCGTGATGACAGTGTATAAATCGGGTACAAGTTCGAAGACCCACTGGATAAAACTGTGGTCACGAATGACGACACAATACAGGACCGGCTAGCCGACGGCCGCTACCAGAAAATTTATTAAAAGGGTTTGAAGAGAATAAGGTTAGTACTAATTATGAATTTTATATCCTTAAGCCTCTCTTTCTTCCCCAATACTTCCCAAACTCCAGTAAAGCTTTAACCAACCTTCACCATACATCAAAACACTACCCAATCACCATAAATTCACATCAAAATCCTTCCCTACATCATTATAAGGAAGATTCAACCACCCAAATCAAATCAAAACACCTAGAATTCAAAGCCAAAGCCAAAATTTCCAAATCTTCTTAAACCTTTCTCAACCATGCAAGATCCCGTCATACCCATATAATGTTTGTAGTTATTGCGGTGGCCAAGGTATAGGATTACCCTATATGAAAGATAGAAAAGAATCGAAGCAGGGTATTGGGAGAAAACAAGAATAAAATTGGAGAAAGTGAGATAAAGAAATTTCTAGAGTTGTATGATTGATTGGGATAAATCAAGAGGAGGGTGGGGAATGCGAAAATTGGTGATACTAGAAGGTTACATACAAGAAAAGCACTACGCCCTATTCCGGGTATTAATCATGCAAGGCAATAGCCTCGAAGAGTATGTTTTCTTTCTTCCCTACCATCTTTCTGTACATGCATATTTACTTGATTTTAATTTCTTTATTGAGTCTTTTCGAGTCGTGGGGACACGACTCAATTTTTGGTTGGGGTGTGGGGATTCGTTGTCTCTCATCTCCATTTTTATGTGTTTTACTGTTTTTAGGAATACATTAAATTTATGATAGAGGTGGTTAGATGTAGGGTGTGTTTTATAGCTTGAAATCATAAGCTTAGTAAGTTAATGATAGAAAGTAATATGTTTATGATCTGTTTTATTTTGTATGCTTTGAGTATGAACAGGAAACACACATTGATAGTACAGAGAAGATTAGTAAGCAATGATGTATAAGTATGTTTGATCTTAGGGAGCCTTGAGTGGTGTGTAGGTCGTGAGATACGAGCTAGTTGATAAACCCATCTAATGAACATGCTAAAGGTAAGAGTATGACGAAATTGCATAGTTTAGAAAGTGAGTAAGGCGGTTCTTTGATAAGCCCCTTGTTGTCTTTTAGATTTTTGTCCATTTATTATATTTATATCCTTCTCAGCCCCTTCTAACCTTTCTAAAGCCTTTTTATTAGCCACCTTATAAGCCATGTCCCTTTAAATAT
Source organism: Nemophila menziesii (assembly GCA_029959085.1). Taxonomy (NCBI): domain Eukaryota; kingdom Viridiplantae; phylum Streptophyta; class Magnoliopsida; order Boraginales; family Hydrophyllaceae; genus Nemophila; species Nemophila menziesii. Next base: position 37,019,242 of record JARWIR010000001.1, read on the forward strand.
TATGACTTTTCCATATGACTTGTACTCTAATTGCGATGCATAGACAGTTGTTTTAGAGCTTGAGTTTGGGGTGGTGGGTCCACCATTATGGGAAATATTATTGGGTTGGGAATTTTGAGCTTATGTAATTGTATTCTATATTTTGATGATGATTCACAGGTTTATTATATTGTGTCCCTTTGCTGGGGTAAGAGTAAATGAAAAAAGTTATGAAAAGAAAAAGAAAAAATACGAGAAAAGAAAATAGCATGATATCTCACATCAAAAAGAGAGTCATAACTATACAAAATAAAAAAATTGATATGAAAAGATTGAAAATATTTGGACCGGCAAAGTGGAATTTTTTATGTGATCATTTTTATGCTTTATTGGATTGTTGGAGATAATTAGTGCATCAATTAATTGGGTTAAGTGTGAACATTTTATGAGAGTAACTCAAGCTCTAGGGCGATTTGTTGATGGCTAGTGAGGAGAGAGCCAAAGGCTCACTCTAAATTATCCATATATACTATCACACTGTCCCTAAGCCAACATTACAACCTTAAAGACCTTTGGATTCTTTGTAATGTGACTTAGAAGTGATTAAGCCGTAAGAGAGTAGTTAGGTGGATCTTTGGATACTAGTGAAGTTCTATGAACAATCTATAGCCTCCTTTGTAAACTAAGTTAAGAACCTCACCTTCTTGCATTGCAAAGCTAATCTGATCTTGAATTTTAGCCATGTTGATCGTGAGTATGACGAGTGTACGTGTAATCTAGTTTGTAAATATTATTACATGAAATTTTCTGAGCAGTTGCTTTGAGTTTATTTTATATATTTCGATAACTTCTTCCCTTGTGCTTACTTGACTTAGGTGTGTATTTAGAGACTTTCCTTTGTTTTTATATTTATTGTATCGGGACGATACAACTTTGAGTTGCGGGTCTTGATGTCTCCTATTTGTGATATAATAATCTAGGTTGGAGACATCATTTTAGGTGTTTATGGTTAATTAATTATAGATTTCTATTCATATTTTGATAAATTCTTATTTCTTGTTGTGATTTGGTCATTTATTATTCTTAGATCATATTTGGTTTCATTTGTGTGTTAATGTGAAGTTTTAAATATACATGGAAATTAATTAGATGCTAAATAAATTCTAAAGGAAAGAATATATGGAAAGAATTAAGAGATAAAAGGAAGTAGAGATAAAATAGGAAAGGAAAAGCTTTCAAGGAAATCTGAAATTATGCAGCCACGTCCACTAAAGTGCAGAGAAGTTTAAATCGGCTGGTAATTTGGATGATCAATACAAAGGAAGAGTGTAGATCTTTTTGTTGTGGTCGTTTCGATATAAATTAGGAAAAAGTGGACCAATAACAAAGGAGGTACAACCAAAACAAGACAACAGCATTTATCCTATCTCCTATATTTTAGGAAACAAATTTGAATTGGAAAAAGAGTCTAATTACTTGTCTTTTACTCCAAGATTTTGACCTGGGTTCTTCTTAACACCTATAAATACACTCTTTAATCATTGTAAACATGTCCTTGCTTTGTTCAAAAACTTAGATTAATCTGTAGTCATTCAAGAGAAGTAACAAGACTTGTAGAAAGGAAGTCAAGAAGTTGGAAAGTAGCAAACTCCTCTTCTCCATCATCTCCCTCTATTATTAGGGTAATTTGTATTAGATTCTTTAGCTTATCTTTGTTTCTAATTACTTTTTTCCGTAGTTTATTTATATATCTTTAGATATGAACTAATTTTCCCATAGCTTGGGTTTGCATATGATCTTTGATTTCGAATTATTTATTTGCTTTTATGTTATTTGGGAAAACCCTTTTAAATCGATTCTACCTTCTTAACCATATATTTTTTTATGTGCTTTGATTTATTGACCGTAGTTCTTGCGAATGCATGCGTATAGACTACCCCATTAATAGTAGTTAGTTGGTCACCTGGAAGCGGTGTCTAATTATTGAAACACATCAGCGTCTAGTGTGCGGTAGTGATCTGGAAGGGCTTGCCTATCTAGATAGTCATTAGGGTTTGAGATTTAACCATTGATCATTACGCAGGGTCCCCTTACTCAAGTCCCCTGGATATTGTTCAGTCGCCACCTATGTCCACCTGGAAGGGGGTTAGGAGGAATATAGAATCATGGCTATATATCTAAGAGCTATAATCACCCTTATAACTAGAATATTGATTTAGATGGATAAGTGCATGCTAGCAACCCTAATCTATATTTCTCATCTCCATTATTTTAGTATTTATTTATTTGCATTATTATCTTCCAGATTTGAAAACCAAATAAATATTCTTACTTTTATTGTCTTTTTATTTTAACAAGTAAATTCTCCTACACTTCTTTATATATACAAGTAGATCTAACAGATTAAATCCTTGCGAACGAACTTTACTTACTAACTAAATTTGCAAACGATCTGTAACACTTGTAGTAGGTTTCTCATGGTAGTCAAGGGTGTATCCTTTATTATTATTTTATTTATCTATTTATTTATCACACCTTTGCCCACCTTAGTAGGCATCACAAAGATGCATATATTTTTGAATCGACCTCACCGTATCTTGTTGTTCAGGAGCATTGTAGTTCACATAGCTCATAAACTGACTCAACATACCCTGATTAGTCTTGAATATCACAACTTGGATCATTGGGGGGTCAATACCTAAAGGTTGAACACATAATGAAAATCCTTGACCAGGAAGACATTGTTCTCTACGCTGAATAATTGGTGGATCTCTTTCATGTGGTGTGCTACCACTTGTGGTTGTCCTCCTAGAGTAATTTTATTTTGATTATTAAAATTATCCCCATGTGGAACTTCTTCAATGTTTAATGGAATATCAATATTGTGGGCAATTGCTTCTAACTTATTTTTCTCTCTTTCTCGTCTTCTTTGAGCTTGAAGCAATTTCTCGAGGTCCGAGAGCCTACACCATTACCCAATGAAATTGTAAGAGACTAAAACAAAAGCAAGCGTAAAACTAAAACAAATAAAAATTACTACACTAATAATTAAACACAACAACTAAATATAAAAATAAAGAAGTGGTGCCAAATTCTTGGTGGGACCCAGGGTGTGATAAAATAATAATATAAGAACACTGTTGGACTCAGGTGTGTGATAAAATAATAAGTATGAAGATCAAACGCACACACCTTGGAACCCAAGATTAACTCTCCGTAAGTGTACAAATCATTACAAATAATAAGTAAGTAATACGTGTTCGTTCTCAGAGATATATGTAGTTACTCTAATTTGTGTTCAATATTAGCTTAGGTGGATTTAGGTGTCCAAATTAAGAGAAAATCAATTGAGTGTATGTTTTGTTTTCTAAACTAATAAAACTAATTATATACAAAATAATAAAGCTAAGGATGCTAGTAAGAATCTATCCCATTGAAATTTGTTTCTATGAATAAGGGTGAATTGGTTTTATTCTTCACATTAGTCGGGATTCTAAGTTAATTAAGTCCCTCCAAGGGCAAACCTAACTTTCTACCTTATTCGTCTCTTGCCTTTTGGGTCAGCTTAAGTCCCTATTACCCTTATTGACTACCGATCATGCTAATATCGTCTGATAAAAGGCACCAGGCGTATGTATACTAGTTCTGTAATATCGCCCCGTCCGGGTGTTAGGTCAATTACGACAACGCCTGCTACTTTGTCCAGATCATAGGAGTAATTATAACACGTATACAAACAATAGAAATATAATTTAAAACCCAATACAATCATATACAAATATCCCAAATGCAATTAACATCAAAATAATAATCGAGTGTTCTTACAATAACAATCCTAAGCAAAAGATAAACTAATAATGCATAATATAGCCTTTGAATTAAATAGCTTAGAATTAATCTATAGACAAATTAAAACTAAAACTAAATCACCCGAAAGGTTTAGAGATGGAGAAGCGTAGACGTGTTGCGGTGAAACTTCTGCGTTGTTTCTTCCTCCTCTAGATCTTCCTGACTGCTTATGTGGTTGAATTTCTTATTGGAACTGAGCTCTGGCGGCCAATAGATAAGATAATACTGATATAAGCTGATATATATAGTGGAGCAAATTCCATTTTTAGGCCATTACTTATGGCCTAAAAATATTTTTAGGCCAACCGTTTCAAAAGTCACGTTTTTAGGCCAACCGTATTCGAAATGCCCATTTTTAGGCCATTTCACTAATTTCATGAGATATTTCATTGATTCTAAGGACAATTTAGGCATTTCAAATAAAATATATGTTTATTTGGCCGCATTAAAAACTAAGAACTCTATCGAAAGTGTCCAAATTGTTCTTAAAATCTATGGAATATCTCACGAAATTAGTGAAATGGCCTAAAAATGGGCGTTTTGAATACATTTGGCCTAAAAATGTGTTTAGGCTATAGGTAATGGCCTAAACATGGAATTTTCTCTATATAGTTCTTAAATCGTTTGGGTGGGCTTTGGACTCAATAAAATGAAATAGCCCATCCCAAGAACGCTTTAATCCAAGAGGGTACGAGTTCGAGTCACGCCAGCTGCCGAATGCATAACTTCATCGTAATAGCACCGAATTGCAAATTCTAAGTTTCCACGCGACTGCGATTCAGATACCTATATGAATGTCAAAGGGATCATCTAAATTCTTCGTCAGTCTCGCATGACATCGAAAACAATCCACTTTCTAATTTGGGTCGGTAACTCTTTCACTTTCTAAAAACGGTTTCTTTTCCCTTTAGTCTTGGGTTCCTTCTTTGATCTTCTTTACTAGACTTCTTATCCATGTTTTTAGCATCTAGTATCATCCATTTACCTAAAGGCGTCACATTTAACAAACAAATTACAGACAAATAGTTCTAAAAGTAACTAATCTCCAAAACTGAGTAAGAAATGAGAATATATCAAATAATAAGAAAAAGATCCTTAGCTGAGCAAAAAAGAAACATACAAAGATGTCTCAAAATGGGATTTATTTATCACGAAAAGGGAAACATCAAATACAGACCTTGGATGAAGCACTAGGAACTCTCCGCAAGCGAACGGATCGTTCGCAAGTAATAGTAAAATCAGTAAAAGTTTGTTCTCGGTGATTTGTTGGTTAGCTCAAACTCTTATTCAAATATAAGTGTAGATTAGCTTACTTGTTCAAAATAACACAGAAATAAAAGGAATATTTGTTTTGTTTGTATTATAAGAACTAAATTCAAGGAATAAATAAACTAAGAATGCAAATAACTAATATGAATAAGAATGAGATGAGATATAGCTCGGGTTTGCAAGTATTTACCTATCTTACTAAATCTGTATTCAATGTATAAGGGTGAATAAAGAAAATATAAGTAGTCGGGATTCTGTAATCCTTCTAAATACTGTCAAGGTAGCTTAGAAGGCAACCTCAACACTACTAGGGGGATTGGGTAAGGGGACCCTTCGCAATGATGGATGAATAATTTCTAACCCTAATGACTAACTAATTAGAAAAGCATGTCAGGATCAGTACTGCATACTAGACGAGTATGAACCATTTCCGTCCCTAACCCCTCCCCCTCCCCCCGTCAGGGTGACAATATAGGTAAATTAAGTCAAACTAGAGATGTACATGCTCTAGAAATTTTACATAAAACCATTCATAATAAAGTTATAAAGCCAAGATCAAATCAATTAAAAGAAATTCCCAAATAGAAGTAAAATAAAAAGATAGTAATCTAGGGTTAATACAAAATGCAACCCAGGCTATGGAGAAATTAGTTCATGACTACAAAATTAAAATAAAGAGTAAAAAGATTAGAAATATAGTTAAGCTAAGAATCTAATACAGTTTACCTAATGGTAGCGGATGAATGACGCAATAGCGTTGTTGTGAAGCTCCAGCTTCTGTTGTTTCTCTCTCTATATACATTTATATCGCCTTTTGGTAATGGACTGATTCTAGGGTGAGGTTTGGTCTGACGTAAGAGACTTATGTTGATGTGTCAGGATCTTTAGCAAGATGCTTTGTGTCATTGTTTTGGTAAGATTAGATTTGAACGGTGAATGAGGTAGAAAATGACCATATGGCCGCGCGTGAAAGTGTTGGAACCAAAGAGTTGGATTGGTCGTTCCTAGTTAGAGCTAGAGTCAGGATTAGGAACTGTGCTAGATGCCAAGATGGATCATCGATGGCTGGGCGAGGGAAAACGATTATCTAATTGAGTATACCCTCCAAGCAGCCTGAGCCCGTGGAGTGGGCCAGGATTCATCTAACGCTACTAGAGTCCTGCCATTTATGCAAGTGATTGAGCAATCAATCAGTTAGCCATGCACAGAAGATGCTAGCGTTAAATGTCTTCCCCACGACTCCACCGTATCCGACACATCAACTGAGTAATCCACGTACAGGACAGACGTCTACGAGTCGATCACTAAGAGATGAGACTAATACTGATGGGACTCAGTCCCCCGATAGAATTTCCCCATGATATATTTCCGGATTTGTTTGTATAAACACAACTTTATTTTATTTGTTTTGAATTTGACTATTTAATTTTGTTTGATTTTGTATTTATTTGTATTTGACTATTTTTTAATCTATCACGTTTTGTAATGTAATATATATTTACGATTATTTATTCATACGGTAATTTATCTCGTTTTTTTTAATTTTTTATTTTAAAAATCAATCCTTTACCGAGCATCCTGGTAGTCGCTATATAATTTAATATTTACAGAGACCATTAGGCCGTTGGTAAAGATCAGGACCATAGCGACCACCTAGTGGTCGCTAATTAAAGAACCTTTTCACTATAAAAAAAGGTATCTTTAGCGACAAAAATATTTACATTAAAAGTCTTAATTTTGCCGCTATTTGTTCGCCGAGTTCGTCTCTAAAGACACCTTTTGTAGCTAATTATTTAGTTTTGTCTCTATTGGCGTTATCTTTAGCGGCAATATTTGCCGCTAAAAATATAATTAGAGGTCATTTTGGTATTTAAAAATATCATTAGAAGCCATTTTAGTGTTGCCGCAATATATATCATCTATAATGATACTATCTGTTGTAGTGTTTACCGATCAACATGTGATCGTCAAATGAGAAACCTTTAACGATCATCCGGTGATCGGTAAAATAGTGGTCGTTAATACTATGATAAGGTAGAAAAAAACACTCTCCAACAATCAAACATTAGCGACTAATGACCAAGAGCGGTCACTAAAACTAAAACCTTGTGAGCGGTCACTAAAACTAAAACCCTTCTTCAACCATGAATTTATGTGCTTCTAACTACCATTTAGGCTATTGTTAAACATATAGGCGATTGTTAAAGGTCTTTAACTATAAGGATGTAAAATGGGAACGAAGTTAGTGGCCTCCGATCATCGAAAATTGGACGGATATGACTATATCTTCCGGAATCTCTAGTTACCGTTCATATATATGCATCAGTTCAATTAAAATTACATTATAAGCCAGTCCCATAAAACACGGCAGATGAAAACAAGTATACACATACCTTGAAGAGAAGCTACGAAAGTAAATCAAAAGGCATGTCAAGAAAAAATTCTATTGGATTCTAATTTATCTACACGTTTACACTCCATATAATTATGTCACTAAAACATTGACACAACCATATCAACAAACTAAAACTCTCTCTATCTATAGTGGAAAAAACACAAACAGAAAAAGCTAAAGAAAAACAAAATGAAGGATTTTTTAAAACGAAAACTAGACAGTGCAAGAGAAAATATTAAAGGCTAATACACAAGAACTTGATTTCACAATCGACTCTAGAATTTTGACAATAGTCTTAGCACAAGGTCTTGCTATGGGATCACACGAAGTGCATTGTAGGGCTAAACTCATTGTCTCCAAGATCTCATTCTGAAATTTCAACACGTCTGCTCCGATTGTTGGATCTACCCATTTATCAAGATGACAATTTGAATAACAATAACGTGCCCATTCAACCACGTTTTCGTGCACGCTAAATTCTTCATTTTTTGGAGTTTTCCCAGTCAATAATTCAATAAGGAGGAGGCCGAAATCATAGATATGATTCTTCTCTGATGGTATGCCATTAGATCCTCCTCGACATTCTGCAACATTAATAATTGAAGCCATGAGTTTAGTGTAGGGTACGTGCATGGCCATAGATATAAAGTCATAATTTGAAATACTTTTTCTTTTATAGACATTGATATATTCATATAAATAAAGTAAAAGTAAACTTTAATCTTATATGATTTATACCTGTGAAGGCGGAAAATACTCATCATGATGCTTTAGTTATAGTATATATTAATCATATATTTTGTAATTAAATTTTATTTTTGAGTAATGTAACACTTCACTCAATAAAAAAAGAAAAAAGGGATAAATTAGTCATAGTACCTTGTGTAACATAGGATGAGGAGGTGAAACCTTTCTTGTCAATACAAATTTGTTCCTGAATATTAGGTAATTTCAATTGCGCTTCATCTTTACCCTTGACGATAATTTTCTTAGATGAAACTTCACCGACTATGATGCTTGGCGAACAATAACAATGCAGATATCTAAGAGCTTTTGCAATTCCAACGGCTACATTTCTTCGATGTGTCCAACTCAAGCTTCCAAGAACTTCACTTAAATTTTTTCCTTCGATAAACTCGTAAATCAAAATCCGACCCTTTTGTGATATACACATTCCAATGAGCTTGACAATATTTGGATGCTGAATTTTACCATATTCAGCAGCAAAATCTGACCAATCTGATTTCATATCACTAAATACTTTCATGAAAAATTGCAAGGTATTTGGATCATTTTTCGATTTGTGCATAGACCATGCTAATCTTTTTGGTCGATCTGTGGCTGGTGAATAAGTACCCTTATACGAAACTCCGATCTTTCCTCTTGCTATAACATTCTCTTCCCTTGCACAAAATAAGATATCCTTCATTGTTATCGCCTTAGAGACCTTGGGATCGAAGAATTGAATTTCCCATGTTCCATCCTCACTTTCCATGCTCATTTGGAGTTTCTTTCTTCGTCTAATACAAACGATAATAAAACCTGTGATAGCAATTACTACGAAGATGATGAGAAGACAAGTGAAGAAGAAAAACCACCAAGAATGGTTTTTAAGGGCTTTGCATGGTGGTAAACCATTTTCTGCATCACCACTACTACAAAGGTTATTGCCAGCCACTGCAGTAGAATTAATAGCTATAAATGCCGTGGTTGATGGTAAATTTCCACGTAAATGGTTGTGTGAAATGTTTACCAGAACAAGAGATTCCATTTTCCCTAAATTTGTTGGAATTTTACCTGATAATTGATTCATGGACAAATCAAGCTGGCCAAGAACAGGCATTTCAGATAGACTCAAGGGAATATTTCCAGAAAGCTGATTATGGCTAAGGTCTAAACTCACAAGCTTCTTGCATGAGGCTATTTCTCCTGGAATCTCACCTGAGAGCTTGTTCTCGCTTAGCTTCAGCTCCATTAGCTCAGGAAAGTTTCCAAAACTTGGGGAAATCCTACCTGAAAACCTATTTTCTGACAAGTCAAGGTTTTCAAGTTTTTTAGTGCCAAACGAAACTGGAATCTCCCCAAAAAAATTATTCCTAGCGAGTTTCAGCATTTGAAGTTCCGGCATATCCCAATTTTGCCAACTAATTGTTCCGGTAAGGTTGTTGCTCGAAATATCAAGGAAGTAAACACGCGGGAGCCTAGTGAGTTCTTGAGATAACGAACCTGAGAACCGATTATTCTCAAGACGGACGCGTTGTAAGCTTTTACAACGGCTCAATTTTGTTGGTATTTCACCTTGGAGGGAATTAGAAAAAAGAATGAGCTTGAAAAGCCGACCTGACTCACAAAGTGTTTCGGGAATTTTTCCGGTTAGATTATTGGTGGAAAGATCCAGTATAGTGAGATTATTGTACTTGCCTAGTATTTTTGGAATTTCCCCTGACAGTTTATTCGACCACAATTGAAGAATTTGGAGATGAGGCAAAGATACTAGAGCATTAGGAATTTTTCCAGTGAACTTGTTGCCAAATAAATGAAGAATTTCCAGGTTTTGCAATTCTCCAACATTTTCAGGAATTTCACCGGATAGAAAATTATCGCTTAAATCAAGCGATATAAGTTTCTTGAGACGAAAAATGGATAGAGGAATATGGCCAGTAAGACTATTGAGGTATAGAAAAAGACTTTTAAGATTAGTGAGTTTACCTAAAGATGAAGGAATTTCACCTGTAAGGTTGCAAGAAACAAGATCAAGATGATACAAAGAGGATAACTCACCAATCTCCATTGGAATACCACCAGAGAAATTATTGTACCCCAAATATATCCACCTCAAGCTCTTCATGAGGCCTAAATCTCGTGGAATTTCTCCATTTAATTTGTTTGATGCCAAGGTCAATACCTCCATACTCGTTAAATTCCTTATCGAATTAGAAATTTTTCCAGTTAATTCATTCCCACCAAAATCCAGTACTCTCAAGCTAGAATAAGATCCTATATCTTCTGGGATTTTCCCTGATAACATGTTGTTCGATAAGTCAAATACTTCAAGATGTGGGAGTGAACCACCTGGGATAGACCCTGTTAAATTGTTTTCACTGAAATTCAAATATTTAAGTGAAAAAGAGATCCACAGATTCCTTGGAATTTCACCAGAGAATTGATTATTGGAGAGATCTATAGTTTCCACATATGGAAAGTTAAGAAATTTCCGTGGAATTTCTCCAGACAAATTCTTCCCGGAGAGCTCAAGTTTCAGTACACGTGATAAACCATCACATGCAATGCCATTCCATTGACAATGGGATAGATTTTCATTCCAATTGTTGAGAGACTGTAAAGGATCGTGGATTGAAGCTTTAATGGATAAAAGCTGTTCAACTTCGGAACCAGAACCATTGCATGCAGAAAAATAGGATGACAGGTATACAATAATGAACAGGATGAATACTTCATGTGTTTTCGCCATCTTGTGATTAAACACTATTCAGAAACAAAGCGAAATCTTCAATATCAGGTGAATCTTTACTTGACCAATCATTTTCTGTAAGCAGGATGAGAATAATTGTTACTATTAATCCTTGGATCTGATGTGTATAAGAAAAAGTCATGGAATAAAAAGCTTTAAAGCAATTATGGACACTGCTTTCTATGCGGAATCTTTTCGTAAATATTAGTATTTCTAATTTTCTTATCATTGATATTCGACAAGAAACGCATCAATTATTAGGCTTCACATGATTAACACTCAAGGTACTTACCAGTTATGCTTGAAGAGTTTATGATATGAACTGTTGAATCCTACAAAAACAACAAAAGTGAAAAGATTTAAATTGTTAAACGCTAGATATTACATACATAAAAAAGATTCAACATTGTATAGTTCAAATGAGAAATAAGTTACCACTAGAAAAATGAACTTTAGTGTAGCTACGTTCTTTCTCAGACAGTATTTAGAGTTGAATATATGTGTAGGAGTGTTCTAATGAAGTGATAAAGTGAAGAGTTTTAGGGTTTGATAGTACGATTTTGAGCATATAAATAGAAGGAAAAGTAATATTTGTGAAAATAGGCAGGGAATTAAGGTTAAATTTCTAATATGGGCCTTGACTTGTGTTTTTGAACAATAAAGGGTTGAAAGGAAGAAGACATGTCATGGACATATGTGTTGGTAAAGCTCCGATTTTGGTCGGTTTGTGATAAAAGGGTTTCCATCTGTATCCGTTGAAAAACTTTTTAAAAGTACATAAGCTTTGTTATATTCATCTTATATATTACGAAAATTAATTATGATGAGAAATTTTAATTAAATACACAAAGTAATTGCTTAACAAGCTTTCCAAAAAAAAAAGTTTAACAAGTTCTATCTAATTAGTAATTAGTGGTGTGCATTGTGATTAGTACTTAACACATCAATATATTTTTCATCAAAATGTTAGTTTTTCATTACATTGATAAATCATTTCAATTTGAATATTATTTTAAATAAAGTTATTGTTGAACATTAAACTTTTTAATTGTTCTTTTATGTCTTCAATAATTTATTTTATAAAAAAATGCCTAATGAAGTAAATATTTATAGAAAATCCCCTTTATATTTTTTATACTTATACTACCCTTATTATTAAATATATTATTTTATTTTAATACAATATTAATTTTTAAATATTAAACAAATAATAGAGTACTTCTTTCTCCACCACCACAACCACAACCACCACCACAACTACCATGTATGTAACCACCACTACATCCACCACAACCATCACCACCACCTCCACCACCACAACCACCACCACCACTTACTACTACTAATTCCATCGCACACGCGCGTCCGTGAATTTTTTTTAAAATCGTCATAACTAATTCAAAAAAAAATCAGAAAATTAAAAAAATTGTATTTTTGAATAAAGCAAATTAATATTTACGTCTATGAGTTTTTTTGGTTTTTTTTCGAATTTTTTTAATTTTTTTTTCGCAGACACGGAATTCCATGTTTTAAACATGGAATTTCGTGTCTGCGAAAAAAAATTAAAAAAATCAAAAAAAAAACAAAAAAATCAGAAAATTTATAAAAAAAATCATGGACGTAAATATTAATTTGATTTATCCAAATATAAATTTTTTGATTTTTTTGAATTAGTTATAACGATTTTAAAAAAAATTCACGGACGCACGCGTGTGTTTATTAATTTTTTTCTTATTTTTTAATTATTAATTATAAAGGTAATTTGGGATAGGACCGTTTTTAATAAATATTTTATTCTAGACATCTTTTTCTAAATAAGATTTTTAATAGCTCATTTTAAATAGAATCTCATAATCACTTAAGAATATCCATAATCACTGTACAAAGGTTGAGTTTCACGCATGCCTCTTGATTTTATTTTTATTTGGACATGGCATGCCTCTTGATAGTTTTTTTTTTTTGTTCCAAGCCTCTTGATAGTTGGCCAACTTATCATAGTGCTAATGTAAACAACTTTAAAAAAAAAACTTTCGTCTATCAAACAAACGACTTTTTTTAACTGACTACTCGTCTCAACATATTTGGATGTAGCGATTGCGATTTTTTTTTTTTTAAACCAATAGCATAAGGGGTATTTCAGCCAGAAATTAATTATCTTTTCTTCTAAATATAATACAAATACTTGTCACTAAAGAAATGGAACAAACTTGAATATAATATACATAAAGAAAACATAAATATATGAAAAATAGTAATAATATTAATTTTATTATTAGAGTAAATGATAAAATATAAAGATTAGTACTATTTATAGAAAATCATATGTTAGGTTTTTGTCTCTTTGAGTTTATTATTAAGGTTGCAATTCTATGGATTAAGACTAAATATGCACGTACATGATATTTCTTATATCGTATTTATTTTTTGAGAATATGTGTGACAGATATTTTTCTAAGAACAACTCAATGAAAATAAAATTTAATAAATCAAAAAGAATATAATATTCATTTAAATTATTATCAAGTATTTTATTACAATTTTAATTAAGAAAACTCAATGAGATAAAAACCTATGTCGTTAAGGAAAAAAATGTATTGTATATATGTCTTTTCTGTTGTAAGTATAACAAAATTGTGTATAAGTTAACACATCTGATAAGAGTAAGTAATACGACATTAATTTGATCGACGTTTCATTCATATTTATCTAAAATACTTGACATAAGATTTATATGAAGTCTTTTATAAAAATTATTAGCAAATAAAAGTGCATTTATCCCTAGAGACAATATCTTCTTAATTAATAATTATGTACTCTACAGAAAACTATCTTATATAGTGACTCCCCCTTATAGCACATTTCTTTCACAATTCTGATAATATCAGGTTGTAAAAGTGAAATATAAAAATATTAACTTATTCATATATTTTCACTGATAGTCAGTCAGTTTAAATATATATATTTTTATAGAAAACTTCTCGTTTTCATTTATGTGTATATATAAATATTCGATCACGGTCAACTATTAGTTTGGTTCAAATAATTTGAAGTAGTGGTATAATTTATTGATATCTCAATATATTTAATCAGATACTTATACTTTAGGGTGGATAACAGACTGATTCTAACCAGCTCCTTAACCGAACCGGAATCCCAGAATCCCAGAATCTAATTCGAACTGGTTATTACTATGCAAAACCACACCGGACCGGAGCACTAAATAACGATTCAGTTCAGTTCCTAAAAAACCAATAAGAGACTAGTATATTCAGATGGGTTCGTTAAGAATGGGCATTTTTAACTGTGTCCGATATCAGTTATATAGCCTGTTCTGTTATTCTATTTCATATGTTAAGACCCATTTTTTTGTGTTTTTAGTTATCCCATTGCATATTACCGACAATAACCAACCCAAAACAAAAAACTTTAACTTCATTCATATATAACCTAACAACCCAATAACTTTCCACTCCCTCTTCATCATATTGATACCTAAATCATTAACTACACAATCACAAACTCTTCAATCTTCCTCTTCCTTACATTAATGAATTTCTTGGGCATTATGCTTATGATGTCAAGGATTTCTTATGAGATTTCCATGATATTTATGTTGTTTTTTTGGGGGTTGATTTGTTATTGCGTGAGAAATCCAGGAAGATGTTATGTGATGGTTGTGTGAGTTCAAGTTTGATATTTTAGTTATGAGTCATACTCAAATGGAAATGATTTGGAAATTGATGTAATATACTTTGAAATTCTGATGGAATTTTTTTTGGTTCTGAGCTCGATGTTGTATCTATTTTTGAGATCAAATTTTATTAGCCTTGTATATAGTGAGTTTTTATTTTAGATTTTTTAGGGTCATATAATGCATGTTTTGATTCTTATGTACTAATGATTCTATGTTCTTGCATTTATCAAAATAGGGTTGATTGGGTAAAGGGGAAGCCTTATGCATCTACATAGTGTTTGATTCATAATTGTTAAAGTTGGATTGCATTGCTCACGTTCGGAAATATGAATTTTATATATGTGTGGCTAAATTGTAGAAACTTGCTTTGTTAGTTCCTCTTAATTAAGATTTGAAAGAATTTTCACGTAAGTCCTCTAAAAATCTTGTTTAGTTGTAGAGACTTTTGAAAATTGGTGAAAGGTGAAATTTATACAAAAGCTTGCAAATTTAACCCCTAAACTTTCGGAAATTGAATATGCATCCCTTTAAAAATTCTAAAATTGGCAATTTGGTGACATATAGCCTAAAAACCTAAAAAATAATGGTCTCTAAATTGTTTTGATTATATATGATCATGAAATTACACTTAAGTCCCTAAGAATTTTGAAATAAATGTGGAAAAAGTGAAAAATATGCAAAAGCTTGCAAATTTGGCTCTAAACTTTTGCAAATTGAATTTATATATCCCTTAAAAAAGTCTAAAACTAGCAATTTTCTGACATATTAGCCAAAACCCTTAATATAAATGTTCTTTAAAGGGTCTTGTTATTATATAAGATCATGAAATTGTACTTAAGTCCCTACGAGTTTCAAAATAAATATGTAAGAAATGAACTATTTGCAAAAGGTTGCAAATTTGGCCCTAAACTTTCATAAAATGTATATATAGTCTTGTAAAAATTCTAAATTGTTAATTATGTGACATATTGGCTTAAAACCTTTAAAAATGTTCTTTAAAAGTTTTTTTAATTATATATGGTCATGAAATTGTACTTAAGTCGTTAAGCGTTTCAAAATAAATGTGAATGAAATGAAATATTTGCTAGAGCTTGAAAATTTGCATACAAGACCATATTCTATGATGATTTGGCTAAACCTTATAAAGCATATACTTTATATGTGTTTTTTGACTATATATTATCATGGATTTGCATATAAGTTCCTATGTGTTTGGAATTTAATCTGTAAGAAATTAAATTTATGTAAAATCTTGCATAATTGGTTCTTAAACTCTCAAAAATGCTAAATTGTCCTTTAAAATAATCATTTATGCAATTTCATGATTTGGCTAAAAACCTTATAAATTATATACTTTATATGTGTTTTTTAACTATATATTATTATAAATTTACATATAAGTCCCAGTGAGTTTTGATTTTAATCTATAAGAAATGAATTTGATGTAAAATCTTGCACAAGTGGCCCTTAAACTCTCAAAAAGTGCTAAATTGTCTTTACAATTATTGTTTTGTCAATTTCGTGATGATTTGGCTAAAACCCTTATAAATAATATACTTTATATGTGTTATTATACTATATATTGTCATGAATTTGCATATTAGTCCTTATGAGCTTAAACTTTATTGGTAAGAAATGAATTTAATGTAAAAACTTTCACAATTGGCCCTTAAATTATTAAAGATTGCTAAATTGTCCCTTAAAATAATGAAGTTTGCAACTTTGTGATGATTTTGGCTAAAACCCTTATAAGTATATACATTATATGTGTTTTTGACTATATATTATCATCAATTTGCATATAAAACCCTATGAATTTTGAATTTAATCTATAAGAAATGAATCTTATGTAAACTCTTGAACAATTTTAGTCCCTAAAGTATTATAAAATTGGTTCAAAGTTTGAAAAATTACTTAAATTTTAAAAAAAAAAAATCTTTAAGCCCCTGAAAATTGGTTAAGAGTTTGAATTATGAAAACTATGTCCCTTAGTTTTGTAATTGCTTTTTGTTTTTTACCATTAAAAATTCTAAAATTCATCTTAAAGTGTGAAAAATTACCCTAATACGTTCGATAAGTACTTTTTAGTCCTTGATCTTCAATAAAAGACTAAAAGAAATCTTCCCTTTGTTGAAATCGACCTTTTGTTTTAGAAAGTTAGTGAGAAATTATTTTTAAATCTCATCTTATCAAAAGTTAACCTTTTTTCCAACTTGTGCAGGTTTCAAAAGGCTTCCGCTCTATTTCAAAAATGTCCCAACCCTAGGGAAGTCTCCATTGTGGTAAGGGAAACAAGGTGCTGCTCAAAATATGGGTCCCAGCACAATAAAAACACAACGTCAGATTTTTCACAATCACAATTTCAAATGGCATCATTACAGGCGTCCATAGATCTTCAATCAACCCATTGTCCCTTCACATATAACCAAGGTAGTTTTCCCTTTAACATTTTATGTTCAGTTTAGAATGCTTGGTTGTTAATTAAACTTTTAGTTTACATATACCTTCATTTTTTATGTTGGTCGATGATAAAGAGACTTACATTGATAACACAATCAACACAATCACTCAACCAAACAGGGAGATACATGTAATCAACATGGTGGTAGAGGTAGAAACAGAACCACGAGATGGACCCGACAAAGCTGAAGAGATGGATCATATTACGACACCAACAATGCGCTCCTCTAGGTTAGATGCAAGGAAATATTTCATCAAGGGTTAACCCGTTGTTGGTAAGGCTAAGTGTAAGTTATATGATGTAGTTTATAATATTCCCTAGGATAAATAAATTGGGAAGCTCATGAAGCATATTAGAATCTCCCATAAAATAGATATGAGTAAGCTTAACCAAATCACAGTTGACCCTATCATTGGTAAGGCATTTGCCCCAAACATAAACCTAACATGTAAGAAAATGGTAATTTATATATGTACTGATAGTAAATCATTTAGTCACGCATCTAGCTTGTTATATAAGAAACTCACAAAACCTTATTATAGACCAATTTTCTAGGCCCACCCTAATGGTTATCATGAAAAAATAATATAAAGAACTTAAAGTTAGTCTAGGAGACAAATTAAAAAAGTTAAAAACCAAATGTTGTGTAACCTCAAATATGTGGAAGGATAAAAACGGGTTAAAAATATTAGGAGTCACTTATCATTGGATAGACTCAGACTAAATCATGCAAAAACGAATAATATGTTTATGAGTCATGACCGAACGTTCCACTAGTAATACCATAAATGATCTAATTAATTCGTATATTGTGGATTATGATATTAATCATCGTGTGTTTAATTTTACATTTGATAATGGTTCAAACATGGTAGCAGTTGTGCCCGACCTTACCAAAAACTTTAGTGATATGACAATATATTATGATGAACTATTCAACATTAGATGTAATTGTCATATAATTACATTGATAGTTAGTAGCGGTAAATCACGTATGGAGGTTACACTATCCGAGCATTTAGGTGTTATAACATATGGACCCAATATTTAAGAAAATAGGAAATCTTAAACCGATATCAGAAATACTGCCGCACTTATCTAATCTTTTAAAAAGAAATGTGAATCTTTAGGGTTTAAGTGCAAACACTTAAGACTAGTGTGTCCCACTAGATGTAACTCGGCTTACTTGATGTTCGGAAGATCTTTAGAATTTAAGGACATAATCACTAGCATTTTTAACGAACACTTTAGTGGATAACTTCATTAATTCTAGTGATTGGGATATTGTTGGTCAACTAGTCTCCTTTCTAGAACCCTTTAGTTATGTCACTACTATGTTATCATCTACATACAGTCCAACAAGTCATCTAGTGTTAGAGAAAGTTTGCAATTTAGGTAGGCATGTGGAAATATCTAAATTTAACGAACAGCTAGAAAAAATAATAAATCCAATGATGTCTAAATTCTTGACATATACTATGATTCTTTCCCTATAATGTTTGTTGCATGTTGTGTACTAGATTCTCGTTATAAGATAAAGTTTACTAGAAAAATTATATTTGATTTGCATGTATTGGCCGGTTGCCCCGGGAGTGACATGAATGCTTACATGAATAGAGTAATCATTGAAATGTATGAATTATATAAAGGTTATGTTCCTAGATTATGCTAGAATGGGAGTCCCGTCCTTCCCCCGTCCTTCCCCCATTCCATGTGGAGATGTTCTAAATTTGAGAGTGGTCAAATGGTGGAAAATCATAATGGTTGAAATTCCCACTCTGATCTAAGAAATCGGAATGACCTTAATTATTACCTAAAGTCTGACATGGGACCACAGAACGAGGATTTTGATATTATTGGGTATTGGAGAAAGTTTTCTAGTGGTCCCGTCTTGTCCCACATGGCACGTGTCTTGCTAACAAATCTTGCCTACTCTGTTTCCATCAGAATAAGTTTATAGAGAAGGAAAGAAACAACTAAACGATCAATGGATAAGAATGACTGGGACAACGTTGGAGTGGGTAGTACATTCACAAGATTGGGTTAAGGCAGATGATCAGACTCAAGATCAATTAGACATGTTATCCAACGAGGAGGTCTCGACTATCCGCGGAAAGTTATCGATCATACATCTCACAGCCACGTACATATCTGGATAAATATAGAAAGTCAAACACTCATGAAGACACCCAAATCAAGTCGCAAAGGGAGGCAAGAACCCTATTAAAATCTCTATAAGAATTCCTAGTAGAATACTTCCATCAACTTGTGAAGGTCATAACTCATAATTGGTAATGAATATGATCATGAAATTTACACAAGATATATATTGGAGTCTAGTACATGTGGTAGAAAGAGAAACTAATTATCAGTTGAATTGAAAAAGTTATGAGTGTTTTACTATGGAGACTTAAACTATTCGCAATAAGAGACAAAATTATTGGACCACTTTTGACTCACTTAAGTTGGCCCAACTTGTACAAAACTTTTTTGGATCCTATATATACCTTTTTCTAGCATAAAAACTTGTCATTGATCATTATTTAGAAGTAGAAACATTGAGAGCAAGGAAGCAAGAGCTGAAATTCAAGAACAACATTATTCCCTTAATTAGTGCAATTCTTCCCTCTTTTTATTTCTTACTTTATCATCACTATATGATATTTCGTTTTTTTATTTCCATTATGAACAAAATCTATTAGTAGCTTGAGATTCTTGGGTATGAATCCTAACTTGTGATTTAGGGCTTTATTGTATCACTCTGGGATTTTATGTTTAAATAAAGCATGGATTGTTGTAGCTGTAATTATGTGTACGTTTGTTCTTAAATTCATGTATGGTGGTCATACACTTAGGATGTGTTATATATTAAATTCACCCATAGGGGGGGGGGGGGGGGTAATAGATCTAGCATAATTATGCCTTTTGGATTTGAAGTCTCAAAAAAGCTAAACTAACTAGGTAATCACATAGTGTTTGAACTTTTAGACGTCTAGATAACATGTGTAGGATTCACTTGGAAGATGTCCTAGGGTTAGATAGTATCCACATACTTATTCGGAAGGAACTTAGGGAGACATTAGAATCTGGATTAGCAACAATATCCCAATTTACCCTTAGAATTGCAGTTTAATGGTGAGTATGAGCATCTTGATTTACGTTTCCTCCCCCATTCCTACACTCTTTTAGTTAATTTAGTCTTTGAAATCCTTAGCTTAATAGTTATTAAATTCAAAAACCAAAACAATAAATTTTCACTTTGTCTTTCTAATTCAACGAATCTGTGAAGCTAGAACTAATTTACATATTAACTTATCTAATCCTTGTGGAACATGATAAAATGATACTTAATTTTACTTAATGGGACGACTCGTACACTTGCGAGAAGTACTTCCAAAAGTGGTGATTTATATCACACATCGGAGGAAAACAAACAGTCACAAAAATGATATTTATTGAACTAAGTCACAAAAAAATATTTATTGAACTAATTCACAAATTTTTGTAACTTACATCGCATTTATGGAAGTGTTTATCCCTCCAATCTCATATCTAGTTCATCTTTATTTTGGTGTAAAATTCCCCTGTCTCAGACTTTTTCTTCGTCTTCTCACAGGAAGGTGTAGGTGTAAGAGCGACGGTATCAAACCATATATCCGGTTGAAACTCAGAAGAATCCTCCTTGAGGTCCTGTTAAGCAACAAATCAAGATATATTAATAGAAATACCTTTTTTTCAAAATCAAACGATAAAAAATACAAATAATATTACCTCCACCAATAGGTGACAGGTCTATGAAAGGGTGGCCAAGCCATGACCACTGCATGGCATTCCTTCCATCTATTTTTCTTCCCTGTAGTCGATCACGCCTATCGGTGGGTCCTGGGGTGTTATAAAATAATGCAATAAAAGTAAAGGACCCACAGAGCACAAGTGTACGGTTGTCCAAGTAATACTCCGATAAATCGGGTTGCGTTCTCTCTTGCTTCCTTTTCTTATTTCTTTCTTTTGTTTTGAAGTCTAACTAATATCTTGGGGTTATCGAGCATACACCGAACCTGTAGAAACTGAGAAAGAAAGAACAAACAAAAGCGTAAAACTGAAAATTAATAATAACAATAAAACTACTATGGATTAACACCGGGGTCACACGCTACCGTTCCCGGCAGCGGTGCAAAAAACTTGGTGGGTCCTGGGGTATTATAAAATATTGCAATAGAAATAAAGGATCCACAGACAGCAAGTGTACGATTGTCCAAGTAATACTCTGATAAATCGGGTTTCGTTCTCAGGGACGGATAGTTATAACTCTGGTATTAATCAATTAAGTAGATATAATTGCTAATACAGAAAAGTAAAATATATTTGCTTTGGTTTTTATATTAATACCAAAAATGCAAGAAAGTAAATTACTAAATAAAATGCTTAACTAAAATAAAATACTAAAAGTAAATAAGATTAAATACAAATAAGAGAGCTATACTTGAGTCTCGATAGGGATCCACCTAAGTCCATACATTCAGTGCTTTCGTTGAAGGGATAAGTTGGTAATTATATACTAGTCGAGACTCTACAATCTCCTAGCCCCCTGTCGGGTGGTCCTAGGAGCTATCCTAAAGTACTATAAACCCTTATATGGGTGAATATGCCTCTTCGGATATGAAGTTCCTTACCCAATTGGCTATGTGGTTAGTCAAGTCTGTCGGTCAATAACGGACACCACACAGTTATTACCTAGGTCTGTAATTAAACCCCTTGTCGGATGATCACTTCGCCACTAAAGTGAATTGCCTAATTACTAAATCCTATTTCTAGTTGCGCGGAAAAGATTTAGTAAATAAGCATAAAGTAATAAACAATATGTAAAACCTAACTTAAATTAATTAAGATAATCCCAAATACAAAAATACAAAATTAAATAAACTAGGGCTTAACCCATTATGCGATTCTCAAGTATATGTAAGTTTATCTTATAGTGAAATTAAATACAGAAAATAAATTAAAAGAATTCATATTCCTAAAAACATAAATAAAACCTAGATAGAGGAATTGATTTGAGCTGTTGTTGGAGAAAGGAGTTTCTCCAGCTTCTGCTCTTCTCTCTGCTTTTTTGCTGTCTTTTGAAAGTTGGAAATATTGAAGTGTATATAGAGAGGTACTGAATAATAAGGTCTAAAGAAGCTTATATAGTGCTCAAAATTGGATTAGGTCTAATCTTGGGCTTAATTGAGTAATTTAAAGCCCAAGTCCAATCGATAATTCCTGTAACTGGTGTACAGCCCGTAGTAAAACGGCTGTAAATTTTGCATATCAACTCCAAATCGACTTATTCCAGTTGCAAAATCTTCCTAACTCAAAGAGACATTTTCCTTACTTCACAACCCAAAGGCTGAATTAGTGTCTAAGTGGCTCGAAAACAACAATTAGTAACAAACCTCCAAGATTTGTAGCTTTTCTAATCAACTCTTCGTAAATTCTTTTCTTGTCTTTGACTCCTCCGCTCGATCTAAGACTTTAATTACCACTTCTCATCCTTATCTTGGTGTTCCATAGCATCCATGAACTTAAGAACTTTATACTAGAAACAAACAAATTAATGCACAAAAGTTCTAAAAATGCAAATAGTCTAATTCCAAGGGGAGAAAGTGTAATATGACGAAATAAGCACAAAAATCTATCTAATAAGTCCAATTTCTACCTAAAATAATGTCTCCTAAGGGAATATATCTAGAACAAATAGGGAGACATCACCTATTTAAATTAATAAATTTAAAGAGATGTAAAAAAGGACATACTTATCAATAATTTTTACCGGAAATTCTTTGGTACCCCACATCTCCTTCATAATCTCAAACTCTTAAGGATTTATATTCTCAAGAGATCGACTGTAGTTATCTACTTTTTGTAAATTATCCCATTATGATCATTATATCTACTCAAACAATTTTATGGACGATCCTATATATATTTGGCCATTCCAGGCTATGCCTCAACCCTCGACCAGAATAATATTGCTACAAAAAAATGAAATTAACCAAAAAATTTAATTTTAACGAAAAAATCGCAACCAAAGAACTTACTTCAAGGTGTATCCGGATCAAATCCATGTGACTCTGAGGGATGTGACTCCACTCGACTTTGAGAATGTGATTTCGAATGGTGTTCCACAACATGTGCTACATGATGTGCGGTATACCCAACAGGGTTCCACGTGCCATCTTCTTTTCAAATATCAATGGGCACAATACTTCCATATTTCTCCTTAACCTTATATATGGATAGTATAATGATTTAGCCTCTTACTTTCAAAACTTGTTTACCTATTAATTTACAGCTGTTATTACAGATCAAGGTAAGTTGTGCTTTGATTAAAGATATCAAAGAGTGTCCAAACGTTTATTATGAGGGAAATATGATATATACCAAAAGGACTATTACATTATTTTTTGAATTTATTTGATTCAGTGTTAAGGTATTTTGATACTCCATTTGCCCTAAGATCTGTGTGGATTGATAGGATTGAGTTTATTTATAACATAACTTGGTTATCTGACGATATCTCAATGGATAAAAAAATAGTCTAAGTGGCCTCGTAACTTATCAACTACTTCTTCACTCCATATCTTGTATTTGAACATCATTCTTATCATATCCTTGGGGATGTTCCATTAAGAGACAATACGGTAAGTTTCAATGACTGGCCTTGGATATTCGATTTCTAGACTAGCCGAAACCACTCTACATAGCCATTCAACAAAGTTAGAGAAAGAGGGTATGTAGATACTTATTTAATGTGTTGGCATGTTCCAACACCTTTGGCTACCACCGCAATGAAGATGGAGATGGTAACTCTTTAATTTACTTAGAGGCAACAAAGACACCTTGGAGATTGAGCAGATTTTGTTAAAAAGGTTGACTCCAAACCGGAAAGTGTTTGTAATGCATATCCACACGAAGGTGTGGATATTAATGGAAACTTATTCTGTCAAATGATTATCTACAACTTTGATTAAATGCACATAGGGAGAAGTCTCCACGTCTGGATAGCTTTTTCCTCCATGCACAAAAACTATTACCATAACTCTGTTTTATACTCCTCAGATGTCGTATATAGACAAATCAAGTTTTCTTCTTGATGTGTATTGTATGGGAAATAACACCAAATAGTTTATGTGAGGTTGTGATCAAACCATCAATTAATGAGTGTTACATTAATTTCCATGTTATAAGTACATATGAGTTGTTCGGTTGTGGTAATAGTGCATTCTAGAAGTCTCTTGATAATCACGTATTTGAGCAACCAGTGGTCCTCACAATGTTTGCACTCAAGGAAAATTTTATCTAAACTAAATTTTCTCAAGCAGTTGATCAATCTTATAGAAATCAAATGGTTGCTTCTACAAATGAACTGCATAATCTAAATGAAAGACACAATAGAATCTTAATGTTAATAGAGTTAAATCTATTGGAAAGTACTTGGGAATCCTGGCGCGGTGGCAAAGGTCTAAGCTTGTGGCATCATAATGGATTGGTAATAATTTTACACTGCAACATATGGATAGAAAGATAAACTTCTCTTAGAGGAGGTAAATGAAAATATGTACTTAAAACCAGTGTTACAAGAAATTCTTAATCGTGTCATGTCTATTTTGCCTCTCCTAAATAAAATGTGCAAATAACCCTTTAGCTTTAGTGCAAACTACTCACGGAGATCAAAAACAAAAAACCGTATTCGTTGGGTATCATGAGATTCCATTGTTGGAATTATGCCCTAGCCCCGATCGTCTTGTAATGAATTGAACACAAGTGTTTATTGTACACGATAATAGTTATCCCTACAGTTTTGATTAAAGAAATTGTTTCCTTAGATCTATGGCAAGCCTTTATGATTATGGTATTAATTTACATAATATAAAGGCAAATCCTTGATTAAGTTACGAACTAGATATCATAAGGTGTTATGATAATGAGAATCTAGCTTATAGGACTTAATCTAAACTTGTTCTTAATCGTAGGATCATCGAGTTAGGACCTCGATGATCCAGTTAGATTAATATGTAGCTAACAAGTATTTATTGGATAAATATCGGTAGTTCTCGTTTACCGAGTTAGGTGCATAGATAATGCACATAGAGATGTGATTATCGAACCGACTAAAACTAGAGATTCCTAATGGTTAATTACCTTGAACTGTCAAATAGGTTAATCTCTATAAGGATTTTTATACTTGTAATCCTTTGACCTGAGATCATCACTATGGTTGTGTATGTGCTTGTTATGTTTTGATACTGGACTACTAGTGTGTCGTAATGCTAGTCGAAAAGATATTGGACGTAGCTATGTATATATGCTCCTAGGGATGAGTCAAGATGGAATCTATCAAGTCTAGGTAAAGAGTTTGAGCTCTACGATGTCATAAGATTATAACGATTGTATCGAATCCTTGGCCAAGGTGATAGAATGAATGAAGAAAGGAGTTTCTTAGGTCATTCGTCAATCGTTGATAATCGACGTGTAACGTAGTTGATTTTCTAATGGGATTTGACAGTTGCACCATATCCCAGGATGATCCGGAGCTGTAAAGATAGAGGGAATACATGTATGACCCTTTATCGGGTTCTTTGTACAGAGTTACTTCACGTTATCCGGTCGTTGAGGAGTGTTGTTAGACGCCAACCTCGATTAGTAGTTAATTAAGTTAACTACTACCGGTTTAACGATGAACCTACGTAGTCGCACACTAACGAGTGTATTGATCTTGCTTCATGTCGTTAATTAATTTTATTATTAGATAATAAATATTAATTAAATATATACTTGGAATATTGGTATATTAATTTGCTAGCACAATTTAATATTCTAATATAAGACCGAACTAAGACAAAAAGAAAAAGGAAAAAGAAAAATTGACAAGTTCGTGGATCGAACCACGGACCTCTAGTAGTGTGAAATGTGTCACTAACTGCTAGGCTAGTCAATTGTTTTTGTATAATGTAAAAGGTCCAAGTCCAGTTCACAAGTGGTAATGGACTAGATTATTAAGATAATCAATTTCATTATACGTTCCTGACTTTTCATATTCTTTGTCTTTTCATTTTCTATAGTTGGGTTTATAAGATAATGAAAGTCATTATACAAGAATGATTACTCCATCAGTTTTTTTCCAAGAAAAAACCCACAAGAAAATAAAAAGTCTTTTGTCTCCAAGTCAGAATTGGATTCTGAAAGCAAGGATTAAGCTCGGTGTGCAAAGCGTGGAGGCTTCAAGTTTTTGAAGTTGGGTTAGTCCAATTCGATTCTCATACAACGGATTAAGGTATGTAATCGATTTTTAGTTTCTGTTTAAATTCTTAAATCGCACTAGATTGGTTTAGGATTGCAATTACATGTTTCCGCTGCTTATATATTTGATATAATCGTGATTGCGGTTCCTTCAATTGGTATCAGAGCCATTTGTGCGATGTAGGAGTTTGGATATAAATATTATTTGATAATGTTTGTTATTGTAATTGGATTATTTATGAGACTTTTGTTTTTTAATCGGCTAATTTTTGTTGATGTCTCTGCTGCTGGGAGGTATCTTTTCTTTTACGGACAACAAAAAATTGGGTTGATTTGTGCTTTTCTTTTTGCTCGGTTAAAAGGAAAAAGGAAAAAAAATTATTGCCTTCTTGCCGTGTTGGTGATACTGATACAGGTGATATGGTAGAGAGAATGTACTTTGTTGGTCTTTGGTTTTACTGTCATTACATTATGATAAGGCTACTATTGTTTATTTTATTAAATTGTTTGACAATTTTAAATGTAAATTAAACAAGAAAAGAATGTTTGTAAGGACTGCCGCTGCCGCCGAAAGATCATATGTGATGATCAATTGTTACAACATTTGTTAGCCTACTTTGATTAATGGCATATGTTTGTGTACATCGTCAAAAAGGAAAAAAAAAACTTAGGTATGGCTTTTATTTTTTTGTTTCTGGCAAGACAGATGTTTAAGTTCATGCATGGTTTTTTTTAAATTTTTGTTATAAACAATTGTGTTACTTATAAAACTTATTCATATGATGAATGATTTTTTCTAGTAAAGTATAAAATTGTTATACATTAATTTACATATTCTTTTTGCTATACAATTTTACTTTCGATTTGATCGTTAGTTGTTATAGGATTTACAAAAATTGTGGTTTTCGAAACCGCACGCCTTGACCAATCAATTAAACTTATCGATTCGATCGGTCAGTCCGTTTATACAGTGCAGATTCAGTTACCTATCTCGTATCGTTTTGTACGGCGCTTCCACTCCAAAATTTAGAATTTTGAATTCTAAATTATTCTCACTTGTGTTTTTTAAAAAAAAAATTTATTGAGTTTATTAAGACGAAATATAAGATATTTTGTGAGACTTGTCCATTGCAAGTAGTGTTTCAAGTTTGTTAAGTTTACAAGTTTTGATCTGACTACCAGGTGGACTTGTAGTTCGAGTGCAAATTATAAAACCCTATATTGTTTGATAATATGATAAAATTATTGATTTCACGTTTTTAGTCTGGACTACCCAGAGGATGTGAGATCGATAATATTCTATTATAGAATGGATTAACTCAACAAAACTAATTAGAAACGACCTGACTACCAGGGGGCTAAAAAGTTTTGAGTCTCGTATTTTATTTGATAAAATAGATAATGTACCACACTTAATTATGAGTGAGAAACGACCTGACTACCAGGGGGCTCATTCATGTTTTAAAGTTTCATTATTCACTTTAATTATGCGTGAGAAACGACCTGACTACCATGGGGCTCATTCATGTTTTAAAGTTTCCAATTATATATCTCTTAGATAATAGTCCATATCTTTGACAGATATATAGTAGTGTTCTTAAATCGTTGTTTCCTATTCCTTACTATGATTAGATTTCTCGAAATTTCTGCTAAATCACTTCTCCATTCATCCCGAGTTGGTTGGGTAATCTCAAGTATTATGATTGCAACTTGATAGTCTTTCTTATGCACATGAGACTCATTGATGTGTTCAATGAGCTATTGACTAAAGTGTCTCTTTAGGATGCATAGAATGTATATGATGCATGTCTAAAGTAATACGAACTTAGTAATGGTACTAAGTATATATTCTTGTATCCATGAGTTATGAACTCCAAAAGACATCTTAAGCATGATTTTCCCATAATCCTTAAATATCTTTAGAAGATGTATAAGTAACTTAGTATGACTTTTAGATACCAGTTGTCTAATACCAAGAAACAAGGTAAGAGCATTAATGGAAATAGTTTCCGTAATTTCTTGAACTTCTATTAATTACACAGAAAGGGTATTGGATACTCGTAATAGTTTAGAAATATGCAAAATGTTGCATACTCTAAAGATTAATAGACAAATAAGAATAAGAGAAGTTAAATTACAATTTCGGTAATGGAGCAATTGTTGCAACCACAATTGTAATAACTAATTCTTCAAAGATGCATATGGCAAAACATATTGTAAGAAAACTGTATTTTTGTTCTTAAACTTGTTTTTCGAACAAAACGGTCATTTGATCATAATATAGTTATGGTGTATTAATGTGATATAAAAATGACCAACGGAGTTTTTCATAGTGATGAATTACACCCCATTGGATACTTACAATATGGTGATTATAATTGCCTAAAGTAACTACGTAACAGTGTTATAGTTGTTTCTGGTCATAAATTGAAATAGATAATCGTACTAATCAAACCTTATCTTTGGTTTTATTGACTAAGTCATAAATTGTGAGAAAAAGTTTACTAGTTTCACAAGGAAGATTTCCTTGAAGAATATGATTTTGAATCATATGAAACTTGTGAGACTTATCACAATGAAATATGACTAAATCTCATTTTGGTGAAAATGGAGACAATGTTAATAAGTTCTTATGTCCACTATATATTGATGTATGTGGCCAGTCTAAAATTTAGCCAAAGATAGATATTCTTACTTCATCTCCTTCACAAACTATATAACAGATATAGATGTGTTTACCAAATGTAACACCAATATAAATAATTTGAAATGTTCAAATTACTATTGAGTGAAGTTGAAAGCAAGCATATAAGGTTATGAAGGAAGTAAGATATCAACCTGTATAGGTGAATATCTTAGCAATGAATTAATAAATTATCTATGACAAAATTAGATTTTGTCTCAGTGATTCACTGGGATTTAAATATTCCTATGGGATTATGTTTTAAAGTCAATTGCATATTTAATGAACTCTTAGGTCCCACTAAACAGTCGATAAAATCCATATGTGGTATGGAGATGATATAAATCAAACCTTAAAATATAGATTTTGAAATGTTTGATATATACTAAACGACTTATGATGGCTAAGCTTGAGTTGATATCTTTCAAATATAGATTTGTTGGATACCCAAAGAAAATAACGAGGTAATATTTCCACATCATTATGAACACAAAGGGTTTGTGGTAAGGCAGACAACCTTTACAGATGGAATTCCATAGTGAAGGAATTCATAATGTGGAAATAGATCGTAATGAAATAAAGATTTCAGAGTTATTTATACAAGCTAAAAAGCATCTGATGCATGCCAGTCATTCTTTCCTTGATGAGTTAATAGTTTCATTTAAGGTTCAAGTCTCACACTTTGAGGAATTAGGGACGATGTATGAACCTTTCTTGGAAAAAGGAAGTTAACAAATCAAGAGAAAGAAGAATTTATTGTACACAAACCTCCTAAAGGTTGTATAGGTTTCATCATACACCAAAATCAATTGTAATAATGGTGATATTTGATGAGGAATCATATAGATGATAACCCATCAAGTGATGATCCTAAAACCCTATGAAGAGGCTATGACTAGTCTAGATAGTGACAAGTGGTTAAGAACCATAGAATCTGAATTAGTATCTATAAGAATCAACAAAGTATAGTACTTTGGTTGAATCTTCAATAGATGTAAGATCCATTTGTAGTAAATGAGTGCTAGGGAAATGATTAGATTAGACGTTAAGGTAGAGACCTATAACGTCCTTCTAATATCTAAGCGTTTAAATCAAAAGGAAAACATCAGTTATGGTGAATTCCTTTTCTCATAGTAATGCTTAGTTCATTTCAGATTCTTCGATTGGTAACTACATACTATTATTTTGAGATATGGTAATATCATGTGAAAAATTAGTTTTCACTAAATGGGAGTTTATGACGTCCTTAAGACCAATCCTAAAGGTCTAATATTTCCAATTACTCATAATAAAATATGTAAGTTCCAAAATCCATTTAATGGGTTCAGCAAATGTCACTAAGTTGGATTATTCTCTTTCATACAATCAAATAGTTTGATTTTATGATTTTAGAATAAGAGTCATAAGAGTACAAAGGACTAGTGGGAGTACACTTATCTTCCTAATGTTATATGTAGATGACATATTATAACATAGGGATATGATATACCAACCAAGCAATTAACCAAGTTTTTTATTGTTAAATAATTCTCTATGAAATATTTAGGATAGTAGCTTATATTCTTTGAATTGGGATCTACAGAGATAGATCAAAGAAGCTACTTGACCTATATCAATCTTACTACATTTATACTTTTTTAGAAGTATCGCATGGAAATTCCAAGAGGATCTATTCGACAATAGGCTTTGGAGTTACTCTTAATGTTAGGGTTTGTTCTAGGACCCTAAAAGTAAGAGAATGAATGTGTATAGTCCTATTTGTTAAAACAATAAGGATCTATCTAACACACCATGAAAAATGTATAAGACCCAAAGTACACTACACGCTAGGAGTAGCGAGTAGGTATGAAGGTAACCTTGATGAGGAATGTTGGAAAGTAGTAAAGACTATCCTTAAGTACTTAAGAAGTATTAAGGACCAATTCCTCATATGTGGAGAATATAAGTTGAAGCTAATTTGGTATATAGATGCTTGTTTTGCTTCAAACGTGGATGATAGAAAATCAAGATATGGTTGTGTCTATATAGAGGAGAAGTAAATTGGAATAGTTCCAATCAAGACACTGTAGCAGATTTCGGTTACTAGAAGTAGAATACATAGCAGCATAAGATGCAACTATGCTAGTGGTTTGGATAAAATAGTTCTTTATATATACATAGTGTGGTTTCACAATGTAGATATTGTTTCTTTATACAATGACAATATTTGAGATATTGTATGATTAAAGAAACCTAGAATAAACTATAGATCCAAACAAATTCTGCAATAGTACCGCTTGATTCGAGATATAATTGAACATGAAGATGTTCACATTCAATAGGTAGAAGAAAGAACATGATGTATATCTATTCATCTAAGTTGTCTATCAGAAGAGTCTGATGAGAACAAACTGTTTATGAATTATGGTACTTGAACGATTGGGTCTAGGCCAAGTGGGAGATTGTTGGAATTATGCCCTAGCCCCGATCGTCTTGTAATGAATTGAACACAAGTGTTTATTGTACACGATAATAGTTATCCCTACAGTTTTGATTAAAGAAATTGTTTCCTTAGATCTATGGCAAGCCTTTATGATTATGGTATTAATTTACATAATATAAAGGCAAATCCTTGATTAAGTTACGAACTAGATATCATAAGGTGTTATGATAATGAGAATCTAGCCTATAGGACTTAATCTAAACTTGTTCTTAATCGTAGGATCATCGAGTTAGGACCTCGATGATCCAGTTAGATTAATATGTAGCTAACAAGTATTTATTGGATAAATATCGGTAGTTCTCGTTTACCGAGTTAGGTGCATAGATAATGCACATAGAGATGTGATTATCGAACCGACTAAAACTAGAGATTCCTAATGGTTAATTACCTTGAACTGTCAAATAGGTTAATCTCTATAAGGATTTTTATACTTGTAATCCTTTGACCTGAGATCATCACTATGGTTGTGTATGTGCTTGTTATGTTTTGATACTGGACTACTAGTGTGTCGTAATGCTAGTCGAAAAGATATTGGACGTAGCTAAGTATATATGCTCCTAGGGATGAGTCAAGATGGAATCTATCAACTCTAGGTAAAGAGTTTGAGCTCTACGATGTCATAAGATTATAACGATTGTATCGAATCCTTGGCCAAGGTGATAGAATGAATGAAGAAAGGAGTTTCTTAGGTCATTCGTCAATCGTTGATAATCGACGTGTAACGTAGTTGATTTTCTAATGGGATTTGACAGTTGCACCATATCCCAGGATGATCCGGAGCTGTAAAGATAGAGGGAATACATGTATGACCCTTTATCGGGTTCTTTGTACAGAGTTACTTCACGTTATCCGGTCGTTGAGGAGTGTTGTTAGACGCCAACCTCGATTAGTAGTTAATTAAGTTAACTACTACCGGTTTAACGATGAACCTACGTAGTCGCACACTAACGAGTGTATTGATCTTGCTTCATGTCGTTAATTAATTTTATTATTAGATAATAAATATTAATTAAATATATACTTGGAATATTGGTATATTAATTTGCTAGCACAATTTAATATTCTAATATAAGACCGAACTAAGACAAAAAGAAAAAGGAAAAAGAAAAATTGACAAGTTCGTGGATCGAACAACGGACCTCTAGTAGTGTGAAATGTGTCACTAACCGCTAGGCTAGTCAATTGTTTTTGTATAATGTAAAAGGTCCAAGTCCAGTTCACAAGTGGTAATGGACTAGATTATTAAGATAATCAATTTCATTATACGTTCCTGACTTTTCATATTCTTTGTCTTTTCATTTTCTATAGTTGGGTTTATAAGATAATGAAAGTCATTATACAAGAATGATTACTCCATCAGTTTTTTTCCAAGAAAAAACCCACAATAAAATAAAAAGTCTTTTGTCTCCAAGTCAGAATTGGATTCTGAAAGCAAGGATTAAGCTCGGTGTGCAAAGCGTGGAGGCTTCAAGTTTTTGAAGCTGGGTTAGTCCAATTCGATTCTCATACAACGGATTAAGGTATGTAATCGATTTTTAGTTTCTGTTTAAATTCTTAAATCGCACTAGATTGGTTTAGGATTGCAATTACATGTTTCCGCTGCTTATATATTTGATATAATCGTGATTGCGGTTCCTTCATCCATCACCAAAGATAAAGCAGATGGTCTTGTTTTTCGAGTATACCTTACAATGAACAAATTTATGCCCGGAAATCAAGCCTGACACATCTTTCACAATTCAGGGAATCTCTGGAAAGTCTTTGTTTCTGAAAGACTCCTTTTGTAATACCAAGAAAAAAACTATAGCTTTTGGGTGGTGGATCCATCAATTTTCATTGAAGACTAAAATTTAGAAGACTTAGTAAGGTTTGGGACATACCCTGGAAAATTTAGCGTTAATTTTTTTATATACGTTGCTGGATAAAACTAAAAATACATGATATATATATATATATATATATATATATATTAAGGCAAGACCGAACCGAACGTCTCGAGTACCTAAGGCGAGCAAAGAAAATGAGACATTTTTAAATATAATTTAAAAAATTACTGTTATGACCAAACAAATCATATATAAATAATTTAATAATAAATTTTTTGAAATAAATATTTATTAAAAAAACTATGATATTATATTTACACAATTATATAATAAAACGTGAATAAAATAATTAAAAAAATAACTGAACTTGTTTATTTGACGAATTTATTCCCAATAATTCTTCATTTTGATTTTTTTTTGTAAAATTCACTTATATATCCAATTGAACCTGTGACATATATATAAAATTTATTCTTAAAACATGTATAAAAATTTAATTTAATTAACTATACAAAAATAGAAAGAGAAGAAATCTTTCTCATGTTTTCTTTTTTATAATTTTATGGCTACTAGTACTTTATTTTTGTCGCGAGATTATCAACTTGAATTATCACTAGGTTAACTTGTATATATATGTCACTTTTGTAAGTTTTAATAATTATATACACATATAATATCTTTTTGGGGCCTTCAAAAATTTAGGATGTAAGAAGACTGTCTTGGTTGCTTTGGGACCAGACTAGGTCTGTTTTAGGGTTTGTTTGGATTAAGAAGGGATTCTTTAATAAAGGATAGGAAGGGAGAGTATAACAAAAGAATGGAAAGTAGAGTATTTAATCTTGTTTGGATTGAATAAAAATAGAAAAAAGGATTTTCTTAAATGATTACATGTATCCGGTGTTTGAATTAGAAGAATAATAGGAGGGAGGGATTCTTTTTATAATTAAGTGACTCATATACCCCAATTAAAATACTTTATAAAGAAAGAATAAGGATAGTTTAGACATTACAACGTAATAAAAGAATTCTCCCTTCTAATCCCACCGAATTAGAAGGATTGAATATATAAGAACATAGGGTATTGTAAGAATCCTTTACTGACCTTTCCCTTCCAATTCCGTGTAATACAAACAAATGATGGATTGTTAGAATCCTTTAATATAATCCCTTCCCTCCCAATCCCTCCATCCAAACAAACCCTTAAGGTTTAATGGGATTTTTTACTTAAAAGATTATTTTTTTCAAAAGAAAAAATGGACAAATTTACATTATCCCCTAGATCTAGCCATGCCCCTGCATGGGTGTGTACTAGTTCAAGGTGACTAACGGTCCGGTCCAACCGATCCTACGGACCGAATAGGGACCGAAAGTCAACGCAGGCACGAACCGGACCGGACCGGTCCACAAGCTACTGAACCGGTTCTTCATTTTTTCAAAAATAAAGAGGACCAGACCGGAACTGGCCCGTTAATATTTTTTTTATATTTCATTGTTTTAGGCTTTTAGCCCAATTATTTGTAGCCCAACCCCTTAGCCCCTTATTATCCCACCCCCTTACCAGCCCATTAATTAAACTCAACCCAATTAACCCATATTGCTTGAAACCGTGTCTTTCTATCAAAACAGTGCCTTTTTATCAAAAACAAACAAGTTGGAACCGCTAATAACCGGAACGGAACCGAATCCGGTTTAGACGGTGCTCTTAACGGTTCGGTTCTCACCTCCTCCAATCCTAGAACCAGACCGAACCGGAACCGGTAAGGTGGAGTCGGTAAGCCGGACCGGAACCGATAAGGCCCAGGTCTGCTAGGAACCGGTCCGGAACGGTCCGTTAGCCATTGAGTACTAGTGTTCTGGCCGGGCGTGATATAATCAAATGCAGGACCATTATAAATATTTGGAAAAATAAAATTTAAAATATTTTAACTCATAGTTTTTTATTTGCAACACATGTTATAACCATCTGGGATTCACCTCTATCCCTTTGCACACATATATACAAAAATACATAAGAGAAGTAACAACAGGTGGGGAAGCAAAAGAGAAATGTGTGGGATGATAAAGAAAAGTGGGATGT
This sequence comes from Nemophila menziesii, assembly GCA_029959085.1. Classification (NCBI taxonomy): domain Eukaryota; kingdom Viridiplantae; phylum Streptophyta; class Magnoliopsida; order Boraginales; family Hydrophyllaceae; genus Nemophila; species Nemophila menziesii. Next base: position 37,054,711 of record JARWIR010000001.1, read on the forward strand.
CTTTACATTACAGTAGACAGTAGTTTATGGCATGCAGCTCGTGCGCCCCCCTCTATATCAACAGCAATCTCTTTCTAGCTCCAAGGAATATACAGTGACTCGTCTTTGTCAAACCCGCCCCAGACCCAGCATGCTTTTTCTACCCTCCATGTTCTAGGGCTTTGAGCTCTCTTCTTTTTCCTTTCTTCCCATGCCCACCCACTAAATCGTCTCTAATCCTTTCTCCTTTTTAATGTTCAAACACTTCCGTTTACTTTGTGTATATATTCTTTGTTTAAAATAGACGAATATACATTCGAAATCTTGAATACTTACACCATATTACAAACACAATTATAAGTACATCACGGTTAATTTCACATAAACTACTATCAGCGGACAAGAGATTTTAGTAGGGGACCAAGAAAGCTCGGGGCAGTGTTTTTTTTTTATTAGTTAATTAAAACGTAGATCGTTAAGCAAAAAAATTCACTTCCCGGAAACTAAAGTGAAACTAATGGAGTAACCATAAATGATGAATCTGTATTTTGTTTTTGGTCAAAATCCGCGATAACTTATTTTGAATAGTTTAACTTTTTTGTCATCATTTGAACAGTTGAACAGCAGATATAGACCATATTCATCGAAATATCAAAATTTGTCTTTGCTATAGTGGTGCACTAATTAAACATCCTCCTGTCAAGCACTATTCTTACTTTTCTACGTCAACACACATTCTAACTATAATTCCACTTAGTTTAGACTACTAACTTTTTCTTAAAGTTACATCAAAGAGTCATTTGATCCACATAAACTCCATCTTATTACCTCTTAGTCATATCACATAATACTCTAACAACTAAAACAATTAATATTGACCTTTACTCCATCTCATTTAATATTAATGTATTTCCTTAATTAGTTATCTAGCAACCGTAATTGCGTGTCACTAGAGATATCAAAATCAGTCACTAGGGGTTTGTTTGGATGGAGGAATTGGGAGGGAGGGGATTATATTAAAGGATTTCAACAATCTATTTCTTTGTTTGTATTACACGGGATTGAAAGGGAAAGGTTAGTAAAGGATTGTTACAATACTTTACGTTCTTATATACTCAATCCTTCCAATTCGGTGGGATTAGAAGGGAAGGATTCTTTTATTACGTTGTAATGTCTAAATTACCCTTATTCTTTTTTTATAAAATATTTTAATAGGGATATATGAGTCGTTTAGTTATAAAAAGAATCTCTTCCTTCTATTATCTTCTAATCCAAACACCGGATACCTGTAATACTTTAATAAAAACCCCCTACTCTTTTTATTCAATCCAAACAAGATTAAATACTCTCATTTCCATTCCCTTGCTAAACTCTCCCTTCCTATCATTTACTAAAGAATTCCTCCTTAATCCAAACAGACCCTAGATGTTTTAAAGACCGCTTATAATCGGTAGTTTTAGTTGCTACTATTAGGTCGCTACAAGTATGCTCTAACGAGCACCTTTTGTCTCCACCGACTAATATCCCCCGACAACCACTATTCAATTATTTCCAATGAATAACGTGATTAGCGGCCGCCAACAATTAATAAATGTCATTATTCTTTGGAGATTACCTGGCGGTCACCAGATGTCATACATCAATAGTAACCAATAGCGATTGCTAAAGGTAGTATTCCAAATTTATAGAAAATATTTTGTCTCAAGACTAGGTGAAAACAAGCAGGGCAAGAATCTAAAGATCATTACTCGATTGAATTAGGCTAATCAAATAAAAATAATAGACTTTATACACGCTTGTCACACAGGTTTTCTTGGGTATCTAGCCAAACAATCATATAAATTTGGACAATTACCTTATCTAAAGTAACAACCTAACAATTTTAATTAAACCAAACAGTATAACATATCAAAGTAAATAGTTGGCGCAATAGAATTATACAATTATTTATCTAATTTCAACTAAGTAGTAAATCTGTGACATCTAATGAAGTGTTCTCTAAACCAATAACTAATATACATGTCACGATAACATATGTACTACATACAATCCTGGTAAAAAAATGATTCTTCTTCTGGATGTTCATGGCTTGCATTTGGGGACCAGAAAGGGTGTTATTATCATATGAAACAAAATATAGTGAATATCAAGTTCGTATCCACCCTTGTGTAATGGTAAGGTACGTGCTCCAAACAGGTTCTACAAGTAATTAGTCTGTAATTTGGGAGATGTATCGCAAACCTCTCGATAAGTGCTCGTCTACTGCGATCCTCGTGGAAGTATCTGGGGGCCCCGATGTATATGACATCTAAGTGTGTAAAACATAATTATATTAAATGCACTATTATCCCCATATGTTATTGTTTTATACTAATTGCACTATCAACCCCTTATATTATTATATTTATATTAGTTAAACAGAAAATTTCTCTAATTAATATTTTTATTTTATTTAGACTATTAGTCCCCGTATCTTTTTCATTATATTAATTAAACTATTAAGGCCCTATATTATTATGTATTTGTTAATTGTATATTAAGTCCTATATTTTATATGTTTATACTAATTGCACTATTTGCCCCCGATATTATTATTTTATACTAATTTCACAGTTAGTCCTCTATATTATTATATTTCACTTTTTAGCGCCTACAAATATTAAGTACTCTATTTTACCCTTAAATAGTTTTAATTACACTTTAGTCCTAATAATTTATTTGCATATCTAAACCTCCAAAATAATTACTTGCACTTTAAATCCCCTAAAATTATAAATTGCACAAATAAACCCAAAACTAAGATATACTATATTATACACCTAAAATTCGAAATGAATATATATCAATTCAAATAATAACACAAATACACCTAAAAAATTAATTCAACATAATATTTTAGTAAAATTTAAATACATAATTTATTTAACTATATAGGACGGGGGCGGTGGCGGTGAGTTTGATGCCGCATAGGTGATCTCAGCTCGACGGTCACGAGTTCAGAGCGGCTGTGTAGTGGTGCGACATCGTATATCGGGTTAGGTGGGGAAGATTTAGAGAAACTCCAATAATAGGGTTAGAGAAGTTTTGTGGTGGTGGAAGGTCTATTTGATGGATGAGAAGTATAATGAGCTACAATCTACTTCATAAAATGTCACAAATCCTTTATCGATCGCCAGAGCGGTTCCTAAAGGGTCAAAGTCGATCGTTAAAATTGATAGCAGAAAAGGTGAATAATACTTGACCGTCAAATCATTTAATTGGGGTATTACTGACCACAAAAATTGTCGGTAATTTTTATTAACTAACACTCACTAGTAACCGACTTATTGGACGTTCAACATTTTCGTATACTTCTACCGACCACTTAAGTGGTCGGTAAAGATAATACTTTTTATTTTTAATCTACTCTTTTTCTGGTGACCGTTGGTGGTCGCTATTGGTTATATCTAGCAACTGTTTTCGTGGTGACCAAATGTTTCGTTATTGGTGACTGTTGATACCCCTGCATTTGGTAATCATAGATGAAGTAAATTGCACCTTAATTAGTAAGGATTTTAGGATTAACGATTATTATTATTTTAATCTTATTTACAATTAATTTGTCTCTGCTAAAATTTGAATTTCAAAATATATACCTTCGGATTATATACCGAGCTTTACCCTGAAAGCATGGAAGGAGCGGGTCAAGTTAGTGAAGTATAGCACGATGATCAGCTGCTGATTATATATATTTTTATCGCCCCACTTGTAAACTATACTGGAAAGGTTGCGCATGCTCAAGAGTTATCGTGTTTTTGAACTTAATGCAAATAATTTAGCACTTTTTGTAATTTTATATATCTAATACCTTTTTGCTTTAAACATCTCATTAATTCCTTTTGTTTTACATGTTTCTTTGTCTTCAACTAGAAACTCCACTAAAATATTAAATTAGTAGAAAAGAATTATTACAATCTAAAAAGTAACTAAAAATAATTTGGGATCAAAATACACTTAACACTTAAATAAAGATTAATTACTCTGCTGTGTGATTGACCGTTCACTACAAGAAATAGTATCATTAGCGATGAATCTATTGCGGCAACAACTAAATGGCCTCTAATGATGGGTATGGTCATTAAAGACACATTGTTTGATCGGTATTGATCATATTTTGTTTTTAGTGACTACGGCTGATCGTTAATATATTGTCGTTAAAAAGTGGTCGGTAAAATCACAATTTGACAAACTAAGTTCAAAATGTGATCGCCAAATACCTTATTTTTTGGCGAATACGGATAATTGCTTTTTGACTAAATTTGTGTTGTTTTAATGACCACCTAGTGGTCACATGTGTCCATACATTTAGGGACAAACTATTTTGGTCGTTAAGGTCTGTAATACCATTAGTGACTGTATTTCATAGTTAAATTTAGTTTTAATAAATTGAGTTTTACAAAAAAAAGATTGAATAAATTGAGAAAAAAGAAACGAAAAGAAAGTAACCGGCAAAGTAGAAAGTTCTAGAAAATATCTTGAAAGACTATCAAGTGAACTGGGAAAGCTAAATTAGTGTGTCAAGTGGGTTGAGTGAGAACATAGTCGAGTATAAACTTGGTGTGGCCTAAGGTGTGATAAAAAGATGATATAATTTAGATGAAAATAAACACCCTAAGCTAGCACGGTTCTGCAAGTATACAGATCGTATGCAAGTTTTAATGAATAAGTAAGATTCGTTCCTCAGGGACTACGAATGTTAAGAAGAACTTATGCAAATTATTCAAGTGCAGATAGAAAAGATAGAAAAGATAATACGCTAGTAGGAAGAAGAGATAGACAAATATTTATTTGGTTTTTAAATAATAAAACTAAACTAATAAACTAAAGACAGAAACTAAATAAAGAAAAGAACAGAAGATAGTATGAAAGTTAGCTTGAGTAAATAACATGTAATCCCCACTAGTCTTGCCGTTCTAAACATGTAAGGGTGAATTATGTAGTATTTCAATAATCGGTTCCAATTCGCTATCGGTAATTTCAAATAGGATTTACCTGTGTCAATAAGGCTTCCTAAGCAAACTTTTCCTGTAATTGGTAAATAGTCACAAGAACTAAACCATAGTGATTATCTAGTTAGGTTGATTTGTCAGATCTAAACCGAATACTAGACGTTATGTGCTAAACATGTAATTAAACACCGTTGTCAATGGTGACACAACTACTAGATGGTAATTCTATATGGCCTAGGTTCCACAAGAACACAGAATATAAATCCAAACACATAAACAATGAATAAAAACTATAATTCAATTTCAAAAACATAGAATTCCCAAATTAGATAGATGTCAATCAAAACTAGGGTTCATACATATACGCTAAAACTCAAGCTAAAAAGAATTAATTCATACTAAGAAGAGAAGAGAAAAGAATTACAAAAGAATAGGTTGAAGGAGACATGATTGATGCACAGCTCCTTCCAGACTTCTTCTCTTGTGTTGCAGCTTCCTCTTAGCCTTAAGGTCTGGCCAAGGATGATTTAAGAGTGTTAAGAGGTTGTATTTATAGTGTATAGGTTGACCTAATTCGTTTCTTGGAGGAAAGGCCAAGTAATAGACTTCAAGCCCAACTCAAATTCGTAAGGAAATAAAGATAAACACTGCTGGACCGTTTTGGGCATATCTTCTTCGTTATTGGTTGATTTGAGCTCCATAATATACCAAAAGAATCGTTACAGATTATCTATGTCCCTATGATAGAATCTTCCAAAATCGGCTTCCTTGTAGGAGTAATTACCACTTATTTAGGCGTGTGCTGCAGAACCTCAGATTTAGGCAGCTTTTCCTTTTCCTAATTGAACTCTGTTTCCTTCTATCTCCAATTACCATGCATATCTCTTTCCATATCTTGTAGTCTTTGACTTGGACTCTAATTAATCTCCATAATTATCTTTAAAGCTTCACACTAAATAAACAATTAAACCCAATATGCTCTAAAAATATTATGTTACTAAATCAAGACCCAAAATAGGAAAGTGCACTAAATTAAGCTAAGATCGACCTATAAACTAATAAATAAGCCTAAAATGATATCTCAGAATTATATTATATTATCACAAATGAGGAGACATCAAGACCCCCAACTCAAAGTTGTATCGTCCCGATACAATAAAAGTAAAGAACATTAGGGTAGTCATATAAACAAGAAGAAGAAGTGTGAGAAGAATAAGAACAGAACACAATGAATGATCCTAGAGAAAAATATCTAAAAAGTCTCATGTTGTAATGCTCAAGAAATAATGCACAAATATGCTTAATATACATGTAATCAACAATCCATAAATTCAAGTCCAGATTAATTTCGCAATGCCAGAAGGAGAGGATGATAACTTAGTTCATGTTAATGGCTATAGGTTGTTCATAGGTCCTAAATAGCATCCAATGGCTCACTTACCTACTACCTAATAACTCAATTGTTTCTCCATCTAGCAGTTAGAAATCCTAAGGTCTTGGTTATAACTTGGCTTAGGGACGGTATGATATATTTGGATAATGAAAAGTGAGCTTTTGGCTCTCTCCTTACTAGCCATCAACGAATCGCCCTAGAGCTTGAGTTTTCACTCGAAGATGTTCTCACTCAACCCAATTTATTGATGCTTTAATGTGCATCCCCAATAATCCCAAATAAAACCTTTGTGATGACATACAATTTCCACTTTGCTGGTCCGAATATATATTCTTTTCATATCAATTTTTTCTTTTTGTATAGCTATGATGTTTGAGATATCACGCTATTTTTTTTCCTATATATATTCTTTCTTTTTATGCCCTTGTTGGCAAATTTAGCTCGTAGCTTCTTCTTCATTCACTATTACCCTGGCAAAGGGTTACAATAATAACAATTTCATCATCAATAAAATCACAATTACAATTCCAAATCCCAATGTTCCCAAATGATGAAACCCACCACCCCAAACTCAAGCTCTAAAACGAGTTGTCTCAGGTTTTGCGATTCGAGTGCGGGTCATATAGATAAGTCCTAAAACTAGGGGTATGGATTATAATGTGTTTCAATAAAAAGGCTTTAGAAAGGCTCAGAGGGGTTAAGACGGATAAATAACAATAATCAAATAAAAGGGTGAGAAAGTATAAAAGGCTTCAAGTGTTTTATCATGAAAGAACTGCCTTATTCATTTTTCTAACTACCGGATTTTGTTACTTTTTCACTAATAGTTCATAGATAAGCGGGTTTTCAACTAATTTTAAACCTCACGTTCTACACACCAAAATAAACTCTCCCTAAGTTTCAACATACTTCTTAGCATTGCTCATTAACTTTTCTATCTTTTATTTCCTGTTTTAATACATACATCTAAACAATTTTTGCAACATCTTTCACAAACATACTACTTACTATCATTAACTTAATTAAATCATGCTCAATAGGTACATTCAAAGATATTCTCTGTCTAATTCAACCCAAAAAAAAAAAATTAAATTTTATGAAAAGACAAAAAGGAAGATGAGGACAACGAATCCCCACCCCCAACTCAAAAATGATCTGTGTCCCCACGACTCGAAAAGACTCAAGAAAGAATAAAATTTAAAATTAGCATACATATTGCACATAAAGAAATGGTAGGGAAGAAAGAAAACATACTCTTCGAGGCTATCACCTCGCCTTATCGATACTCGGATTAAATCTAATGTATCTTCTTCACCCAACTTCTTATTCGCTTTTCGTTGAGGACATGTGATCATAATAGGATATTGCATTATATAACGACATGGGAGAGATCGAAAATCCGTATCACCTCCTCATAGATCAACTGTGCCACATCGTCCTCTTCTCCTCACACAATACAATTCATAAAAAGAATGTTTAGAACATCTTACCATGAGCGTAGACCAACCTAATCTTTCCAAATCTCCACGAATCGTCTTGTATTCTCCTCTATCAACTTCTTCTTCAAATACTTTCTCATAAGCAAAAGGTAGTTCCTATAATTGTTTCTTCGGAGAAGCTATCATGGCCATTGAAGCTTTCTCTTTTTCTTCGGGTGTAGGGTCGTTGATTTGTAGAGGTTGTGTTGTCTTCTTCAATAAAGTTGGAATCTTTTTGCCCATTGAATCAAACACAGCTAGCTAACCTCTCTTTTCATGACCTATTTTACCCTTTGAATTGGAACTAGGACTTTTCTCACTTGATTTCTTCTCAATTAATCCAATACCTTGCTTTTCTTCACCTCCCTCTTGTTAATATTGTTGTTTTATTAGTCATCCTCAATTAACCCCCAACTCAAAGCTTAAGCAACCCTTGAAATTTGAACTTGTGAATTTTTTATTAAACAAGCTTGATTTGGCTTAGGAAATATGAATGGATGATGAATCTCTATGTGGGTGAGGTGGATTTGTAATGGGTTGGCTTGAATTTAAGAAATTGTAGGATGAATTGTAAAAATTTAAGCTCTTGATTCTTCAATTTGATGGATTTGGTGAGGATTGGGTGCTTGAATCTTCTTTGTAATGATGTGGAGAATGAATTGGATGTGTTTTTATGGTGATTGGGTAGTGTTTTGATGATTAGGGAAGGTTTTATGAAGCTTTAATGGAGTTGGGAGAGTTTTGGGGAAGAAGGAGAAGCTTAAGGATTGAAAAATTCGTAATAGAGCAACCTCCTCACCCTTATAACTGAAAAACGTGATTTTTTTCTCTCTCCAGCAGCGCGGTGCGGTGTACCGCGGCTATGGTCCGGTGTACCACAACTTCTCTCGGCAAAAACATCCCCAACAGCTAGATCTCGAAAAGTTATACAGTTTAGGCTCAAAGATCACCTGATTTCGACATCCGAGCGCAAAGATATGACTTGCCGAAGTTTTCTCAGATTGTGTCCAGGTTTTTTTTTTCCAGTGGGGTTGGGCAGTATACCACAGCTTCTGTAGCGTCCTTTGTCAAAATACCCGTGGACCTACCCCGTGGCACGGGTTTTAACCGTGCGGTGCAGAGGGTAGTCCGCACGGGTCGATTTTTCGTCTCTGGATAAGACCCGCAGCTCCAACCCGTGGTACGGGTTTTTGTCCTCTGCGGTATACCGCGGATGAGGTCCGGTATACCGCGCAGCTGGTTAGAATCTCCGAAAAATTTTGTTTTCTCTTCCCTAACTCGTTTTCTCCAATACCTAATCATCAAAAACACTAATACCTTTCTCAAATATGCAATATCAACTAAAAGTAACTAAACTAAACATAAACTAAAAACGTAAAAGACATAAAAACTTAAAAATTGCGGGTTGTCTCCCGTACAGCACTTTTATTTAATGTCTTTCAAAGTTAGACGTGTACCTCGATTAAGGATGACGAAATTTCCACCCTTTGCCTCTATTCCCACGAACTTTTCAGCTCGATTCTTTATAATCATGGATGGTGCCATCCAAGATTTCGTGGGACGGGTGTTTCTGGTGGTAGCTCTAATTCATTTGTAGAACTACACTCCTCTGGCAATCCATTCATCTTTTCGGTTTCTAAACTTCGTTTGTTAGAAAGAATGTCCTTCATGAATTTTAGATATTTCGGCATTCTCTTGAGAGCTTCTACAAACGGTATTTTAATCTCTAACTTGTTCACCATGTCAACGAACTTCTTGAATTCCAGGTCATTGTCCTTTCTAACACGTGAAGGGAATGGTGGAGGAGGACATGTGTTGGTTACCACTAGGCTCTCTTTCTTTTCTGGTGTCTTCTCTTGGACACCTCTTCGACCTTATCTTCTGTTGTTTCTTCTCCCCCCCGTTTCTGGAATAGGGACTGGTTCTTGTTCTGGTCTTGGTGGAGGTAGTTGTTTTCCACTTCGTAATTCAACTGCATGACAAACTTTGTTTTCTGGAGCACTAGTATCACTTCGGAGTTGCCTTTCTGCAAAGATTTGCAGTTTATTCACCAATTGTGCCACTGTATGCTCAACCTTCTTAAACGCATTGGCTAAGTTTTGGATTCTTTGCTGGCTAATCTCCATATCTTCAATTAGGTTCATTATCTTAGTCATGGGTGAATTCGAACTCGAAGGTTGTTCTTGTACGGTTTGCTGCATTAATAAGGAGGTGGTTCTTGATAAGCTTCATTATAAATCGGCGCTTCTTGATAGATAGGTTGTGGAGGATAATAAGATTGTGGTCGTGGTTGATAATAATCATCATAATAAAGGCTATTATGATAATAAGTCTGTTGATCTCCGACCCAATTGTAATTCTGTGGGGGTTGATAATCAGCGTAATTTCCTTGGGATTGATAATAACCATCATAATAATGGTCTCTTTGATAAGGCATGAAGGAAATTGAGGCTGGATTATTCATGCAATATTCCCACGAGTGATCTCTTGCTCCACAACTAGGACATGAAGGTAAGGTATGTACTAGATTCCTCTGAGCTAGTTTTCGCGATTGTTCTCGTAATTCCTCAAGTTGTTGGTTTAAATCTTTTAGCTTTAGAGATTCCATCATAGTATTAGCTTCAGGATCTAATAACACGAAACTTTTATCTCCTAATAAATCTGCTCTCGCCCAAAAAAAACCTGTAAAACAAAAAACTAAAAAGAAAAGCGTAAAATAGAACTAACTAAAATAAAGCACAAGATAATTGCACAAGGACTAACGATGTAGTCCCCGGCAGCGGCGCCAAAAACTTGGTGTGGACTAAGGTGAGATAAAAAGATGATATAATTTAGATGCAAATAAACACCCTAAGCTAGCACGGTTCTGCAAGTATACAGATCGTATGCAAGTTTTAATGAATAAGTAAGATTCGTTCCTCAGGGACTACGAACGTTAAGAAGAACTTATGAAAATTATTCAAGTGCAGATATTAAAGATAGAAAAGATAATACGCTAGTAGGAAGAAGAGATAGACAAATATTTATTTGGTTTTTAAATAATAAAACTAAACTAATAAACTAAAGACAGAAACTAAATAAAGAAAAGAACAGAAGATAGTATGAAAGTTAGCTTGAGTAAATAGCATGTAATCCCCACTAGTCTTGCCGTTCTAAACATGTAAGGGTGAATTATGTAGTATTTCAATAATCGGTTCCAATTCGCTATCGGTAGTTTCAAATAGGATTTACCTGTGTCAATAAGGCTTCCTAAGCAAACTTTTCCTGTAATTGGTAAATAGTCACAAGAACTAAACCATAGTGATTATCTAGTTAGGTTGATTTGTCAGATCTAAACCGAATACTAGACGTTATGTGCTAAACATGTAATTAAACACCGTTGTCAATGGTGACCTAACTACTAGATGGTAATTCTATATGGCCTAGGTTCCACAAGAACACAGAATATAAATCCAAACACATAAACAATGAATAAAAACTATAATTCAATTTAAAACATAGAATTTCCAAATGAGATAGATGTCAATCAAAACTAGGGTTCTTACATATATGCTAAAACTCAAGCTAAAAAGAATTAATTCATACTAAGAAGAGAAGAGAAAAGAATTACAAAGAATAGGTTGAAGGAGACATGATTGATGCACAGCTCCTTCCAGACTTCTTCTCTTGTGTTGCAGCTTCCTCTTGGCCTTAAGGTCTGGGCAAGGATGATTTAAGAGTGTTAAGAGGCTGTATTTATAATGTATAGGTTGACCTAATTCGTTTCTTGGAGGAAAGGCCAAGTAATAGACTTCAAGCCCAACTCAAATTCGTAAGGAAATAAAGATAAACACTGCTGGACCGTTTTGGGCATATCTTCTACGTTATTGGTCGATTTGAGCTCCATAATATACCAAAATAATCGTCACAGAATTATCAATATCCCTATGAAAGGAATCTTCCAAAATCGGCTTCCTTGTAGGAGTAATTACCACTTCTTTAGGCCTGTGCTGCAGAACCTCAGATTTAGGAAGCTTTTCCTTTTCCTAATTGAACTCTGTTTCCTTCTATCTCCAATTACCATGCATATCTCTTTCCATATCTTGTAGTCTTTGACTTGGATTCTAATTAATCTCCATAATTGTCTTTAAAGCTTCACACTAAATAAACAATTAAACCCAATATGCTCTAAAAATATTATGTTACTAAATCAAGACCCAAAATAGGAAAGTGCACTAAATTAAGCTAAGATCGACCTATAAACTAATAAATAAGCCTAAAATGATGTCTCAGAATTATATTATATTATCACAAATGAGGAGACATCAAAACTCAAGCTCTAGGACATTATGTTGATGGTTAGTTAGGAGAGAGCCAAAAGCTTTCTTCAAGTTTACCAAATATACATATCACACCGTCCCTAAGTTTACGCTAAAACTATAAAGACCTCGTGATTCTTAGGTACATAGTGGAATAACAGTTTTGCTAATAGGGAGTAAGTTAAGTAGAGAGTTCAAAAGCAAGCAAGGATTGATGAACACCCTATAGCCACCATCTCGAGTTAAGTATCAAAGGCAACCTTCTAGCATTGTGAAATTAATTTGGACTTGAAATTATCTGTGTTTGATTTTTTAGGATAGGTGTTATCCTACATTAATTCATAGGTTGTACTACATGATATTTATTTTAAGTTTTGCTTTGGGTATCATTCTTTGGATTCTGTATTTGCTTCTTACCTTAGACCTCTACTTTTGTTCTTACTTTGTTGGTACGGAAAATGTTTGAGTTGGGGGTCTTGATGACTCCCTTTTTGTGAAATAAAAACACCTTTTGGAGACATAATTTTAGTTTGAAATTGGACTTAGTTAATTGATTTATTGTCATAATTTGATATAATGCACTTTCTTCCTTTATTTAGAATTATTTGTACTTTTAGAGCTTTTCTGTGTTAATTCGTGTGTTTAGTGTGAAGTTTTTTTAGGTATATGGATGTTAGGAGGCATCAAGATGAAAAAGAAGAAGTGAATATTCAAGTCCAATTACAATAAAAAGCGTTAAAGGAGAAAAAGATAGCACTTTAGTGAAGGTGGAGGAACTTCAGACTGAGTCAAGTCGTCACTTGTAGCCCTTCCCGAGCCCAAAAGGTTAGGATTCAGACTCAGTGGTTCAAATGAAAACAATGGGTCATTGAGTTAGAAAAATTTGATAAGTGGAATAGGTGGATTTGGACTTACGATGCGAAAGTTACATCCTTCTAACCGAAATGGTGTACAATAATGCGAATTAATTAAAAACAGATTTTGGCCCCCTAATCACTTACTTAAACCTATGTGGGCCTAATCTGTTTCTAATCATTATAAAAGGCTCCTTAGACCTAACTAATCAGTACCTCACATTACACTTCAATATCATAAGAGAGAGAATAAGTCATACGCTTGGAAGCAAAGGAGCAGAAGTTGGAGAAGTCTTTCTTCTTCAACAACAGCTCAAGTCATTCCAATTAGGTTCTTTTTAGATTATCTCTAGTTTTAGAAATTATATCTTTAATTAGTTTTATTTGTTTTCTTTATTCAGTTATGAGCTAAAATTTAAATATTTGAGAATCGCGATATGGTAAAAACCCTATTTTTTCTAATTTAATGCCTTTTGAATTTGGGATTAATTAATTTAAACTAAGTCGAAGTATTTCGTATTGACTATATTCTTGTGTTTATATACTATCAATAACTTAGCTAAGTAGAGATAGGTTTTAGTAATTAGGTTATTTGTTAGTGGCGACGATCATTCGGAAGGGGGTCTAATTACAGAACTAGAATATAGACACGTGGTGTCTGTTTTTTAGTCTGACGGCCTTAACTAACCGCGTAGCCAGTTGGTTAAAATCTTAATTATTAAAAAGTAGTATAGTCACCCTGACGGGGTCAGTCTTACCGTATGATAGCTTCTATGTGTACCCTGAGGAGTTAGGAAGATATTAGAGTTTTGAATAATATTAAAATACCAATTTTACCCTTAAACAAATGCATAAGATTTTTAACTTTAGTGATTCCCTAGCGAGACTCAAGTATATCTCTCATTTTTAAGTAATCTTCTTTAGTTTAATTTAAATTTAATTATTATTTTAATTTCTATTCTTGCCTTAGTAGTTTCTTAATATACAACAAAACAAATATCCATTTTATTTCTATTGCAACTAGTTCTACTTTACTATTAAACACTTCAGTCTAATCTCGCAATCCCTGTGGAGACGAAAATCCCGTATTACTTATCTATTACTTGGAACGACCCGTACACTTGCGGTTAGTTGCTTCTCTTCTTTTGTGTTGATGTATATCACTCTAGGAGTGACCAGCTAGTCTCACAAGCTTCAGAAGATTCTGCTTCATTCTACTCCACACGCCTCCTCGTCTACCTTTTCAAAATTACTAAGAATTAGTAGGTAGAGTCAATCATGCGAGTCGGCAGTAAGGTGAGGGGAAAATCGAGGAGTCGGAAGACTAGTGTCAGACCAGTTTTAAAGGGTAGAATCCAATCATCTTCACGTACCCATAGTCGGTTAGGTGCACAATTGATGCCTTACGCGAGTATATATACGATGTAGTGGAGTCCCTAGGCTTTCCACCGTTTACCCTAAACACTAACCTATCCACCAGCTTGACAACAACCACATCGAGGAAGACCACGTTGGATTTTCTCACTCAGTTTATTCAATACGTCAAAGGGATCGTGGGTCGAATGTAAAAATTCTGGTTCCAACCCTCCTACTTTATATGAAATACAGTCACTAATTTAGGTCTATAAAGTAGGAGGGTTTGATGAATTTATGATAGAAACACGCATGATCCACGAAACTTCTGACTTATTTAACATAAATTGGAGGTGGTAAGGTCTTGATAACTTCAAATTTAGTACGATCAACCTCCATCCCAACACTCAAAAACTTGTATCCCAACACGATCCCCTCACTAACCATGATGTGACACTTCTCCAAATTAAGAACAAGATCAATTTATTTGAAACGGAATAGTACCTTATGAAAATTGTCAAGGCACTCATCAAAACTATCTCCAAACACCAAAAATTCATCCAAAAAAACTTCTCAGAATTTATCAATCATGTATTAAAATATAGCCATCATACACCACTGGAACGTGGCCGGTGTATTGCATAAACCAAATGTTTTACTTAAGTGTGGACCAGTTCAAACTACATTAGTGACAATTTGCATAACTTTCTCATTTTATCTCTGAAATGCAAACCATCAAATCCTTTGCGTTTCTGACTTCAAATACTAGCTAGATATTCCAAATACTCATCCAGAATCATTTTCAATCTTGCATGGAACCTCGATCACTACACTTTTCAAATCTAGCTAGCATAAGTTTTCACTTTTTAAAGTGGTTGAATCTTTCTTTTCCCCCATGCCTAAGGGGTAAGCTTGGTTTTTCACTTATTATCATCATCTTGGAGTATCCTAACTTCCAAGTATCTAAGAGATGTACACTTAACACACAAATTATGTACAAAAGCTCTAAAAATAGTATAAAACCCATAGCTAGACAAGAAAGTGTAAAACATCAACTATTAGGGAAAACTTCCTCAACTAAGCACTAAAAACCTTAAAATAATGTCTCTTAACTAGATTATTCTATCATATTAAAAGGAACATAAACTATTATGGTCGAGATTCTCAATTCAACGAGCACGTCAGCATTGATGAACATTTAAATATCCTCATTAATAAACCAATTTTAGAACTGCATCTTCAAAGATCCTAAAGACACAAGAAGTAAACGATTATTAATGACAATATATGTATCTTTGTTTGAATGATTATGACATTAATGAAGTTATAGATCTAGATTCCAACGAAGAACCTCTCGGTAGTTTGCAATCAGATAAATGAGTGTATGTTATAAAAGATGAAATAAAATCCATGAATAATAATGATGTAAGGGAGTTGGTTGAATTGCTAGATAGTTAATAATCAATAGGTTTCAAATGAGTATTGAAGACCAAAAAAATAAATCAAAGAAAAAACAAGAGATTAAAAGCCAGGCTTTACAGAGTCTTCTCCACCATTTCATTTTACAAAATTCCTTTTAGATTATAATAGCATTGGTATCTCAGTTGAACTAGAATTGCATCAAAAAGATATCAAAATTCTTTTTTTAATGGTGAGTTGAGTGAGGAAGACTTCATGGTATGGCATGAGGGTTTAATAGGGATCACAGCGATTATGGTTTAAAACCGAACCGATGAAAATCCAAACCGATTAAAAACCGATTATGCAACCATGGATAAAACTGTTAGGTTATGGCTTTGAAAAGTGTAAATGATGGTTAAATCCGTTAGGTTATGGTTTTAGACAAAAATAAAACCAAATAACCAAAAATCCGTTTATTATCATCTATTTTTGTATATTTTATAATAATATAGATTAAAAAGGTATTTTCATATCTCAAAACTAAAATCTAAATATTAAATTTGAAAAAAGAACAACAAATGTGTTACTTAAGTAAAAATCACATAATATTTTATATATTGTGAAGATTTATTTTGTATTTGTGATCTTATTAAAAATTCAATATATATATATATAGTTATAGTTTAGTTATGACTAAAATTCGAAAAACCGTTTAAAACCAAAATCCAGATTATTCGGTTATGGTTTTGAAAAGTAAGTCTGATGGTTAAATTAGTTGGGATTTGGTTTTTGATAAATTAAATGGTTATGAACATGATTTTGGATTTTGTTTTTGCAATAATTTGATCAATTGTCATCCCTAGGGTTTAAGGAAGAGTGGAAAAGTGAATTTTGAATGTAGGTTGAAAATATTGATTTTATGTTAGGAATCTTGTCGGTGATATTAAAAATTTGACAAAATGGATTTGTATAAAAGTATATAAACATCACGATTGAAATTATACTTAAATAATTTTGAAATTTGTAAAGGTGATGAGATTTGGTTAAAAATAATTCAATTTTTTGAGTTTCAATGATTAAAATTAATTTTTTTACTTTAATTTGGGATCGTCAATTGTTGATGGCGTAGCCAAGCCAGTTGATAATGGTGGAGAATGAAACACGAGCGGCGACATTTTTCTTGTGCAGGTGGCGGCGGTGTTCTATTGATGATGGTTAGGGGTGGCAGTGGTTACGATTTTAATCCGAAATCGACGGATTATCGAAACGAATAAAAACCGATTATGTAACCGTGGTTAAAACCGTTAGGGTTTGGTTTTAAAAAGTGAAACTGATGGTTAAAACCGTTATGTTATGGTTTTAGATTAAAAAAAACCCCAAAAAACCGAAAACTCGTTTTATATATGTATAAAAAAAATATGATTTTATGTTACCCATTAAAGGATAAAATCCATGTATTTTTATATTTTGAAGTCCATCTTTCTTATATTTTTTGATTTTTAATTACCAAAAGGCCAAAAGTCTCAACCCAACTATTGATAAGGATGAAAATGGTTATGGTTTAAAATCAAAATCGATGAAAATTTAAACCGATTAAAAATCGATTATGCAACCATGGATAAAACCGTTAGTTTATGGTTCTGAAAAATGTAACCGATGAAATAATCCTTTAGGTTAAAATTTTAGATAAAAATAAAACCGAATAACCAAAAACTCGTTTATTATCATCTATTTTTGTATATTTTATAGTAATATAGATAAAAAAAGTATTTTCATATCTCAAAACTAAAATCTAAATATTAGAATTAACAAAAGAAGTAACAAAAACGTTATTTTATTAAAGATCAACATAATATTTTATATATTTGAGAGTTTTTATGTATTTGTGATCTTGTTTCAATATTTTCAATATATTTAGAGTCTTATAGTTTGGCATGTCACAAGAGCGAGGCAAGGTTAGGAATCCTACTGCGAGAGGGACGCCTCGCGAGCCGGGTTATGGTTAAAATCCGAAAAACCGTTTAAAAATCTGAATCCGAATTATTCGGATATGTTTTTGAAATGTAAGCCCGATGGTTAAATCCGTTAGGGTTTAGTTTTTGATAATTAAATGGATATGGACATGGTTTTGGACTTTTTTGCAATAATTCGATCTGTTGCCATCCCTAATGATGGTGGAGAATAGACCACTAGTGGTGGCGGCGACTTTCCGTCGATGATGGTGGAGAATAGACCACGATTTGGGGGGTTTCTTGTGCAGGAGAGCGACGAAGAAGATGACAGTCAGGTCATCTTTCAAGAGATTTTTTTTTGTCAGTATAGTGTTTTTTGAAAAAAAATTAAATGTAATGATGATTTAATGTTTAGGTGTCGGTTACGTGGCATTGATGTGGTGTCACACGACGTTGACTAACGATCAACTGACAGGAAATAAAAAAAAAAAGCTAACAATATCATAATATATTAACGTAAAAAGTTATTTCGTGACAATTGTAAAATAGGGGTCTGAATAATAAGATTTGCGGGGTTCTATGCGTATGGGGACAAAATATCTAACAATTAAGGAGTTGATAATATGTGAGAGACAGAATTACTGAGAACATGAAAATAAGTTTGATGTTTATTGAACTTCTAACCAAATATTTAAGGTATGTTTAAGAAATATGTAGAGGATATGAATATTTTAATTCATTTAATATTTTTTTTTTGTTAGTAGGAGTATGTTATATTGAGTTTTTCATGTTTACTATATTTTATTTTGATTATTACCATTCGGTCAATAGAATTAATCTATGATTCATATAGTTGTTTGTTATATAGATTTTTCTATGTAAAAATTATTTTAACTCTGGATTTTTCATATACTCACACAATTTTATAAGAGGTGAAATGCTTAATATTTGGGTCAAACAAGTTCACATGAGGTAAAAATAGGTGGCATTATCATACAATTTCCCAGTAGGTGAAGATAGGTTCCATATGACTTTGAAGTCATACAATTTTGCTTGTAAAATTATGAGAAAGGACAATACCCTCTAATTAACGTATTAAAAAAGATATTACCTACTTAATTATATCTAAAAAAATAACACCTACTTAAAATAAAAATTCTCTAAAAATTTAACACTACCAATATATTTAAATACTCGTAAACAATAAAAATTGAGAAAAAAAAACTCCCAACTAATTAATCACTCGCTTTTTTATTCCCTGTAATTTTCTCCTCCTTTCTTTCAGATGCTGACCACTAACACTGTCACGCCATCGTCATTGTCTTCGGAATGGTTGTGACTGTAAAGATTTCTTGAGCTCCAAAGGAAGATGAACATTGGACAAAATTCAAGCTCGGTTGTTGTTGTATCACCTTTAGCATTAAGAAAGGTTACTCAATTCCTTAAGTTTTTTATATTAGTACTCTTAGATCCATTAGTTTTATTTTATCTTTTGCCAAACCCCTTTTTTAATATAGATGGTTATATTTATGGTCAAAATATTAACTTTCTTAAAATACCTTTTGTATCTTTCATTAACTACTTATATAAATATATAATTTAAATTATATATTATTTTAATTGTATTCTTTAATTAAAAGAATTAAGAAATATAATTTATATTTTGAGACATATTCTTCTAAATGTTTTTTTCTAAAAAAAATATAATAAAATATAATAAATTTTTTTAATTCTATTTATTTTATTTGTAAGGTAAACGTATGTTTTTCATATAATTATTTTATAAAATAAAATATGATAAATTTTATAGATAATATTTTGTATAAATAATACTTTTTAGCATAATTTTTTTTTTCTATTTAACTTTTAAGCATTCAACACAAATGTATTATATATTTTTAAGAATCAAAATTACGTTTACATATAAAGAAAAAAGTGGGATACTATCCAAGTAATTTTTTTTATCTTTACTTCATTATACAAAGATAAACATATAAAAAATCTCACACATGCATTAAATATCACAATATTGTTCAAATTTTCTTATATTCATGCAAAAAATTTATTCTTTTGCCTAATTTTAATTCAAAAAACCTAACAAACATCTACCAAATATTTAAATTAGATAAAAAGTATTTTTGACCATATGATTACCATGCTCACAAGATATGACAAAAAGTCATAATCATACTAAAATTTATATATCTACCATGTCAAGAATATATTACCTCATCTACTATGATCTAACAAGACATATTAGCACTATGGAGGAGGCATCTCGACATGGTGGTAAATAAATTTATAATATGAATGTTGTTTTTTCATATCTTGTGAAATTGTTAATCATATGACCGATAATACTCTTTGTCTAATTTAAATACTGAATAAATTTTTTTTAAATTTGGAAAAAAAATTGGAAAAAAATTTAAGCAAAAAAATTAGGGTTTGGAACAAATATGAGCAAATTTGAACAATATTGTGATATTTAATGCATGCATGGGATTGTTTATATCTTTATCTTTGTCGAATGAGGTAAAAATTATAGGAAATATTGGTTGGATAATATATAATATGTTGATACCAAATATTATTTAAAATATTGTAAACTTAATCTTGATTCTTAAAAATATATAATATGTTGTGTTGAATGCTTAAAAGTTAAATAAAAATATTATTTTTATATTATAAAATATTATTGATACCAAATATTATTTAAAATATTGTATCATTTTTTATTTTAAAAAATAATTAAATAAAAACTGTACATGCACCTTTTAAATAAAAAAAATAGATTTAAAAAATTATTATTTTATTTTTGGTAAAAAATATTTAAACAAATTTGTGTCTAAAAATATAAATTTTATTAATTAAAGAATACACTAAAAAAGGTTAAAAATTAAAATTGAATATTTATATAAATAGTTAATGAAGGATATAAAAAGAATTTTAAGAAAATCAAAATTTTGACAGTTAAATATAAACATCCATGTTAAAAAAAGGACTTGGCAAAAGATAAAAAAACTGAGAAACCTAGGGACCTATGAAAGTCCTAGAGGGGGGGTGAATAGGATTACTAATAAGATAATGCCTAATTAAAAATCTTTTGGACAATAATAAGTTTAAGAGAAAACTTCTAGGTCAACTAATTAAATCAAACTCTTATGGGATCATGCAATGGAAAGAGTAAGGTTTGATATAAAAGTATAACTAGTAAAAAGCTAATCCAATATCTTAAACTACTCTAGAAAACTATATGTTAGATATCCTAGATAAACAATAACATAGAATTCATGCAAGCATATAATCAAACATATAGAGTGCGGAAAGTAAATAGAGTAGGGATAGAAAGATACACACGATTTATAGTGGTTCGGTTTCCCTACATCCACTACCTAAGGAAGCCTCCTTAGGATTTCAAGCTTTTCACTAAGCTCCCGTGTCTCTCTTAACCGGGTCGAGAACACAATAACCTTTACAAACTCTTCGATAACACGAAGGACACACCACTTGCGTAATCACAACACAAGGACACCAAGTATACTCCCTATACTTGAATTCTCTCTTAATCTATCTATTACAAGACCTAGACTTAAGAGGATAGCAACAAAGTGTATAAAGGTTTGCTAATTAAAGCTTGTATCTAAAACTCCTAATAGAGTGGATATGACTATAAGCTTGTATACTCCTTCTTGAGTGGATAGAACCTTGTGGCTTAATTGATTAACTCCTTGAAAGGATTTATAAGCTCACTAAGATTGAATTTGACTATGTATAGCTCTTGACACCTTCTTGAATGATAGCAATTAAGCCCCTTAATGTTTGTAATTAGTTGGTGTAGTTGTAGCCTTCAAAGAGCTTCAATTTATAGTAGAAAATGGCTTCCAACGGTCATAAGGCTTGAGTCCAACGGATCTATTAATCTCCCAACGGATATATTTCTTATGACTTGTCTTTAGTGCAGAAAACCCTTACTTGCGGTGTACCGCAGCGGTGTACCGCGCTTCAGTGGTTGATTTTCTGGCATACTGACGGGCTAGTCTCTATACCGCGCCCTGGTCCGCAAGCTTGGTCCGGTATACCGCAGCGGTGTACCGCGCCAAGTAATCTTTGAAGGGAAATGACTTGGATCAATAATTCTTCTTCACGAAAGTTGTTGTAAACATTATTCTAAGAATCTTTGAAGTTGCACACTAATGCTAATTCTCAATATACATAAAGATAAGGTTAATAGCATTTGTATGAGAATAAGATTCTTAAGATAAAACAATTAAGATGAACAACATGATAAAGAAAGAGCTTTTTGATGAAATAGAGTGCAAGAAGGAATGTTAATAACAAGAGAAATTAGCACACTAAACACAAGAGGATTTGTCACATTAAAACACCTTAATTAGGGAGGCTATAAGCCAACAATCTCCCCCTTTTTGATGATGACAAATCCTTCACTAAAACACCTTAGGAAAGATATGAAAGTTTAAGCACAATGAAATAAAGCTCCCCCTCACAATAAGCATAAGTTTTGAGATGCATTTGTGAGTGTTTAAAACGTGCAAGTTTTGAAGGTTTTAGTGCACATAATATTTCTCCCCCTTTGTCTTCATCAAAAAGACGGGGTGAAAACAACTAAGAGTAGAAGAGCAAAAAACTCGAGTGAATAGATTTAAAACAATGATTTAGAGAGTGTGCAAGAGTTTTGGATAAAAACGATTTTTAGAAGGAGATGCACAAAGATAGATAATTGTAAAGCAAGAGTTAAGGATAGAGATATTTACCAACTCCTTGATCGAAACTTGTTCATTTCATATGCTTTCTAATGACACAAACGATTAGTTGCACTATATGAAATAAAAGATTAGTTTAAGCATTTGAGTTTTAATAATTTAAACAAAGTCTCCCCCTATCAAAATGCATAGATTTTAATTTTGTAAAACGTTTGATTGACAATTTTTTCCTAATGAGAATATTTGAAATCATTTTAAAAGAAAGTTTAGGGAAAAAATGTAATTTTTGAAAAGCAAGGGGTCAAGATGTATTTTTCAAACTTTTGGGGACTAAACGCAATTTTGAAAAATCTATTTTGGACCGAAATGCAAATTTCAAACTTCTTAGGAACAAAGCTAAAAAGAACAAACTATAGGGACTAAGGAGAAATATCAAGAAGTACCTATAACATCAAAGAACTTGTTAGCAACATAAGAATCAAATCAAAGATGATAAGCAACTAACATTCATGATAAAAACACAACTAGTTAACCAATTATCCAAATAAAACATTTAGCATCCTAACATAAAAACCAAATAACCCAAAGTAGCAATATCCTAGATGTCCAAAACACGGACCCACAAATACTTAAAAGCATAAAAACATCATAAAAACAAGTTCTAAAATACCCACATAAGCAAATAAAGACCCATCAACTACCAAGAAAGATAAAAACATGATTTTAAATACCAAACACCAAGCACCAAACACCAAACCAAGATGAATTAACGATTATCACGAGGAGAGCGGCTCCTAGATCTTCTTCCATTTCCAATATCATCGCGAATACACGAAACATCACTTTTCATACACGAAAGCTCATTCGCAAGATGCCCTATCTTTTCTTCCAAAACTCCAAATTTCCTTTCTATTTTATCTTCCAAAGCCACAAATTTACTTCCTATATAATCCATGAAACGAGACATAGCGCTTTCAAAACCGGATGGATTAGGAGGGGTTATATTGGTGGGTTGGCTTGGAGTGGGCTCATTCGGAATGGGGTTTTGTTGGGCCGGGTTATCTACTAAATGAAGAGTGTCAAGCTCCGGACCATCGGTTTCGCTTTTAGCTCCAAGAATGCGATTACGAATAGTAACATCCGAGATACGATTAATAGTGGAGACCGAAACATATGTGTTGTTATAAATAACAAATTTCATCCTAAGAATCGTGAGATAATCGAAGTTCCATGACTTATTCATTGGTTTCACATTAGTTCCTCCAAAAGAAATACCATTAGCCTCAAAGATTTTGGATAGAAATATACCGTAAGGGACTTTATCCCGAGAGGCACGAGCGTGATTCATCCATTTTAACATAATAGCAATGATGTTTATCGGTTGTTTGGAGAAGATCAAGAATAAAAGATAAGCTTCATACGGGATAAGTTTGGCATCATGCTTATCTTTCGGAATAACGGCCGAGATAAGAAACTTGTGGGCCACGATAAATTCCGGATCAAAGTTACGAATATTCCAATTTCCATCGGCAATAACCATTCTACTATTAACAAACTCATTAACTTCATTTTGAGCAACAATATCAATGTTCGAATTATCCCAACCACTAGACCAAAATCCGCTAAAACCATCCGAAGGTATATCAAATTTAGAGCACAAAGTATTCGATTTTAAACGTAAAATGGTACCCGATACGGTTGACTTAATTGAAGTAGAAGCATGATTAAATTCAAAATTCGTATAGAAATCTTCGATTAACCCGATTGCCAAATGACTACCCGAAAAAGCAAATATTTTATGAAATTTTTGAATTGAAAAGAGATTAAAGAGAGAGTTTTCACCGGAGGGAAAAGCCGAGGGGCAAATCGTTCTTCCCGGTAGAGCATCGAATGGCCGGAGTGGTGGTGGTGGTGATGGTGACCTCGCCGGAGATGGTTCACGGTGGCGGCTTGAGGAGGCTCCGGTGGAAGCTTTTTTCTTGTTAGCAATGGATTTGGTTCTAACCATGGTGGAAAACGAAGTGGGTGATGGAGGAGGAAGAAGGAGGAGTGATTTAAGTGGTGAAAGAGGGTGTTTTTGGTGGTGAAACCGGAGTGTGGGTGGCCGGAAATCGCCAAGGAGGAGGAGAGGAGAAGTTGTAATGAAGAAGTGAGGAGAAAAGACTGAAAAACGGGTTCTTAATCTGTCAAAACCCTTACGTGCGGTGTACCGCGGGAATCGTCCGGTGCACCGCACGAGTGTTCGGTTTGGCCAATAAAAATGAAATTTTTGATTTGTTAAAAAACACCCGAAACACAATCGAAACTTCCCCAAATGACTCGGAATGACATAAAATAATTTTGAGCATCTTTGTTTTGAAAAGAAAAGCCAAGGAGAAGCTAAAAACTCATATAACAGTTAATTTCACAAAAGACCCTAAGTTTTCTAAAAGTGCAAAAAGACCCTATGCAAGAATAAAGCAAAACTAAAGCATGAAAAAGGTCAAGAACTTCAAGATAGCATCACAAGTTGATAAAACACATAAAACACAAAAATAAAAACATAAACAAAATCACAAGAGAGGAAAGAATATCACCGTATTTTCCTTTTATGAGGTTTGAACGTCCTTTTGCATGAAATTCCATTTTCTTGACGCTCAACACCTTCAATGCAAATTACTATGGTACCTGAGGTGGAATGGATCCGGAAATGTTATTAGCATTTGTCACGATCCATATTGGTTTTTCCCATGAAGGTATCCAAGATCCACTAATAAGTTGTTCATGGTAATGGCACGTAGAAGCATGATGACCGGGTTTACCACAATAGTTGCAATAACTTCTTTTTTGAATAGAGTAACCATGTAAAGGTTTTGAACAAGAAGTTTCCACATTCTTCCCAACATCCAAATTATCACTAACATATAATTTTTCTTTAAAAAAGTCATTTGGATCAAAAGGAGTGACATTTGAGAAAGGATGATTTTTTAAAGTATCAAGAGCAAGGGAAAACGCTTCATCCAATTTTTTAAAACCTTCTATGCTTTTCTTCAAAGGATGTTTCCATTTATTTAAAATAAAAATGTTTTCAAAACACGGGTTTTTAGTATTGCCAAGAATATCATCCAAAGTGATACAACATTTAAAACACTTCTTTGGCTCAATATTACCCTTTTTTAACATAAGATTATTTAAATGGATTTGAGAATCAAGAATTTTGAGAAGGGATGAAATTTGTCTAATATCACAATAATTATAAGGAAGAGATAAAGAGTTTGGATAAAGTGCTACCTCATGATTAGGTTTAAAATTGTTGTGAGATTCATCATGGATTGAGACTTCTTCTTCTTCGTCATTTTCGACAATTCCATATAAAAACTCCAAACGATTCCAAAGCTCTTTTGCGGTTTTACAATCTAACATTTGTGAGAATATTTCTTCGGAAATTCCACGAATGAGAGTGTACATTGGTTTTGCATTTTGAGTGAGCTTAGCCTTTTCCTCAATGGTGAGTTCATCAAAATCTTTTTCTTCTTGATTTAGCTTGAGAACTCCTTCTTCATTTAACTCTTCTTTATAAGGGACAAATGGACCTTCTTTTACAATTCTCCATTGATCGGGATCTTCGGCTTTTATAAATTCCTCCATTTTTGTTCTCCAAGCGAAATAGTAAGTTCCTACAAAAAGTGGAGGTCGAGTAGAAGACGAACTTTCCAAAAGATTAAATTCCATATCGTTTGCTCTACTAACGATTAAGCTATTCACGTAGAGTTAGGCTCTGATACCAATTGAAAGTCCTAGAGGGGGGGTGAATAGGATTACTAATAAGATAATGCCTAATTAAAAATCTTTTGGACAATAATAAGTTTAAGAGAAAACTTCTAGGTCAACTAATTAAATCAAACTCTTATGGGATCATGCAATGGAAAGAGTAAGGTTTGATATAAAAGTATAACTAGTAAAAAGCTAATCCAATATCTTAAACTACTCTAGAAAACTATATGTTAGATATCCTAGATAAACAATAACATAGAATTCATGCAAGCATATAATCAAACATATAGAGTGCGGAAAGTAAATAGAGTAGGGATAGAAAGATACACACGATTTATAGTGGTTCGGTTTCCCTACATCCACTACCTAAGGAAGCCTCCTTAGGATTTCAAGCTTTTCACTAAGCTCCCGTGTCTCTCTTAACCGGGTCGAGAACACAATAACCTTTACAAACTCTTCGATAACACGAAGGACACACCACTTGCGTAATCACAACACAAGGACACCAAGTATACTCCCTATACTTGAATTCTCTCTTAATCTATCTATTACAAGACCTAGACTTAAGAGGATAGCAACAAAGTGTTTAAAGGTTTGCTAATTAAAGCTTGTATCTAAAACTCCTAATAGAGTGGATATGACTATAAGCTTGTATACTCCTTCTTGAGTGGATAGAACCTTGTGGCTTAATTGATTAACTCCTTGAAAGGATTTATAACTCACTAAGATTGAATTTGACTATGTATAGCCCTTGACACCTTCTTGAATGATAGCAATTAAGCCCCTTAATGTTTGTAATTAGTTGGTGTAGTTGTAGCCTTCAAAGAGCTTCAATTTATAGTAGAAAATGGCTTCCAACGGTCATAAGGCTTGAGTCCAACGGATCTATTAATCTCCCAACGGATATATTTCTTATGACTTGTCTTTAGTGCAGAAAACCCTTACTTGCGGTGTACCGCAGCGGTGTACCGCGCTTCAGTGGTTGATTTTCTGGCATACTGACGGGCTAGTCTCTATACCGCGCCCTGGTCCGCAAGCTTGGTCCGGTATACCGCAGCGGTGTACCGCGCCAAGTAATCTTTGAAGGGAAATGACTTGGATCAATAATTCTTCTTCACGAAAGTTGTTGTAAACATTATTCTAAGAATCTTTGAAGTTGCACACTAATGCTAATTCTCAATATACATAAAGATAAGGTTAATAGCATTTGTATGAGAATAAGATTCTTAAGATAAAACAATTAAGATGAACAACATGATAAAGAAAGAACTTTTTGATGAAATAGAGTGCAAGAAGAAATGTTAATAACAAGAGAAATTAGCACACTAAACACAAGAGGATTTGTCACATTAAAACACCTTAATTAGGGAGGCTATAAGCCAACAACCTAGGTGTCCTTTCCCCTTCAGCATTTATTGCAAGTAAGTCCCTAAGTGAAATAGTAAATGCTCAAAAACAGTTAACAATGAGAATATATCATGGTTCTAAAATATGCTAGGCGGTAATAGGGCGGTCGACCACCTTCGAGCACCTAGATGGTTAGACGGTCCATTAATCAAAATTTAGGCGGTTGTGCCCTAGGAGGTTTTTATATTATTTTATAATAAATATACATTATTAATATATTGATTTGAATAATATTTACACCCTCCCTGATATACTCAAAGTAGATTAATTTACTATAAAGAATATATAATTTATTATAAAATAATAAATCATTACTCCCTCCGTCCAATTTTATTTGTCCATCTTTCTAAAAGGAGGTGTCCAATATTATTTGTCCAATTTGTAATATCAAAACACTTTTTCTCTATTTTTTCCAAGAATACCCCTAATTAAATAGTATAAAGAGTGTTGCAATAAATGACCCTATGTATATTAATTATGGGCAATTGTGTAAAATAGAATAGTATTAAATGCTCTTTTTAATATTTGTGCACCAAAAAGGTGGACAAATAAAAATGGACGGAGGGAGTATTATTAACCTAAAAAATGACCAAGTAGTTTTTTGGGTTGGGCGACACATTAATCTGATTGGGTAGTTTATTAATTAGATGATGCGTAGACGAACCTTCGAGCTACCTTTACGAAAAAAATTTAGGCGGATCGTACTTTGAAAAATTTAGGCGGCCTTGTTTTAGAACAGCGGAAGATATCAACGAATTTAGCTGATTCAGGGGCACAAACGAAGTTGTCCAGACAATATTTCACTAACAACTTCATCTGGCCAAGGCTCTGTCTCTCAAGTGAGAGGTACAGGGTTTGACATGGTTTGAATCCCGTAGGCGGCAGAAAGTTATTGAAGTTTTGGAAAGTTCCCTTAAGTGAGAGTACATGGTTCGATTCTCGCAGGCGGAAGAAAGTTATTAAAAGTTTGGAAAGTTTCCAAGGTTTGAAATCCTCCCCAGAACATGGGCAACCTACTTCTAAATTGCCTGAAGGTATGGTTGGGGAGCGAGGCAGTCATATCTCCTGTGGGACTAGTCGGGTGTATGCCCGAAACCCTCGTACGAAAAAAAAAACATTTCACTAACAAAATATCTTTGAAGCGGATGCTACGAATAAAAATTCAAACTTGAAGAGGTGATTCATAGACTCCAATGTTGCAGCTGAATACTTCAAATATGGAAGGTAAGAATACTCCAATGTAGCTCGAACTTGCAATTTTCATTCGATAACTGTATCATAAGTGATAATTTGGATCAAACTACAGATGTCAATCCAATTTTTTTTGAATTGGGTGCTTCTATCGCCCAAGAGTAAAGAAATTCAAAATTCGAGTACCCATGAGGTGTTTGATTTGTTTCCCGGACAAATTATTTGAATCATATTCGCTCAAATTACTGCATGAAAGAGATAAATCTTCATCTAACTCCATAACTTTAGGTGAAGAAGACTCCATAATGGAGTACAGTGTTATTGCTTATAGAGATTGAGTTGTTTCATGTGCCTGATACACTTGACCAGAATTCAAACATGTTCTTGAATGAAGAAGAAAGTGTTGTGAACAACACTAATGCTCAAAAGAAAAAGGGAAAGATTCTAAAGCCACCATATAACTTAGCAAATCCTAGTTTGATTGTTGTATGTAATATAGTAGCTTTAGCTATTTAAAGGGTGAACAATCATGTTCACATTGCTATAGGAAGAGTCTTGTTTGATGTTGGGATGCCTTTAGATGCTGTAAATTCACCTTATTTTCAACCAATGCTTAATGCAATTTCTTCCCAAGGAGAAGGATTTATAAGACCTTCTCACCATGATCTTCAAAGCTGAATTTTAAAGAGCTCAGTTCAATAAGTGAGAAACGGTATTGATCAAAGCACATAATTATGGGGGAATAATGTCTGCTCTATCTTACTATTTTTTTTGTCTAAAATTTATATAATTTCTCTAGAAATATTCTAAAATTTAGCTCGGGTGTCTAATCATTGCATGGAGATAATTAATATTCTAATTGCTTATCTCATTATCAGCAGTTAAGTAAAATGTTAACAAACTCTTTAGTTAATCCTTTTCTGTAATCTCTCTTTTTAATGTATTCTCCATCAAAATTTAATCCATAAGCAGCATGAAAGTGGGAAGATGAGTGATCAAGTTTGTTATATAGTTATGGGTGATTAATCCAAAAGGTCCATAACCAAAATAACTTTCTTTAGCAGGTCCAGCCCATTTCTATATAATTCATAGTCAGTAATACCCTTGGTGGGCTCTGTGAATACGTTTGGTGGGCTCTGTGAATACGTTTGGTGGGCTCTCTGTGTAATACCCTTGGTGGGCTCTGTAAATACGTTTGGTGGGCTCTGTACACACGTTTGGTGGGCTCTATACACAAGTTTTGACATCCCCACCCCCTTCAGCCTTCTTCCACCTCCACCTCGAAAATCCCTGAACGTTCCTCAATAATAAACCCTCAGAGACCACTTAAGCACCATAAATCGTTGCCAATTACATTAAAATTAATTTTTTTTAATAATCATCAATACATACACAGTTACACACATACGCAAAGAATTGTATCGACATATTATGTTACAAAACATCCACAAATGAAAAAATTGAGATTCAATATACTAATTAACATTACATTAATCAAAAAGTAACATTACAATTTCCATATCTGACGCAATTAAGCAATTGCAGAACATATAAAGCTCAATCACGTCCATTTGATCGACCATAAAGAAGCTTCGATTCTAAATACCAAGCAGGACTTTCTTTCTTAAAAAATTTATGTCCTATTTTTCCCATACCAGTACCCTCAAGATAAGATGATAATACAGACTTAGTATTAGGTCTCCATTTCAAAACCTTAAGAGTAGAAAACAGTGAAGCAATATCTTTAATCTTATTACACGTCACCACCTCAAGACTATGTAAATCCGTCCACGTCAGAATAACCCAAGCGCGAACAGCAAGCCTATTAGCCAAGCGCGAATGGCAAGCCAATTAAACAAAACGAAGCGAGCCCACTAAACAAAACGAACCGCGAGCCCATTAGTCGAATGATTTTGCGCAGAAATGTATAATATTTTACCTTAATTTGGGTTCTTCGATTGTTGATGGTGATGGTGGAGAATCGTCCCTAGAGGCAGTTTTCTTGTGCAGATGAAGAACTTTCTTTTTTGTTCGAATGCTGCTGTGAAGAAATGAGATTAATTTTTTGGCGAGCCCATTAAACAAAACGAATGGCGAGCCCATTAATCGAATGATGTTGTGCAGTTTCTTACCATTATTTGGGTTCTTCGATTATTGATGGTGATGGTGGAGAATGGCCGCTAGTCGTTTTTAGGAGGCTTCGTGGGAAGGTGAGTGAAGAATTTTCATTTTTTGTTTGATTTTGGTTGAAGAAACAAAATTAATTTTGTACCCTAATTTGGGTTCTTGGATTGTTGATGATGATGGAAAAATGTCTATGTGGTGGCTTTCTTGTGCAGAAGGTTTGCTGAGAAGGTGAATGTAAAAATTATTTTTTTACCTTAGTTTGGTTCTTCGATTATTGATGATGATGATGGTGTAGAATGGTTCATGGTGGGAAGTGTTTGATGATGATGATGATGATGAGGTGGTGGGATCTGTGTTTGGTGGACTCAATTTTTGGGCAAAGCCAAGGTTTGTGTTGAAGGTTGAAGATGGTGGATAATGGCGACGGTTTTCTGTGTCGGTGAGCGGCTTGGTGTGAAGATGTTTCTTTTTTGTTTTTTGTTTAATGTAATGGTGAAGAGACATTTCTTTCTTTTTAAACGTTTCAGGTTGTATACATTTTGTTTTATTTTAATTTTTTTATTATAATTCATAAGGATATATTAGGTATATCATAAGCCTAAAAAATTATTTTGGACCTTATTCATCTAAACTTTTAGGATGGACTTCTTAAGACACGATTTGTTGGGTTTTGGACTTAATTAGAAATTATCTCTATAGTTATATGTCATTACATTTTTGCCTAAATTATAGCCTGCACGTACAAGACTCACTTTATTTAATATTTCATGCTTTTATATCTTTCTTTTCTACTATTTTTGGTAACCTTTGACAAAAGAAAAAAAATTCAATTAACGTTACTATATAAGTAATATTTTTTTGAAAAATACCTCCCGTGGCCTCTAACTATTAGAAAATTGACAAAACGGACCTCTATCTTACAATTGTCACGAAATGGCCTTTTACGTTAATATTTTGTGACACCGTTACTTTTTTTTCTCATTTTCTATCATTTGACCGTTAGTCAACACCACGTGGCACCACCTCAGTGCCATATCAGTGCCACATAAGTGACACGTAAGCATGACGTCATCACCATTACATATCACTACTCTTAATATTTTCTTTTTCAAAAATCACCTGAAGACCGATAAAAAAAATTCCCTTTTCCCGGGCATGGCGCTCTTCTGCGTGCTGCCACTTGTGGTCCATTCTCCACCATCATCAACCCGCCTTGGCCGCTCTCCTACACAAGAAAACCTTTGCCACTCGTGGTCCATTCTTTACCATCAGTAACCCGGCGTGGCCGTTCTTCTGTAATAGAAAACCGTTGCCACTCGTGGTTCATTCTCCACCAACATCAACCCGTCTTAGCCGCTCTCCGGCACAAGAAAACGGCTGGCACTCGTGGTCCATTCTCCGCCTTCATCAACTGGATTGACTACTCCATCAACAATCGAAGAACCCAAATTAAGGTAAAAAATTAATTTTAATTTATTAAAATTGTAAAAAAGGTTGAATTATTTTTAACCTAATCTCATCACTTTTACAAATATTCAAAATTATCTAATTTAAGTGTAATTACAGTCGTGATGTTTATTGTATTTTTATTCAAATCCTAGAATTGCCATTTTATGACCTATGGAAGTCTTTTATCGTATGAGAATTTATGCGCTCAAAATAGCGTACATAGGGAGGGGGGGGGGTGTCGTGTGAGTTTTTTGGGTCTCATGATTTGCCATAACTGTTAGAGTGAACAATTTGGTCTTATAATGCATTTTTTGAATAGTTGTCTAGTAAATATCCATTTAGATGGGGAGTGAGCAATTTGATGTTATACTGTATTGTGTGAATTGTTATGCAGTAAATATCCATTTGCCTGGGGAGTAAGCAATTTGGTGTATGTTTCATTTTTTGAATTGTTTTGTAGTAAATAATCACTTGGGGTAACTAGGAATAGCGTAAGTAATTCGGTGTTATACTGTAATTTTTGTATTGTTTCGCATATCCATTTGGGGAAACTACTAGAGGTGGAGGTGATGATGAATTTTTTATGAGCTTTCTTTGGAAAAAAATCTATTGGTACGACGACGTGGCGCTGATGTGGCACTGACGTGGCGCTGATGTGACCCCACGTGATGTTGACTAATGATCAAATGACATAAATCGAAAAAAAGACTAATGATGTTACAAAGTATTAACGTAAAGGGTCATCTTGTGACAATTATAAGATAGGGGTTCGTTTTGTCATTTATAGAAAGTTTGAGAGCTACCGGAGATCTTTACTCTTTCTTTTGGCAGGCAATGATCAATAAATATCACAATACGACGATGGGTTATGTTGAGAAATTTGAGCATACCCAATACTTTCTCCGTCTATCAATGTTTGTCATACTTTTTTTTATACAAATTAAAAAAAACAATTATTTTTTTTTTTTTTTATTAAACTACCCTCAACCAACTAAGTAAGTATATTTAGTGATAATAAGTTTATGAGTATTGAATAAGGATAAAATTGGTAAAAAGTGTAAAAAAGTTTATTGTAATTTTAAATGGATAATTTTTTGTAGACATCTATTTTTAGAAATTGTGACAAATATGATGAATGAACAAAGAGAATAGTATACTAACGGTGGTCAAAAGAAGGAGAACAACAAATAGGCATAATTTTTCCAATGATGAGTTTGATCCGGATGAGATTTTCTAAGCATTCTTTAGTCAAAGTGATTTGATTCCTTTAAACGGTGGAGGCGTGAATTTTTATTAAGGGGGTAAGAGGCAAAGCTATTAACTAGTTTTTCCTATATAAGACTTTTGGTTCATATATTGTGCAAAATTATCATATAGGTCCTTATAACATGCAAGGCTAACGTATACAATTTGATATTTATTTTATTTGAATTAATTACCCTATGAATTTTTATATTATATAAAATAGTTCATTTTTTATTATAAAAAATAAAATAATTATAAATATTTTATGATAATTTTTTGAAAATCAGAAAAATCAAAGAAAAAATTTGAATTTTTTTGGAAAGATGGTAAAGAGTTGTGATATATTACTTTTAAAAGGTAAAGTTTTTTCTTTTTTTAAAAAAAACCCTCCCTAAGATAAGGTGGCTTAGCCACTAACTACTACTTGTGTGGTCGGGAAAGATATCTATCTTCTTTTTTTCTTTAAAAGCTGACTATCAACCACTTGAGTGGGGGGTAAAGTTTTTCTTTTGATTAAATAATTTATTTTTGATTAACTAGTGATCGGTGTAATGTATGTTTTAGTGACTACGATTTTGTTGGAGATCCAAACAGTAACCGTATAGGGTGGACGTAACTATGTATGGTGGAGTGATATATTATAAGGTAAATCCTATGGATGACCCTTGATTTTTGACCAAAGTGCAGTAGAAACCCCTTATCTTTAAAATTCTCACGGATAGCCCTGTATTTTCCTTTTTTTGACAACCATGGCCTTTTTTATCATTTCTGTCAGTTGACCGTTAGTCAACGCCTCGTGGCATCACCTCAGCGTCACATCAGCCTGGCGTCGTCAACAATTACACGACATCTTTTATCCTTCATCTTTTTCTTCGCCGCTCTCCCGTACAATAAAATTATCGCCACTCGTGTCCATTCTCCACCATCATCAACTGGCTTTACTACTCCATCAATAATTGAAGAACCCAATTAAGGAAGCTTCATTAAACTACTTTTGAGCACATATTTCACCACCCATTGCTGGACGTTAAGGAGAAGGAATGTGTAGCCGTGAATTGTGTATTCAGTTGCATAACTTACTTTCTGATGGAACTGGAAATGAGTTAAATGATTTCTTGGGTTTGATTCGTAGTATAAACCCGAATATTATGATTGTAGCGGAGCAAGAATTTTTGGATAACATCTTTGTTATCGATACTCGATTTGGTGAAGCGTTGAAAATATTATTCAGCGGTTTTCGATAGTTTGGATTCGAATTATAATTCGAGAGATGAGAATAGTTTGGTGAGGTTTAAGATTGAGGAGAAATTTGGGAGGGATATACGAAATATTAAAGCTTGTGAAGGGAGAGTGAGATCTGAATGTTAGACAACCAATTCTTCTAAAAGTTTAAGCTGTTAGGAGGGCTCATCGTTTTACATGGATTCAAATTATAATTCGAGAGATGAGAATAGTTTGGTGAGGTATAAGATTGAGAAGATGTTTGGGAGGGAGATACGAAATATTATAGCTTGTGAAGGGAGAGTGAGATCTGAATGTTAGACAACAAATTCTTCTAAAAGTTTAAGTTGTTC
The DNA here is from genome assembly GCA_029959085.1 of Nemophila menziesii. Classification (NCBI taxonomy): domain Eukaryota; kingdom Viridiplantae; phylum Streptophyta; class Magnoliopsida; order Boraginales; family Hydrophyllaceae; genus Nemophila; species Nemophila menziesii. The sequence continues at coordinate 37,089,874 of JARWIR010000001.1, forward strand.
AGAGGGGTCATTGTTTTACATGCTCGATACCACCTCACGTATAAGCTAGATTCATGTCATTTTTTTGCATCTCTAGTATTTGCTATGTGAATTTTTATAATGGGTGCTGCTGGAAAGATTCGAACCCACGACCTCTTTTGGATATAGGCTAATCTAGCACAGCCAACAGCCTTCTTTAACTTTTTTCCACTTTCGAGATTCGAACCTTGGACCTCATGGATAAGACAATAGAGCCCTGGCCAACAACCTTCTTTAAGTTTCTTCCACTTTCAGGATTCGAACCCTGTACCTCTTAGTTGAGAGACAGGGCCCTAGCCAGATGAGCTAGCTCACTTGGTTTGGATTTAGGCTTTTATACCATGTTAGACAATGGATTTTATAAAAGTTTAAGTTTGTAGGAGGGGTCATCGTATACATTATATACGAGTTTTACATGCTCGATACTGAAAGGCATGAAAGTTTTGGAAAATGGAGAGTGGGCTGTAAACGAGCCGAGCCGAATATAGATGTACAAGCTTTTTTAATCAATTTCTCGAGCCTAGTCGAGCTCAAATTTAGACGAGTCGAGCCCGAGCTTCCAATCATCCAAATCATAAATGTTAGAAATTGTTTTTTAACTTATAGAACAATCTTTTTTTAGAGCTGAGCACGAGTTGCTCATGAACAATTTGCTTTTTATGGTTGAAATGGGACTTTCATGAACGGTTTGTATTTGATGGAGTGTGTACATGATCTCCCCGCCTAGGCGTCAACTCCCCCCTCAGCCGCTTATGCCTAGTTAAAACTATAGGCGTTTTTTCCTAGCGCCTTAGTCACCGTAGAATAGGCGCCTAGCCATCTGGGTGTCGAGTAATGGCAAAAAATGACCGCCTAGGCGCCGATTAATGGAAAAACATGATAGGATAGGCCTTCTTGTTATTTTTCTTATTCTCGAGAATTCTTTAATTGATATTGTAACTCCATATTTAGTATTTTTATATTTACTATAGTGTTGTTCGATGAATTTTATGACTTAAATGGTTAAAATTGCTATAATTACTACATATATATTATCAAATATACAAAATTACACAACAGGATTCAAAACTGTATAATTCTTCCTAGACCCTGTATAATCCTGCATAGGCATTAGGCCCCAGTCGACCGCCTAGGCCGCTAAACCGAGATCTACAGCATAGGTGTGTAGTATGAAAATATGAAACATAACATTAATGAAAAATTATAAGTCTAAACAAATTAAAAATATCCAATTTAATATTGAAAGTTTAATAGTATATGTATAAGTAAATAATATATTTATTTTATAATTCATAATTTCAAACGAACTCACAAGCCGAGCTCGATCAGGCTCGTTTACTTATCGAGCTTAAAATGGAGCTTGAGCTTGTTTATATTCGAGTCGATATTGAACGAGATTTTCTCCGAGCCGAGTTTGAGCTGCTTGCGAGCAGCTTGTTTCATTTACAGCCTTTATGGAGAGATATAATGGAGCGTGGAAGTTTCCGGTGTATCGGAGTTACGAAAAGGGAGTTTCTTCAGAGTTGTATGTTGTTGAGGATCGATTCCGGCGAGAGTTATCAGGTGGAAGTGGAGGGGAGGTACCGTGGAGGAGTAACGACACTTACATTGAGCTAAGAGGAGCAGCTACTTTTTTACCATCTCGGCTTGGGCACCGGGTGATATTGCAGGGAGCCTATGGGTGATTTGACTTTCTTCGTCGTTATATATGATACTACACATACATATAGAGGAAAGAGTTAAGATACATTCATATTCTTTGTAGGTAGAGAGATATACCATATTATCATTTTTTGCATTATTTATTTTGCAGATAAGAATTCACAAATAGATTTTATTTCTGTAGTTTCATAAAGTCGTCATATATGTGTTTGTAATTTATTTGTTAGTTTGTTATGATGTAAGGTTGTGAGACTTTCTTTGTATTCTTTGATTTAATTGGTGTTTATCAAGAAGTATTTATGTAGGAAATGAATTCTTTGCATATCATTAGTTATTTATGCAACTGAAATACACAATTCACGGCTACACATTCCTTCTCCTTAACATCTAGCAACGGGTTGTGAAATATGTGCTCAAGAGTAGTTTAATGAAGCTTCCTTAATTTGGGTTCTTCGATTATCGATGGAGTAGTAAAGCCAGTTGATGATGGTGGAGAATGGACGCGAATGGCGGTGATTTTCTTGTACGGGAGAGCGGCGAAGAAAAAAATAAAGAATAAAAAAATTACTGACGACGCCAGAGTGATGTGGCGAGGACGTGGGGCTGAGGTGAAGCCACGTGGTGTTGACTAACGGGCAACTGACAAAAATATTAAAAAATGGTCACAGTTGTAAACAAAAGAAAATACAAGGCCATCTGGAAAATTTTAAAAATAATAGGCTTCTATTGCACTTTGGGCAAAGATCAACACCCTTAGGCTTTACCCTATATTATATATCATTTGTATCTGTTATTTAAATGAGTAATGCTGGATATCACCCCAAATTGCATCACCTTTATATCGCCTCCTAGGTGGATTATAAATGCACCAATCATGTGGTTTCTCTTTCTTGATTTATCATTTTCTCTCTCTTTTATGATTGGTCCACATAAGGAGTGATATAAAGGCGATGTAATTTGGGGTGATATCCAGCATTACTATATTTAAATTGTTTGTTTAACCTGTTAGTATTAACTCACTGGCCAGGAGCTTGATCATCCAATCTAGTGGTACAAGTTCGAACCGAGTCAATTACTCTAAATTTAAATTGGCTCTTATATAACAATTTTTTTTTTCTTTTTTACGACTTTAAATATATGAAGTAAGCAAAGAATATCAACTCTAGATTGGTCAGCAGGGGCGGAGCCAGGATTAATCACTAGGGGGGGCCAAGGGGGTTCGGGGGCAACGCCCCCGAAATTTTTTTTTCCCGAGTTATGTGCAATATAAGTCCTTATATTAAGTAAAACAGTAAAATAAGTCCTTATCTTTTACAAAATTACACTATAAATCCTATATTAGGTAAATATTGCTCTATAAGTCTTATATTAAAGAAACATTGCACTATAAATTTTAATATTAGTTTTTTTTTAAATGAATTATTCTATAAATAATATAATTATAAGGTTAATAAAATAAATTTTAAAAGTTAGGGGGGGCCAAAAGACGATTTTATAAAACTTTGGGGTAATAAATAACTATAATTAATTTTTTTTTTTTTTAATTAAATAGTAAATTTTTTTTTTTAAAAGTCAGGGGGGGCCATGGACCCCCTTGGGGTATGCATGGCTCCGCCCCTGTTGGTCAGAGTTGTATAAATTGACAATTTTCAAGTATTTCTTCGAGAAGTAGTCAAGGAAACGCCTTTTTTGCCCAAAACAAAAAAAAAAAAGTCAAGGAAACGCCTTCACTAAGAAATATCAGCATGTGCACCATGTTATGTCATGTCGTGTATATTTTGAAAATCTTTATGACTTCAAAATTGGCAAGCCAACATGTAGTAATTTTTTATATAACACAAATTAATTAGGCACAATTTCCTTGATAAATAATATATGAAAAGAATGTAATATAATCATTTAATTGATACGTTTATGTAGACAAAAAAAAAAAAAAAACACGATTTAAAACTATCATATATTGACTTGATTTTTTTACACAAATATAAATGTTGAAAAACTAAACGCAAATTTCCGCTAACATGAAACTAACCCTAGCTAGGACCGAAGTTAGCTTCTTAAAGAGTTTTGTAGAATTTGGATATTTTTTATCAAAATGGATATGGCTAAGGAAACAAAGTTTTGACAAAAAAAAAAAAAAAAAGGAAACAAAGTAAAAGTCGACTCTAAAAAAGAAATTAGGACTCTAGCAAGGTCAACCATATAAACGTATATTCTCTATATAATCAGCTGATCTCGAGCTAATGTTTCATTCAAAATCTACCAAAGGAAAAAATTCAAAGAAGCTAAACTACCATGTCTTTTCTTCGTCTTTCTCTCATTACAATTCTTTTTTTCTTTCTTATTTTCGGCCAAACTATAAAGGCTACTGAAGAATGGACATTCAACTTAAATGCAACAATAAATGGTCCTTCAGCAGATCAAGCATGGCCTCTCGTTGCCGATTATTGCAACCTGTACAAAATATTTCCTACTGATATATCATTTTGTGTCAATACGTCCACACCATCACCATCCGTTGGCCAATTTCGATTCTCTACCTCGAAAGTATCAAATGCCAACACGACCATCATCACTTGGGCTAGAGAAGAGTTGGTGGCACTAAATATAAATACACGCTCTCTAACCTATTCAATTTTGGAAAATAATGGGGGAATTCATACACTTTTCGGTACAATGCAAATATTGGCCATTGATGATGATTCTTGCACATTTAAGTGGTCATTTATAGGTGATCCAATAGATGGAACAACTAAAGAAGGTTTTCTTAATCTGCTCAACACATATCTCCCTATCATACAGGAGAAAATAGAGAGTTTTTTTTAGTCTAATCCGTAAGTTGTAACTTGTAAGGGATTATTTTTATCAAATAAGATTGTTTATGTATTAAATATAAGGTTATCCAACCCTACGGGATGACAATCCTCTTACAACAGACTTGCTAATAAGTAGGGTGATGGATAAATATACTATAATTAAACGAAATAAAATATCATTCGGCTTCCTTCGATTGATTTTATGTTTTATCTTTACTTTGATTGTTTTTCATTCTATGAGTTTTTCTTAATTTCTTTGATGCGGCTATTACGGATCTGTGTACTCATGAATGATAAGGTTGTATTATCATAGCAAATGCTTCTATAATAATGAAGTTTTTGGGCGTAATGGTAGGGTATATAAGCCGAGAATAATGGACAAGGTAAGGGGAGATAAATATGTGCAAGGACTAGGGTGCAATTAAATGGTGTTACAGCTCCAGCAGGTCCGAATTAAACAGCAAAATGCTGCTGTTGTTCTGCAGAAAAAGCAGCCTGCTTTTCGATCAGTTGCAGAGGTTTTTTCCAGTAGTAGTAGTTCAGCAGGTCTGGAAAATAAGGCGCAAGGCCTGGTGGTTACAGACTTACAGCAGCGGCGCATGACAGTGGTACACCAGCGGCAGGAGCATCTAAAGTTCCGGCAAGAACTGTTTCAGTTCCGGTAGGTTCTGGGCCACTGATTGATGCAGCCTCTGCTCCAGCGATCAGGTTCGAAGGGACAGCTGTGCAGTTTCCGGCGAGAACAGTTTAGCGGAAAGCTGCTGTTATTAATTTTCCGACTGAAGCTGCAGTGATAGCTGTTTCCGAAGCTGAAAATGTGGAGAAATCAAATATAGTAAATGATTTAAGGTTTGGGTCATGAGATAGTTGCTAAGAGAGCAGGTAAAGAGCATGTGAATGAGTTTTCGAGCGGTTTGGGTAATTCGGGGTATTCAGGTTATTTGGGTAAGTCGGGGTTTTGGGTACTGCGGATTATTCGAAGGAAAGGGTTAGTAATAATGGTTTGGAAGCGGGATTCGAACACAGGTTGAAGAGCCATTTCAGTTGGTTATTAGTAAGAAAACAAAAAACGAGATGAGCATACTAAAGCTTGCAATGAGAGAATATACCCGTCTAAAAAAAAGGATATATTGGAAAGCAAAAAGCACTAGTTTAAGAGGGAGTGGATCCTCTACTATCGCCTCTCCCTTTCTCCCCCTCCACTAAAAATTAAAGCCGCCATTACCACCACCACCACCACCACAAAATTCCCCAACCCTTTTCTATTTTCTCTTACAGCTTGTGATTCTCTTAACAAAATCATATCACGAGTTTTCTCCTCTTTCTTTTCCTCCTCAGTTTCCTTTTTCCTACCCTCCTTTAAACATTTTAACACTTAAAAAAGCATGAATTTCTACTCACCAAATCACCCTTACGCAAATGAGGGTAAAATGGTTATCGCTCCTGATTCTAACTCCAAATACAAGGCTATCAAAGAACACAAATTGTTACCTAAGCTGCTCTGTAAAGATGTAGTAAACTTCACTTTTATTAAAAATCACATCAACAAGTTTTGGTCTCTTATTGAACCAATGGATACTGAAAAATTTGGGAAAAACGAGTTTATTCTCAAATTCAAAAATGAAGCAGATTACCAGAAGGTTTGGCTCAAAGGCCGTGGACTGTCTTGGGAAAACACTTCGCTATCAACAAATATAATCCAAGCACAAGAAAAGGTGTTGATCATACTACTTTATGGCTGCAACTATCTGGAATTCCAGCAAATTTGTTAACTCTCGAGTGTATCGGAAAGCTTATGTCTCACTTTGGGGAAGTTAATAAAATAGAACTTCCAACCTCTCTGGAAATTGATGAATACACAATCACAAGAATCCACCTTGATTGGAACCTCAAAAACCCAATCATTGCTGGAATTAATTACTGGGAAGATGTTAATACTCACAACTGGATAAACTTCAAATACGAAAACATTGGACAAGTTTGCTACTCGTGTGGAATCTTTGATCATGAGGAGAAGGATTGTAACAACAAGAAAATTGAACCTCGAATTGGCAGCTGGATCAAAACTTCTACAAGAGGTCCATCACAATCTTCCATTCGATTCAAAGGTAAAACACCCACAACTTTCAATCTTCATAATAAAATCAAGAAGCTACCCAAACCGAGTTGGAACTCACAAGGGCTCAAAATCAATGCTACTGAGTCAAAGTCAGTGATTCAAAGTCCATCCAAACAAATTTGTACAATCGTACAATCACAGCTAACCAGTACGTGCAACACTACTAAGGAGGTGATAATGGGTGTACAACCCATTTTTGAATTTAGCGCAAAAAACAATAAGAAAAAAGGAAAAGAGAAAGAAGACAAAATTGAGAAGGACGAAGGGGTACTAACAGCTACGGAATTAGATAAAAACAAGAAGAAGGAAGTTTTGATACAAAAAGAAAAAGAATTAATGGCTAAAGCGGGCCACCTGGCAAACTCGCTTTCGAGCCCAACAAAATCAGCTGAGAATATTTTATTTGGGAGCATATCTAGCCCAATAGCTTTAACCCACTCTGGGCCCAACTCAAAAGTTATACTATCCCCTAACATACTAAAACATAGCCCAAACACCAATCCAATTACACCTCAACCCATAAACATATCAGAACATAACATAAGTCCAAAATACCAAAACTCCACTTCTATTTCATCGTCCCCGACAACCTCCTCCCCCAAATCTTATCAAACCCCAAACCCTAAACAAACAGTATTGATCACATCTCCCTTCCAAACCATAGCTAACCTCCCAATCACATTCACCCTCACTACCAATCTCAATATTAAAAGCCGAACTTCGATTAAGAAAGTACCAAATCTTAAGAGAACTGATAAAAGCTATTACTCGGATAATAATCGTTTAAGAAAGCTGTGGGAATCTAGGAAAAACAATGCTAAAGATGGTAAAGAAGATAAAAAAGTCAAGGTTTTCAATGAAGAAGACAACTCAGAGAAATGGATCGACATTGAAGAAGATGCTGATAAGGTTTGCGGGCTTGTCCTAAAACAAGCCCACACCGAGATATGATACAACTTGCTTGGAACTGCCAAGGGATTGGCACCCCTTTGGCAGTCCAAACCCTCACCGATATCGTGAGGAGGTATCGTCCTGAGGTAATTTTCCTCTCTGAAACTAAAAATTGTTATGCTTCACTTATTAAAATAGCTGATATTTTGAATATGCACTTGATTGAAACTGTAGAACCCGTAGGTCTAAGTGGGGGCCTCGCTTTATTAAGTTCTGTTAAAAATAACATTAGGATTATTGATAAGAATACTAATTTAATACACTGTGAGATCACTAGTAGTAAAAATATAAAAAATTATACTACCTTTGTGTATGGAGCCCCAAATGATGCTGAGAAAATTGAATCCCTTAAAAAATATGAACTTTGTGCCCCTCCTGTTAATTGTGCTTGGAATTTAATTGGAGATTTTAATAATCATAGATATATTAGTGAGAAGTTAGGAGGTGATAACTGTAACACTAAAAATATGAAAGCTTTTTGTGACTTTATGAACAACTTAAAACTTCAACAGATTGAGAGCAAAGGTTGCTCTTTCTCTTGGTCCAACAGAAGGGCTGGTAATAAGCTTATTAAAACCCATCTGGATAAATGCCTTAGTAATAAAGAATGGTGTGAAATATACCCTTATGCATGGGTGTCCCTTCTCCATGCATTAGGATCTGACCACAGTCCTCTAGTTCTACATCTTGAAGATGATAATAATAAAAAATACAAAAGATTCTACTTTGAAAAATTCTGGCTTGATGAAAAAGAATGTTATGAAATTATAAAAAATGTTTGGAAGTCAAGGAATACCCCAAATAACATAGTCAAAAATAGACTGAAATCCAACCTTACAATGTGCAAAAGACTCCTTACAGTATGGAGTAAAAGAAAATTTCAAAATAGTAGGAAAAAAATTGACCAGCTTTTAAAAGAGCTTGAAAAAATTACAAACTTAAAAACTCTTGATGAAAATAATAAAGATAAATACAATTGCATAGTAAAGGAGATAGAAATTATATGGAAACGGGAGGAAGATTTTTGGGCCTCTCGTTCTAGAATAAATTGGTTTAAATGTGGGGATAAAAACACTGCCTTTTTTCACAATTCTACTAAGTCTAGAAGAAAGATTAATAAAATCAGCAAAATTCAAGATGATAATGGGTTTTGGCTTAATGAGGAGAATGAAATAACTGAGAATATTCTCAATTATTTCAATAATGTCTTCAACACAGTGGGACCAAGAGATTATGAAAGAATTCTAAATGTGGTTAAACCATCTATTACTGATAATATGAATAAAAATTTACTAAAACCACTGATGATATCTGAAATTGAAATAGCAATAAATGAATTTGGAGCTAGTAAAGCTCCAGGTCCCGACGGTTATCAAGATTTCTTCTATAAAAAGTATTGGCACATTATTAAATTAGATATTATTAAATTAGTAAATAATTTTTGGTATAATAATAACTCTTTAGAAGATATTAACCACACTTACATTTCGTTAATACCTAAAATCGAAAACCCAGCTAATATAAAACATTTTAGACCCATTAGCGTATCAAATTTTATTTACAAAATTCTAGCGAGAATTTTAGTAAATAGATTGCAACCTCTTATGAATTATATAATAGATGAAAATCAAATAGCTTTTGTGCCAGGTAGACATATACAGGAAAACACCATGAAGTATGTAAATTTATTAAAGAACAAAAAAATACTAAGAATTATAACATGATTATTAAAACTGATATTAAGAAGTCATATGAATATGTTGAGTAGGATTTTCTTTATGATCTCATGATTAAAATGGGGTTTGGAAAAAAGTGGTGTGACCTAATTTTAAACTGTGTATCCACTGTGACTTACTCTGTGCTTATAAATGGTCAACCACACCCACTTAATAAACCCAGAAGAGGAATTAGACAGGGGGACCCACTGTTCCCCTCCTCTTTTGTATTATATCTCAAACCTTAACTGCCCTTGTAAATGATAAACTGATAAGGAGCTTCTTAAAGGTATAAAAATAGCTAGAAATTGTCCTACTCTTACCCATTTGCTTTTTGCTGATGATAGTGTATTCTTTTTAAAAAGCTGACTTGTGTGAAACCTACTGTTTTAATGATATTATGAACATATACTCTCTTGCTACAGGTCTGACCCTTAATTTAAATAAATGTGGTGTTAAGTTTAGTAAAAACACACCACATTTTATGAAAGATATTATTACTTCCAAATTAAATATGCCAATCACAAACAATTTAGGGGCTTACCTTGGACTACCCACTGAGTGGGGCAGGTCTAAAGTAAGGGACCTAAGTATTCTAGTGGAAAAAGTTATAAAAAAAACCGAAAACTGGAAAAATCTCTTCCTAAGCAGTGCTGGAAAGGAAACCCTTATTAAATCAGTAATTCAAAGCCTTCCTAACTATTTTATGTCATCATATTTACTACCTAGTAAGACCTGTGACCTAATAACTGCGCAAATTGCTAAATTCTTTTGGGGTAACAAAGGCGAAAAAAGAATTCATTGGGGCAATTGGAACTCTTTAACTTGTAGTAAATTCCTAGGGGGTCTTGGTTACAGAAATATGCACCTTATGAATCTTGCCCTACTTGGAAAACAATCTTGGAATTTAAGCAATAAAACTGATTCCCTTATATATAAAATTTTGAAAGGAAAGTATTTTAATGATACTAACTTCCACCAAGCTAAACTGGGTTGCTCTCCCTCTTGGGGATGGAGAAGCCTTTTAGCAGGTAGAGAAATATTTACTAAACTTAGTAAGTGGAAAATTGGAAATGGGGATACTATTAACCCTCAAACTGACATTTGGATTCGTGATACTAATAAAGTTATTACCCCTCGTAATAAATTTTTTACTAAAGTCAGTGACTTTATGATTACTGGAGAAAGAAAATGGGATATAAAAATTATCAAAGAAAATTACACTGAAGATATTTGCAACAAATTTTCAAGATCTTTATTCCTCTTACCCCTCTCCAAGATATTATATATTGGAATGGTAATAGTAATGGGGACTACAGTGTTAAATCGGCTTATCATATATTAAAGGAAGAAAAGGATAAAGAAGAAAATACAAAAAATTCTTCTAATCCCTCTTCTTCTACAAATATCGATCCTTCTATTTGGAAAATTATTTGGAATCTAAAAGTCCCAAATAAAATAAAGAATTTTTTATGGAAGGCTACTAAAAATCTTCTCCCTACTAAAGAAAACTTATATAAGAAAAGAGCTTGTGAATCAAATCTTTGTGAAATTTGTAATGAACAGGTGGAAAATATTGAACATTTGATTTTTGGATGCCAATGGGCTAGAGCAGTATGGATCTCCTCGAATCTTACATTGAGAACGAGCAATCAGTGTTCAATGAAAATTGACACTTGGATGGCTCTTTTAAATCTCAATAAAGATGGGGAAAATTCTTTTCTTTGTGAACAATTCGCAATAATTGTGTGGTATATATGGAAAGGCAGGAATTCTTTTGCTTTTAATAAAATAAAAGTATGCCCCTGGAGTACAGTTATGAAAGCTCAAAATTTGTGGGAAGAATACCAAAATGTGTTAAAACCCTATGACGAAATTGAGCTTCTGAGGGTTCACCATGATTCTTTAACAACAAGTAACCTTAAATCCGATGATGATATTACTAATCTGAGGAGTAAAGTAGCAAAAGCTGCTAAAAAAGCGGATATGAAAGGAAAAAAAGGTAATACAGGTAACACAAATAATAAAATACTCGAAGACAATAATATGAAATGGCAACCTCCCCCTAGTAATTAATATAAAATTAATAGTGATGCATCCTTTAAATGTACTAAATCTAAAATTGCTTGTGTTGTTAGGGATAGTAAAGGAAAAGTTATCAAATATTGCGCATGGGAGATAGGTGCAGAAAACGCTATGGAAGCTGAAGCTTTTGGAGTTCTTAAAACTTGTCTTTGGGCCAAGGAGTTCAATAATATCCCGTGTATTATTGAAAACGATTGCAAGGCTATCATGGAGGCTCTCTCTTCCTTTTCTCCCATAGTTAGCAATAGGCTTAAAAATATCATTTGTAGTATTTATTTTATTTCCGAATTTTGTAACCCTATTTTCTCATGTATCTCGAGAAAACAAAACTTAGTTGCTGATTGGTTAACCAAATACTCGCCTTTAGGCAATAGTATAGGTTATACGGGTGATTCTATCCCCAACCAATTAGCGCAACTTATCGCAAACGATGCCGCTCCTTCGGGAGTTTGTTAAACTTTTGTAATTTTTATTGTTATAAACGAAAGATATTAGAAAAAAAAAGGATCCTCTACTATCTAAAATGTCTATAAGTCTCTATGAGTCAATAGGTGGCATGAGTTGAGCCACAAGTTTAATAAAAGCTTTAATATCTTTGTTTTGTCCACTACTTTTTGTCGATACATTAAACACAATTCTTTTTAAATTTTTTTTTGGATTAGAATTCTTTTTAATTTTTCATCCCTTTTTTACTTTCTTTGCTATTTATCCAATACATACGATTAATATCTCATCATTTTGGAACAAAAAAAAAATCTCATCATTTTTACGTTTCATTTGCTCTTTGTCCATAATTTAAACACGATTAAAAACAGTTTAAATTTGTTTTTTCCTAAACCTTTAAAACTTTTATAAAAAAAATTCAAACTATCATACTTATAAAAATTAAAAAATTATTTTTAAAAAATAGATTCAAAATCAAGAAATATCAAGACATAACAAAATAAATAATTTGAGACATATACAATCGGTCAAAAAAAAATTTATATTAAAATTTATAAATATCATTTAAGTTTTACTTAACCACTAAATCTCTGTCAATAGTCTAACTTTAAAACCTTTTTTTTTTATTATGTCATGATATCTCGTAATTTTGAAATAAAAAAAGAATTATTTTAATCATGACAACTTGAAGTTAAATTTTTGTTCTTTTTTCAAATTGAGATTTGATAATAGGGTCGATTCTCATTTAAATAAAAATGACTTACTAAATTTCCATTTAAATTAAAATGACTTATTAACTTATCAATTAATTATAGGGTCAATTTATATTTAAATTAAAATGACTTACTAACTTTTTATTTAAATTTTTGTTTTTTTTTTCAAATTGAGATTTAATAACCATGACATCACCACCACGACCACCACCCATACGACGACAACCACCACGACCACCACCCCACATCCTACCCCCACAACCACTACTAAATCATACGCACACGTCCGAGATTTTTTTTTTAAAAATCGTCTAAACTAACTCCGTGCCACCAATCTTAACGGCGACGCCATCCACCACCATTTCTTCTGAGGTACCGCCATTCTCCTGTGGCAACAACATACTAGCATCCACCTCATCAGGTGGTGGTTCAGGCATCAGATTAAAGGGATGCTTCATATATTGGATTGGGAGAAATTATTTTGTCCTGTAATGACTAGTTTTTTTATAGAAAGCTTTTTCCAACTCAAGTTTTCTCACACTTCCATTCTAATCCTTTTTTTTGTTAATATCATGGGTCAAATCCTTTTACTTTTCCTTGTTGTGGTTTAAAAAATCTTTTGTTAAAGTGCCAACTCAACTAAAAGTCCGAACTGTTAGGAGAAGGCATTCTATTAATGAGATTTTATATCTCAACATCTTTAAAATCTTTTCATAAGTTATATGATGAAAAGCTTTGATAAAAAAATAATTTAGGCCATACTTAAAAAAATTTAAAAAATATTATCAAAAGATAAATTCAAAAATAGAATTTTTTTTGAGATATGGAGGGTTGGTCGGAAAAAATATTTTTAAATATTAAAATTTTATAAAAAAAACGCTTACCATTTAATTTTATCAAAGGAATATTATAATTAAATCTCAATTTGAAAAACAAAAATTTAACTTAAACTTGTCAAAATTAAAATAATTATTTTTCTAAAATCCAAAATCACGAGATATCACGACATAGTCGAAAAAGAAGTTTTGAGATTAGACGATTGACAGAGACCTAGTAGTTAGGCAAAAATTAAATGGTAAATATTTTTTTCATTAAATTTTAATATTAAAAAGAAAACGGATCGACCGTGTATATCTCAAAATATTTGTTTTGTTATGTCGTGATATCTCGTGATTTTAAATCTATTTCTTAAAAAATAATTTTTTAATTTTTATAAGTATGACAATTTGAATTTTTTTTTTATAAAAGTTTTTAAAATTTAGGGAAAAAACAAATTTAAAACTTGCAGCAAGGAAAAGTAAATAGGATGAGATATTAAAATTGTGTTTGATATTGGACAAAAAGTAATAGAAGTAAAAAGAGATGAAGAATTAAAAAGAAATGTGTTTAATTTATCGATAAAAAGTAGTGGACAAAAGAAAAATATTAATTTTTTTATTAAACTTGTGGTTCAACTCAGGCCACCTATTGACTCATAGAGACTTATAGACATTTTAGATAGTAGAGGATCCACTCCTAGTTTAAGAAGCGACACTAATGAGAAACCCTCCGAAACCATTTAATGATTATTATATCTTGGAATACGATAGGTTTCAGCTCAACCCATAAAAAAGACAAGGTGTTATTAATTTTATTCGAAAGAAAAATATTAATTTTGGAAATTTTGGAAACGAAAAGTAATCATAGGAGCGTGGAGAAATTCTTCACCACCATGCTTAGAGGTTGTGATCATGTTGATAAGTTTGATTTAGTAGAACATGAATGAATCCTAATTATTTGGGACCCGGATAAAGTTAAAGTCGAGAATCTTTCTAATTCGTCTCAAGCCATTCACTGCAAGGTTGTGTGCAAGGTTACTTCTATAAGTCTCTACACTTCTTTTATTTATGGTTTGAATGATAAAGTTAAAAGAAGAGATTTTTGTAAGGATCTTTTAGATTATACAACCTTTGATGCTCTGTGGCTTCTATTGAGAGATTTCAATAATATTTTAGCGTATAATGAAAGTAAGAACGGTAAAATGGTTATTTAGGGTGATATTGAAGAGTTTGAGAATTGTTGTAATAACCTTGGATTGGAAGATGTACAATAATCAGGACAATTTTTCACTTGGAATAACAATCATTTGTTTAGTTGTATTGATCGTGCGTGGGGTAATCGTGTGCTTGAAATTTCGGATCATTATGTTCATGCAAAATTCTTAGCAAAATCTAATGTTTTCGATCACTCGCCTTGTATTGTATCATTATTTCTACAACATGTTAATAGATTTACACCGTTTCGATTCTTTTACATGTTGTTAGAGCCCATGGAGTACAATCAAGTCACGGAGAATTGGTGGAATATAAGTCAAATTCATGGTAAGAAACAATATATTTTATGCAAAAAAAATTCGGGTCTTGAAATTTGATTTGAGAAAACATAATAAGGAACATTATTCCCATATCTCCGAGAGAGTTAGAAAGACAAGAGATGAACTTGAAGTAGACGAGGTTGGTTTCCAACAAAACTTGGGTAATGTTATTAATTTTAATGAGTTAGTTGAAATGAAAAATAAGGCGTGGTCTCTTGAGAAGGCCCAGATTAGTTTTCTCCAACAAAAATATAAACTCGGTTACACGCTTAAGAGTGGTAGATGTACTAAAAAAAATTGATAGAATCATGAAGAGTAAACAAATGAGAAGATTTATTGCAAATATTCAATGTCTGAATGAAAAATTTACTACGTCAAGTGCTCAAGTTATTGAAGCCTTTATCGATTATTATAAGGCGTTGTTGAGTTCCAAGAGTATTACTTGTAGTTTTGATCATGAGGTATTCAATTAGGGTAAGATTCTTTTACAAGAACAAGGTGTTAATATGTGTAAAGATGTTCCCGATGAAGAGATAAAAGAGGCAATTTTTCGCATTGCAAATGATAAACCTCCCTTTCCCAATGATTATTCTTCACTTTTCTTTAAGCAATCTTGGGATCTCATTGGTGAATAAGTTGTTCAAGTGGTACGTGAGATTTTCATTTCCGTTTTTTTACTTAAGCAACTCAATGCCACTATTGTTGCTCTTATCCCAAAAAATGATTATCCGATCAAGGTTGAAGATTATCGACCCATTTCTTGTTGCAACATTATTTACAAAGATATTATTATTATCAGTGCAGATTGTTTAAAAATGGTTTTGGATGAGCTTGCAGATGAAACTCAAAATGTGTTTGTTTCTGGAAGATCGATGACCGACAATATTCACCTTATACAAGAGTTGTTGATGGGATATAACAATAATAGTAGCTCTTCGAGGTGCACTATTAAAATCGATTTGTGTAAAGCGTATAATTCTATTTCATGGGAGTTTCTTCATGAAGTGCTAAAGGGATCGAACTTCCCCAAAAGATATATGGATTGGATAATGGATTGTCTCACTACTACTTATTATTCGGTGGGAATTAATGGTGAGGTTCATGGATTCTTCAAGAATTAGAAAGGCGTAAGACAAGGTGATCCGCTCTCAGCTTATCTCTTTATTTTATTTTGTTGAAATTTTTTTGAGACTCTTGAAGAAAAATACGAATCAAGGTTTCAAGTATCATCCCAAGTGTGGGAAAGTGAATATTATTCATCTTACCTTCTCCAATAATTTAATATTTCTTTCCAAGGGGGGCTATGTGTCCATTAAAATGCTTATGGATAGTTTAAAGAGTTCTGGGGATTGTTCGGGGGCTTCATTTGAATATAATGAAGTCTAATATTTATTACGTGAGGAGAAAAGTGATGAGCTTGAAAACATTTTGGATACTACTCACTTGGAGAAAAGGGATATACCCTTTCGCTATCGCTACTTGGGTGTACCTCTTGGAGTATTGGTTTTTCTTTCGAGAGATTACAAACCTCTTATAAACGAATTAGAGGGGTGTGTAAGATCTTGGAATGCAACTTCTCTTTCTTTTGCGGGAAGGTTGAAACTTATTAGACCGGTTCTTCAAGGGGAAATTTGCTTTTGATTTTCTATTATTTTTCCGGTTCTGATTTGTGTGAGGGATTGTGTTATGAGCATTTGTAGATATTTTATTTGGATAAGAAGCCGCCGCAAATTAAATGGAATAAATTATATACTTCAAAAAATAAAGGTGGACTTGGGTTGGAAGTTTTGGGTGCTCTAAATAAAGCATTTTAATAAAAAAAAACTATGGAAAATTGTTGGAAAAAAGGATTCACTTTGAATTCAATGTATTTATGAGGAATATCTAAAAAAATATGAACTTTTGGATGTAGAAACCAAAGAAGTTGAATTATCCTATTTTCAAGAATATATGGGTGTTGAAAGAGGTTATTATAGGTTTACTTGGAGTGAATGGTAGAGATATTATTTTGCCTCAGTGGTTCTCCTCGGAAAAAGATCATTTGACCATACATGAGGTATCTAGTGACAATTTTTTTGCTTAATATAAGAAACTGTATGATTTGTTTCGCTGACGATCTTATCTGGAGCCTTGTGCTAATATTATTTGGGATTCTTGTGTTATTCCAAAAAATGTCATTGTGTTTTGGATGACATTAAATTAGAAACCTAAGATAAAAGATCGTATGGCCTATTTGAAGTTGGATCCGCTTTGTGAATTGTGTGATGAGGATTTTGACTCAAATAAGTACCTTTATTTCGAATATTCTTTTGCTAGTTATATTTGAGATGAGGCTAGAAAGTGGTTGTGATTTGTCAAGGAGATGTACACTTTATTGAGTGTGTTGAAGTGATTAAATAAGCTCAAAACTCGGGAGAATTAGAGAAGAAAGGCTTGGAGGATAGATTTTTGAGTTACAATTTATTGCATTTGGAGGGCGAGAAATAATCTTGCCATGAGAGGCAAGCCTTCTTCGAGAGAAACGATTTTCAAGTAGATTAAATGATGCACTTATTCTATACAATTATCCTTGTTCTCTCATCACGCCTTCTTAGATGATAGTCGGTGTTTATCTTATAATAGTGTGAGATAGTCGTTAGTGGATAACTTGTTGCTACCTTAAACTTTCAGGCCTAGGTAGGTGATTACTTGTACAGTGTACGATTTCTTTTTTTATTTTAATATAACCGTTTACCCAACCCAAAAAAAGTTGTTCCTTATTGAAGTTTTTAGTAGTA
Source organism: Nemophila menziesii (assembly GCA_029959085.1). Classification (NCBI taxonomy): domain Eukaryota; kingdom Viridiplantae; phylum Streptophyta; class Magnoliopsida; order Boraginales; family Hydrophyllaceae; genus Nemophila; species Nemophila menziesii. The sequence goes on from JARWIR010000001.1 coordinate 37,107,527, forward strand.
TAATTACTCTTAAATCTTTTAGTCATTTTATTTTCATTTTATTTTTCCAGACAGATACAAAACTAACATAGGTTGGACAGGAGAGTCGACCTATCCCTAATCTCGAGAAATGAGCCTTTATCTGCTAGCCCCAACACCCGCTGGCCCTCCGTCTAACGTTACACGCAAATCAGTCAACTTGGCCATTGAAATGTCTAGGTAGATGACTGAAGGACACATTGTCCATGTCCTCCGTCACCACCCATATCTTTTTCAGATATGGCTGAACTGACCATCTTGCTACTGACGACGACCTAATATCTTGTATGATTTCAAGGTTGTCCGAGAAGCTAATCGACTTACTTTTTGTGCATCCTCACAAGATTCTACCTCTTCGAGAACCGCACGTTCTTCGCCTTATGTGGTTAAGGACACATAACATGCCCGCGACCACGTCGTCCTGCTCCCAACCCTGTTGTCAATTTTCACGACCCCAATACCCGTTGGCTCTGTTGTAATTTTAAAAGTGGCATCACACTAGATTATAAAACACACATTCTGGTCATCGATGCCATTGGATATGGGTACGGTTGTGCCCACACGTTGACTATTTGATATATTCTCCGTAGCGATCCAATCTTTTCCAAACAGGTCTGACATTCCCTGACTCGTCCCCCTTATCACGTTGCCTATATCAAAGTTTTCGTTCTCATGTACCACTTTCATTTTATCCTTCCAAATCTCTTAGACGTTTGAATATTAGATTTATAATTTTTTGTAGGCCTAATTAATTATTTTAATTTTATTTGCATCTAAAATATTTCCACATTCATTTATATCAATATTTATTTTAATGGTTACTATACTCTACAATGACGAAATAATGTGCTAAAATAATTATGTAATTATACCTATTTGTTTGAATGGTCATCAACTAGAGTAAAACACGGACCGAGTTAGATTCGAGTTTGTTAAAAATCCAACCCGATGTCGAATGGATCGGGTTCATAATTTGTGACCCTGACCGTGCTTCAATCCTAATTAATTTTTTGGGTCGGGTAGTTTAGATTAACTCCGGGTTATACTTGGATTAATCAACCCGTATCATACTTATTTTACCACAATATTTTTCTTAAAGTGCATTAAGTAAAATTAATAAATCATAAAAATTCGATAACTAATTAATATTACGAAACAAGTATTCGAACTTAAATTTACTAGGCCAACATATAATATAACATATAACAAAACCAATATATTAAATAAACTATTGGAAAACTTAAGAATTTTAGATTATAAGAAATTTTAACATTAACCGCCACCCACTACTACTCGCAACTTTCTCGCGAGAAACGCTTTTGCACGGATATCTACGTCGTCGCGAAAGACAACCTCTTTGATGAGGACAGTCACTCGCAACGACAAAATTTCTCGCCTATAACTTGCTGGTCAAACAGACGGAAAAAATTATTGAAAAAAAGAATACTATCATCGAGAGTGTATGAATCTTTCACGAGGACACTAAAGTTGTCACGGATATGGATCTTTCGCGAGGACAAAATGTCCTCACTAAAAAATTGCCGAATTAAATGCCTCCAACAGGCAGATTTCCATTAATGCGAGAAAAAACCCCCCAAAACCCCTCTAAATTTCTCCCTTTTCAAGGGTATTCGCAAATAATTTTCGGGCCTATTAATAATGAAGTTTCTCCACTACATCTTACATGTGTGGGTCCCACTTTCGGTTAAAATATACATCAAATTCTTCAAAAATTTGGTATTTTCTAAATTTTAGTCTTTTTTTATTTTTTAAATTATATAATTTGTTAGAGATATGGCCCAATTCTTATTTGTAAGGTCTGGTCTATTAGATTAATAATCATAGTTTATTGACTTCCCTATATATACACATGTAGTGTGTATTATTATACACACCCTTTAGAATACAATTCTCCTTGTAATCTCTCTTTCATTATAGTGAAACTCTCTCCTCTTTCTGTGGTATTTTCCCGCCTTCAGTTTCCACGTAACTCCTTGTGCCAGTTACTTGTGTGCTTTATTTATCTGATCTTACTCTATCAAATTAGTATCAGAGCTTAAGGTTAGCTTGCACAACAAGTTTCGTATTTTTCTAGAGTATTCAAGAGTTACCACATATTAATTAAAGAATAACCCTTTATTTTTGTACCCCTATATTTTATTTTTTTTTCAAATTTTTGTAAAAAGAAAATTAGAAAATTAGAAAATTAGAAAAATAAGAAAAATTGGAAACTTGATGTTGTTGTAAATTGTGTTTTAAAGCACGAAATCGACTCAATCTCCAAAAACTTCTTGAAGAATTTTCTTTCTCCTCGTTCTAACGATCAAAACGACATATCATTCATCGAATTGTGTTATAAATCGAGATGGATATAGTAATTTGAATTTTCGAATTGGGGTTAATTATTATGCGAAATTGATTTTGAATTCTTGGATCGTTTTTCAGCTGTTTTCTACAACAATTAATCAGCTAGATCTCTTCTACTTGACACAAGGAACAAAACGACATAAATTTCGTTGTTTTTCATGCAGTATATAAGGAGAATGAAAGGGGTCATATTTCGGGTTTTCCGGCGGATTTTTCGCAGTAAAGTAGGCGAAGAAGAAGACTGGTGATCCCCTGCTTCGCGGTGCACGCAACATCCGTGCACCTGCCAATTAAAAAAAAACAGTCCCTACTGTGCTTCTTGTATACAATATTATTATTATATATTATATATATTGAGTTCAAAAAAATCAAATTAGGGCTTTTGACCGTTTGACCAGCCGCCAATTGACCTGTCTCTGTTAACTTGACCAGTCGAGGTTGATTGTTGACTTTTATTTCAAGGTTGTCTTTTCGGGGTCAACCTACGCGAGGGTTTTTCAACGTCCCGAAACCGCTTTCAAGGTTGGTTTCTCCAAATTTTGATTATTTTTGCTATTTTTCTTGTATTGTTTCCTAATTCGTGATTATGGCAACTTTAAAATTTGAATTTCGCTATTGGATCGCAATACAAGATTCTCATTATGGCAAGTTAAGATGCGAGTTGTGCTCGATCAAATAGATTTGGATGAAGCTCTATTGGGCCTTGATAAAATGCCCTCGCATTTGTATGTCGCAGAAAAACAACGAAAAGATCTTAAGGTTCTATCACAGATTCAACTCCATCTCTCAAATCAAATATTACAAGACGTCTTGAAAGAGAAGTACTCCACTGTTTTATGGTTGAAATTAGAGAAACTATGTATGACGAACAGTCTTACTAGTAAGTTAGCTCTCAAGCAACGACTTTATTCTCATCGTTTGTTTGAAGGTACATCTTTAGAAGACCATATATATGTTTTTAAGGGAATTGTATCTGATATGGAAGCTTTGGAAGTCAAGTATGAAGATGAAGACGAAGACTTGGCGTTAACTTTATTGTGTTTGTTACCCCCTTCGTATTCAAATTTTAGAGATACAATATTATACAATCATGAAACTTTATCCGTGGATGAAGTATATGAAACCTTATACTCTAAGGAAAGGATGAAACACTTGTTGGGTGCAACCAAACCCCACACAGAAGGCTTGTTTGTACGAGAAAAATCACATGAGTGCAAATCTGGAGGTGATGAATGGGGAACAAGTTTTGCAAATACTGCAAGAAAAAGGGGCATATTATATCTGAATGTCGCATATTGCAGAACAGGAACAAGAATTCTACTCCAGGTCACAACCGATACCCAGATAAATTTGAAGCTGGTGTCGTACAAAATGATAGCAATGGGGAACTTTTAGCGACGTGTGACGGTGAACCTAGAATGGATTATGGATTCTGGTTGCACTTTTCATATGTGTCCCCACCCGAGATTGGTTTTCTTCATATCAAATAGTATCGAAAGGTGCCGTTTTAATGGGAAATAATGTTTCATGCAAAATTACTGGTATTGGTACAATCAGATTCAAGATGTTTGATGGGGTTGTAAGAACACTTGGTAATGTGAGACATGTTCCTGATTTGAAGAGGAATCTTATATCTTTGAGCGGTTTGGATTCAAAAGGGTAGTCATACACTGGGTAATGTGGAGTTTTAAAGGTTTGCAAAGGAAGCCGTGTTGTGATGAAAGGACAATAAAGGACAGCAGAATTATATATTTTGCAAGGTTCCTTAGTTATTAGTGGTGTGGCGGTTGTCTCTACTTCATGATTCACCTTACGAAGGACACTTCAAAGGTAATCGTGCAGTCGCAAAGGTACTTCAATTCGCTTTTATTGGCCTACATTACATAAAGATTATCATGCATATGTCAAAGAATGCCACAAATGCAAATATACCAGTAATATATCGAAGAGAGATGAGATGCCGCGTAATATGTTCTTGAGGTTCAAATTTTTTATGTATGGGGTATTGATTTCATGGGTCCCTTTGTACCATCTAATGGAAATCTTTACATCCTATTATCTGTTGATTACGTGTCAAAATGGGTAGAGGTGGTAGCTCTACCAACGAATGATTCGCGAGTGGTGATAAAGTTCTTAAAACCACACATCTTCACGAGACATGGTACGCCTAGAATTATTATCAGTGATGGAGGTACGCACTTTGTAAACAAATACTTGAAGGCTGTATTAGAGAAGTATGGGGTGAGACATCAGGTATCTACTACTTATCATCCACAAGCAAACGGTCAAGCTGAGGGCTCTAATCGAGAGATCAAATCCGTTCTAAAGAAGACAGTTGGACCAACACGCAACGATTGGTCAATGAAGTTAGATGATGAGTTGTGGGCTTATCGTATTGCGTTTAAGACACCCGTTGGTGCATCTCCGTATCGCATGGTTTATGGTAAGGCTTGTCACTTACCTCTTGAGCTTGAATTAGGTGTATATTGGGCGATAACAAATTTGAACTTAGATCCTACCCTATCCGGTGAGGATAGTATGATGAAAATGAATGAACTTGATAATTTTCGATTTCATTCCTATGAGAATGCTAAACTCTACAAAGAAAAGACGAAGAAATGGCAGGATAATCGCATTAGTGAGAAAAGATTTGAAGTTGGACAAATGGTCCTTAAATACAACTCCAAGTTTAGTAATTATCCGGGGAAGTTGAGATCTAAGTTGTCTGGTCCTTATATTTTGAACAAGGTCACGCCTCATGGAGCTATAGAGATTGAGCATCCAATCGAGCACCGCACCTTCATGGTGAATGGGCATTGATTGAAGATATATCACGGAGGTGAGGATACCAATCGCTTGGAAGATCCACATCCTGAGGAGGTCATGTAACTTCTTGAAGCTGAGTAAAAGTGAGAGGTAACCTGTCGAGCTTAACGACGTTAAATAAAAGCCATTTCGATTCTATATTAGTTTATTGCTTTCATGTATTTTGAATTCTTAGTGTAAACTAGTGTAATTTATGTTTATAAGTGTATAATATTTGAAATGAGAAAGGTTGGAGTTTTATGATTTTTGTGGGTATTTAAATCCTTGAGTTTGGGGTTAAACAGGTGTGAGACGAAGAAAACTGCGTCCAATTGTGCTTAAACTGAACTAGCCGTGCTGGCTAGCCGGCCCTACGCCGGTATACCGATGAGCTCTCGACGAAGTGGTAATTAAATTAAATATTGGACACAACTATTAATTGCGTTAGCAAGAATCGGTCCGCGCGACCGGTATTGCCGGTCCCATAAATTTGATACAGCGCTAGCTACTGGAATGCACGTCATCACACACAACTATTATTTGCGTCATCGAGATAAAACATTCACGCCGCCGGCTAGCTGGTCAGCTCTCGGCGAAAAACCAATTAAATTGAATAGTAGATGCAAGAATGTGAGTGAAGGAGAGAAAGGAACAGAAGCTTCAGTTGTATGCCAGCCAGAAGCCCGGTATGCCGGCTTGCGGAGCGAGTGTTTGACCAAAACTTTAAAGAAGCCAAAATTCTTTCTTTTTAACCTAGCCTCTCACGCAAGACACCATTATAGACAAACCTAAACTCATTAAAAACATGCAATCAACCATTAAAACATCCAAACACCATAAATTCTTCCTTCTAATCTAATCCAAACACATAAACAAGCATCAAATCCTTCCAAAACACCAAGAAATCTTCACCTTAATCCCAAATCCTTCTTCGCCAAAGCTTTAATCTCAACCATTAAACATCTCCTAAACCATAACATAATCATTACCCATCTCATATAACACCACATACATCCTTTCTATATCCTCAAAACATCAAAGTTCAAAAGTTTTCTCTAGTTTTTGAATTTTTGAAGTTTTGAGTTTGGGGTTCATTGAGATTACAAACAGAACTAATTTCTTGTGCTACAATCGTAAGAATAGTAGTATTCACATGAATAGAAATTCTATTAGGGCTACTCCAGACAAATCAATCGAGGTTCCAAATTCGAGTTTTATGCCTAAGGTTGGAGACGTCGAGAATACTATGAAGAGGAAAGAGAACCCAAGTAAGATCACCCCTAAAAAGAAAAAATTGGAAGAAAGAGAAGTTGACGAACCAATTGTGAGTGAATCAGTTAATGAGCAATGTTTTGTAAGAAAAAAAACAATGGTTGTTAACCCAAGATGCCATTCATGAGTTGGAAAGAACATGTTTGCAACCGGTTTGCTGAGTTGACTTTTGATGTTGAAAAGGGGTTTGGAGAGGACATTATGAACGGAGAATTCAAGGACTACACAGTAGCTTGTGACGAGTTAGGATGGAAAGATTTTAGGGAGAGAGAATTATTTTACCTTCCACCTTTAGTTCGTGAATTCTATGAAGAATTGGTATCTGTGGAAGGTAATTCGATTGAAGTTTGTAAGAATATTATTCCTTTCTCAGTTGAGCGCATTCGTGAAATATTTAAATAGCCAGAATTAAAGGGCCCATGCCAATGCCATGAAGAACTTAATGATCCGGCCTTCAAGTGGGATTCGTTCTACAAACATGTTTTAATCTATGAGGTTAGACCCATTCCCGAAGGCCAGAGATATTAAGGCATGGTCCTTAGTAGTCAACTGCTACCACGCGCAAGAGTATGGTCCTGTTTCATCATTCCTACCTTATTTGGTAATGCCCATATTTTTGAGGTATCACGTGAGCAACTCATCTTTATTAAATGCATAATTGAAAAGAAAGAAATAGATGTAAGTCGCGTTATCTATGACCTCGTAACGGTTTACGCAAAATCTCCTATTGGGCAACGCAACCTTAAGATTCCGCGTTTAGTTACTTCGATATGTAAAAAAGCGAAAGTGACACACAGAAATAAAGAAGATGAACCACTTGAGCTAGGAGAGAAAATTACTACAATCGCAACTGCGAACATTCATAGCGAAGCCAAGAAAGTGGGTATGGAGTTGGATAAGCCCTTTTTGCAAAGATATTGGAGAAAGACCTCCATAAAGAAAGAAGAAGACTCCTAAAGATAATGATGTGATCGAGAGAGTGAGAAGTTTGGAAGAGACACAGGTAGGAATGGTGAATACTTTAGGATATATGACAAAAGAGTTCGAGGTAATGAATGATACTTTATACAAGATGAACGCAACAATTAATGATCTGTACAACTTGATGAAGAAGAATTCAGAATCTCGACCTGAGACTACACGTGACCAGCCTAGTGTTGATTGAGATATGTTTTCCTATAATTTATTCATTTAGTAGTGTATATTAGTTTATTTTAATTATTGAGTCTTTTCGAGTCTTGGGGACACGACTCATTTTTGAGTGTGGGGTGGGGTACTTGTTGTCCTTATTCCTAGTTTTATGTGTTATTTGTTTTACTGCTTTCAATAAAATTAATTAAGTATTGTGTTGACTATAGAGTGTTTAATGTCCCCATGAAACATGCTTTTTTATAAATTTATGATAGAAAATAGTGGACTTTTGGAGTTAATGTAAAACGCACTTTTATTGCATGCAAACATTACATAATTGTTACGAAAAATTAACGAACAATGCAAAAGAAGTAAGCTTGTACTTAGGTAAAAAGAGTGGTTTTTAGAACGTGAGATCTAAATGAGTAGAGAACCCACTTAGTTATGAACTAGAGGCAAGATATATAACTAGGAAAATGATAGAGGCAGTTCTTTGATAGCCATTTTAAACTTTTTTAGTTTTCTAACATGTGATTAACATTATCCTTCTTAGCCCCATTTTTAGCATGTAAGCATTTCTTTTTTCGCCACGATATAAGCCATATTTCCTTAGTATATAGGACTTTTCATATGACCCGTACTTGAATCATGATCCTGAGACTTCCTATCTTGAGCTTGAGTTTGGGGTGGGGTGTTTCATTATTGGGAAATTACATAAGGAGGGAATTTTTATGCGTTTGTATTTAACGCGCAATTGTTGATGATATATTATTTGTAACCCTTTGCCGGGGTCTTTAAAATATATACATATATATATATATATATATATATGAAAATTAAGTAACCGACAAAGTAGAAGTTTTTGAATACATCTCTAGTGTTTATTGGGTCAAATTGGGGACACTAAATTAATGCGTTAAATGGGATGAGTGAGAACGTATTTGAGTGTAAACTCAAGCTCTTGAACAGTTTGTTGATGGTAAGTGAGGAGAGAGATAAAAACACACTTCAAATTTACCAATTATACATACCATACCACCCCTAAGCCTACTCTAAAACCGTAAAGTCCTCGTGATTCTAGGTACATAGTAAATTTATAATTCAGTTAATAGTGAGTAAGAAAAGTGGAGCATTCAAAGCAAGTAAGGATTGATGAACACCCAATAGCCACCATCTTGAGCTAAGTAGTAAGTGTAACCTTCTAGCATTGTTAAATTAATTTTGGATTGATATTATTTGTGTTTGATTTTTCATGTCAGGTGTATGTGTACATTAATTCTTAGCTTAGACTATATGAGATTTATTTTAAAGTTGTGCTTTGGGTATCATTCACTAGACTCTGCATTTTTGCGTCTCACCTAAGACCTTTGTTTTGTTTTACTTTGTCGGAATGACATAGGTTTGAGTTGGGGGTCTTGATGTCTCCCTTTTTGTGATAAATATATGCCCTTAGGAGACATCATTTTAGGTGGAATTTAGACTTATTTGATACACTTTTACGCTTATTTTGATATATTTCACTTTCTCCCCTTAGAATTATGTTATTTACGTTTTTAGAGCTTTTGTGCGTTAATATGTTTGTTTTTAGCATAAAGTTATAGGTACATGTATGCTATGGAGCACCAAGATTAAGAGGAGAAGTGAAATTTAAAGTCGTAGATCAAGAGGAGAGGTCAAAAGAGAGAAAGTACCACTCAAAGAGTTGAAGAAAAGATATGAGAACTATTTGTCGATTTCAAGCCACATCGGCACTGATTCACGTCTGGAGATTCAAAGGAGAACGTTGCGCCTCTCAGTTAGCTCGAACTGAGGACTAGAATTAGGTGATTTGGACTTAAGACGAAAAAGTTACGCCTACTTTACTAGAGTGTGTACAACAGTTACGGGATCGACTAAATTGGATTTGGGCTTTTATCCATTAAATGAAATAAAATAAAAAGCCCAATCCGATTTAGTAAGTATAAATAGCCTTTTAGACCTTATTTTTCAGGAGGCTTCATTATTTTTTAAGTTGCAGAGCAGAGCAAAGGAAGAAGAGAGAGTAAGAGCTGGAAAATTCAATTTCTTCCAACAACAACTCAATCCAACACCTTAATTAGGTTCTTTATTTCATTTCTGTAATTTAGAAACATGAATGCTTTTTATTTATTTTCAAATTTTAGTTTAGATATTAGCTAAACATCTTAGTACTTAAGATTCGCACTATGGGTTAATCCCTAGTTTCTTTATTTTAATGTTTTTTAATTTTGAGATTGTTTCAATTTAATTCGAATTGGGTATTTTGTATTGACTATTAGTTTGAGCTTGTATACTATTTCTGACTTAGCTAATTAGAAATAGGTATTGGTAATTGGGCTATTCAATAGTGGCGGTGATCACCTTGACGGGGGTGGGGGTGGGGGGGGGGGTTTAATTGCGGACCTTAATAATAGACACGTGGCGTTCGTCAATGATCATGATGAGCTTGACTAACCACGCAGCCAATTGGGTAAAACACTTCAACATCCGAGAGTAGGTATAATCACCGTGACGGGGTTCGTAATACCGTAGGATAGCTCCTAAGTCCATCCTGACGGGGGTTATGAGATATTAGAGTCCCGACTAATACATAAATACCGATTTGACCCTTAAAAGAAAGAATTAATTATAGGAACTTAGGTGATACCCTTGTGAGACTCAAGTACCTCTCTCATATTTTCGTCCACATCTATTTAATTTTAAGTTATTTTCTTTCTGTTGAGCTTTAGTTATTTATTTACTTGCGTCTAGTATTTTAATCTTCAAAACCAAACAAAAATCTTTCATATTTTATTTTCTGTATTTGCATTTATTATTACTTATCTATTAAACACTTGAGTTATACACGTCCAATCCCTGAGGACGAAATTCCGTTTATCTAATTATTACTTGGACGATACGTACACTTGCGGTCAGTGGATCCTTTTATTTATCATTAATTTTATCACACCCCAGTAGGGGTGTGCATCGGGTTAGAAAACCCGCATAACCCGGCCAACCCGATCACACTAACCCAAAATTATACGGATTAGTTTTTTATTGGGTGGGTTGCGGTTTACATTTTTGAAAAAATATACACCTTTTTGCGGGTTGTGGATTTTAAACTTGAAACCCGCAAACCCGCATATACTCGATCACCTTGTAGTATAAAAATTAGAAAAATTCGAATTGCTCATTTTATTCAAATAAAATAGTGGGGGTCATGTGCTTTTTACTCTACATTTTTTTTGTTCCTCCCCATTTTTAAAAAATATTTTGAAATCCCTCAATATTTCAATAATATTTTATCTAATGAATATGTTTTTCATTTCAATTATGATATTATTTGTACTCTTTGTTCAATTCATATATTTAGTATCCTAAAATCTCATTTTATATCTTTTAATCATAGATTATTTGAAATGCATATGCGGATCCTAAACAATATTTTTCGTTATAATTTTCATTTGTAATATAAATTTGATTCGCCATATGAATATGGATATAAATTCGTCTTCTTTATCAAACTAAATCACCCGCAACCCGCCTAACCCGAAACTCAATGGTTTAAGTAATGTATTGGGCGGGTGCGGGTCTTATTTTTCAAAATCCGCACAAGAACGGGCGGTTTGTGGGTTGAGAATTTTTCATACAAAACCGACCCGCGCACACCCTTACACCCCAGGACCCACCAAACGTCTAGGCCTAATGGAATGTCCACAACATTCTATAAGGAATGTTGGTCATCGGTAGGGGTGTTGGTGTGTGATATGGTGAGAATTATTTTTACAACCAACGAGGTACCATCGCGTCACAACGACACTCTCGTTCATCAAATCCAAATTTCAAGGATCCGGAGATGGTTAGCCATTTTTGTCCTATTAGCGTGATTAATGTTCCAGTTAAGTTTATTATGACATCAATGGTGAATAGGCTACGGTCTATGTTGGCTGATTGTATTGGAGCGAATAAAAAAGCTTCCTTCCCGAACATTTCACCACAAATAATATTGTTCTAGTTCAAGAAGTAGTCAATCAGATGAACAAGAAGATGGGTAGTGTGGTTTCATGGTAGTAAACAAATTTCTTGCAAAAGCTTAAGATAATCAGAGTTCCAGATTCTTAGAGGACACCATCATAAACTTTGGACTTCCGTTGCCTTTGGTACGTCTTATTATATCCACTATGCGATCTAATTTTATGTAGATATTATAGAATGGCATCCCACTGGAACCGTTTGTGCCAAGATAAGGGATCTGTCAAGGAGGCCCCCTCTCCCCTTATCTGTTTGTGATGTGTGTGGAACGTTTATCACTTTTGATTCAAAGCCTTTGTGAGAGTCGGGAATGGGCTCCAATTCAACTCAGGAAACAAGAGTTGACGATCTCACATATGTTGTTGACGATCTCACATATGTTATTTACTGATGATTTGATCCTATTTGCGGAAGCATCAGAAAAACAAGTGGATTTGTTGAAGTGTGTAATGAAAACATTTTTTTACTGAAACGGGCCAAACAATAAGCAAAGAAAAGTCGATAATCTTCTTCTAGGAAAATTTCCAACATGAAAAGAAGGTTGATTTCGCAGTAAGGAGCGACTTTGTTCTCAGCAAATCGTTGGGTATGTTTTTGGGTACTCCTGTTCGTTTGCATCGTGTATAGAAATAAATTAACGAATTGGAAGGCGCAAATCTCCGATTAGCAGGGAAGGTAACTCTAGCGTATTCGATTCTTAGCGATATGCCAACATACACGATGGAAATGGTAAGACTCTCGATTTATGTGTTTAATGAGATTTACACGATTATTCGTGAATTTATTTGGGGTACAGATGAGGAGGCGAAGAAAATAAACTAGTTTTCTTAGAAGAAGTTGTGTAGAAATAACAAAGTTGGAGGGTTAGGCTTTCTGGATACGAGAAGCTTTAACAAGGTTTCACTCGCTAATCTGGGCTGGAAGATTCTTCAAGGCGATCAATCATTTTAGGTGAAAGCTTTGAAACATAAATAATTTAAATAAGGATTTATGAATCGGTTACCCAAGCAACCGGATTCGAGAGTATGCAAAAGTATCATTGATGAGCAAGAGGTGATGTGGAAGGGGATTGAGGAATGACATAAGGTTCATGGTAGAGGGTATAAGTGGAGGCTTCTGGAAAATTCACGATCAAGACAGACTATAGATACATTAAGGATTTAGCTACCCCAGTGGTCTTTAGGTGGGAGAATATTTGGCCACTCAAGTGTCCGCAAAAATTGTATGTGCTATATGGGACCGTCTTCTAACATCATTGAATCTTGCTAGGCGAGGTGTGGATGTGTCCCTTTTATGTAAGGGATGTGGTAAGGCCCGGGAAATAATAATTCACCTATTTTATGAATGCAATATCTGTGATGAGTTATGGGATAGGTGTTCGGTACTTGAAAGTTACGTAAAGAGGCGATATATCGAGTGGAGCAGCACTTGGGAAATACATCTCATAGGGGGAGCGTATTGGTATTGATCACAGGTCGAGTGGGTTGGAGAAAATTAACAAGGATGTATTTTTCCAAGAAACATAAACTATATTGGGAAGAATCTATCACATTGATAGAAGGAATCAAATGAAGATGACCTTCAAGTCCTTGAAGTGATATTAATGGTACTACTACTCTGGTATAGTAGTACTGGTCACGTGGGAGGCTGCTGGACGACACAACATCAAAATGCATCAACTGAAAGCTGTTATTGCTAGAAGTGGAGGTATGACAGATCTGTCAGCTGATCTTGATTGGTGGAACACGATATTGGTTTGTAAAGGGATGAAGTAAGGCCTGGAATGGTTGATTGTGGTGGTGTCTCCATGTTGACACATATGGGCTGATCAGAACGAAAGGTAATTTGAGGACCGCAAAAAAACAACAAATGCACTAAGGTATGTGGTTAAAAACACACCAGTTGGGTGTGTTTGATCCTAGGGAATAGAGCGAGAGGAAGGAGTAATCATTTCAACTGAAAGAATACAAGTGAGGTGGGTTAAACCAACACATGATGTTAAACTCAACATTAATGATTGCTTAGCGCTTGGGTCTAGTAGAGAGGGAGTTGGAGGTCTCTTTCGTGATAGCAAAGGAGATTCCTTTGGAGGTTTTTGTGGGTTCTTGTAAGGTAAAATCGGCTTTTCAAGCTGAACTTTTTGCGATGTACTTTGTTTAACAAATGGCGGTTAGCCGAAAGTACGACACGATCTTCGTTGAGATCGATTGACTTGAGCAACACGCGCTAGTGAAGAGCGTTGGGAGTAAGTGGGTTTGGTCGGGTAAGTACTTAAAATGTAAGATTATACTTTCTAATTATGAGATTATTCATGTGTATCGTAAAGAAAATACTTGTGTGGATTGGTTGGCAAATATGGGAGTCGCATCCAGAGGAGAACCAACCCCATGTACGGACCCATCTAATGGATTATGAAAGTTTTTAACGTGAAAAAAATTGGATGGGCAATACCTCATACTATAATGTGTGCTCCTTCAGGAGCTTAGTGAGTATATATGTAGATAGAACTACTTGTATGAAAACAAACTATTTAGTATTAAATAGAATATTGAACTCTCAAATTGACTAGAGTATTGTATGAAAATCAAACGAAAAGAAAATATTTAACGAATTGATACAATGTGATTAGATTATTTTAATAACTTTGTATTTTTTATTTAATCAAAATAAGTTTGTATATTTAAATTTTTTAAATTAATTTAAATTGAAAAAACATGAATTTTTTTAAGGGACAACGCCCAGTTAATTACGCGGAGAGCGTAAGTATTCCCAGTTAATTACAAGTTCGAGTTAATTCCCAATTAAGCACAAATTTTAAGTCGATTACCATAATACCCTTTTAGCTTAATAATACACAAACAAATAAATAAATAATTATATTAGATAATGAAAATAGTATAAATAATAAATTGTTCATAAGTGCACACACTAAAACACACACAAAACTCACGCACCACTATCTCCACTCTCTACTCACACAATCAAAACCTCTCTCTGCCATTAAATTCAATAAACCATAACTGAACTAAAAAACAATATCATCTACTGTTACACTATTATCGTAACTTCAACATCAAATAGGAATCACAAAAACAAGTAGAAGAATCGAAGCATATACAAGTTTATTCAACAATTAAACATTCGACATTGAAACCCTAGGTATGAACGAAGAATTATAACATCAAATTGCAATTATTTCAGCAATTTTTGCTTTGATTATGCTTCTATTGTGTTTCGTATTTGAATTTACAACATATTCTGCACTAGAATTTACAGTTATGAACGAAGATTTGTTCGACAGCCAATGAAACCCGAGGTATGAACGAACACTTATAACTTCAAATTGCAGTTATTTCAGCAATTTTTGCTTCGATTATGATTCTATTGTGTTTCGTACTTGAATTTACAACACTTTTTGATGTTAAATGAGTATTTTAATAGAATATTTATAAAAGTACATGTTTAATGTGAATAGTTGCTGGTAGATTAGTGTGTAAAAGTGTTAATAGATGATAATAGTGTAATATTAGAGTAATTTGTTTGTTGTTATGTTGTATATAGAACCGCAGATGATAATTAAGTGTATAAATGGTTAATTTGTGTGGAATTGAATAATATAGAGTAGAAACTCAGGCGTATGTGTAAATTGAGAATGCGTTTATGAGTTTGTTCGTAGATTAATATAATTTATGAAGGTTTGTGTGTTACAGCTACACACAATGAGACAATGTGTGTGTTGCAGTAACACATATTTTGTGTTGCAGTAAGTCATATTTTGTGTTGCAGTAAGTCACAACGAGTAGGTGTTAGTCAATTTTTATGATTAGAGTGGTTTAAAAATATTTGATAAAGTGTATAGACGGTTAATTTGTGTGGAACTGTGTATTATAGAGTAAAAACTCAGGCGTATGTGTAAATTGAGCATGTGTTTATGAGTGCTTGCGTAGATTGATATGATACACAATATGTGTGTAATAGTAACACAAAAGTTACTGGATAGATCAATTCATGACACACAAGTACTTATGACATATATATGGACATGTGTGATAAGATGAAACACATATTTTGTGTTGCAGGTAGTCAAAACGAGTAGTTGTTAGTCAATATTGTATGATTAGAGTAGTTTGAACATATTGCATAATCTGGATGTGATGAATGGAATGTTGTGTGTTACATAAACACACAAAAAACAAAATTGTGTGTATATGAAACACCTATTTTGTGTTGCAGTAAGTCAAAACGAGTAGGTGTTAGTCAATATTGTGTGGTTAGAGTGGTTTGAACATATTTGATAAACTGGATGTGATAAATGAAATGTTGTGTGTTATATAAACACACAATCAAACAAAATGTGTGTATGTGTAACACATATTTTGTGTTGCAGCAAGTCACGACTCATGAATTTGATGTGTTCATCAGTTTTTATCATTCAATGTGATTTTGGTTTTTTAGTAATAATCTTATCTTTATACATATACAGTTATGGAAAATACAAAAGTCGAAGAGACAAAGGATGAACGTGTTAGGCTGCCCCAACTTCCAAAGAGTCTGAAAGTTGAGAACAAAAAGTCAGGAGCAAAGCGTAAGAGGAGGACAACTGAAAGATTGTGACAAATTTGGTTGAATGATATTATGTATATGTTTTTGAATTGTTTTGTGACAAATTTGGTTAAATGATATTATGTGTATCTTTTTGACTTGTTTTGCGTTCCAGCATATCAAAATTTGTATGTGTTAAGTGTTTCAGCAACATGTGTATGTGTTGCATCAACCCACAATGCACGAGTTATGTGTTCCAAGAACACAAAAAAACCGAAAAAACAACTAATCATAAAAAAATATCTAAGATGTGTATTACAAAAATCACACTAAATCAAGATTAAACCATTATAATAAACAAAAAATCACAACAATAAATAAGCATCATATACAACAATAAAGCAGTATTAAATAATAACGGAATATGCATGATAGATTGTGTGTTTATGCAAGTCATAATCAATATGAATGTGTGTTGATGTAACACACAATCAATAAATAAGAAAAAAACTAAATAAATAAATAAGTAAATACGTACAAAATAAAAAAGAAAAAAAGAAAGTCAGAACAGGTAGCTTGATAAGCAATTCTAACTCAATAGAATTGTGTGTTCTATCAACACAAAACAAACAATATTGTTTAAAGATGCAACACAAAAAACATTACCAAAAAAATAACAAAATGTTAATGTTTGTGCATGTAAGATTGTGTGTTATTGCAAGTCATAATCATATGTATTCTGACAATAGGTATAAGATTAGTAGAATTGTGTGTTATAGCAACACACAAGAACACAACTTGTGTAAAGCTACAACACAAAAGAACACATATTGTAGAAAGCTGCAACACACAAAACAATACATATTTAAGACACAATAGTTAATTTGACAATAGGTATAAGATTAGTAGAATTGTGTGTTATAGCAACACACAAGAACACAAATGGTGTAAAGCTGTAACACAAAAGAAAACATATTGTGGAAAGCTGCAACACACAAAACAGTACATAACATAACATAATGTTTGATTTAGAAAGTTAAGGATCCATTACATAAAAAAATCAAAATAAAAAACAGTCAAGTGGTATTAAACGATTCATAATAATTCTGATACAAACTTCTTAATATAAAAGTATCTAGTTGACTTTTGGATAGCTGCATATACTCTCCATAAACATCCAGAAGATTCAGAATGGACACAATGCGCGCATATTCGGTCAACACATTACATTAGAGGGTAAATTCGAATCCAAGCTCACTAGCGTACTTCCACAGTGTGTAGCATATTGCAATAAGCATCGTCGTCGTCTAATAACAAGCGTCCAGACTCTCCGATTGAGTAATGAAGTGAGATGTAGTCGGAATCGAGACATGGCCATTTCGAAGCGACAAAGCTAACCAAGGAACCTAGACAATTGAAAAGCTCGAATCGTTGGACAGACTGAATCTGCCCAAATTGGAAGATAACCATGAGCGGAGAAGACATCTACAATGAAAAAAAACAAAAAACACAGAAGAAAAGGTAAGAAGTCAGTAGGACAGAAAAAATAGTATACAACATATAACAGTTGTGCGTTGCAGCAAGACAAAAACCATCCAATATTGTGTTCATGCAACACATAAAGAAAGCAGTATGCAACTAACATATCGTGAATTTTTTTTAAAAATAAACAAATAAAAAAATATACACAATATAAGAGAGTTATGTGTTGCAGCAAGACACAATCTCCAAAATATTGTGTTCATGCAATACAAAATGTTGCACCCTGCAACTAACAAACACGCAGAAAATAACGATATGAAGCATACAAACACTTTTATAATTGCATCATAGGTCCCTGTGTTAAATTACGGGAGATCGATACATAAATATTCCAATAAATTGCATCTCTTATACAAAAATCGTAATATAAACGATATAATATGTTCATGTAGATAATCAAACATATACAGTAACATGTGGAGGATTTGTAGAATCTAATTGCACTATAGGTCCCTAAAGTGTTCATACTCAAACCAATCACGCAATTAGCAGAAAATTTTATGAAAATTCATGACAAAGACATATAGGTAGATTGGAGCTATAAACATCAAGGCAATTCAGATTAAGTAAATAGAAAATGATCAATTGTGATAACAACACCTCATATAAACACAATTCATATAATGAATTAACACACATATAGTGAAGCAAATCAACTAAAAAAACACGATGAATGAACTACCTGTAAAAAATTAAAAATAACGACAGCAAAAAATCAAAGATTATACAATACTAAATGTGAAGTAACATTTGAATCAACAAGAGGTCGTGCATAACAACTATACGAAATCGAAATACAAAATTTCAAGACAAAGTAATAAGCAAAACATCACAATACAGCAAAGATAGAAAAATTTCATGGATGTAACAAAAAGCGTGAATAAAATGAATAATACAGAGTTATTAACGAGATAAAACATGATAAAAATCAAATTCGAACAACAAATCATCATTAGCAACTCATATTATCAAAAAAATCAACGATTAAAAGCATGAAAAATTAAGAAAAAATCAACAGTCTTACCGTGTAAAGTGATATATATGAATGATTAGAGCAAAATCAAGAGAAATTAGGAATTAATTCGAAACAGAAAGTGAAGATAGCTTGAGCCGCGAGAGAGATTAAGGTGAGAAAGTTAGTTATGGTGATTGACTTTTGTTGGAGCGTTGAAATGAAAAGCAATAAAGAGAAGAAAAAGAAAAATAAAAGAATATTAAATGTTAGGGTTTCAGCATTAATGATTTAATTAAGATATTAAGTAGGTATTTATAAGGGGTAAAAATGGAAGCTAAAAATGCCAAAGTAATTAATTGGGAATTAAGTTGATTTTTTGTGAGTAAGTAAGAAGTAATTTCTTCCTTCCTTTTTTTTGCGAATGAAAAGTGAGCAATTGTAATTAATTGGGAATTATCTCTTTTTTTAATAAATTATATTTTAAAAATATACCTTTTCTCATTTGGTGACTTTTGGGTTTCCTTTTAAAATGATATCTTACACATTTAAATTGAGTTTTTAAAAAAATGTTTTAATCATTCGTTTTCATACAAGTTCTAAGGATTAAAAAGATATTAAAAATAGATAAGCAAAAAATAACTTTATTAAATTTGTTGAAATTTTAAATAATCGTGTATCTATTTAATAATAATCATTTTGTTGTTGTATCTTAAATGTTAAAATCAACAAATATAATTATCGGTATGTGACCTAAATAGTTTAAAAACACCAGATTCAATTTGTATCTCGATAATTAAAAATAATTATTAATTTAAATCGTTTATATATAATTTATGCATTATTTTTTATATTTTTGGGTTTTATTCGTTAAAATAAAACAATAACCTTATAAACTAATGATTGACACATCACAAGGACTACACCACCCTTTTCTTTTCAATAAATAACTTTGATGGTATAATTGATGGTTGAATAATAATGTAAAAAGTTTTGATCTATAAATAATTAAAATTTAGACATAATATCTATCTACGAATATTATTATTTTTTATTAATATCTAGATTAGATTCACTATTTTCTCTATATACTATTACACGATTTTTTAACTTATTCCCTGAAATCTAATCGTGTTATTTTACCACTTGTACTAAATAATTTAAAGACACCAGATTCAATTTGCGCCTCGATAAGTAAAATTAATTATTAATTTACGTCTTTTATATTTGATTTATGCATTTTTTTTTATATTATTTTTGTTTTTATAAGTTGAAATAAAAAACAACCTTATAAACTAATGATTCACACAACATAAGGGGCTACACAACCCTTTTTTTTCAATAAATAAACTTTGATGATACAGCTGGTAGTTGAATAACAGTATAAAGAGTTTTAATCTATAAATAATTAAAAAATTAGACATAATATCTATCTACAGATACTATTACTATTTTTTATTAATATCTAGATTAAATACACTATTTTCTCTATATACTATTACACGAGTGTCAACTTATTCTCTAAAATCTAAATCGTGTTATTTTACCCCTTGTACTAAATATTCGTGCCAAAATACCCCCTATTGACGGATTCTATCTATTTTCTCTTATAAGTAGGCATGTATGTGGTTTTATTCATCAAATATCATTTTAAAACATAAAAAAACAAAACCCCACTTTAGGAGATGGTAGAATGCGACTTTCAAGTTTATAACCTATTTATGGATTAACCTTTTAAAAACAAAACTTTTACATTTACGCGGGTAAAATCAAAAGATCGCAACAGGGATTTAGTATAGTGTTCTTGGTGACCTTGAAGAGCGACTCATTCAAATCCAAATGAAAAAATAGTTATGTTGGTTGTTTTACATGAATTTTAACTAAGGAGCATCAATGTGTCCTCTTTATGAATAAAGTAACTTTTCTAGTATTCCAAATTACTATTTTATTTATTTTGTAGGAGTGTTTTGTATGGTTACGTTGTGTTGATGGTGTTAATGTCCTGTAATTTTGTTTTTGTCATAGAGTTGTGTACTATTTCTATTTCTATTCTTAATATGTCGTATATATAGGGGTTTTAATAGCTAATTTGTGTGTATTGTGTATGTATTGGGATGTTGTTATTTTAGGCATGTTTGTACGTAATTAGTTACTATGTTTGATAACTCCCTCGTTTTATATACTATTTGGGCATGAGTATAGGATCTGCGGAGTTATCAACCATAATATGATAGCTACTTTACATAGAAACTAACGTATTGCAACTCTCTTTTCAAATAAAGCATCTCAAGATTCACTATGTTTGATTCTTTAAAAAGGATAAAATCATCTAATATGAGGAAGGCCATGAAGTTCTTGATAGGTGCCACTATGGAAAATTTAGCTTGAAGGTGCTAGACAAGCTAACTAAAGAAATTGGGGCTTAGTGGTAATATAGGATACTACTGTTTGAAGGAAGGTTATACAACACCCTCTGGTTTAATGAATTTGAATTTTGATTGTAAAGTACTGAAGATGTGCATTATTTTAGATGTTGAGGTAGTCATAGAGTTGTATGTTATTTCAGATATAATACGTGAACCAGAAGAACCAATATTGAAAGACTCAGACGTGCAAGAATCAGTATTCATGACATTATTAAATCCATGGATAGATGGTTGGATACCTTAGAGGGTTGTTGAGGATCCGGCGAATTATGATGTTAGTAAGCATCAATCAAGTGTTTTTAAGAAATCATTATGCCTAGTCCATGAGTGCAAAAATAAAAGTAACCATATAAATTCACAAGTAGGGGTTGAATATGGTGGTAAAGAAACAACTGAGAATCCAATCATAGATCAATCAACTCCAGGAGATAAAGCTAAAGAACCAGAAGTTATTCTTTTTGAAGAAGTTAACATTCCTAAATAACCTAAGGTTGTACAAGTACCTGATGTGCAATATACTCCAAGAGAGATATCCAAAGAAGTTATGGATATTGTTTTTCAAGAAGCAAACATTCCAAAATTAGCAAACTATATTTTATCGACCAAGAGATTTTTTTAAAGAAAGGTAAGCTTGTCAAGAAGACCAAGGTGTTAAACAAATTTCTTGCCCAGAATACATCAATTTATGGTGTAAAAAGAGTTATTTACACCTGATAGATGAAGATCATACTGATGATGATAGTGATTTCAAGATACTTGCTAATGAATCTGATGTTAGTGAGAGTGATAATGAACTGGTGGAGATATTCATTATGAAAATGAATGTTAGATCAGATAAAGGTAAGAAATTACCAACACAAAGTGAAATGGCACAGTTAAAAACAAGATGTAGTCCTAGCTTATGAGCACAAGATATGAATTAATAAACTTTTCCTTTTTCGTTAGTCTGACTTTCCTTCTGCAACAAATAACGGCTAGTTTTCTATGGCGGGCAGGGGGAGGCCGCCACCACCCAGGCCGCCGGAACCTGCATTTCAACGTTCCAATCATTCAAAGGATGGCTCGGGACGTTCTGCTTCGCTCCCTTCGACTCCGGCTCCAAGAATTCAACCTCCTAATCCTAATAGTGTGCATAAACTCTCTTCTAAGAGGCTGAAACTGTTCTCAAATCCACCTCTCCAGTCCTCACGGAAAAGCCCAAGCGATAGTGATGCTATTGAGGAGGGAGGGGGTGCGCAACGTGGATCCAAACGTGCATTAAGCTATCCAGACAGAGATGATTTATCACCAATTCTCAGCGCAAGTCAGATGGTTGTAGAAATTCCTCAAAGACAATCGAACGAGGGCAGTGAAAAATCAATGACTATTATGTGTTCGACTTCAGGAAACGAACCTGCGTACCCTCTCTCCAATATTATTCAGAACCCAGCGTATCTATTGGGGGATGGAAATCAAGATGAAGCTCCCCCTAATGCGAGTCCAGTGAAGGAGAATCAAGCTGCATTTAGTCCAATTCACTCTTCTTTGGCGCCAACAGGTAAGGCTGATCTTTGTGGGTCTGAATTAAATTCCTCCTCTCTGTGTGCTGCAGGTGATGACGAGAGCATTGTAGAGCCGATGGATCAAGATTCTTCCCCTATAGCAGAACAAACGGAGAAGTTATCGTACAGAGCTGTTGCGTTAAATTCCATGGGCAACAGAGATTCAAAAGATAAGCACGCACAATCTGCTTCTGATGGTCGAGATGTTTCGAAGGAATCGCCTGTGATGGAAGAGGGGTATGATCAATATGGTATGGTAGATGACGAGCCGTTCGAGGACACCACTTATCCGCAACTAATCAGGACCGCTAAACAAAAAATAGATGGGTGTAAGGTATGGCAACGGTCACTGATCATTCGGTTATTGGGACATAACGTAGGTTTCAAATATCTGTTAAACAAGTTGATGCAAATCTGGGCCCCAAAAGCTCACATGGACTTGGTAGAAATTGGGTTCGGGTATTTTATGGTAAATTTCACGAACTTGGAGGACTATAACAAGGTTTTGGGGGGTGGGCCTTGGATGATTATGGACCGCTATTTGATTGTTCGCGCCTGGGACCCGTACTTCATGCCTCATGATGCGCCTGTAATTAAAACCACGGTGTGGGTTAGGTTTCCGTGGCTACCTCTAATGAATTATACTGAGGAGATTCTATCAGCACTAGGGAACATTGTGGGTAAGATGGTGAAAGTGGATCCAGTTACGCGATCAAGAACAAGGAATAATTTCGCGAGAATAGCCGTGGAGGTGGATCTAGACAAACCTTTGATTTCGATTATTCGCATTGGAGATTATTTACAGAAGGTTGAGTATGAGGGGTTGCACTTGATCTGTTTCCATTGTGGTAAGTTCGGGCACGTTAAGGATAGTTGTCCGAGCCTTGGTGGACAGGGAGACAAACAAGGGAAATTTATCGCCTCTTCGATTCCCGGTGGACTAAAGGACATGGACAAAGGTAAACCCCCTGATCTTTATGGTGAATGGATGACCGTTGAACGGGGAAGGGGTAGGCCTCGTCAAATAAGTAGCAATCAGGCCATGCGTGGACATGCTAAGGGAGTTAACTTGGGTGTCTCGAGGTCAAATGCCACACCTAAAAAACGGAGTATAATCACTGGTGGCAAAAACTTGGGTTCCAGATATGAGACACTGATTGGTCTTGAGGATGGGGAGACCAGCGGGGTGAATCCAGTAGAGATGGACTCAATTCCAACTGTGGGCAAGGTTAGTGAAAAGGGTTTGAAAGGGGTAGAAATGGAAAGAAGTGATTTGACTAAACATAATGTGATTGATTTGGTGGGTGATAAACTGAAAGGGGGTTTTTTTAATGGGGAGGGAATTAGAATTGTGGATGGAGATAAGGTGGGGCCGACTCCTTCACGTAAGGACAAGAAAAAGACTAGTAATAGTAATAAAGGGGGAAGTAAGAGTGGAACTCAAATTGATCGGAGTGGGGCTATTATGAGCAATATTTTGGTGGACAAGAGTGGGACAGATTCGGATGGCCTGAGAGTTGATGTTTCCTCGCAAGTTGATGGGGTGGAGTTGCATAGAGATAATACAGTAGCTGCAGAAATGGTTCCCAGGGACCGAAGTGTAATTCTGGAAAGTACAGGGTCCCTTAATGCTGATCCAAGGCTGCTACATACCAGCTCTTATCTCCTGGACAGCAGTTCTACCGAGGGTAAGTCTTTATCCCAGGTCACTGAGATCAGTGGTGCGCCTGGTGTATCGGGTACAGCTGCGGATTCGAGGTTGATTGAAGGGGTTGCGGGACAATCAAGACCAGGTTTGGGACAGGTTATAAAAACAGCTGAGACAGTAAATTCCAATGAATTGCAACAGAAAAGCCCGACTAGAGATAAGCCGCGAGATTGGAAAATGGGGGAACGAGCGCTTAAAGAATTTTTCGCGGACAAGCCAAATGCGCCGGATTACAAGGATTTTTACCTCGAGGACTCGGATTCGGAAGCTACGCAACTGGACAGGAATTCGAAATCAAAAGGGCCCTCCATGGAGTTAGTAGATGTAGACATAGAAGAGGGTGAAGTGATCCCCGTTGCCTAATCGGTTTTATCCACTTTCTCTTTTATTTTATGTCGAATACATCTTATTGTGGAAATAGTAACTGGGCTTCGGCTAGTTACCCTATTAACGTTTTGTTTTGGAATTGTAGAGGTTCGAATAGTGCAGATTTTCGGAGAGCTTTCAATGACTTGCGGAAAAGGCATAAACCACTTATTGCTATTGTGGTAGAGACCAAGGCTGCTGGGTCGGAGGCTACACGAATAATCAAATCACTTCAGATGTCCAAATCCATTAGAGTCGAAGCAGTGGGCTTCGCGGGAGGGATTTGGGTTCTTTGGAATAATGAGGAGATCGATATCCAAGTTTTATCGGCTTGCAAACAGGTAATTAATATGCGTATTTCTAAGGACTCATGTGTTTCTTGGATTCTTTCTGCAGTTTATGCGAATCCGAAAGCTTGGGTTAGGGAATATCTTTGGGATGCATTGGAAGAGGCAGCGGATCATATTCGAGAGCCTTGGTTGCTAATAGGAGACTTTAATCAAGTGGGTTTAACGGAAGACATTAAAGGTGAGAACGATGGGATGTCTCGGTATATGGTTAAATTCGAAAGGTGGAGAGACAAATGTGGTTTAACGGATTTGGGATTCGAGGGGCCGAGGTTCACATGGAGTGATTCTTGGAACACAGGGATGAGACTACTTAAGCGACTCGATAGGGCGTATGGTAATCAAGCGTGGGTTGATACTTTCGGGATAACTCGCGCTCAACATCTTCCGCGTATACATTCAGATCATGCCCCCATCTTAGTGCACCTTGATATAAGGGTGTCTCTAAGTACTAGATCGCGAAGGTTTCGTTTTGAAACAGCATGGAGTTACCATAGTGGATTCAGGGAGCTTGTAGAAAGGAATTGGAATCGGGAAGAGACTCCGTTATGCGAGAATATCATCAAGATCAAAGAGGCAATACAGGTTTGGAAGTTCGAGTGTTTTGGTAATATATTCCGGAAGAAGAAGAGATTGCTTGCAAGACTTTCAGGGATTCAAAAAGCTTTACAGGTGAATTACAATTCGTCATTAGTAGAGTTGGAGAAACGGTTACAAGGGGAATATGAGAGTGTATTGGGACAAGAGGAAGTGCTATGGTTTCAAAGATCACATACAGAGTGGGTTAATTCGGGTGAACGGAATACGGCTTACTACCATAGAATGGCACAGGTCAGGACTAGAAGGAGTGAGGGGTTGTGTATTCGGGACAATAGTCATAATTTGTTTGAAGATATGGATAAGGAGAATGCTTGGGTTCGTGATTTCTTCTGTGACCTCTTTTCCCTTGAAGATCATGCTTCTCGGCGGTTTGTGCTACCCCACCTACAGTTATTCGCGCCTTGTGACATCCAGCGACTTAGCGAGGATATTTCGGAGGAGGAGGTACGAGTGGCGGTTTTCCAAATGAATCCGAATAAAGCCCCGGGTCCGGATGGATTGACCGCGGGATTCTACCAAAAGTGTTGGGAGATAGTTGGGACATCTGTTATCGAGATGATTAGAAACGCTTATAGGGAAGGGTGTTTCCCGAGTGAGGTGTTAGGGACTTTGGTGCATCTTATTCCGAAGATTGGTAATCCCGAATATATAACCCAATTCAGGCCAATTAGTTTGATTAATGTCTGCTACAAAATTTGTATGAAAGTGTTGGTGAATCGTATGAGGCCTTTGCTCGCAGCTCATATTGGCCCTTTTCAAAGTAGTTTCCTGCCACAAGGATCCACTATTGACAATGTAGTTTTAGTGAGCGAGATGGACCATCTGTTTAGACATACAAAAGGGAAGAAAAGTTATATGGCGATAAAGGTAGACTTGGCGAAAGCTTATGATAAAGTGAGATGGGATTTTATTCAAGACTCCATGGAATCGCTAGGGATTCCGCGGAGGTGGGTATCACTTATTCTCCAAGGAATGAGCGATAATGAGATAAGTGTGCTATGGAAGGGTAATCCGTTACCATCTTTTCGGCCGGAGAGGGGAATAAGGCAAGGCAACCCTATATCACCTTACCTTTTCGTTATTTGTATGGAGCGCTTGTCCATCCTTATTCAGAAGCGCGTGGAGATGGGAGATTGGCAACCAGTCAGACTTTCATCAGGGGGGTTTCCTATATCACATATTTTTTTTGCGGATGATCTCATTCTTTTTTCGGAAGCTACTGATCATAAC
The DNA here is from genome assembly GCA_029959085.1 of Nemophila menziesii. Taxonomy (NCBI): domain Eukaryota; kingdom Viridiplantae; phylum Streptophyta; class Magnoliopsida; order Boraginales; family Hydrophyllaceae; genus Nemophila; species Nemophila menziesii. Next base: position 37,134,406 of record JARWIR010000001.1, read on the forward strand.
TTTGCTATTTTACAGGAGACTTTGGACATATTTTGTCAAGACGCGGGCCAAACAATTAGTAAAGAGAAATCAATGATTTATTTCTCCGGGAATGTGAAGGAAGAAGTGGCGCGTAATATTGAAATAACAAGTGGCTACAAGCGGTGTGGGAGCTTGGGGAAATACCTTGGAGTACCTATTTTATCGGCTAGATGACCGCGGGATTTTTATGGAGAGATCATCACAGGTATTCGTGGACAACTTGCCAAGTGGAAAGGTAATGTGTTATCGCTTGCTGGTCGTATTACATTGGCTCAATCCGTACTTAGTGTGGCTCCAATGTATATCATGCAAGTAGAAAAACTACCTGGGTATGTTTGTCATGAAATTGATAAGATAAGAAGAGAATTTATATGGGGTACTGCGTAGGAACAGAAGCATATTAACTGGATAGCATGGAAGGATATTTGTAAACCGAAGGCTATGGGTGGGCTTGGCTTCCGATTCGCGGAGGATATAAATAGAGTCCTACTTGGTAAACTGGGATGGAAGGCCATTCACGATGATAGGGTTATTTGGGCTATTGTTATGAGACAAAAATATTTTAATTCATCGCATTTACATTATATCTCAAGACCGACAGATTCGAAGATAAGTAGAGCTATCGTGGAAGGTATTGCCGTAGTTAGACGGGGATCCCGATGGCTCTTGAACAATGGAGAGGAGGTGAGTTTTTGGTTAGATGTTTGGGTTGGGAATAGCCCATTAATAGAACTTGCTATTGGTCACGTGGGAGTTAGTGAACAGGTCAAGAAGGTTAGAGATTATATTTTGGAGGACGGAACGTGGGATTGGAATGCTTTTCAACACCTCCTTCCAACCTCTCAGTTGTTAGAAATCACAGGATATAATTTCCAAGGGACATTAGATGAGAAGGATCACCTCTCATGGACCAAGGAGGTGCATGGGATTTATACTACTAAATCGGCGTTTTGGGAATTAGATATCGAGGAAACACATAGTATGATGAAGTGGGAGAAAATCTGGAAATTGCAATGCCCCCAAAGAATTAGAGTGTTAATTTGGCGAGCCGCGCACGAGAGACTTGCAACTTATGGCAATTTGGTTAAAAGAGGAGTGGTGGATTCGGGTATTTGCCCATGCTGTGGTATGGTGGAAGAAAGTGCTTATCATGTATTCAAAGAATGCGTAAGGGTTCAAGATATTTGGAAGCTTATTAATGAGGAATTTCGCCGATTTTTGGGCTCCAGGGACTTTTGCTGTGATAGCGGTTTTGATCCATGAAGGGAGAATACTTTAGGGACTGAGGGTGCAATTTCTGCAGTCCAATATCAGTCTACTAGTTTTTTTGTTTCTGATGCAGGTTCTTGTAGCAGGGGAGCGGACCTGCAATTTTTTGCTGTTACACCTCCTGTCCGAGCACAACAGCAGGTGATGTTCTTAGAGAGGCGGACTGGACAGCAGCTCAGCGGATCCCGTGAAATTGCGCATGAACAGCAGGGAAATAAATGACCAGCGAGAGTCTGCTATACCAGCACATGCGAGTGATTTGGATGAGGAGTCAGGTGTGGTGGCTAGGAATGTGAGACATGCCTGGTGGAATAAACACATAACAAGTACAGAGATGTATAAGGGTATCATGTGGAGAGTGTTTTTTAGTGCTTTGATAGATGTCATTTGGAAAGTCCGTAATGACTATGTATTCAATAGAGTGGATTTTCCTGAAGCAATAGTGGTGGTTCGTAAAGCACACTTTATTGCAACTAGCTTTTCAAGAGTTTGGGGAATGGTTCCGGGTAGGGTAACCAAGTTCAAACAACACGTGGAATTTGTGGGATGGACTAAGCCTAAAGTGGGCTATAAATTAAATACGGACGGAAGCTTCAACAGGTTGAGTAAGTGTGGAGGTGGTGGTGGTGTGATCAGGGACATGGAAGGCAATTGGATATGTGGATTTTCGCTTAAGATTGATTGGGATATGATCACTGGTCTGGAGATTATAGCGCTTCACCAGGGCCTTAGTCTTGTGGAGGATTTGGGATTGACTGATATAGAGGTAGAGATCGATTCTCAAGAAGCTATGGATATGATTACGAGTGTGGAGTATCGGAGAGGTCCGGCGGCACATTGGATTAACCAGATACGAGAAATACTTAGTCGGAATACATCATTTAAGGTTCGGAATATTTTTAGGGAAAGTAATTTGTGCGCGGATTGGTTAGCAAAACGGGGGACAACTCAAGTGGAGCACTTTAGGAGGCATGACCACCCGCCGGATGGGCTTTGGAGCATCATTACACGTGATAGAATGGAGTGGAAAACTCCGAGGATGATATTTAGTCCTGGTTTAGCATCTTCTGTGTTAGACTAGTTTATATTTGCATTTCATGACCTTCTAAGGTCTCCCTTGTAATGAAAACAAAAACAAAGACAAGGGTAGTGATGGTAAATAACAAGTTGGTCCGTACTAAGGCTGAAAGTTATAGGAGGCCTACAAGATCAAGTAAACCAGAAATAAGTAAGCCAAAGACCAACAGTTCTTGGAAGGGTGAAGATAAGTTGTTAGATGTAGATTCAGATGATAGTGACATCCTGGGGGATATCAACTATTATTTGAGTGAAAGTGTAGATTATAAGGAGTACAAGAAGTATATATAAGGAAGAATAATGGGAAGGATTACCTTTTTCAACAAGTGTTAATGATGAAAGTGATGTGCCAAGTCAAGATGAAACAGTTAGTCAGACTATTAAGATGAATGTGTAGTTAATTCTGATAATTTGGATACACCAAGTGAAACATCTAGTGCAAATGAATTTAAAAAAAAAAACCTAGATAGAAAAAGCTAAAACATCCTAGTTTAAGCCTTAGGTGGAAAATAGACATGATGAATCCAAGACTTTTTTGGGGGTTGACATACGCAAATGCAACAGGGTTGACAAACGCTGTTAGACCTTATGCAATAAAAAAATGGTAAAAGAAAAGTTTATCAAAAATTATAGGAACAAAATTATAGTGATAGGTTTTGGAGGGTTTTTGTACGCGTCTTACAAGAAACAATATGGCGTTCTTGTGTTCAAAGTTCACAAATAGTCCCTGAGATATAAGCCACACCGGTTGAGGATATGAACTTTGAAAGTTACCCAAATGGTTATCGATTTTTTTAGTCCTTTCATCAAATTCTACAGTTAAGTCCACTTTACAGAAGGTATTTTATAATTATTTATAGGAAAAAATCCTGGAATGGTCCCTAAGCTATACCTCTTCTACCAGTTTAGTCCTTGCACATCCTTGCCACGTGGTACTTGACGCTAAAATATGATGCCAGGACTAACAAAGGGAAAAAAATGAAGTTAGATGACCATTTAAGCAACTTTCAAAGTTCAAGTCCTTAGCCGGTAAATGTCCTATAGTTAAGGGACCATTTGGGGAATTTTCCCATGCTCTTTATCGTTAAAGTTATGTGACAAGAAAATTAATTGTTTCTACTCTATATATAGGTTGAGAGAATAGACCCACTCCTATGAAGGTTTATGCAGTTGATGTATCTTATGAGGTAAAGTAATTTTTGTACAAATTTAATTGTAATCTAGGTTCCCATATTATGCAAAAATGGCACTCTAGGTCACCATACTATGCAGAATTTGCACTCTAGGTCCCTATATTCAAAATTTGCACTCTAGGTCCCTATATTATTCAAAATTTACGCTATAGGTCACTATATTATGCTTATTATGCTTTAGGTTCCTACATTATTGGTCGTAATTTTATTTTGGTGAATTGTGTAGTGAAATTCAAGAAGTTTTTGGTCAAGAAGCTCCCATTCCAGAGGCAAGGTATCAATAGCCCACTCAATTTTAGAAGGGAGACAGGAAATATAGGAGTCAATAGTCTACTCCATTCTAGAAAGGATATCCAAGAAATGTAGGTGTCAATAGCCTATTCTATTTTAAAAAAAAATGTTGGCAAATGTATGTTTCAATAACTTAGTCATAACCAACTAGGTTATGGATGTGTAGTCATAATATTGGCAATACGAGTATATAGCCATTATTGCCAACACTTAAAAGGACTGTCTAAATGACAAAATGAAGTCGGCAAAAGCTGTTTTTCTTATTGTGTTTTACAAAGTTATGATTGTTTTTTACAAGAAGCATGAGATCATCGGTAAAGACGAGGTGAATGATCTTATTTTTCCCGCATTTTGGTGATACTTGAACCCAATATTAACGTTTTTCTTTACTAATCTTGGAAAATATTCAAGAAACAAAATTAAAAGGTACGGTGAAAAAAAAACACCTTATTTTAAACCTTTTTTTCTAAAAAAAAATCCATTAACCTTCCTGTAAGCACAACCGAATATAAAGGCATTGTAATACATTCTATAACCCAATTAACATACAAATCCGAAAAATTCAAGCAACTTGAAAATAGTAGAAGAAAAACGTTTTTTAATTTTTTTCTCTCCATCTTCAAATAGTAGGAAAGGCGAATTAAGCCAAAAAATCTGTTTTTTCTTTTTCGAAAAGTCTCAACGTCCTCGTTGAGAGTCGCTCTACAAGACGTCAAGTAGTCTCTGACTTGGTCTTCGAATCGTCAGTCTCACCCGTTTTCGGCTTGCCTCGCTCAGAGGTTGGCCTTTCTACTTAACTAAGTTGTATCCCACTCGAGCCTTGACTTCCATAGGTCCTTGGTTTGACCTACGGTAGTGGTCCTTGCTTTTAATAAGAAAGCGGAACGAGGCCAATTTCTCGTACTTGCTCATGTGCCCCCTTTCTTCGAGTGCCCCGGTTCACCGGGCAGTTGGCCTACTAAGCACTTGCCCGCTGCACCTGCCGCCCGCTTGGCGGGCGGAGCGCTCGTTATCCTTACTGATCACTTGCAAATATAGAAAAGAACCAAAATAACTTCTGTAAGTTTTCTCTAAGTGGTAAAAGATTACGTCTCCCATATTCTTTTTTTTTTCTTTGTTCTAGTCTCCCAATTCATTTCATCACATATATGCGACCCAGAAACGGCCGCCTCTTCTGTTTTTTGGTTAAAATCATTCTCTTATACTTACTCAATGTATATATTGTGTCGTCCAAAAACAAAAATGTATATATTGTGGTATTATTGTAATAAACGAATAACGTGCAGGAATGTCATGCAGATTAGGAAATGTCAAAGGTAAGCTAGGTCAACCTCAAATAAAGTGAAGCCTCTATATAATCAGTTGATCCCAAGCTAGCGTTTCATCCAAAATCATCCAAAAGGTAAAGAAAATACAATTGAAGAAGCCTAGCTACCATGTCTTTTCTTCATTATTCTCTAATTACAATTCTCTTTTTCTTTCTTATTTTCGGCCAAACTATAACGGCTACTGGAGAATGGGAATTCGATTTAAATGCAACAATACATGGTCCTTCAGCAGATGAAACATGGCCCCTCGTTGCCGATTATTGCAACCTTTACAAAATATTTCCTACTGATGTATCATTTTGTGTCGATACGACATTACCATCACCATCAATTGGCCAATTTCGATACTCTGCCTCAAAACGAACAACATTCGTCTCTTGGGGTAGAGAGGAGTTGGTTGCACTAAATATAAGTACACGTTCTTTAACCTATTCAGTCTTGGAAAACAATTGGGGAGGACATAGTGTTATTGGAACTATGCAAATATTGCCGAGAAATACTCAGTCTTGCACATTTAAGTGGTCATTTATAGCTGATCCAGTTGACGGAGCCACTGAAGAAGGTTTTCTTGGTCTGCTTAACACCAATCTTGCGATCATAGTGGATAAAATTGAGAGCTTCTTTTAGTTATATTTGTAAGTTGTGAATGGAGTCCACATCTCTTGCTTTTATGTTATTTCTTTTCTTTAATGTGGTAATACCGATCTGTCGGTGAAGTAAATGATTGTATTATTTTATATGTTGTGTCGATTTTATATGTTGTGTTGTATCCTAAACTAACAAGGATCTTTGTTATTAAATATTTAAATAAAACGACTTGTTGATGGTATTGGTAACTAAAGTTAGAGTTATCTTTTCTTTGAACAAAATGCTCTCTTGACCCGCATCCCGAAAAAACCCTCCCCCTCCTCAACCACTGTCATTAAACCCTAGATCCGCCTTTTCTCCACCCTTTCTCCTCCGTTCTCCATCCTACGAGTGTCGATTACACTTCTTTCTCTTTTAAGATCTTCTCTTATTTCTATGAAATTTAGTGTTTTCTTCTTCTCGTTCGCCAGATTTCGTTATCTAAGAATCACGATTAAGTGTATCTTTGAGGTTTCTATACCTTTTTTCTTCTGATTATTATCCATTAATGGCTTTTAATGGAGAGAAGAAAGACGACTCTGAGGAAGACTTTTGTCTTTCTCCTGACAAAGATGCTGTCTATTCTATTTATGAGGAACCTAAACTTCTCCTACGTATCATAGCTTCAGGTACCATTAATATGAGCTATCTTAAGAAAATAATTATTCAGTATTAGGGCATTAAAGGCAGGAATTTGATTGATAAGAGAGGCTTTAATATGTGTATTGTTCAATTTGATGATAAGGAAGATTTAGAAATTGTTTGGCTTAATAGACCCTATCACGTTTTTGGTTTCCATGTTCTGGTTCAGAAATATGAAGAGACTATTAAAAATCCATCTATGTTGGATTTAACTTCTTTTTGGATCTGTATTCTTGGCATTCCCCCCCCCCCCCCCCCCCCCCCTGCCCCCTTTTTTATTAAAGAAGCTAATGTTTAGAAAATTGCATCTAGAGTGGGTGAAGTTAAGGAAATTGAACTTCATGATCCTCTTAAATTCAAAGATAATCCTACTGTTAGAGCGAGAGTTGACTTCTCAATTCTCAAACCTTTAACTGCTGGTTTTAACTTCAACATAGCTAAAGAACAGTCTGTGTGGATTGCCTTCAAATTTGAGAAGTTGTTTGATTTTGCTTTAAATGTGGTATAGTATCCTATGATAATACTAATAAGCTTGCAATTAGACTTGGTAACTGGATTAAGTTCAATGATTTTGAGAAAAAATCAAATGAATTTGTTTTTAAAGCTGAGAGGGGTCCTCAGACTCAAAAAGTGAAGAGACCTTTTAAATCTAAATCAAAGAAGCAGGTTGTTGTTCTTGAAGATGGAGAGAATAAAGAAGCTAAGCCCAAATTTGTTGTTAAGGTTAACTCGGTTCAAAATTCTCGATTAACTCCAACAGTGGTTTTGGGCCATAATACTCTTCTTGGAGTTTCGAGTAAGTCTAACATAAGTACCTTTAATGAGAAAGAAGTCCAAACTTTATGTGGGCCTCAAGGAAATCAGCTTATTAGGCCATCTCCAGAGGCTAGCCCTAAAGTTATTATTGACCCTTCTATTACACAGAATTCTGATAAGAATATTACCTTTGGATCTATTGAGAGAAACAAAACTAGAACCAAACAAGTAAGGGAAGATTTAGGTCTTCCTCTTGAAGATGAATTAGCATCCCAAGTCTCAGCAACTCTCGTTGACTCCACTTTTGGAGAAGATGATGAAATGGCAAAGCCACTTGAGATGGACAAAGAGTTAAATGATGATGGAATTGAGAAATGGTATGATGAAGGTTTGCTAGAAGGTATGGAAGCTGTGGGTCCTTAGGAGTGAAAGGTCGGGAGGGTATTTTGGCTTTGTGGGTTTCCTCGAGAAATGCGAGTCACGTTACACATGGGATATCAAGTAAGGAAATTTATTCTTTACATAAAAAACCTTATGATTTAGTTCATTTGAAATTTTTTAATAAACCTTAGGCGAATATTATTTGGAACTCGTGTGTATTTTCTAAACGTGCAATTATTGCGAGGACGGATTTGATAGAGAGGCTTAAAACTAAGGATCGCATTACTTATTTGGAGTTGGATCCTCTTTGTAATTTATGTGGGAAAGATTTTGAGGCAAATACTCACTTTCTTTTTTATTAAGCTTTTTCGAGGGCTATTTGGGTTGAGATAAAGTATTTGCTAGGATTGGATAAGGAGATGAACTCGCTTCTAAGTGCTTTGAAATGGCTTAAAAATTGGAGAAGAAAGGTATGGAGGATTGGATTTGGAGCTACCGTCTATTGTATTTGGAAAACGAGAAATCACCTAACTATAAAGGGTGAATCTTCATCGAGAAACGGTTACCAAAAAAATCAACTGGTGCATTTTTTCATTTTTTTCCTTGTTTTTTCATAATTTGTTTATGGATGTGAATGATTAGCTTGAATTTGTATTAATATAAGGTAGTTACAGTTATATTTTATTAATACAACCATTTGCCTAACCAAAAAAATGGAACTTCTTTCTTGTCAATATTATGATAATAAAATAGAGGAAACTACTTTTAGGAGCCTAAAAATCAAAATAAATAGTAACAAAAGCCTAACTAGAAAAAAAAACTTATAAAGTCCTCTAGTTAGAAAATCCCATTAGAATTTTTACTCTTATACCCCTAGTCAATTTGTCTTTGGTATATACCAACGTTTTTTTAATTTTTGGTATAGACCAATGTTTCCCGAGGTTGGTAACTACCAAATACCGTTTATATTTGTTTTTACATTTTACGGCCACTAGTAATATTTTTCTAGACTTATGGGGATTTTTGTCTATATACTAGGTAATTGTCCGGATTTTTTTAGAAATCGATCGAAGGACATCGTGTTAAAATCTAGCCATTGGTACACGACAAACAATGATTTACCCGGGAAAACAACACGCAAATATATGCACCGCAACCTTTTTAACGATAAAAATGAATTGGTATATTCCAAATACATATAGTTGGTACATTCCGAACACATCTAGTTGGTACATTCCAAACACATCTAAATCTAGATATAAAAAACAAGAAAATCTAGATCTAAGAAACAAGAAAATCTATTTACTAAGTACTTTTGGAATAAAAAATCGCATTTTTGTCTGCTTGTTGGGCCTTGTTTCTTGGGCCGAGTCGCGGCGATAGATCGAGCGCGATGGTGGAGCGCGGCAGTTGTGCAGGAACTGGCGAACTGTGCAGGAACGAAGGACATGGAGAACGATGGTGGAGCAGTATGGCGGAACAAAACGATGGAGAGCGATGTGGACGAGATCGAAGTCACGATCCTGCTCCTATTTCGCCAAGATCTGGAATAATGGTGGCGCTCGGGCGGCGTCAATGGCCGCGTTGCTCAGACGACGAAGATAACTGCTTCAACACTGAGATGGAGACTGCTGCAACACTGGTGAAGGCTGGTGGCCTGCTGCTATGGCGAGGCTCAATGGTGGTGCTGCTCGACGGTGGGAAAGGGTGGTATTGCTCGGCGGTGGTGCTGATGTTCTCGTGGTGCTGATGGAAGGTGATAAACGAAGATGCTGCAATGGGGAAAGAAGGAGGGAGTTGTGGGTGGGTTTAGAGAGAGAACAGAGAGAAAATACAAAATGGTAAAACAAAACCCTAATAGGATACTGATTTCATATCTGACTTTTTTTCTTTAGTGTATAAGAACTGAATAAAGGTATTTTTGGTTGTTTAGGCTATTATAACTAATAGTTACTAGAGGGCTCTTTAAATGGATTGAACAAGTTGTTGGGGCTCCTTAAAAGAAATGCCCCAATAAAATATATTGAAATCTTCAACTCTCTAATTCTGAAATAGAAATGGGCAAGTAGCGCTATCATGAGCCTTTCTAGAACTTTTTTTTTTTTTTTTTGTTTCGAACCGCCTTTGTTCTTTTTTTTTGTTACACATGAGGCCACAAGGACCCTGAAGAGCGAAGCTCTTCTACAAAACATTATTAACTATCTAAAGTTATTCTAGGTGACGCCCATCCATATCGATCCCGCGCAAGAAGTCGCCAAAGATCATCTGGGGGATCTACGTATTCTGTTAACTCCACAGGACTCTGTATGCCTTTCTTAGCCATCCAATCCGCACAACAATTTGCCTCACGATAGTTCCAAACTAAATCAAAACCCATATTACTATCCAGGATATTCATGCACTCCTTAACTATAGTATTCGAGACTTCCCTTGAGTTCGCACCGCCCTTCACTAGCGCATGCAACTCACGCGAGTCAGTCTCGATAGTAAGCTGTCTAAACCCATGAGTAATTGCCAGTTTAAGACCCATAATCAGTGCTAATGCCTCCGCTTCGAAAGCCGTACTCACTTCATAACGCCCCACAAACCCACCTATGTAATCGCCCCTTACATTTCGAAATAGACCTCCAACTCCTCCAACCATATTGTTAGGATCGAAAGAGCCATCAACATTTAGCTTAACTCCTACACTTGGCTTGGACCATTTAACTAAAACACTTCGAGATGAACTAATCAAACCATCCACCCCTTCTTTTCCCCAAGCTCTTAAGTAATCACTTGCTACCACTCTAGTAATCGCAATTAGCTCATTAATAGATTTAACTTTGGCTCCAATCTCGAATACACGCTGATTTCTGTTGGTCCACACAACCCAAACTGCTGCCGCTACCCAAATCCTTCTTTCTATCCCGCCAACTAGCCCTTTACTGGACAGTAACCTAGCCCACGTGCTCCCATTCACTGCACCGTGACCTGAGCCCTGAACATCTGCAAAAAAACCCTGATCAGCAGCCTGCTGGTGCGCTGGACCTGGGCCCCGCCTATCCGTCTGCTGTCTCGCGTCTCTTGTAGACCCCTGGAGTTGACCGCGAACCATCTGCAGCTGTGGAGTTTCAGTTCTGACCGCATCTGACCTGTCCATCATGCTCCTATTTTGTGCTCTAGTACTGTGGCCACTGGAAGTATTGCTAAAATGCAGATTGGTCCCTGCAATGAAATTAAAAACATCACAGTAGCCGCTACAATGCTGAAAAAGGTGCGCAGCTGTTTCGTTAGCACCCCCACATCTCGGACACGAGCTATCATCCAACACCCCTCTTTTTACCAGATTCCCACGAGTTGGTAACCGCTCCCACACACTCCTCCACAACAATACCTTCACTTTTTGGGGGCACTTGAGCTTCCATATTAGCTCCCAATTAAAACCCAACTCCACCTCCTCTTGAACAAGCAACAGATATGCCGAACGGACTGAAAATATTCCGGAAGTCTCAAACCTCCAAGTATACGTTCTCTGCATCTCATTCCCACTCTCGATCACTCCCTTTCGCAACACCTCACAACCCGCTTGGATAGCCTTACACATTCTTGAATCGGAAACTTTACCTTCCCGTCCCAACAAATTCCCATGGAAATATTTCTGATTAAAAACCGAGACCCATAGTGCCGGATCCCCTCTAAGCACTTTCCACCCTAACTTGGCCAAAAGAGCTCTATTATAATCACAGGCTCTCCTAATCCCTAAACCCCCACTCTTCTTGGAACGGCAAATTTTATCCCACGAGAGCCAATGAATCTTTCGCCCCTCCTCCGAAGAACCCCAAATAAAATCTCTAATAATTCCATCAATTTCCTCACACACGTACTTAGGAAACTTCATGGTTTGCATCATATAAGTCGGTATTGCGGACAAAACGGATTGAGCAAGTGTAATCCTTCCCGCTAAAGAGAGATTTTGACATCTCCAGTTAGGAAGATTGCTCCTCATATTAGTTACTACTCGCCGGAAGAAGCCTCTCGGAAGCCGTTGGGATCTAATGGGAGTCCCCAAATACACACCTAATGAATCACTAAGCGTGAACCCACTCCTATTCGCAAGTTCCAAAGCGGCATCACTGTCTACGTTCTTCGAAAAATATATAAGGGATTTCTCCTCGCTCACTGTCTGTCCTGCTTCTTCACAGAATACTCTTAGCACTTCTTTAATCAAGTCCACCTGACTGCTATCCGCCTCCGCAAATAACATCAAGTCATCTGCAAAAAAAACATGTGAAATAGCGGGACCTTGACGATGGATTCGAATGGGTAGCCACTTTCCTCCTTCACAAAGCCCCTGAATCAGAATGGATAAACGTTCCATACAAAGAACAAACAGATAAGGGGACAGAGGGTCTCCCTGCCGAATGCCCCTTTGGGGGGTGAACTCCTCCAGCTGCTGTCCATTCCACAACACACGCATCCTATTCGTTGCCATAGCATCCATGATAATCCTTACCCAAGACTTCGGAAAGCCAAAAAAGGCTATCGTATCCTCAATAAACCTCCAACTTAGCTTATCATAAGCTTTGGCTAAGTCGATCTTTAGTACCATATAACCTTTCTGGGTAGTCAACTTTTGCATCCGATGGTCAATTTCTTGAACAAGGACCACATTATCAACTGTCGATCTTCCCGGAAGAAAACTGCTCTGGTTATATCCAATTTTTTCAGCTAATAACGGACGAATCCGATTAACCGCCTTTGTTCTTTGAAACCACCTTTCTAGAATTTTGCTGGTAACCAAAAAAAAGAATCTTCTCAATAAATTTTTTTTTTTGGCGCGAATCTTCTCAATAAATACTATGATAAATCTGCCCCTTCTGATAGAGATAGGTTTGTGTCGCATAAATAAATATAAAATATTGACTACTTCAGTTCTAACCGTGATGGGGATCACGTCTCTCATATTTATAAACCATATAATAGATGAGAAAATGTTTGGCCAAAAATAAAATAAAATTGGGAGAAGACGAAATGATAGATCATGCATGTGAACAGTGGATCTAAGAGTGGATCTAAGAGGGAAATTATTAATAAAGATAGGAGGCAACATCAAATTACTAACAAAATCGCTATTCTTAACTATCTATTAGAACTTTATCTAAAAGGATATAAATATTTAGAAACCTCTCCTCTCTCCTCTGATTCACACGGGATATAAACCTAAAACACCAAAACACAAATGTTATACCAAAAACAAACCGAAATCTATTCTTTGTTTTTTTTTCCTCTTTTTCCTTTTCTCTTCTTTTTTCTCTCTTTTCACAAAAAAAAACGCCGTCCTAGTTTCACCGGCTTCACTCTCCGGTTTCACCTTCCTGTCGTCACTCTGATGTACAATAAAAATGCCGCCATCGTAGGTCATTCTTCCCTGTACAATCCAAGTCTCCCTGCACAAGAAAACCGGCTTCACCCTCAGGTCTCACCTTCCCGCTGCTGCTCTGCTATTGTTGCACATATAAAAACCGCCGCCATCGTGGTCTGCTGCATAAGAAAACTGTTGTTGGTCTGTTGCACAAGAATAGCGTTCATAGTAGAACAAAAAACAAAAAGAAATCTCTTCAGATCACCTTCAGATCTCGACTGGCACGAAGGACCCAACAAGTGTGAGGAGATTCCTATTTGTTTTTGAACCAATGTGAAGAGCGAGTCTGAAGTGATTACTATTTCTTTTTTGTTCTAGCGAGTGTGAAGAGATTACTTTTTGTTCACCGGAGTGAAGAGAATTCTTTTTGATTTTGTTCATCGGAGCGTGAAGATATTACTTTTTGTTTTTTGTTAACTGGAGTGTGAAGAGATTTATTTTTGTGTTTTATTCACCACAGTGTGAAGATATTTCTTTTTGTTTTTCCCAGTGCGAGTGTAAAGAATTTTTCCTTTTTTTTCCAAATGCAGTATTCTGAGATTTCTATTTGTTTATTGTTCCACTAGGTGTGAAGAGATCTCTATTTGTTGTTTGTTCCAATGCGACATTGTGAATAGATTTTAGCATGTTCAATTGATTATGCATAAAATATTAGCTTGCCACAATGACCAGAGATGGTTTCTATATTGAATTGGGCACGTACCAACTACATGCCAAACAACTGCCTGAGATGGCACAATTTGAATTGGATCTTGACCTTTTTTACATCTACACTCCCAACCTATACTTTGAAATGGATCTTGATTAGATTTAAACCTAAATATAGGGACCTATAATGCACACCCTTGCTCCTTGCTATTGACTGGACTTAAACCCAAATGTAGGGACCTATAATGCACACACATGCTCCTTCCTGTTGTTTTGAGATGGGTACGTACCGACCTTGGTACGTAACAAATGGACTTCTAAATTGACTTAGAACACGCTGTAGTTTTGAGATGGGTACACACCGACCTTGGTACGTACCTACCTTGGTACGTACCAAAATGAAAAAAAAAACTAATTAATCTTAATAGCAAGGGTATATATGTAAGTTGGTCAAACCAGATTTTCAACTAAGGTCTTTATTAGTATAAGTAAGGGACTAGGCCTTACAAAATAAGTTTTGTGCTAGTTAAGCACATAGTAGTAATTTCCTCGGATCTAAGGGTGTCATTCTTTGGACTATATTAAGGTGTTGGGATTTGAATCACATCCATTGAATCAATACATTGAGAGATTTAATGGAAGTCTTGGAAAACCTACTAGTCTTGGATTTAATGTCAGTCTTGGAAGTTTGAATTGCTTGTAGTATTCCAAGATGACTAGATTCATTGGTTGATTGAGTTGTGAAGACCTATAAATAGACACCATGGATTAATGTTTGAAGATTAGAAGAGAGAAAATGAAGAAGAAGAAAATGAAGAGCGACATGAGAGATCCAAGAGCGAGAATCATATAGGTTAGTTAACCGAGAGTGTGTAACAGTCATATATTGATTAGAGTCTTGGTTGAGTTTGAGAGTTCATTGTTCTTCCTTTAGTTTAGATGGTTTCTGAGTTTCTCCGTACAAAAACCTATTTGTAATAGTGTGAGTGATTATATTGAATTAATCCATGGAGGTAGGCATATTTGGCTGAACCACGTAAAAATTGTTGTTCTTATCTTTTCCTTTTTCTTATGTGCACCATCCTCGAATGGGAAATCCGACTTTTTCCCAACATAAGGGTTCCATTTAGATTTATTTATAATTTATCTAAAATAACTAATAAATAAAGGTAAATTTAATATCCACCCACACCCATTAAGAGAATGTATTATTGACTAGGAATGATCTTGACCCATAAAAATGGTTCATTTTGTTATGAAAACATTATTTAGTAGATAATATTATATAGAGTAGTGGAGATAATTAGAAGGACAAAAGACATTGTAACATCCTACATTATATTCATATTTACTCTTAAATAATGATAAGGTTAATAGGGTAGTAAAAGAATCTTGTATTCCCTATATGAAGAGCACTTGAACATCCTTTTTGGTGACACACTATGAAATTTAATAATATATTACTCCAATTTATCCACATTGTTTACAACATGTTATCAGCACCACTTTACCAAATGAGCTAATGTGATTTGTGACTCTTCGTGATTTTTATTTTGTTGTTATGTAAAGGTAAGAAAATTTTGAGGTAAGATCTATTTTTTGTGAATCTTTTATTTTTTCATATTATATATAATTGATTACTTTATCTCTTTTTAAAAATCTATTCCAAAAGAGAGTAAAGATTCGTCAAAACTCACATACCTCTTTAAATATATAATTTAAAAGAGAAGATTCAAATTGATATTGTATAAGTTTGCTTGAAAAAAAAAAGCAATTACGATTGTTTAAAACGATGTGGAAAATAAGAAACTGAATGTTTGATTCAATTTTTAAATAATAATTGTTTAAAAGCAATAAAAAACTCGTCTTGTTTATGAAAAAATGGTTCAATGAACTTATCAAGAAAAAATTATCCATTGAAATATTTTTGGTGAAAACATTGAAAAATGTGCAACTTGATAATGATTTAATGGATGAAATTATTCAAGTCTACTTGTTACAAAAGTATGAGTTTTAAAAATAAGTTTAACAAAATAAAATCTTGTTGATATATATTGAGTAATATAATTGCCATACATGTAAAGAAAATATTGAGTTCATGTAAATAATATTTATGAAATAAATTTCGTATATATGTTGACATGCCCTTGAAAGTCATATGAATGTCACGAATGATAGTGACATCATTTAAGAAGAAAGTAACGCATCTAGGAACGATTGCGTAGAAAAAAATGACATTTCTATACCATTATGTCCATCTAGGCTTAAAGCCTAATCCCATGATTTACGGAATTATCAAATAAATTGTGATCTTTATATAATATTGTGAAATAATCGATATATGTGATCAATCACAATTTTTATTCAATAGAGGCATACATAATTTCATATACTATTGTCACTAATAATATATGAATGACTCCAACACCGTTAAAAAATTCAAAAAACAAAGTGACAAAATATCTTGTATTGAGATATATTGTCTCCTTTGTCTTTGTACTATTTGAACTCAAAAGTCAAATTCAGGGGAAGAAATATATGATCTAGCAAAATATATATTTTCTTACAAAAAAAATCGCTAGGAAATTAGTTTTGAATTCGCCTAGTGTGACTTATCTACATACAATTATATATATACGGTTAATATTGAAAAAAGTCCAACTACAAATCATGAATACCCTCGTTGGTCAAAGACCAAAAGTTTCCATCTATATATTGTTACTTGTGCAATATAAAATATAAGTGTTCCACTATTATGTACAAAAATGAGATCATGAACAAATATGATAATTTATTTTCAAAGTATAATGACTGATATGGATCTTGGGTTTGCCAAATAAAAAACATTTACAATGAAAACTATGCATAAAGAAAGATTCTCATGACAAGAGGGAGAGCTGAAAAATCTTATTAACCGCATCCACATCCTCACAAATAAATAATGAGCTCAATGTTAAAAGAAGATGCATTCATAAGTGACTAAGTCATGTATTCAGCTTGAAAAGATCCTGCTAAAGTTAATTTTATTTGGAAGAAAATACATTGTAACGTGTAAAGCATGGCTAACCTACTGGTTCCAAAATAACATAAAATTGAGCAGTATGAGAAAGTTGGCACTTTTGAAATCTAAATGAAATAATGTAGATAATATGACTAAAGAACAGTACTCTAAAAGAGAACCAAGTACCTAAATATTTTCTCATTATTGAGATATTGAGATATTGAGATATAAAATTCTCATTCAGTTATATTACTACACAAATATATGGAATCAAAAATAAACAAATTGATCATGATCGAGTAATTTGTTCAAGTGCTCATGTAAAATTTACTAAATAAAAACGAGAATCTTGAATCGAAGTCGATTCTATAAAGTCGATTAGAAAAATTAATTGGCGAAATATAAAATGACGCAGTAATGCATAATCCTACTCACACAGTTAATGTGAATCATTTTTTGGTGGAAAATATTTCCCTGAAAGTTTCATATACGACTTTAACTGCGTCTTATGGAAAAATAAATTTACCTATATGTATCATGTGATACGAAAAATCTCGTGGAAGTTTTTATAAGACTAAAAACGCATATACATAAATCCCGGGATATATTAGAATGATATTTGTATAACTTTTGTTGTCTTTAACAATTTTTTACGTCTTATATACATAATCTGCCATATATTAATTTTATATTTCATAAGCACAATATGTGTTTCTTTATGATTACGTGCATGAATATTTATTATTCTGAATTGCACAAGATTGTGTATTGTGGATCATTCCAATGTTATATGACGATATAATTGCATATATTGTTTAATTTGAATTATAGTTACTCTTATCAAAATGTTTAAGATATCTAATATCAAGATCATACTCTAAATTGAATATCATCACAATTACATTTACATGAGAGGGAGACAAATACATGTTGCACTCTTTTTTCCCTTCGTCATGGTTTTTTCCCACATGATTTCCCTGACAAGGTTTTTAACGAGGCATATCAATAATTTGGTGAATATACAACCCATACGCCTTGGTCAAATTAAAGTTCACAAGGCAATCCAAAGAAGCAAAGAGAAAAATATGATATCGTTACTGTCTCCACCTTATAATTTTATGCGAAGATACTTGCATTTCTTGAGACAAGTCAATATTACTAATGATCCAGATACTATATTCCTCAGACTCAAAAATTATAATGTTCTAAATGAGATTACTATATGCTAATATTATGGGGAGACAAGTACGCCTTCACATAGGTTTTATCCCAACATGTTTTCCTTGCAAGGTTTTTAACTAGGCATTACAAGAAGCGTTATGAAATAATATCCAAGGGGGGTGTTATAAAAACATTATATAGTGAATATTATTATATAGAGTATTGGAGTTATTGGAAGACAAAAGGCATTGTAAAATCCTACATTATTTTACGATTTACTCCTATATAATGATAGAGTTAATAGGTAGTGAAAGAGTCTTGTATTCCCTATTAAAGAGCATTTGATCATCCTTTTTGGTGACACACTATGAAACTTAATAATATAACACTACAATTTCTCCATATTTTTTACAACACATTTCAGATTCAAAATTACTTTGCTTATAATTCAAAAATACTCAAAACATAAATCAAAATTATAATTTTTATATTGAAGATCCAAAAAATTGTATCATATGATCAAAACTACTTAGTATCTTAAAGAGACTTAAAAGAGGGTGGAAACACATACTTACATACACTTTTTTCGCAAGCAAAAGTTAGTCATCTTGACCAAACCCATTCAAAACATGCGCCCATATTAATCCAGCTCCTTGGGGATGGTCCACATCCACGTAGTGATAATCGTTTTAAATTCGAATCGGCATCGGTGTCTGTATAACGAATTTCAAATTTCGTTCAGGAGACATAGACACAAATCAGGCAGACTTGGGAGAAATTATAGAAAGTATGGTACAATACTTTCAAAAGTAGAAATCTGAAGTGTTTGGAGATATTAATCGAAAAAAATATTTACTTATAGCGAGACTCAGAGGCATTTAGAGGTTGTGAGAGGAGTATCTTAGTGTCTTGGAAGGAGAGGAAATATTGTGGTTCCAACGGTTTTAGGGAAATCGGATTCATTCAGGTGACTGAAATACGAGGTACTACCATCTATTTACTATTCAGAACCGAAAGTCGCCGAGAGTAACCACACCGGCGAGATGGAAATCATGATAACTGGGTATCAAATGAGTTAAATAAATAGTGGTTGGTTTGTGATTTCTTTCGAAAACTGTATTCGGTTGAACAGGACTTCGTTGTCCCTTTCTCATTTCTTTACATTGATTGGCTTGGAGAAACTGAGGCGGGAATTCTAACGGAGGAGCTTCTGATGACGAAATTCGTGAGGTTGTCTTCCATGCAAATTATTCTAAAGCGTCTGGGCCTGATGGGATGTCCACAACTTTCTATCATAAATGTTGGTCATCGGTAGAGGTTTGGTGTGTGATATAGTGTGAATTATTTTTAGAACCAACAAGGTACCATCGCATCTCAACGACACTCTCGTTTATCTAATCCCAAATGTCAAGGATCCGGAGAAGGTTAGCCATTCTTGTCCTATTAGCTTAATTAATATTCCTGTCAACTTTATTATGACATCAATGGTGAATAGACTACGGTCTATGTTGGCTGATCGTATTAAAGCGAATAAAAAAGCTTCATTCCCAAACGTTCCCCCATAAATAATATTGTTCTAGTTCAAGAACTAGTCGATCAGATGAACAAGAAGATGGGTAGTGTGGTTTCAAGGCGGTAAAAAAATTTCCTGCAAAAGCTTACGATAAACTGAGTTCTAGATTCTAAGAGGACACCATCATAAACTTTGGACTGTTGCCGCCTTTGGTACGTCTTATTATATCTACTATGCGATCTAATTCTATGTAGATATTATAGAATGGCTTCCCGCTGGATCCGTTCGTGCCAAAAAAGGGATCTTTCAAGGAGACCCCCTTTCCCCTTATATATTTGTGATGTGTATAGAACATTCATCACTTTTGATTCAAAGCCTTTATGAGAGTGGGAAACGGGCTCCAATTCGACTCATGAAACAAGGGTTGTCGATCTCAAATGTGATTTTTATTGATGATTTGATCCTATTTGTGGAAGCATCAGAAAAAAAAAAGGTGGATTCGTTGAAGTGTGTAACAATAACATTTTCTGCTGAAGCGGGCCAAACAGAAGAAAATTCGATAATCTTCTTCTTGAAATATTTCCAACATGAAAAGAAGGTTGATTTTGCGGTAAGGGGCGGCTTTGTCCTCAGCAAATAGTTGGGTATGTATTTGGGTACTCCTATTTGTTTGCATCGTGTATAGAAATAAATTTATGAATTGGAAGTCACAAAATATCCTATTAGTAGGGAAGGTAACTCTAGCATATTCGATTCTTAGCAAGGATTATTCATGAATTTATTTGGGATACAGATGAGGAGGCGAAGAAAATACACTAGTTTTCTTGGATGAAGTTGTGTAGAAATAATAAAGATGAAGGGTTAGGCTTTCGGGATGAAGCTTTAAATGGGCTTTACTCGCCAATTTGGGCTGGAAGATTCTTCAATAACCTTTGAATAAGGCTTTATGAATCGGTTACCCAAGCAATCAGATTCGAAAGTATGCAAAAGTTAAAATAAAACAATAACCTTGTAAACTAATGATTCACATAGCACAAGGGACTACACCACCCTCTTTTTTTCAATAAATAAACTTTTTTTTTTGATGTATGGGTGTCCGGGCCAGCTTACGTGCACCACGACTAATCCCATAGGAAATATACACGCCTCCTCATGCATACAGTTGGTGGTTGAATAATAAGATAAAGAGTTTTGATCTATAATCAATTAAAATTTAGACATAATTTCTATCTACTGGATACTATTATTATTTTTTATTAATATCTCTATTAAGTATACTACTTTATGTATGTACTATTACACGATTTTAAACTTACCCCCTAAAATCTACATCGTGTTATTTTACCCCGTGTAATAAATATTTGTGCTAAAAAATACCCCCTATTGATGGATTCTATCTATTTTCTCTGTTAAGGAGGCATGTATGTGGTTTTATTCATTAAAGATCATTTTAAAACATTAAAAAAACAAAACCCCACTTTAGGAAATGGTATAAAAATAAAACTTTTACATTTACACAGGTAAAATCAAAAGATCGCAACAGAGGTTTAGGATAGTGTTCTTTGTGACCTTGAAGAGCGATTCAATTCAACCCAAAAAAAAAATTTGTTGGTTGTTTTAAAGGAATTTTAACTAAGGAGCATCAATGTCTCCTCCTGATGAATGAAGTAAGTTTTATAGTATCCCAAATTACTATTTTCTGTAATTTTTAGGAGTGTTCACGTAATTAGTTACTATGTTTGATAACTCCCTCGTTTTATATACTATTTGGGCATGCGTATAGGATCTGGGGATTCATTAGCCATTATATGATAGCTAATTTAAACGGGAATTAACTTATTGCAACTCTCTTTTCAAATAAAGCATTTCACACTCAAGATTCACTGTGTGTGATTCTTCAAAAAGGATAAAATCATCTACTATGAGGAAGACCATGAGTTTCTTGATAGGTGCAACTATGAAAAATTTAGCTTGACGTTGCTAGACAATTTAACTGAAGAAATTGGGCATAGTGGTAATATAGGGTTCTACTGTTTGAAGGAAAGTTATACTGCACCCTTTGGTTTAGTGTATTTGAATTTTGATCGTCAAATACTGAAGAGGTACATTATTTTAGATGATGATTTAGTCGTGGCGTTGTATGTTATTTTTGATATAATACATGAATTAGAAGTACCAATTTTGAAAGACTCGTGCGTACACGAACCAGTATTTATGCCATTATTATTTCCATGGATATATGGTTGGATACCTTAAATGGTTGTTCATGATCAGGCGAGTTGTGATGTTAACAAGCCTCAATCAAGTGTTTATAAGAAATCATTATTCCTTGTTCATGAGTAATTACGTACAAAAATAAAATTAACCATATAAATCATGCAAGGGTTGAAGATGGTGGTAAAGAACAAATTGAGAATCCAATCATAGATCAATCAACTCTAGGAACTAAAGCTAAAGAACCATAAGTTATTATTTGTGAAGAAGTTAACATTCCGAAATCGCCTAAGGTTGTACGAGTACATGATGTGCAATATACTCCATGAGAGATATCCAACGATGTTGTGGATATTGTTTTTCAAGAAGAAAATATTCCACAATTAGCAAACTATGTTTTATTGAGCAAGAGAACATCTTATTCAAGTATAACAAAATCAACGGGAAAATTGAAGTACATGCCTCGACGAGGACATCTTCTATTCGTCCCTCTAGATGCGCTAGGGATTGATCAGCCATTTGCAAGATTATGGAACTCGGTCTTGCGTTTCCTATCTTCAATTTTTCAAAAATTGACTTGGGCATGCGATTGATACTCACGCCCAAATCACACAAAGCTTTTCCTTGTCACTCATTACTAATGGAAATAGGATTCGTGAAACTCCCATGATAGAGTAGTTTAGGTGGAAACTTACTCTGGCATATGTTACTACATTCTTCCGGCAACCCTATGATCTCATTCTCAAGGTCCGGTCTTTTGTTGGTGTCTGCTCTTTTAAAAAATTTAACGTATCTCGGCACATCTCTAATAGAATTAAGAATGGTATATTAATGTTAAGACCTCTTTCCACATTCAAGAATTTCAGATAGTCAGCCATATCTCCTTTCTTTTGAACTCTTGAGGGGCAAGGTGGAGGAGGACGGGTTTCTAAAATCTTTCTTCTTTGGTTTTTACGGAATATTCTCCACTTCCACTACTTCAGGTTCATCTTCTTTTTTCACCACACCTTTTACCGTTTTCTCTTTCATAGTTGTTTCTTTTTCTTTCATCACGGGAAAAGGATGTGGTGGGAGCTTCTTACCACTTCTAAGTGTTACAACATTACAATCTTCTTTCTAATTTGGAACTTCAGTGTCGCTTGGGAGTTGCCCTTGTGGACGCTGACTCAATTGTTTCGACATCTGAGCTATCTGGTTTTCTAACAATTTAATTGCTGCGGCAGTAGATTGTTGATCTTGGCAAGATTTCTTCTGAAGGTTGATTAATGTTAGGAAGGTTTGCTGAACATCTAACACACTTTCTTGAGGTTGAGCAGGTAGAGCTTTCTAATTCATGGTCTCGGTACAGGTGTCTTGAGGAGGTTGTCTAGGAGCTTGATTTCCGTAACCTTTTCCCCCTTGGTAGTAATTGTGGTCTTGGTTGATAGTTATTACCTCGGGGACGCGGCTGATATGCGTATGTCGGATTAACGACCACACTTGGATTTGAATATTGGAAACACAGATGGTTTCTATTTGGTTGATAACCTTGACCACCTGAATTATATTTCCCTCAGTTGGCAACAAACATTACGACTTTTAGATTTCTTTGACTATGCTCCCAATCATGATCTTGTACACCATAGTTAGAACATCCATAAACTTCCTATGTAACATTAACATCTGCTCTTCTACCTAAAATACCTTCTTTAACAGCTAAGGTAAGCTGTTTCAATTGCTGACCCAATGTGTTCTTCAATTTATTCTCCAATGAAGAGAATTTTTCATCAATTAAAACACTACTTTCTTTATAACTTCCACCTCGGATAGGTGTTCTTACGGGGTTCCAACACATCTCATTCTTCACTGTTCTATTCAAAATAACCTTAGCGTGAACTGGTTGTACTTGTAAGAATCCACCACCACAAAGCAGGTCTAAAGCTTTTCTTGACTGTCCATCAAGGCATTTATAGAATATTTTCATTTGTTGCGGTTCTGTGAGGCCATGATCGGGGACTCTGGTGTCTCCTAGTGTGTTCTAAATAAACACACCTAAAAAGGCAAGACACGTACCGTGTTAGCCTCACCTTGTTTTTATTCTCGTTGTAATATTCGACAAATCATCATTTAAACTAAAATTCATTTGGTATCACTTTTAAAGGTTTTCCAAAACCCCTCATTATATTAGTTGTCTTTAAATCCTTGATCTTAAGCTTGAGCTTCATTAGAACAGCGTGCGGTACACCGGACAAGACCTGCGGTACACCGCAGTACCACGGACCAAAGGCGCGGTGCATAAGCTAGTCCGAACAGTAAGCTAAGAAAATGTGCGGTACACCGGACAGAGGCGCGGTACACCAGACCAAGGCTGCGGACCAGGAACACGGTGCATGGGGTAGCCCGTCAGTCAACTATGAAATTAATACGAGGAGAATTGCGGTACACCGGACCATATCCGCGATACACCGGAAGAAAGGGTTTTCTGCACTATTAGAAGAGGACAAAGCTTATATCTGTTGGAGTTTAAATCTATCCGTTAGAGAGAAGCCTTTTGACCGTTGGAAGCTTATTTCAGCTATAAATTGAAGCTCATTCAAGACACAACTCATCCCTTCCATCTACCAATCTTAAGAGCAATTAATATTATCATTCAAGAAGGTTTCAAAGGAGCATTCAAGTCATATTCATTCCTCAAGCTACATAGTTTATATCTACTCATTTAGGAGTTTAGTTCAAGCTATTATAACATCCCTAAACACTTTTCCTTTCCTCTTAGTTCTTGTAATAGATTAAGAGAGTAGTGTGAGTATAGGTTCTATACTTGGTTCCTTGTGTTGGTGATAACACAAGTGTATTTCCTTCAAGGTTTTGAAGTGGTTGTAATGGGTTTGTAATCTCACCCGGGTTAAAGAGTTACGAAGATTAGTTGAGAATCTTGCAAATCCTAAGGAGGCTTCCTTAGGTAGTGGATGTAGGGAAACCGAACCACTATACATCGTTGTGTATCTTTCTATCCCTACACTCTTTACTTTTCCGCACTCTATATGCTTGATAAAATGCTTACATGAATAGTTTGATAATATTGTCTTTTAGGATTATCTAGTTCTTGACTATTTAGTTTGCTAAAACAATAGGATTCAAATTAGCTTTTAATTTTATTTACTTGAAATAAAATTAGCCGATTAATTTCCATTGTCCTATTCAACCCACCTTCTAGGACGCATATAGAATATCAATTGGTATCAGAGCCTAGCTCTATTGTACTTAATCGTTTCTAGATTTAATACGATATGGATTCTAATCAACCGGAATGTTCATGTTCTACTAGACCTCCGCTTTTTGTAGGAAAAGATTACTTTGGATGGAAAAAGAAAATGGAGATTCATGTCAAAGGAATCGATTACTTTTTGTGGCTTGCTATCAAGAAGGGTCCTTACATTCCTTATGTTGATGGTAGTCAAACCGTTGAGAAAGATGAAGAAAATTACAATGCTCAAGACATAGCTAAACTCACCAAAAACAACAAAGCTATGAACATACTCATCAATGGTTTAAGTGTCACGGAATATGCTAGAGTAAGTGAATGCAATTCGGCTCATGAAATGTGGCAACTCTTGGAGCTATCATATCAAGGAACGGAAGATGTTAAGGAAACTAAGATTGGTCTTTTCATCACCAAATATGAACTATTTCGTATGGAGCCCGATGAAGCCTTAAATGCTATGCATCAAAGATTTTCTAACATTGTCAACACATTGAAGACTCTTGGTCAAGAGTACACCAACAAAGAACAATGCCGAAAAATCTTGTTTGCTCTTCCAAAGATATACAAATCAAAAATCAACTCTATAAGAGATACTAAAGATCTTTCAAAAATGACGGTTCATGAACTCATTTGCAACCTCATGACGGAAGAGCTTGTGCTTGAAGAAGAAAAGATAAGAGATGATGAGGAGAAGAAGATTAAGAAATCCATTGCCTTCCATGCCTTGAGTAGCAAGTTGAAAGAACGAAAAGAAAGGAAGGAAAGTGAAGAAGAAGAAAATTCACATGAAGAAGAAACTAGTGAAGATGAAGGAGTAGCTATGTTGGCAAGAGATATGAAAAAATTCATGAGATACAAACGCTTTGCCAAGAAAGGAAGTTCTTCCACACCCTATAAGAAGAATGTTAGAGCTATCAAACAAGATGAACCCACTTGCTATCATTGCAAGAAAGTTGGTCACATCAAAACTTATTGTCCTCTTCTTCAAAAGGAGAAATCTAAGAGAGCAATGCATGCTAATATCACTTGGGATACTCAAAATTCGGATGAAGAAGAAAGTGATAATGAGAATGTTAATCTTGTTGCTTTTATGGGAGAACTTGAAAATGATGAAGATACTTCTTGGGATGATGATGCCGGTTCAACTCACTATGCCTTTATGGCAAATCATGATGAGGTAACTCCTAAATCTAAACTCTCTTTATCTAATGATGATGCTAGTGAGCAAGATATTCATGAGGCATTTGATTCTCTTTACAATGATTTTTTAAACTCTATTGAAACAAACAAAGTTTTAACAAAAGATTTAGAAATTGAGAGAAATAGAACTAAAGAGGTTTTGAAAGCTTTGGAAGATTGTCAAAATCTTTGTGATGAATGTATAGATGAAAATGAGAAACTTCATCTTATTGAGAAAAATCATTTGGAAGAAAAAGCTTTGTTAAAGAAAAAGATTGTTGATCAAAATGCTATTATTTTAAAATTTACAAATGGGCAAGAAAACTTGGATTTGATTTTAGGTTCTCAAAAAATGGCTTTTGAAAAAAGTGGTGTTGGATATGATCCATCAACTAAACAAAAACTCTTGAAAAATGTTTTTGTAAAATCAAAAATTTCAAATATTTCATCTTCTTCAAAATCTTCTATCACTTGCACTTATTGTGAAAAACTTGGTCATAATGCATCTCATTGTTACTATCAAAAATTATTGGATTTGGGATCTCTTGTGCCACTTTGGAAAAGGCCTATATGGGCTATAAAAATAAAATCCACTAACCCTCATGGACCCAAACCAAATTGGGTACCTAAAGCCTAAATTATTTTTGTGTGTAGGGATTGAGCATCAAGAAGCAAAATATATGGCTCCTTGATAGTGGATGCTCAAGACATATGACCGGGAACCCATCATTATTTACACATCTCTATAAAACAAAAGGTGATAGAGTTACTTTTGCCGACAATACTAAAAAACGCGTTTTGGGTAAAGGTAACATTGGTAATATGATTTCTTTACTTATTTCAAATGTTTTGCTTGTTGAGGGTCTATCTTTTAACTTGCTTAGTATAAGTCAACTTTGTGATGTTGGTTATAGTGTTAAATTTGAAGCATCTAGATGTATTGTTTTAAAAAATGATGAGTTAGATACTATCTTTATTGCTAAAAGATCGGATAATGTTTTTGTAGTTGATCTTGAGAGTCTTATGTGTCAACGTATAAAATGTTTGTCTGTTGTTAATGATAGTTGGCTTTGGAATAGACGTTTAGGACATGCTAGCATGGATTTAATTTCAAAATTTTCTAGGAAAAATCTTGTTGTTGGTTTGCCTATTTATAAGTTTGATAAAGATAAACTTTGTGATGCATGTCAACTTGGTAAACAACATCGTTCATCTTTTAAACCCATAAATAAGTTCATCACCGTTACGCCACTTCAATTATTTCATATGGATCTTTTTGGTCCCGTTGATGTCACTAGTCTAGGAGGATCTAGATATGTCTTTGTTGTTGTTGATGATTTCACTAGATATACATGGGTGATGTTCCTTGCTTTAAAAAATCAAGCCTTCAATGAATTTGCAAAACTTTGTAGAAAGGTGCAAAATGAGAAAGGCTACTCTATTACATGCATTCGTAGTGATAATGGTAGTGAATATGTGAATTCTCCTTTTGTGCATTTTTGTGATGAATTTGGCATTGAGCATAATTTTTTGGCTCCTAGAACTCCCCAACAAAATGGGGTAGTGGAAAGGAAAAACCGAACTCTACAAGAAATGGCAAGGACAATGCTAAAAGAACATAGCTTGCCTACATACTTTTGGGGTGAAGCCGTTCATACGGCTTGTTATGTGTTAAATAGAGTTCTTATTAGACCCCTTATTAAGAAAACCCCTTATGAGCTTTGGAATGGTAGACCATCAACTATTGCTTATTTTCGTGTTTTTGGGTGCAAATGTTTTATCTTAAACACTAGGGATTATTTGGGCAAATTTGATGCTAAATCGGATGAAGGTATTTTTCTTGGTTATTCCACTAAGGGAAAAGCCTATCGCATTTTCAATAAACGTACTCGTACCATTGAAGAATCTATGCATGTTGACTTTGATGAGACTAACCCTTTTTGTATCAAGAAAGTAGTAGATGTTGATTTACATGAAGTTACTCCACAAGATCAACCCTTAGAATCTCCTACTCAAGAATTAAAATCTCATGATGAATCTCTTAAGGAAAATGGTCAACTCTCAAATGAAGCTAGTACGGATTTACCAAAGTGTTGGAAAAACATCAAAGATCACCCAAGTGAGTTAATTCTAGGTGATCCAAATGAAGGTGTTACCACTCGTTCTCGTATAATTGCTCTATGTGCTCATCAAGCATTCATATCTCAAATTGAGCCCAAAAATATTAAAGAAGCCTTGCTAGATGATCATTGGATAAACGCTATGCATGAGGAGTTAAATCAATTTGAGCGTAGTAAAGTTTGGACGTTAGTTGAGAAACCAATTGGCCCTACTATTATTGGCACAAAGTGGGTGTTTCACAAGAAGCTAAATGACACCGGTATAATCACTAGAAATAAAGCAAGGTTAGTTGCTCAAGGATACAATCAAGAGGAAGGTATTGATTTCGATGAAACTTTTGCTCCGGTAGCTAGACTTGAATCTATTTGTATGTTGCTTGCTTTTGCTTGTTATATGAATTTTAAAATTTACCAAATGGATGTCAAAAGTGCTTTTTCAAAATGGTTTTATAGATGAGGAGGTTTTTGTTAAACAACCACTGGGTTTTGAAGATCCAAAATTTCCAAATCATGTTTTTAAACTTTCAAAAGCTTTATATGGTTTAAAACAAGCACCTCGTGCTTGGTATGAACGGTTAAGCAAATTTTTATTAGAAGATGGTTTTAAACGAGGAAATATTGACTCCACTTTATTTATAAAAAGGTTTTCAAAAGATATCCTTCTTGTTCAAATTTATGTGGATGATATAATATTTGGTTCTACTAATGAAAATCTTTGTGAGAATTTTTCTAAAAGCATGCATAAGGAATTTGAGATGAGCATGATGGGAGAATTGAATTACTTTCTTGGACTTCAAATCAAGCAAATGAAGGATGGGATCTTTGTAAATCAAGCCAAATACACAAAAGAATTGATCAAAAAAATTGGACTTGAAGATGCAAAGGAAATTGGAACTCCAATGAGCACATCCACAAAATTAGACAAAGATGAAGATGGTAAGGATGTTGATGAGAAAACATATCGAGGTATGACTGGTAGCTTACTTTATCTAACCGCTTCTAGGCCCGATATTATGTTCTCCGTGTGTCTTTGTGCTAGATTTCAATCCTCTCCTAAAGAATCTCATCTTAGTGCCGTTAAGCGTATCTTTAGGTATTTGAAAGGAACCCTAAGTCTTGGACTTTGGTACCCAAAATTTACCTCTTTTGAACTAATAGGTTATTCGGATGCCGATTATGCCGGTTGTAGACTTGATAGGAAGAGTACTAGTGGAAGTTGCCAATTCTTAGGTCAATCCCTTGTTTCTTGGTCTAGTAGAAAACAAAATAGTGTTGCTTTATCCACGGCCGAAGCCGAATATGTTGCGGCCGGATATTGTGTGACTCAAATTCTTTGGATGAAACAAACCTTACTAGATTTTGGCCTAGAGTATGATTGTGTTCCCATTCGTTGTGATAACACTAGTGCTATCAATCTTACTAAAAATCCTATTCAACACTCTAGAACGAAACACATAGAAATCCGTCATCATTTTATCCGTGATCACACTCAAAAAGGGGATAATGTGCTTGAATTTGTCACTTCGGAAAATCAACTAGCCGATATTTTTACCAAACCTCTACCCCAAGATCTTTTTGAGAAAATTCGTTGTGAGATTGGCATGCAAATTCTCTAACTATCTTATCTTGCCATTATTGTTTAGTGCTTTTTTTTGTGTATATTATCTTGTTGCTAATATTTTCTTGGTGTTATAGGGTCCTTGAAGCTTCTAATTGTTATCCATTTATTTCTTTAGCCTTTGTTTTTACTCAAATGTATTTTGACCCCTTAAAATTTTCAAAAATCGTATCATTGGTTCTTTTTGTTGTTGACAAAGGGGGAGAAATTTTAGTTAAACTTTTTCAAATGCATTTTGTGAGGGGGAGTTTTTCTAAAAACTCTAGTGATTAGGTTGAGGGGGAGTTTTTGATTAAAACTTTATCTAAGGCATCTTCAAAAGTTTATGATTTGTCAAACATCAAAAAGGGGGAGATTGTTAGCCTCACCTTGTTTTTATTCCCGTCTTAATATTCAACAAATCATCATTTAAACTAAAATTCATTTGGTATCACTTTTAAAGGTTTTCCAAAACCCCTCATTATATTAGTTGTCTTTAAATCCTTGATCTTAAGCTTGAGCTTCATTAGAACAGTGTCGCGGTACACCGGACAAGACCTGCGGTACACCGCAGTACCACGGACCAAAGGCGCGGTGCATAAGCTAGTCCGAACAGTAAGCTAAGAAAATGTGCGGTACACCGGACAGAGGCGCGGTACAACGGACCAAGGCTGCGGACCAGGAACACGGTGCATGGGGTAGCCCGTCAGTCAACTATGAAATTAAGACGAGGAGAATTGCGGTACACCGGGCCATATCCGCGGTACACCGCAAGAAAGGGTTTTCTGCACTATTAGAAGAGGACAAAGCTTATATCCGTTGGAGTTTAAATCTATCTGTTAGAGAGAAGCCTTTTGACCGTTGGAAGCTTATTTCAGCTATAAATTGAAGCTCATTAAAGACACAACTCATCCCTTCCATCTACCAATCTTAAGAGAAATTAATATTATCATTCAAGAAGGTTTCAAAGGAGCATTCAAGTCATATTCATTCCTCAAGCTACATAGTTTATATCCACTCATTTAGGAGTTTAGTTCAAGCTATTATAACATCCCTAAACACGTTTCCTTTCCTCTTAGTTCTTGTAATAGATTAAGAGAGTAGTGTGAGTATAGGTTCTATACTTGGTTCCTTGTGTTGGTGATAACACAAGTGTATTTTCTTCAAGGTTTTGAAGTGGTTGTAATGGGTTTGTAATCTCACCCGGGTTAAAGAGTTACGAAGATTAGTTGAGAATCTTGCAAATCCTAAGGAGGCTTCCTTAGGTAGTGGATGTAGGGAAACCGAACCACTATACATCGTTGTGTATCTTTCTATCCCTACACTCTTTACTTTTCCGCACTCTATATGCTTGATAAAATGCTTACATGAATAGTTTGATAATATTGTCTTTTAGGATTATCTAGTTCTTGACTATTTAGTTTGCTAAAACAATAGGATTCAAATTAGCTTTTAATTTTATTTACTTGAAATAAAATTAGCCGATTAATTTCCATTGTCCTATTCAACCCCCCTTCTAGGACGCATATAGAATATCATACCGCAAGTGTACGGGTCGTCCAAGTAATATCCAGTAAACGGGATTTCGATCTCAGGGATGGATTAGGTATGATTAAAGTGTTATGCAATAAATGGAAATAGTTGCTTGAATGAAAATCAAAAGTAAAGAAAATAGAATTTTATATGATTTTTGATTAAAGGACTAAAGTGCAATTAAAGTAAATATTAAACTAAAATTAAAACTAATGCAGGAATATAAATATGAAGAGACTAAGCGATGAGAAAATAGTACTTGAGTCACGCTAGGTTTCACCAAAATATACTTAATCAATGCATCTTCTAAGGGACAAACTAGTAACTAGTAATAGTCGGGATTTTAGATTCTCCTAACCCCCGTCAGGGTGGACTTAGGAGCTATTCTTAGGTGTTACAAACCCCGTCAGGGCGATCATAATCCACCTTCGAATGTCAGGTTCTCTACCCAATTGGCTATAAGATTAACTAAGTCTGTCAAGATCAATAATTTCTATCTTACGTTTATTATCTATGTCAGTAATTAAACCCCCGTCAAGATGATCACTTCCCCACCAAAGTGAATAGCCTAATTACGCAAACCTATGTCTAATTGGCCAAATTAAATATAGTGAAATTAAATTACGATAACAAACAATACTAAATTACTCAATTTGAATTAAACTATAAAAATCCCAAATCAGAAAGCAATCATTAAATAAATTAAGGTTCAACCCTTACAGCGATTCTCAAGCACTTAAGAAGTTTAGCTCATAATGGAAAGTAAAACTAAAACAAATAAATTAAAAGATATAATGTTTTACAGAAAGAAAATAAATAAACCTAATGAAGAGGTTGGGTTTGGCTTGAATTGGAGATATAGACAGTCTCCAGCTCTAGCTTTCTTCCTTCCTGCTTGCTCTGACTTGAATCCTTAAGCCTCTTTGATAATGATATGAAGTGTGTGTAAAAGAGGAGGCTAGGGGTGTATTTATAGGTGTTAGGAACGTCTAGGTCGAATTTACTTGGAGTGGAAGACAAGTCAAGGACTCTCAAATTCGTAGCTCTAAATTCTAGGAAAGGTAAGATTCTTCTGCTGATTTGATTTGGTCATATCTTTTTCAATACTTATCCGTTTGAGAAGTTCCAATATATGAAACCACTTGTCTTGGAAAGCTCTTTCTATTGGTGCAGACCATTCGTCCAGAGTCCTAGCCAATCTTTAATTATGAATTAATCTCTAAAACGTGGCTGGAATTTTAGATTTCAAAAGGCAGCTTTATCTTTTCCTCCTTTGAATAAATCTTTCCTAAATCTTCTTATTTCCATGTAAATCTTCTTTCGTTTCATCTTTATCTTGACTTGGTCTCTAAGTAATTACCATTTATCTCTTAAAGCTTCACATTAAATAAATAATTAAACCGCATATGCTTAAAAAGAATAAATCAATAAATCAAGAAATCAAAATAGGAAAGTGTACTCTAAAAATAGAAACTTGACGTAAAAACATTTCCTAACACTCTAAAATACACTAAGACTTTATTCTCACTTCTCCACCTTGGATTGGTCTTCCATGAAATTCAAGAACCTATTTAACTTTGCATCAAAAGTAGTCAAATTTACGTACAAAAGCTCAGAAAATGCAAATAGTTAAATTCCAAGGGGGAAAAGTGTAATATGACAAATTATGCATAAAATTCTAGCTAATAAGTCAATAATTCACCTAAAATGATGTCTCCAGATGGCTAATAATTAGAACAAATAGGGAGACATCAAGACCCCCAACTCAAACCTTTGTCGTCCCGACAAAGTAAAATTAAAACAAAGGCCCCTTTTAGGTGAATGCATAAGGTAGAATCTCAAAAATATTCCCAAAGCACAACTTAAAACAAATCTCATATAGTCTAATCTAGTAATTAATATACATCTACACTTATCATGCAAAATCAAACACAAAACAATATCAATCCAAAATTTATTTCACAATGCTAGAAGGTTACGCTTAATACTTATCTCAAGATGGTGGCTATAGGGTGTTCCTCGATCTTTACTTGCTTTGAACGCTCCACTTAGAATATTCCCTATTAACCCACTGTGCATCCAGGAATCACGAAGTCTTTACGGTTTTAGCATAGGCTGAAGGAAGGTATGGTATGTATATTTGGTAAATTTGAAGTGAGCTTTTGGCTCTCTCCTCACTTACCACCAACAACTGTCCAAGAGCTTGAGTTTACACTCGAATAACGTTCTCACTCAACCCCATAAGATAAGAAGAGATTAATAAGTCATGTTAAACAGTTCTTTTGGGAGGATATGTTCCTCTACAAAGTGTGTAGTGTTGGCATATAGCCTCCCTAATTAGGTGTTTTAATGTGACAAATCCTCTTGTGATTAGTGTGCTAATTTCTATTGTTATTGACATTCTTTCTTGCACTCTATTTCATCAAAAAGCTCTTTCTTTATCTTGTTGATCAACCTTATAGTTTTATCTTAAGAAACTAATTCTCATACAAGTGCTATTAACCTTATCTTTATGTTTATTGAGAATTAGCTTTAGTGTTCAACTTCAAAGATTCATAGAATGATGTTTGCAACAACTTTCATGAAGAAGAGCTATTGATCCAAGTTGTTATTCTTCAAAGAATACTTGGCGCGGTACACCGGTGCGGTATACCGGACCAGGCGCGGACCAGGGCGCGGTATAGAGGACTAGCCCGTCAGTATGCAAGAAAATCAACCACTGAAGCGCGGTACACCGCTGCGGTATACCGTAAGATAGGGTTTTCTGCACTAAAGCCAAGTCATAAGAAATATATCCGTTGGGAGATTAATAGATCCGTTGGACTCAAGCCTTATGACCGTTGGAAGCCATTTTCTACTATAAATTGAAGCTCTTTGAAGGCTACAACTACACCAACTAATTACAAACATTAAGGGGCTTAATTGCTATCATTAAAGAAGGTGTCAAGAGCTATACATAGTCAAATTCAATCTTAGTGAGCTTATAAATCCTTTCAAGGAGTTAATCAATTAAGCCACAAGGTTCTATCCACTCAAGAAGGAGTATACAAGCTTATAGTCATATCCACTCTTTAGGAGTTTTAGATACAAGCTTTAATTAGCAAACCTTTAAACACTTTGTTGCTATCCTCTTAAGTCTAGGTCTTGTAATAGATAGATTAAGAGAGAATTCAAGTATAGGGAGTATACTTGGTGTCCTTGTGTTGTGATTACGCAAGTGGTGTGTCCTTCGTGTTATCGAAGAGTTTGTAAAGGTTATTGTGTTCTCGACCCGATTAAGAGAGACACGGAAGCTTAGTGAAAAGCTTGAAATCCTAAGGAGGCTTCCTTAGGTAGTGGATGTAGGGAAACCGAACCACTATAAATCGTGTGTATCTTTCTATCCCTACTCTATTTACTTTCCGCACTCTATATGTTTGATTATATGCTTGCATGAATATTGTGATATTGTTTATCTAGGTTATCTAACATATAGTCTTCTAGAGTAGTTTAAGATATTGGATTAGCTTTTCACTAGTTATACTTTTATATCAAACCTTACTCTTTACATTGCATGATCCTATAAGTGTTTGATTTTATTAGTTGACCTAGAAGTTTTTCTCTTAAACTTATTATTGTCCAAAAGATTTTAATTAGGCATTATCTTATTAGTAATCCTATTCACCCCCCCTCTAGGACTTTCAATTGGTATCAGAGCCTAACTCTACGTGAATAGCTTAATCGTTAGTAGAGTAAACGATATGGAATTTAATCTTTTGGAAAGTTCGTCTTCTACACGACCTCCACTTTTTGTAGGAACTTACTATTTGGATATTGAGAAGAATGGTCAAACCTATTGTTCAAATCCCTCACACGATAGCTTAACTCGAAAAAGAAGTTATTGCAATGATTGTGGTAAAACCGGCCATCATGATTCTACGTGCCATTACCATGAACAACTTATTAGTGGATCTTTAATACCTACAAGGGAAAAACCAATATGGATCGAGACAAATGCTAACAACATTTCCGGATCCATTCCACCTCGGTTACCATAGTAATTTGCATTGAAGGTGTTGAGCGTCAAGAAAATGGAATTTCATGCTAAAGGACGTTCAAACCTCATAAAAGGAAATACGGTGATATTCTTTCCTATCTTGTGTTTTTATATTGTGTTTTATGTGTTTTATCAACTTGTGATGCTATCTTGTAGTTCTTGACCTTGTTCATGCTTTAGTTTTGTTTTATTCTTGCATAGGGTCTTTTTGCACTTTTAGAAAACTTAGGGTCTTTTGTGAAATTAACTGTTATATGCGTTTTTAGCTTCTCCTTGGCTTTTCTTTTCAAAACAAAGTTGCTTAAAATTATTTTATATCATTCCGAGTCATTTGGGGAAGTTTCGATTGTGTTTCGGGTGTTTTTAAAAGAATCAAAAATTGGATTTTCTTTACCCAAACCGAACACTCGTGCGGTGCACCGGACGAATCCCGCGGTACACCGCACGTAAGGGTTTTATCAGTTTAAGGACCCGTTTTTCTGCACTTTTTCTTCACTTCTTCATTTCATCTTCTTCACTCCTCCTCCTTGGCGATTTCCGGCCAAAAACCCTCCAGCTCCACCACCAAAAACACCCTCTTTCACCACCTAAATCACTCCTCCTTCTTCCTACTCCATTACCCACTTCATTTTCCACCATGGTTAGAACCAAATCGATTGCTAACAAGAAAAAGGCTTCCACCGGAGCCTCCTCAAGCCGCCACCGTGAACCATCTCCGGCGAAGTCACCATCACCACCACCACCACCACTCCGGCCATTCGATGCTCTACCGGGAAGAACGATTTGCCCCTCGGCTTTTCCCTCCGGTGATGATTCTCTTTTTAAACTATTTTCAATTCAAAAATTTCATAAGATATTTGCTTTTTCGGGTAGTCATTTGGCAATCGGGTTAATCGAAGATTTTTATACGAATTTTGAATTTAATCATGCTACTACTTCGGTTAAATCAATTGTTTCGGGTAACATTTTACGTTTGAAATCGAATACTTTGTGCACTAAATTTGATATACCTTCGGATGGTTTTAGCGGGTTTTGGTCAAGTGGTTGGGATAATTCAAATATAGATATTGTTGCTCAAAATGAAGTGAATGAGTTCGTTAATAGTAGAATGGTTATTGCGGATGGAAATTGGAATATTCGTAACTTTGACCCGGAATTTATCGTGGCCCACAAGTTTCTTATCTCGGCCGTTATTCCGAAAGATAAGCATGATGCTAAACTTATCCCGTATGAAGCTTATCTTTTATTCTTGATCTTCTCCAAACAACCGATAAACATCATTGCAATTATGTTCAAATGGATGAATCACGCTCGTGCCTCTCGGGATAAAGTCCCTTACGGTATTTTTCTATCCAAAGTCTTTGAAGCTAATGATATTTCTTTTGGAGGGACTAATGTGAAACCTATGAATAAGTCTTGGAATTTCGATTATCTCACGATTCTTAGAATGAAATTTGTTATTTATAACAACACATATGTTCCGATCTCCACTATTAATCGCATCTCGGATATCACTATTCGAAATCGTATTCTTGAAGCTAGAAAGCGCAACGATGGTCCGGAGCTTGAGACTCTTATTTTAGTAGATAACCCGGATCAAGAAAACCCAAATCCAAATGAGCCCACTCCTAGCCAACCCATCAATGTTAACCCTCCTAATCCATCCGGTTTCGAAAGTGCTATGTCTCGTTTCATGGATTATATAGGAAGTAGATTTGTGGCATTGGAAGATAAGTTAGAAAGAAAGTTTGGAGTTTTGGAAGAAAAGATAGGAAATCTTGCGAATGAGCTCTCGTGTATGAAAAGTGATGTTTCGTGCATTCGCGATGATATTGGGAATGGTAGAAGATCTAGGAGCCGATCTCCTCGTGATAACCGTTAATTCATCTTGATTTGGTGTTTGGTGTTTAAAATCCTTCTTGGTGGTTTATGTGTCTTTAATTGCTTATGTGGTTTTTATTAGAACTTGTTTTATGGATGTTTATGCTTTTTAAGTTTATGGGTCCGTGTTTTGGACATCTAGGATATTACTATTATGATTTCTATGTTAGGATGCTAAATGTTTCTTTTGAATAATTGGTACTTGCTTTGATCTTGATTGTTAGTTGCTTATGTTTGTTGCTAACATAATCTTTGATGTTATAGGTACTTCTTGATATTGCTTCTTAGTCCCTATAGTTTGCTCTCTTTAGCCTTGTTCCTAAATAGATTGAAAATTGCATTGTGGTCCCAAATAGATCTTTCAAAATTGCGTTTGGCACCCAAACTTTTGAAAAATACATCTTGACCCCTTATTTTTTTCGAAAAATACATTTTTACCCCTAAACCTTCTTCAAAATGTTTTCAAGTGTTCTTATTAGGGAAAAATTGTCAATCAAACTTCTTCAAAATTAAAACAAACTCTATGCACTATGTAAGGGGGAGACTTTGTTTAAAATTTTAAAAACTCACATGCTTAAACTAATCTTTTATTTCATATATTGCAACTAATCGTTTGTGTCATTAGAAAGCATTTGAAATGAACTTGTATCAATCAAGGAGTTGGTAAATATCTCTATCCTTAACTCTTGCTTTTCAATTATCTATCTTTGTGCATCTCTTTCTAAAAATCATTTTTATCCAAATCTCTTGCACACTCTCTCTATCATTGTTTTAAATCTATTCACTCGAGTTATCTTTGCTCTTCTACTCTTAGTTGTTTTTACCCCGTCTTTTTGATGAAGACAAAGGGGGAGAAATATTATGTGCCTAAAACTTTCAAAACTTGCACGTTTTAAAACTCACAAATGCATCTCAAATTTCTATGCTTATTGTGAGGGGGAGCTTTATTTCATTAGTACTTAAACTTTTATATCTTTCCTAAAGGTGTTTTAGTGAAGGATTTGTCATCATCAAAAAGGGGGAGATTGTTGGCATATAGCCTCCCTAATTAGGTGTTTTAATGTGACAAATCCTCTTGTGATTAGTGTGCTAATTTCTATTGTTATTGACATTCTTTCTTGCACTCTATTTCATCAAAAAGCTCTTTCTTTATCTTGTTGATCAACCTTATAGTTTTATCTTAAGAAACTAATTCTCATACAAGTGCTATTAACCTTATCTTTATGTTTATTGAGAATTAGCTTTAGTGTTCAACTTCAAAGATTCATAGAATGATGTTTGCAACAACTTTCATGAAGAAGAGCTATTGATCCAAGTTGTTATTCTTCAAAGAATACTTGGCGCGGTACACCGGTGCGGTATACCGGACCAGGCGCGGACCAGGGCGCGGTATAGAGGACTAGCCCGTCAGTATGCAAGAAAATCAACCACTGAAGCGCGGTACACCGCTGCGGTATACCGTAAGATAGGGTTTTCTGCACTAAAGCCAAGTCATAAGAAATATATCCGTTGGGAGATTAATAGATCCGTTGGACTCAAGCCTTATGACCGTTGGAAGCCATTTTCTACTATAAATTGAAGCTCTTTGAAGGCTACAACTACACCAACTAATTACAAACATTAAGGGGCTTAATTGCTATCATTAAAGAAGGTGTCAAGAGCTATACATAGTCAAATTCAATCTTAGTGAGCTTATAAATCCTTTCAAGGAGTTAATCAATTAAGCCACAAGGTTCTATCCACTCAAGAAGGAGTATACAAGCTTATAGTCATATCCACTCTTTAGGAGTTTTAGATACAAGCTTTAATTAGCAAACCTTTAAACACTTTGTTGCTATCCTCTTAAGTCTAGGTCTTGTAATAGATAGATTAAGAGAGAATTCAAGTATAGGGAGTATACTTGGTGTCCTTGTGTTGTGATTACGCAAGTGGTGTGTCCTTCGTGTTATCGAAGAGTTTGTAAAGGTTATTGTGTTCTCGACCCGATTAAGAGAGACACGGAAGCTTAGTGAAAAGCTTGAAATCCTAAGGAGGCTTCCTTAGGTAGTGGATGTAGGGAAACCGAACCACTATAAATCGTGTGTATCTTTCTATCCCTACTCTATTTACTTTCCGCACTCTATATGTTTGATTATATGCTTGCATGAATATTGTGATATTGTTTATCTAGGTTATCTAACATATAGTCTTCTAGAGTAGTTTAAGATATTGGATTAGCTTTTCACTAGTTATACTTTTATATCAAACCTTACTCTTTACATTGCATGATCCTATAAGTTTGATTTTATTAGTTGACCTAGAAGTTTTTCTCTTAAACTTATTATTGTCCAAAAGATTTTAATTAGGCATTATCTTATTAGTAATCCTATTCACCCCCCCTCTAGGACTTTCATGTAGTGATCAGATGGTGAGAAGATGCATACCCAAGGAAGAGGTACAGTCAGTAGTTGCAGGTTGTCATGATTCACCCTATGGAGGACATTTCAAAGGCGATCGCACAGCTGCTAAGGTACTGCAATCTGGTTTTTATTTGCCTACTTTACATAAGGATTGTCATGAGTATGTTAAGAAGTGTCAGAGATTCTAGTTTACTGGTAATATATCCAAGAGGGATGAGACGCCACGTAATAATGTTATTGAAGTTGAAATATTGATGTTTGGGGTGTTGATTTCATGGGTCCTTTCGTACCATGCAATGGAAATCAATACATCATATTAGTTGTTGATTACGTGTCTAAATGGGTAGAGGCTGTAGCTCTACCAACTAATGATTCGCGAGTAGTAATTAAATTTCTGAAGTCTCACATCTTCACTAGACATGGTACGCCAAAAGTTATTATCAGTGATGGAGGTTCTCACTTTGTGAACAGATGTTTGAAGACAGTTCTAGAGAAGTATGGGGTGAGACATCATATATCTACTGCTTATCATCCACAAGCTAATGGTCAAGATGAAGTGTCTAATAAAGAGGTAAAATCCATTCTAGAGAAGACTGTTGGTCCTACAAGAAAAGATTGGTCAATGAAGCTAGATAATGCTTTGTGGGCTTATCGTACTGCGTTCAAAATTCCAGTTAATGCATCTCCGTATCGTATGGTTTATGGTAAGGCTTGTCACTTACCTCTTGAACTTGAATTAGGTGCATATTGGGCTATAGCGCATTTGAATTTAGATCCTACTTTAGCCGGTGAGAATCGTATGATGAAGTTGAATGAACTTGATGAGTTTCGATTACATGCCTATAAGATTGCTAAAATCTACAAAGAAAACACTAAGAGGTGGCATGATAATCGTATTCGTGTGAAGAAGTTTGAAGTTGGACAAAGGGTCTTAAAATACAACTCCAAGTTTAGTAATTATCAGGGTAAGTTAAGATCGAAATGGTCTGGTCCTTACATTGTGACCAAGGTTATGCCTCATGGAGCCATAGAGATTTGAACATCCAATCGAGCACCGCACCTTCATGGTGAATGGTCATCGATTGAAGATTTATCATGGAGGCGAGAATATCAATCGCTCGGAAAATCCACATCCCAGAGAGGTCATGTACCTCCTCGAAGCTTTTAAGAAGCGAGAGGTAACTCGTCGAACTTACCGACGTTAAACAAAATCCAATTGAATGTACATTATTTTCATGTCTTTTTATTTTGTAGTATAAATTAGAGTTATTGTTGTTAAATAGTGTTTATTTTTATGAAATTAGAAAGGTTAGTTGATTTTGATGATTCAGGAGTGAACATGAGTTTGGAGTTAAAAAGGTGAAAAATGAAATTTGGTTGCAAGACAGTAGAAACCGGGAACCCGTTGAGTGACTTTTGACCAGCCCATCACACGCAAGAACGTGGCGTCTGGACCCGCGATATTGACGAAAACCAGGAAACTGGTTATGAGCTGACCGGGAACTTGGTTGCTGCGCTGTAGCTCCCCAACTCTCTGACTAGTGCGTAAAGGGAGATGCAAGGTGTTGCGTCTGGGCCGCGTTTGGAAGTGCGCTTGTCGACGCCAACCGGGAACCCGGTTTTGAAGGCCAACTCTATGATCCCTGCGTAGCCCGAGACGCAAGAAGGCTGCGTCCAATAAAAGGGAAAAAATTAAAATTTTGGTAATTTCGTCGCGACCGACACAGCGACGCAAACCGGGAACCCGGGTTGCTTCTGTTAGAGGCGGTTTCGGAAGCCCTAAGCCCTATATTTTTTACTTCCTCATCAAGTAGCCTCCAATTCCGTTTCTCAGCTTCACACCACTCCGAAAATCATTAACGGAACACTATAAAATCATCAAATCCTACCCTCTTTCACCACAAAAACACATAATACACTCATAATCCTTCCAAAACACCATAAAAATCCAACTTTTCTCCATGAAATTTTCTTCATCCAAGCTTTAAATTTATCCATTAATCCTCTACAAACACATCAAACAGCCTTCACCCATCTCATAACTCAACTTAATATTCTTTCTTCTATCCTCAAAACATCAAAGTTCAAAACTTTTCTCTAGTTTTTGAATTTTTGAAGTTTTGAGTTTGGGGTGAGTTGAGATGACTAACCGGACAAATTCTTTCAGCTATTATCGAAGAAACACTCCAAGAACAAGAAACAATCCTAGTGCTACACAAGAAAAAGCTATTGAGATTCCAGATTTGGCTCATAAACGCAAGATTGGAGAAGTTCAAACTGCTATGAAGAGGAAAGAAAACCCAAGTAAGGCTACTCCTACAAAGCCTACTTTGGTAGATGAAGAAAAAGAAGCAATTCCTAATGAACCCGTTCCAGAACAGCGAGCTACACGAAGAAACACAGTAGCACAGGATCCAAAGAAAATTGCAGTTACTTGGGCTGATCAGGTTCGTGACAGAATTGATCACTTGAAGTTGTTAGTGCCAGTGTGTTGTTTTGATTTAGAAAGAAAAAGACAGAAAGAACAGAAAATTCAGAATTAACAGAAATGAAAATAAACAGAAAACATGTTACTGATCGAGGCTAGGATTGGCTCCTATGTCTTTAAGGTTTATTAGTCGCGCACAGGTGTCTTACGTTTTTTAATGGCTTCAACCTCCAGGATACACCGACCAACACTGCAAAAATCAGACACTTGTAAATCTGCAGAACTTCAAACTTTAAA
Organism: Nemophila menziesii; assembly: GCA_029959085.1. Lineage (NCBI taxonomy): Eukaryota > Viridiplantae > Streptophyta > Magnoliopsida > Boraginales > Hydrophyllaceae > Nemophila > Nemophila menziesii. The sequence goes on from JARWIR010000001.1 coordinate 37,176,646, forward strand.
TGACGTTTAATCTCTCTCTTTTATATTATTTTTTTGCAAAAAAAATTGAATCAATGAAAACGATTTTTGGCCAAGTATTTATAGGTGTAGAAGCACCTGTTTAAATCCGACCTGCAAGGTTACAGACATGGGAGATGACTTTTGAGGAAGAAGAGTGTCATTTCAGAAAAAATTAGAACGTTAAAGACGTTCAGTTCAAAACAACAACGTTTTAATTTTACAAAAGTATAGTCCAAACCAAGCCAAACCCAAGCCCGAAAGTTGGTGCCCCCAAGGGCACAACCCTTAAGTGCTAAGAACAATATATTAAGTGAATATTATTTTCTTGCTTTTCTGATGTGGGACTTTTCACTTGTCCACAAGCTCATAAAAACTCTTCCTATACCTCACATTTAACACTCAATTTCTCATTCACCTTTCATTTGTTTTACATAAGTGAATACATAAAATTCATTATCGAAGTAAGACGGACGACTTCCGTCTTTGCCTCGACCTATAACGAGGTCTAGGATCCACTTAAAAATTGATCTAAAGGGAGCACTTTCACTTAGGTGAAGTCCCAAATGATAACATTCCCCACATGAATGAAATTTACTACTCCTAATGCATATGAAAAATAAAATTAGAGAGAAAAAACATGGAAACATACTACGTCGAGAAAGGTAGCTTTTGGCCTTGAACCTTCTTTGGTAAGGGCTATCAGATTTACTTGCTAACCAGTGATCTTGATGTCTTGAACTGTTCAGCTTTGATGTAAATCAAGTCAATAGAACTTACATAGTACCCTGCCAAACCTTATATAGTTCTTACGGTTGTGTCCATTTTTGGCACTGGACAACTCCTGGATTCATGAGTAATTTTTCAGAAAATCAGCCTTTCAAAATTTTCTTAGGAGCGACCCTCACTCCTTTACTCATATAGGTGGTCTCTTGTCAAGATTATCCTGTAATACCCTGTCTTTTAATTTAAGATACAAGAACCATTAAAAGCTTTGCTTAACCTCAACTTTGTACATGAAGCATTGTATATAGGTTCTAGGAATGGTTTCTGGAGAAATCCCCACAATGCTTTTTGCATAATGGTTTCCCTTTGAACTTAGATCATGAGATCTCCAATATGCTAAGTAGGGTTTCAATTATGGAAACTCCTTTCAATAGGCTTTAGACCCATTCCCCTAGATAAGTTACGCACTTTCTCTTTTGGTAATCCTTTAGTCAAGGGATCTGCAATGTTATCCTTTTACCTCACATAGTCAGTTGTGATAACCCCATTTGAGAGAAATTGTCTTACGGTATTGTGTCTACGACGTATATGTCTAGACTTACCATTATACATTTCATTTGAGGCTCTACTGATGGCAGCCTGACTATCACAGTGTATACAGATAGTTGGCACCGGTTTTGGCCAATTAGGAAAATATTCTAGGAAATTACGAAGTCATTCGGCTTCCTCAACAGCTTTATCCAAAGCTATAAATTCAGATTCCATGGTGGATCTAGCTATGTACGTTCGTTTATAATATTTCCACGAGACTGCTGCTCCTCCTAACATAAAGACAAATCCGCTCGTGGATTTTGAGTTGGAGGAATCAGATATCCAGTTAGCATCGCTATATCGTTCTAATGCATCTGGTTCTCTAGTGTATTGCAATCCTTCGTTTAGAGTGTATCTCAAGTACCTTAGAACTCTTACTATTGCAATCCAATGATCTCTACCTGGATTTATTGTAAATCTACTTAACTTACTAACTACATGTGCAATATCAGGCCTTGTGCAGTTCATTAAGTACATTAGACTTTCAATTATATTAGAATACTCTAACTGATTGATTGTATCACCATTATTCTTTGCTAAGTGTATATTTACATCAACTGGAGTCTTTGCAATATTAGTATCGCCTTTACTAAACTTATTTAGTATTTTTTCTATGTAATGTGATTGATTTATTATTATCCCCTCTGACGTTCTCATCATCTTAATACCTAAGATAATATCAGGAATGCCTATGTCCTTCATGTCGAACTTGCTTGAGAGCATCTTCTTTGTAAAAGTGATTATGTCATTATTGCTTCCAATAATTAACATATCGTCTACATATAAACAAACAATGACATATCCTTTATCAATGCTTTTTACATATACACATTTGTCACACTCATTTATTTTTAAGCCATTACTGATCATGATTTTATCAAATTTTTCATGCCATTGTTTGGGTGATTGCTTTAATCTATATAAGGATTTGATAATCCTACACACCTTCCTTTCTTTTCCCGGAACTTTATATTCTTTGGGTTGTTCCATATAGATTTCCTCTTTAAGTTCCCCGTTAAGAAAAGTTGTTTTAACATCCATTTGATGAATTTCAAGCTTATAGATTGATACTATTGCAATAAGCATTCTTATGGATGAAATTCGGGTTACTGGTGAAAAGGTATCAAAATAGTCAAACCCTTCTTTTTTACTATAACCTTTTACTACCAGTCTTGCCTTATACTTTTTGATAGATCCATCAATTTTCAATTTTCTTTTTAAAATCCATTTATTTCCCAGTGGTTTACTCCCATGGGGAAGATCTACTAACTCCCATGTATGGTTCTGCATGATAGAATCTATCTCACTTTTAACTGCTTCTTTCGAATAAGGAGTTTCTAGAGTAGACATAGCTTCTTTAAAAGTTCACGGTTCATCTTCCAATAAAAAGGTAAGGAAGTCAGGACCAAAAGAAGTAGAGGTTCTCATTCTCTTACTTCTTCTCGGTTCATCGTTATCTTGCAATGATTCTTGGTCCTTCTCTTGATGATCATCTTCTATGTCATCATGAGTCCTTTTTAAAGAACTTAGTTCTTGTGTAATTTTGCAAGGGAAAATTGTTTTAAAGAAATATGCATTTCTTGATTCAATTACCGTGTTAACACTGATGTCAACATTGTTTGATCGATACACAAGAAACTGATAGGCTGCACTACTGTGAGCATATCCAATGAATACACAGTTTATAGTTGTTGGTCCTATCTTGACCATTTTTTGTGTTGGAACAGCAACCTTTGCTAAGCATCCCCACACTTTCAAGTATTTGAACGAATGTGGTTTTCATTTCCAAAGTTCGTAGGGGGTCTTATCTAGTTTCTTGTGGGGTACTTTATTTAAGATATGATTTGCACTAAGCAAAGCTTCTCCCCACAACTTCTGCGGTGCTCCTGAGTTTATCAAAAGAGCATTCATCATTTCATTTAAAGTACGGTTCTTGCATTCTGCAACACCGTTTTGTTGAAGCGAATAAGGAGCTGTTGTTTGATGGATTATTCCATGTTCAGCACAAAATTCTTCAAAATGAGAAACATATTCTCCTCCCCTATCCGTTCTGAGATTCCTGACTTTTTACTTAGTTGATTCTCAACCTCATTTTTATATTGCTTAAATGCTTCTAAGGCCTCATCCTTACTATGAAGCAAGTAGATATATCAATATCTTGTGCAATCGTCTATAAAGGTGATGAAATACTTCTTACAACTTATAGTTTACATGAAGTTTAAGTAACATATGTCACTGTGATAACTCTAAAGGTTCTGACAACCTTTCAACATTTTTAAACGAGTTTCTTGTCAAAATGGACTTTACGCATATCTCACATTTTTCTTGAGATGTAAGTTTAAAATTTGGTAACAAACCATCGTTTACAAGTTTAGTTAATGAACTAAAATTAACATGTCCTAATCTATCATGCCATAAATTAGGAGAATCCAACAAGTAAACGGAAGAAGAATTCTTATTTATCACATCATTTGTTACATTTTTAGGAGGTACCACGGTCATTACATTTAGCTTAAACAGGCAGTCACATAGGTACCCCTTGCCTACATACATCTCATTTTTTGAAATTACAAATTTATCAGCTACAAATACAAGCTTAAATCCGGCCTTGCTAAGTAAGGAACTGGAAACTAGATTCTTACGAATATCTGGTACATGCAGCACATTGTTCAAGGTTAACTCCTTCCCAGAGGTCATCTTCAACACAAATTGACCTACTCCTTGAACTTTTGAGGTTGACGAATTTCCCATTTAAATCATTTCTTCATTTGGAGACGTCTTGTAGGTCCTGAACATGTTTTTCTCCGAACACACATGCCTTGTTCATCTGGTGTCAACCAACCACTGTTTGGGGTTTCCAACGAGATTCACCTCAGAAATCATTGCAGCGAGATTCATCTCTTCAATACCATCAGAAAGCTCCGTCATATTTTCTTGACTATTGTTACCTTTCTTCTGGTTACCTTGTGCCTTCTTGTTTTGACAACCTTTTGCGCGATGACCATGCTTGTCACGGTTGTGACAATTTTCGTCAAACTTAGCCTTCTTGTTGTTGTCATTAGACTGTCCTTTCATTTTCTGTTTATTGTTGTTGTTAGACCTCGGTTGTTCCACAACATTAACCTTGGCTTCAAACGAACGAAAGTTACCTCGGCTAGTCGGTTGTCTTCTTCGATCCTCAACCGAACGATCAAATCTTCCAGTCTGATTTGCTTGCGCTTGTGCTTCAGATAGTTCTTGAAGTCTTTGTACACCGGTGGTAATTTTTCAACCAATGCAGCAACTTTGAAGGATTCCACCAATCTCATTCCTTTAGTATCTATATCATGTAGTATTAAATGACTCTGCTGCACCTGCGACATCAGAGATTTCGAGTCTACCATTTTAAACTCCAAAAACTTACCAACCACAAACTTTTTGGTACCGACGTCTTCAGTTTTGTAGTTTTTCTCTAGGTAATCCCAGAGTTGTTTAGCCGATTTCATAGTGCAATACACATTATACAGAGAACTATCTAGACAATTGAGGATATAATTTTTACACAAAAAATCTGAATGATTCCATGCTTCTACGGAAGGAGAAGTTTGTGCAGCGGGATCATCTCCCATTTTTGGAGCATATTCTTTGAGAAACCTCGCAAGACTCAAAGTAGTCAAATAGAAAAACATTTTCTGTTTCCATGTTTTGAAGTTTGCACCACCAAACTTCTCTGGTCTTCCAGCAGAACCCATAGGTGCTGTCATATGCACGTTAGGCCTTGAAGTACCACCAATTTCATTTTGCGGTTGCACTGTTGCAGTAGCATTTGCATTTTCTGATTCTTTGGACATTCTGTTAGTTTCAACAAAACAAAACAGAAGATGAAATTGGATACAGTAGAAGTATACAATACGAAATAATATCTTCTTACAACTGAATATCTTATTGTCTTTCCCAAGAGTTTAGCTCTTGTTAGGAAGACTAAAGTCCCAAGTTTTTAGATCTTGTTGTAGAACTTAGAATTCAGATTCAACAGTTGGAAAAACAAAGTCTGAATCAAAACAACTTGTGAAGTAATAAACCTTATATAGTTAGTGTCAGTGTGTTGTTTTGATTTAGAAAGAAAATGGCAGAAAGAACTGGGAATTCAGAAATGACAGAAATGAAAATAAACAGAAAACCTGTTACTGATCGAGGCTAGGATTGGATCCTGTGTCTTTGAGGTTTATTAGCCACGCACTGGTGTCTTACGTTTTGTAATGGCTTCAACCTCCATGATACAACGATCAACACTGCATATATCAAACACTTTAAAATCTGCAGAATTTCAAACTTTAAATGGCATTTAATCTCTCTCTCTCTCTCTCTTTTATATTATTTGTTTGCAAAAAAAAAATTGAATCAATGAAAAGGATTTTTGGCCAAGTATTTATAGGTGTAGAATCACCTGCTTAAATCCAACCTGTAACGTTTCAGACATGGGAGATGAGATTTGAGGAATAAGAGTGCTATTTTAGAAAAAAAATAGAACGTTAAAGACGTTCAATCCAACACGACAGCGTTTTAGTTTTACAAAAACTATTGTCCAAACCAAGCCAAGCCCAAGCCCAAAAGTTGGTGCCCCCAAGGGCCCAACCCTTAAGTGCTAAGAATAATATGTTAAGTGACTGTTATTTTCTTGCTTTTTTTATGTGTGACTTTTCACTTGTCCAAAATCTCATAAAAACTCTTCCTATACCTTTTAACACTCAATTTCTCATTCACCTTTCATTTTTCTTACATAAGTGAATACATTTAATTCATTACCGAAGTAAGACGAACAACTTCCGTCTTTGTCCCAACCTATAACGAGGTCCAGAACCCACTTAAAGATTGATCTAAAGAGGGAACTTTCACTTAGGTAAAGACCCAAATGATAACAAAAGATTGATGTTGAAAAATGATTCCCTTCAGGTATTATGAACAGTGAGGGTTATGATATTACTTGTGATAAGTTTGGGTGGACCGAATTGAGAAAAATAACCTTACATATTTTCCCACTTTGCTGCACGATTTCTATGAAGGAATAGCCTTTTCGAATAAATAGTCAATTATCATACGCAAAAAGGTATTACCTTTCTCAGTTGAGCTTATTCGCAAAACTTTGAAATTGCCAAACTTTACTGGTCCTCGCCCATATCAAGAAACACTTAATGATGGATTCTCTTTGGGATAAAGTTTTGATTCATGGGAAACGTCCCGTTCCCAAAGGAGAGATATATGTTGGGCAAGTTTATAGTAGCTATTTATTACCTTGTGCTAAGGTATGGTCCCGTTTCATGATACCTACCTTCTTTGGCATTACTCACACTTCCGAATTGAAAAAAGAGCATGTTATCTTTATAAAGTGTATTATTGAGATACAAGAAATTGACGTTTCTCGTGTGATTTATGACACCATTATGGAGTTCAAGAAAAACCCAATTGTTCAGCAAAACCTTGAGTTCCCATGTACCATCACTGCCTTGTGCAAAAATACCGCGTAGGAGCGAAGAGTCTGAGCCTTCAGAACAAGGGGAAGCTATGACTTTAAATTCGATTGAGAGCGCTCATAATGAAGAAACACAACCAATGAAGAATACTAGAGCTCCTCTACCAAAGAAGAAGGTACATTCCGGTAATGAGTTGGAGAATAAAATTTGAGTGTTGGAAGAGAATCAAGATAAGATGATTGCTACTTTAGGAAACTTTACAAAAGAGTTAAACCTTCTTAGAAATATGCTACTTGGGGTGAGCACAATACAACACGCCACCTATTTATTACTCACGAAGGGATTTCTACTTGGACGTAACACCAACAACCAGCCTCGTGCTGGTTAAGATACGTTTTCTATTCCTCCTCGTTTAGTGTAGATTAGTTTATTTGCTTTTAGTCTTTTCGAGTCGTTGGGACAGGCCTCATTTTTGAGTTTGGGGTGGGGTTTGTTGCCTTATCCCATTTTTACGTGTTATTTGTATAATTGCTTTCAATAAAATTAATTAGGGGTTGCGTTTAACTGTAGAAGATCTTAAATGTCCCCATTAAGCATACTTTTGATAAATCTATGATAGTAAATAGTGTACTTTAGTGGTTAGTATAAAACGCACTTTAATTGCATGCAAATATAAGTAATTGATAGGAAGAATTAATGAACAATGCAAAAGAAGTAAACTTGTACTTAAGGAAAATGTTTGGTTTGTAGAACGTGAGATCCAAATTAGTAGAGAACCCACTTAGGTATGAACTAGAGGCAAGCTATGTAACTAGGAAAATGATAGTGGCAGTTCTTTGTTAGCCATTTGAGACATTTTTAGCCTTCTATCCCTTGAATTAATTATATCCTTCTTAGCCCAATTTTGAGCCTTAATCCTTTCTTTTGTCGCCACGATATAAGCCCATATCCCCTTAGTTTAGTAGGCATTTTCATATGACCCGCACTTGAATCACGATCCTGAGACCTGTCTCGAGCTTGAGTTTGGGGTGGTGGGTCCATCTATGGGAAATTACATTGGGATGGAATTTATGTGTTTGTATTGAGGAACTACTTCAAATGATATCAATACAGTAAAAACCGGTAACCCGTTTTGCTCCTATACAAAAAAAAAGAAAAAGAAAAGAAATAAAAAAGAAAAATAAAAGGAAAGAATAAATATCCGGCAAAGTGGAAGTTTCTGTAAATCATCTTAAATGTATTGGGTTAACATGGGGACGCTAAATAAGCGTGTCAAATGGGTTGAGTGAGAACATTATTCGAGTGTAAACTCAAGCTCGTGGACAGTTGTTGATGGTAAGTGAGGAGAGAGACAAAAGTTCACTTCAAATTTACCAAATATACATACCACACCATCCCTAAGCCTACCGTAAAGTCCTCGTGATTTCTAGGTGCATAGTGAGTTTATAATTCAGCTAATAGGGAGTATACTAAATGGAGCGTTCAAAGCGAGTGAGGATCAATGAACACCCTATAGCCATCATAATGAGACAAGTACAAGTGTAACCTTCTAGCATTGTGAAGTTAATTCTAAGATTGATATTATTTGTGTTTGATTTTGCATGATAAGTGTATGTGTATATTAATTCTTAATGTTTGCTATATGAGATTTATTTTAAGTGTTGCTTTGGGTGTATTTACTAGCTTCCGCGTTTCTGCATTCACCTTAGACCTTAGTTTTTATTTTACTTTGTCGGGACGACAAATGTTTGAGTTTGGGGTCTTGATGTCTCCCTTTTTGTTCTATATGTATGCCCTTAGGAGACATCTTTTTAGGTGAATAATTGACTAATTTGATAGACTTTTAGTGTTAATTCATTATATTTCATTTTACCTCCTTAGATTTTAGTTTTTTTCATTTAAAAAGCTTTTGCATGTTAAATGGTTTGTTTTAGTGCAAAGTTTGTAGGTTTATGATGCTAGCAAGGAGAAGAATCAAGAATTAAAGTCTTAGATCGTGTAAAGAAGCCAAAGGCGAGAAGAAATATCCTGAAGAGTTGACAATTTGAAACTGGAAATCTAGAAGACTGATGTAAATTGCAGATTTTGAGCCACTTAGACTTGGATTCAGCCTTGACTCGTGATACAATCTTGTATTCCTTATTGAGTTACGAAGATATGCCAACTTGAATGGATCAATTTGGAGCTGATTTGAGAAAGTTACATCCGTTTTAGTGAAGGTTGCACACCAGATACGGGATTTTAATTAGAAGATTGGACTTGGGCCATTTAATATTTCATTAATTTACTTATGTCAAGCCCAAGTCCGACTTTAAGTTTATAAATATACCTTTTGACTCTTATTTTACACACAACTCAATATACACAAGTCAGAACGTTAGATTGAAAAGTCAGAAGCAAGGAGAAGGAGAAATCTAAGAGCTGGAGAATTCCATCTTCTCCAAATCACAGCCAAACCCAATCCCCAATTATGTTCTATCTTTTATTTCTGTAATTGACAATGAGTTCTTTTAATAATTTTAATTTAGTTTTTCTTTCCCTTATGAGCTAATTTCCCTTTGTACTTGAGAATTGCATATTGGGTTGAACCCAAGCTATATTAATTGATGTTTTTCCGATTTGGGATTTAAACAATTTAATTTAAATTTGCTATTTTATGTTGGATTTTATTTTATGCTTGATTTATTATCTTTAGAGTCGCAAACTAGGATAATTATTAGTATTTAGGCTATTCAATATAGTCGTGTATTGATCACCTTGACGGGGGGGGGGGGGGGGGGGGGGGGGGGGTTAGATACAATACTAGGTAATTGTCGTTGGTATTCGCCAATGACCTTGAAAGGCTTGACTAACCAATAGCCAAAGCGGTAAGAACTTGAACCATCTAATAGTAGTTTTAATCATCCTGACGGAGTTTAGAATACCGTAGGAGAGCTATTTAATCCACCCTGACGGGGGTAAGGAGACTTTAGAATCCCGACTAGCATAAATATAACAATTCGTCGCTTAACAGAAAGCATTAATTATGAAGGTCTTAGGTGAAACCCTTGCGTGACTCAAGTACTACTTTCTCCCTTGCGTCTACCCCTTTTACTTGCATTACTTTCATTTAAGTTTAATTAATTTAGCATTTACTTTACTTGCACCTTAGTTTTAGAAAACCAAAACAAATATCATATCATTTACTTTTCCGTACTTACAATTAATTCACTATTTGATTCACATCTGTGTCATACCTATTCCGTCCCTGCGAACGAATCCCGATTTATCGGTTTATTACTTGGACAACCGTACACTTGCGGTTTGTGAGTCCGTATCTTTAGCATTTTATTTTATAACACACAAGGACCCACCAAGGAAGTATTTTGTACTTACTTATAGGGAAAAATCCTGGAATGGTCCCTACTCTATACCTCTTTTACCAGTTTAGTCCTTGCCACGTGGTACTTAACGGTAAAATATGATGCAGAACTAATGGGGGACAAAAATGAAGTTCGATGACCATTAAAGTAACTTTCAAAGTTCAGGTCCTTAACTAATAAATGTCCTATATTCAAGGGCCCATTTGAGGAATTTTCCCATGTTTTTTATCGTTAAAGTTTTTCACAAGAAAATTAATTGTTTTTACTCTATATATAGGTTGAGAGAATAGATCCACTCCCCTGAAGGTTCATGCTGTTGATGTATCTTATGAGGTGAAGTCATTTTTGTACAAATTTTATTGCACTCTAGGTTCATATATTACGCAAAAATGGCATTCTAGGTCCCATACTATGCAAAATTTGCACTCTAGGTCCCTATATTATTCAAAATTTGCACTCTAGGTCCCTATATTATGCTTATTATGCTTTAGGTTCCTATAGTATTGGTGATAATTTTATTTTGGTGAATTGTGTAGTGAAATTTAAGAAGTTGTTGGTCAAGAAGCTCCCATTCCAGAGGCAAGGTATGAATAGCCTCTCAATTCTATAAGGGCGTCGGGAAATATAGGAGTCAATAGCCTACTTCATTCTAGCAAGGATCCAAGAAATGCAGGTGTCAATAGCCTATTCTATTTTAGACAGGAGTCGGAAAAATGTATGTGTCAATAACCTACTCTATTTTAGAAGGGAGCCTTAAAATGTACAAGTCAATAGCCTACTCTATTAAAGAAGAGAGTGGGAAAGATAGTAGTAATAGCCAACTGGGTTATGCATATGTAGTCATAATATTGGCAATACGAGTATATAGGCTACTACTAGAATTCGTGCAGGCAAAGAGATGCCAACGCTTTAAAAGGACCGTCTAAATGACAAAATGAAGTCGGTAAAAGCTGTTTTCTTGTTGTGTTTTACCGAGTTATGATTGTCTCTGGCAAGAAGCATGAGATAATCGGTAAAAACGAGGCGAGTGATTTTTTTTTCTCGCATTTCGGATGATATTTGAACCCAATATTAACGTTTTTCTTTACTGATCTAAAAAAAATATTCAAGACACAAAATTAAAAAGTATGGATAGAAAAGATCACCTTATTTTAAAACTTTTTTTCTTTGAAAAATCCAATAAATTTTTAATTAAACACAACCGAATATGAAGACATGGTAATACGTTGTATAACCCAATTAACGTACAAATCCGAAAAATTCAAGCAATTTGAAAAAAGTTTAAGAAAAACTCTTTTATTTTTTTTTCTCCATCTTCAAAATAGTATATTCTTAGATCACTTGCATATATAGAATATGAATAAAAATAACTTCTGTAAGTTTTCTCTGTGGTAAAAGATTACGTCTCCCATATATATATAAATATATATATATATATATATATATATATATATATATATATATATATATATTTTGTTCTAGTCTCCCAGTTCATTTCATCACATATATGCGACCCAGAAACGGCCGCCTCTTCTGTTTTTTTGGTTAAAATCTTTCTCTTATATTACTCAATGTATACATTGTGGTATTATTGTAATAAACGAATAACGTGCAGGAATGTCATGCAGATTAGGAAATGTCAAAGGTAAGCTAGGTCAACCTCAAATAAAGTGAAGCCTCTATATAATCAGTTGATCCCAAGCTAGCGTTTCATCCAAAATCATCCAAAAGGTAAAGAAAATACAATTGAAGAAGCCTAGCTACCATGTCTTTTCTTCATTATTCTCTAATTACAATTCTCTTTTTCTTTCTTATTTTCGGCCAAACTATAACGGCTACTGGAGAATGGAAATTCGATTTAAATGCAACAATACATGGTCCTTCAGCAGATGAAACATGGCCCCTCGTTGCCGATTATTGCAACCTTTACAAAATATTTCCTACTGATGTATCATTTTGTGTCGATACAACATTACCATCACCATCAATTGGCCAATTTCGATACTCTGCCTCAAAACGAACAACATTCGTCTCTTGGGGTAGAGAGGAGTTGGTTGCACTAAATATAAGTACACGTTCTTTAACCTATTCAGTCTTGGAAAACAATTGGGGAGGACATAGTGTTATTGGAACTATGCAAATATTGCCGAGAAATACTCAGTCTTGCACATTTAAGTGGTCATTTATAGCTGATCCAGTTGACGGAGCCACTGAAGAAGGTTTTCTTGGTCTGCTTAACACCAATCTTGCGATCATAGTGGATAAAATTGAGAGCTTCTTTTAGTCACATTTGTAAGTTGTGAACGGAGTCTACATCTCTTGCTTTATTATGTTATTTCTTTTCTTTAATGTGGTAATACCGATCTGTGTCGGTGAAGTAAATGATGTTGTATCATTTTTATATGGCGTGTTGATTGTATACCTAAACTAACAAATTATCTTTGTTATTAAATATTTAAATAAAACGACTTGTTGATGGTATGGTAACTAAAGTTAGAGTTGTTCTTGTCGGGTACTTTAAATAGGTTAATAAAACCGTATTGTGACTTTATTTGTTAATAAAATCGTATTGTAACTTCATTTATATCTAAACAAAAAGTAATGTTATATTAATAATGTGTTAAACTTTCTCATCTTCTCTCCTTATTAACTTTTTCTCTCATCTACCCATTTAATCGAATGTCGCATCAATTATTTGAATTAGTGACTAAGATTCAAATGTAAATACAGGATGGGAAAATTGTCCTAGCAAATAGGTATGACTTCCATCGACATATTTTCAATACGTAACTGTCTAACCATGTCCAACCATCACGCCAGATTAATGTTTCCAGTTTCCTCCACAAAAAACCATCGGAAAAATCACCAGAAAATGACTTAAAAATGCATAGAAATTAAGAGTTCTTGTACCGGTGATGTCAAAGTTAGCTTGTTTCTTCATCTGCCGTTGTGAAGTGGTAGCGTAGAAGAGAAGAAACTAGATTTAAATGAAAAAAGCTTCGACAAGTAAGGTTTGAGTGAGAATTATTTCTTGTGGCTTAGTATTGACAGAAGTATGATACTTGATAATGGTGAAAAGTCAAAATCACTAATTTAAGTGTGGTTCTATTTATTTTAGTCAATTAACAATTTCATTCATAACAAATAATTATAATGTAGATACCCAATGTTTAAGACTTTATAGTTATTGAGAAGGAGTTAGTTAATTGGGGTAGATTATCAACTAATTCTTAGGAAGGTGTATTTAGGGGGTGTATTCAACGGTAACCGGGAGTTCTGTTGGATTTTTTTGGATTTTAAAATTTATGGGTATTCAATCAGGATTTTAAAATGTTTATTAAAATCTTGAAGTATTTAATTGGTATTTTGGAAACTCGTTTAAAATCTAGATTTATTCAATCAAGACTTTTTTAAATCCATTAAAATTTTAAGGTATTCAAAAGTCATTAAACTTTCCAAGTCATTGGATTTTAAAGGAGTTGATGGTTTAATTTATAAATAAAAAAGCGTTTTACAAATCGTTCAGTAGAAGCAGAGATTTTATAACTTCAATCAAAACAACGATTAAGGTAAAAAAAATAATCCATAAGCTATTTATAATTATTCCAATATCTAATGATTCATAGTCATATTTTTCTAAATGGATAGAAATTAGGCTAGTTAATATATATCAGCTATTAGGAGAAGTCGGCACACAAATCAGAAAATAGACACTGACGATATCATTAGAGCGGCAAATAAGCATATGGGAGAACGTTTCGGTAGTGATTGGGAGACGTTTCATCAACCACGAGAACAGATAACGAACATAGCAGAAAGATCAGTGGCAGAACTGGAAATTGGTACGCGAATAGCTTTCTCATGTGATACATCGTTTGAACAACCCCACATACCAACCGGAATCGGGGTGGTGAAAGTCGATAGAGAAACAGGTAAACGGACGGATTTCTCAACAATCGCTAATTGTAATACAAGTGAAGAAGGGGAGGCGCAGGCGGTTGTTGTTGCTTTAAAACAGGCAATTATAGACGAAGACGAGGAGGTTACTATCTTCTCGGATAACCTCGAGCTAATTCGGGGTATTCAGCACGTGTCGGCTGCAAGTTGGAAACTTCGACCATGGATCTGGCAGATCAAAAGACTGGCAAGAGTAATCGGCCCAGTTTTTTACAAGCATATTCCTAGGCGGTTCAATGGTCGGGCAGACAACTTAGCGAAACTAGCCAGACACAAGGCACAAAAGGAAGGGGCATACAACGTCAATTCACTAAGTTCTCTATTTTCTCGATTAAGGATTGGATGATAGGATTAATAAGGTGGTGTAATTGAAATGTTTTAAGCGACAAAATATATATATATATATATATATATATATATATATATATATATATATATATATATATATATATATATATATATATATATCAGCTATTTTATTCTCTGGAAACTTTGACATGGAAGATGAGTGTAAAGGGATTTTATTTTTTTTCAATGCGAGTGCAAAGAGATGGATTTTAGTTTTTATCATTGTAATTTTTTAAGAATTTGTTCATGGTTTACTTTTTTTTCTATTCTGTTTCTCGTTCCAGTTGAGCGTGAAGAGATGGGTTATTGTATTTTTTTAAGAATATAAAAAAATGGATTTTTATATGGTTACTTTTTCTTTTCTTTTCAGTTTTGAATTTTTTCAATTCAAAGATTACTTTTTGTTTTCTTTTTCCAATTACAAATCTCTGTAAAAATATGTTGTTCATATTTTACTTTTATTTCTGATCAGAAATTTTTTCAATTTACAGTGAATACCTTTTGTTTCTTGTTCCAATTGAACATGAAGAGATGTCTTTTAGGTTTTATCATGCTTAATTGTAATTTTTCCGGAACATAAAAAAATGAATTTTTTATATTGATTATATTTTTTGTTTTTTTTCTCAGTTTTAATTTTTTTCAATTCAAGAATTATTTTTCAATTTATTGTATTTTTTTTGGAACATAAAAATATTTTATTTTTTTCATCGTTTATTTTTTCTTTTTCTGTTCTGAAGTTTTTCAACATTTCCGAATGCATACTTCTTTTATCTTAAAATTTATTATTTATTTAATATTTAGAAGGTAAAATCAGAACTAAAAATCGGACCAGTCATCATGGTGGAGGTCATTCCTCATTACCGTTAGGCCACCATGACAGATGAACACTTTTTTTTGTTGAACAGTATATATGAATGTGTATTTTATTTTCTAGAATAAGATCAAAATTTATTAAAATCCATTAAAATATTTACATAAGAATCCGTTAGATTCTATGTAGAATTACAAAGAATCTTATAAACTCCATATGGAATTAAAACAATCCGTAGAATTTGTAAAATCTATGGATTTTAAAAATCCAAAAAATTCCAACAAACTCCCAATTGAATACACCTGGCATCCAAAAGGATTCCCAAATGTTTATATCATAGTCATTTCCAATATTCCATAAATTTTTCTTAGCAAAAAAATATTTACCACCAATTAAACTTTTCCAACCACAAGAGCAATTATTTCCTATTTTTACAACAAGGAACTAGAGTCAGGGAAGTATTTACCATTTAGGATTTTAAAAAGAGCAGATTCTGGTTTTAGGCACAATTTTTATGCATTAGAAGCAAGTAAATCCAAATTATTAATGTGAAAATCTTTTAACCCTAACCCCTTTTAGAAGGTAATTTGATAAGCTTGGCCAAACTGACCCTGTGGGTCCTATGTTGAACTTTATTATCCCAAAAGAATTCTACAATCGTTGAAGAAATATGATTGGTGATTTTCTTTGGGATAAGAAAAACTGACATAATATGGTTACGAATAGCACTTATAATTGATTTAATAGGTGTTTATTTGACACTTGGAAAAAATAATAAATGAATTATATATTAAATTACTTATTGAATATATTGTGTAGGGAAAAGAATAAAGTTGCTTGTTGTGAAGTAAAAATAAAATAAGAAAAAAGAAGAAGAAGAAGAAGAAGAAGAAAAAGAAGAAGAAAATAAAATTATTGATTTTAATGGAGTGAATCACAATAATGTAAGTACTTAATTTATAGATAAAAAGAATTAGGTATTCATCGAATAAATCTTAGGGGGTGTTTGTTTGCACTTAATGAGATTTTAATCTGGTTCATTAAGACATTGAATTAATCAGACTGTTTGTTTTTCTAGGCCAATTCAGATCTGAATGCCTCTTAATTGGTCAGTTTCATTAAGATTTCAAACTAAGTCTGAATCATTCAGACACTGCCTCTTAACAGAATAAGTTCTATTCAGCTGTTCATTCAGCATTCAGCACTTATTACTTAAAAAACAAACGACACCTTAGTAGGGCCTTTATCTTTGTAGACATAATAAGTTGACTAGAAGATAAACTTGTGAATTTAGTATCAATAACTATATATATTTATATATAATTTATTGTTTAAAAGATTAAAGATATGTTTTCTCATGTTCAAGAAATTTATTTATTTTGTCCCTAAAAGGTTCACTTATTGATGAGTTAACTTTGTTTTTTTAATGGATTGTGAGGTTGTATATGTTATGAACTAAAGAAGAAGAAGATAAAATAAAGAAAGAATTGTATTCTTGTATTCCGAAATCAACTAGTCCTATTACAAAGAAATGATCTTATATTTATAGGGTAAAGATTGACCCTTCACTTGCCACAATTAATAAGATTATAAAGCCTTAAACCTTTGGACATCCACAATTAATAATATAAAATTTATTCATAATACTCCCCCTTGGATGTCCATCCATCCGGAAATATGCCTCGTTAAAACCTTGCCATGAAAATCCCTTGTGGATAAAAACTTGGTCGAATGAAAAAGAGTACATGTAGATGAAACTAATTATCTTGAAACACTGCCTCGTTAAAACCTTGCCGAGAAAACCCATTGGGACAAAACTTGGACGAAGAAAAAGAGTACAGTCTTGTTTACGCTCCCCCTGATGTTGGGAAGAGATCTTTGAATTATCGTATTTCGGTTTTGTGGATCTACTTCTTGAATGTTGTGGTTGACAATATTTTTGTAAGGAAAATTTGCAATATTTTGTTACGTGATTGTATCTGTCGAGTGTCCATATCCACATTCTTTTGTTATTCGTGTGTGTAGAAGATTTAGGTGAAATATGTTTTGTTTTGTCTCCTATGATGTAGCCATTTTAATTATGTGTGGTACAAGCAACATTATCCTCATACAATACCATCAGTATGTTCATGTTGAAGATATACAACACTTCTGTTGGGTATGTTGAATAATCCACTTAAATAAATATTTTCATACCACTCCCCCTTGGATATTCACTAAAAGATATGCCTCATTAAAACCTTGTCAATAAAACCCATTAGGACAAACCTTGATGAAGGAAAAAGAGTACATCAATACTTGTGGGTTATAACACATATTCAATATGTCTCGTCAAAACATCCAAGGGGTCGTATTCAATATATTCTCCCCCTCAATACGAAATTACATATTTTTAAATACATTAGATACTTGCGGACGTATACCTTGTTGTCGTCGTTAATGAAACTATAATTAGTAAATCTTCTGGATTTTCACTTGAGGGTATGGAGTGTTAGTAACATCATTTTATTGATCTAGAAAAGGAGTATATACTTATTTTAATTATCAATATTTGACATTGCCTTGTTATAATTCAGTGGGAATAACTTTAGTGAAGGAAAAAAGTACAATACAGAAGTATATCATCCTCCTCATTATGACAACAATTATTCCGAGTAATCAGACATTTGTCTCTTGTACTTTAAATATATTATGTTCTTCAGGACCTTTTATACTCCAGGCACTTCTAGATCTTCTAGAACTTAAATTTTAGACGCTCAAAGTACTTCTGGCACCTATCGTGCTTCAGGAACATGTTGTGATTCTACCCCTTTCATGCTTGATAACATATGATGCTTCAGGCACCTATGGTGCTTCGATCACCTATTTTGTTCGTTAAGAACTTTAATATCCATCTAATAACCACTACAATATATCAATATAAGAATGAGGACGTCTTCCCATAATTAATTCTAGGTTTCTGTAGGAACCTTTGTGATACATTTAGGGTTTTAAATCTTAGAATTCACTATTATCCTTTCTGTCATTGTCGACTTATTTCACCACTTTGTGGTTTAGGATCCTTATTATTTATTTCAAGGGATATATTAAATGAAATATATATTGATCCCATATATTGTTTAATAGTTTTAAATATTTTCTATAAACAAATAATCTACATCCTTTTCTTGTATTCAGGTACCTTGGTCTCTTCAATGACCATTACTTTCTTTAAGAGCAATGCATGTGCCAACATTAGTTGGCTTAATAAATTATGTCGTATCACATGGAGTGCACATTCCATAATAATTACCATTTCATAATTTACTCATGAGATTTTCTTCTTTGGGGCATGGTATACTTTAAACCAACAGGCTTACTATGCTTCATGTGTTGATTATATGCATTATAAATCTACCATGCTTCATGCATTGGTTAGATGCATTACAGGTTTACTACGCTTCATGCGTTGGTTAGATGCAGTCGCTGGAATATTTGTTATGTGTCTATAATGGACAACAACCTATGTTGGAGCATTTACAAATATTTTGGGATTTCAAAATATTCTACATACTTGCGAAAGCATTAGGTATATCATTTGCAAGGCTTTGCAAATGGATAGTCCTTTAAACTTCAAGTTCCTATTCTTTAGTTCGTGGATAGAAATGGTATAATAAATTATATTCCACGATACGTCACGCAACTTCAGGTTGCCTTGTCTATACGTCACGCAACTTCAAGTTGCCTTGTTTCTCCCCCCCCCCTAATAAGGGGGTAGTCACTTGGTAAAAGAATCTGCTAATTCTTTTAAGTAGAGACCAAGTGAGTTATCTATTATTCGATATATTATTATTGTCACTAGGTGACCAAGTCGGTCATTTAATAATAAAAACTTATTTGGATTGTGACATCTCTTCTTTTGCACAATTTGCATTTCAACTGCTCGAATCTGTATATTATACAACCCTAAAGAAATAGCATATTTTATTTCCGTACGCACTTCTGGTGAGACTTTTAGGAAATAATGCAAAGATATACATTGTTACTGATACTTGTGGTTTATAAAAAATATCATTTTGGAAAATATCCTTTAAATTTAGTAATTTTTTTAGGATTTACTTATAGCATAATTTGCCAATTATGTCAATTTTGTACCACAATGTAACATAATATTCATGGTTATCATTCTGTGATGACTTATTTAACGCGACCTTTTACTTTCAAGATATTCCTTATTATTCCATTTTTTGTGGTAATAATTTATTTCTTACCTTAACCTTGTCTGGAGTTCGGGTCACCACAATGTCAATTTCAGACATATTGAAAGACATTGTACTTATTTCCAGAAACGCACTTCCATTCACTTCAAGGAATGGTTTTTAGCTAGGAAAAACAATATTTAAGTCACTCAATTATTTTCATTATCGGGTCAATTTTTGTAAAAGCTGAAAAGATTGCATTTGCTTCAGAGAATGTGAATCTATCCTCTCCAAGAAATAATTTATAATCAGGGAATACAACATTAACCCACTTCTTTTGTCATCCACACGTCCATTTATTTAGATAATGTAAACGGTTACATTCACTTCAGGGAATGTAGCTCCATTCACTTCGAAGAATGAAATGTTATAGTTTACAAAAAAACGTAATGTTAAATGTTAATACTGGGATTGAACTCTGCTTACGTTATTACTACTTTTGAAGTATTTTAATGACATGAAATTTGTAATAGGTCTTAACATTTTTTTTTTTCAAAATACTTTTACCTACAATAATATCTACTTACGGAGAATGAATAAGTAACTTTGAATTTTCGAAGGATTGACGGTATCCCATTTTTTCTTTGTATTCTCGTAAAATAATTCACCTCGTCTTTTTTCCCGATTTGCTTCACATTTATTTTTTTCCACGATAAATCTTGTTGTCATCACCTCCTATTCCCTTTCTTATAACTGCAAAGAAAACTTTGCATTACTATCATGATTTCAACCTCAAGTGGAGTTGTGATTACCACCAGGTTAATTCAAATACACATTAGAAGACATAACATTTTCTTCAGGAAATGCAGTTTTATTCACTATAATGAATAATTTTAGCCAGAGAATACAATATTTAATCGTATGTAACTCCACCATTTTGTTTACATATCCATTTTTAGATGGATCGGAAAATTCCACAATCGTTGTAGGGAATGAAAATATTTATTTTAATACACATTTGAAAATTATTGCATTCGTTTAAGGAATGTAATTTTAATCACTTTAGGAAATAATTTTATTTAAATGATGCATGAATTATGATTTTTATATCAACAATTCATTACTTTGCTTGCTTACGAGATAAACAATCTCATAGTATTTTGTAAAACCTTTATTCGCGATATAGCTACTTTAGGAGTATATGCGTGATATGATACAAGGAGATGAATATTTGTTCCACCCGATAATATTAGATTTACCCGTTTGAAATCCTCATATTAGTAGTACCTGAACTTGTAATAAAATTTCTTTTTGTCCAATTCACTAACAAATAATTAGATTGTCCAAATGGTAAGATTTTAAACATTTATAAGGAAGGTTACAAGTTCGAAACCATTATCACGCAAACTTTGAACAAATTATACCAAAAGAGGGTGCATTTCATAAAATTATTGAGTTCAACTTATATCCCCCTAATTTTATGTACTTTTTATGAATAATAATATTGTGTCATATGACACAATTCAATTCTTAAATATCCATGATATCCATATGAGTTTTTATAATCATATAAAACCTTTTTTTTTCTTCAAACCCATAAATTTGAATTAAGACTTCAATTCTTTGTAGTTCTTTTAGATTTCGAGCCGTTAAAATTTAATATAGCTTTCAAACCTTTAAAAATCCATATAGGTTTCGAGTCTTTAAAATTTAATCCAGACTTCACCTTTTAAAAAATTCGACCTAGGTTTCGAGCATTAAAACAAAAAAAAAGAAATTGATATATGTTTCAAGTCATTAAAATTTGATCTTGATTTCAAATCTTTAGATATTTGTTCTATACTTCGGGCATAAAAATTGTGTTCTATACTTCGGGTCTATAAAATTTGGTATATACTTCCGGCATACAAAATTCGGTGTAGGTTTTGGGCAAATAAAATTTGTCTTATGCTTCCGGTATATAAAATATCATGCAGGTTTCAAACTTGTAAATTTTCTTATACGCTTTTGGCATATATAATTAGTATATAATTCAATGTAAGTCTCGAGCCTATATAATTTCTCTTATACTCTCGGCGTATAAGTTTGTTGTAGGCTTCAGGCCTATAAATTTCTGTATATGATTCTCGCATATAGAATTCGTTGTATGCTTCATGCATACAAATTTTATTCACTTCAAGATAATACAGTTATTCTAGAATTCAATATCATTCACTTCAGTGAACTGAGAGTAATAATTTATATTCAATAAGGTTCTCTTCAGGAGATGAATGAACATTTTTTTAGAAGATAAAGTTCATTTCTTAATACTTTTGTAGAAATTATAACAAAATTGATATAGGCTTCAAGCCTTTAAAATTTGATCTAGGCTTCAAGCCATTAAATAACTTTCTTCTATGATTCGGGCATATAAATTGTATTCTAGGCTTCGAATCTATGACGTTTTTTTATTTTTCTGGCCTATAAAATTTGTGATAGGTTTCCGGCCTATAAAATTTGGTATATACTTTTGACATATAAAATTCTTTGTTGGCTACGGGCCTGTAAAATTTGATATAAGTTCCCGATAATATAAATTTCTATGTAGGATTCAGACCTATAAATTGTAGAATATGAATAATATATAAAAAAATGTAGAATTGTAGAGTATATTCTTCAAAAATTACTGGTATAAGACAAAGTAAGTATATAGCCTAATGGTTATACATAAATACACTACTATCTAAAGTCTTAAGTTCAAATCCCCTATGCTACTCAAAGTTATAGCAATTGTATTTTTTATTTCGGGATGATAAATAAATCTACATATAGCATCGTCTATATTAATTGAAATTGAGACTTCGAGTCTACAACATTGATTTTAGTTTCGGGGTTTTGAATTGAAATTGAGACTTCGAGACTACACCATTAATCATAGTTTTGGGCTTTTAGTTTTACTAAGGGTTCGAGCCATTTAAAATTAAATATTAGCTTCAAACCCTCTAAAATACATACAGGCTCCCGGCCTTAAAAAATATTACATATAGGCTTCCGACCATCGAAATACATAAACTCCAATATATATATATATATAAAACACCAAATTTTGCACAATAAGAATAAAATAAATATTACAAACTATTAATCAAATAAAAACATTAGACATAAAATTAAAATAACCATTTCGTGATTCGAAGGCTATCCCACTACGCTTTGGAGAAAGAGACTTATTCATGCTAATAACCTTTGATGAACAAAGAAGAAGAGGATAAAGATAAAGAGAGAATTGTATTCTTGTATTCCAAAATCAACTAGTCCTATTACAAAGAAATGATCTTATATTTATAGGGTAAAGAGTGACCTTTCAATTGCCACAATAAATAAGAAAATAAAGCCTTAAACTTTTGGATATCCACAATTATTAATATAATATTTATTCATAATAGTTTTTAGGGTTTTTTATTAATAAAGTCCACAACCCAACAAATCTTCTCTATAAGGTCCAGGACAAAACTGTGATAAAAATACCCTGGTGTGACTTACACGCACTAATATAGTATTAGTAATCAACGCTAATATAGGAAATTCTAACAGTCTATTTGAATAATCTAGTTAGATTGCTCCTACAATCATCTTCAATCCAGATTAATCGCAACTCACACGCAAGCAACAATACCCCATTAACAATGAAGACCAAGGGTAAACACCTAATGGAAAACCCTTTTCTGGCGAAACCCATAGTTAAAAAACACAACCCATTTAAGCATTCATCTCGGCATACAAAAAAATTACCTGATGAAGAGTCGCACAAACTGGAAGTCTATTGAAAGTAGTGTCATTAAAGCTAACTAAGACAAAAAAAGGCAAACCCTCCGATGAAGAAGTGTTTGCCGACGAAATCCACCGTTAATGGTAACAACCCACCTAAGTGAATATTTTAGAAAACTGTGTGTTATATCTAGTAGATTATATTTAAAAGTTTGTTAGGATGTTATGTGTTATTTGACAGGTTGTTGGCTACCCAACTTGAGTATACAACTGTTCTCTTATTTTGATATGATGCATTAATTAATTTGTTGGGATGTAATGCGAAATGGAGTGGTTTGTGAGAAAACTGCACGTGTTGATGGTGTTGTATGTGAATTCGTAGTAGTTTGGGATGAATAACTTAATTGATTATAGATATGTTCCTAAAATCCTCTATATCCTTATAGTAAAGATTTGAATATTGTGTATTAAATAACAAATCATGGGTTTGTTTTATTTATTTTTGATAGGCTAAAGCATGCTTATTATAAAAATTAGAATGATTAGGTATGTTTAACTTATTTTTTTGTACACATATGAGAGTCACTTTGGATTCAGAATCATTTTAGTTCCAATAAGATTCGATCTCAGGATATCTTGGTCTCTGCGGAGTGGTCTAACCTCTAGACCAACTATCAATCTTCTAAATTATTTTGGATATTAATAGAACAAACTATAAAGATAGACAAATAATTTATTAGTTATAAAACTTTCTTAGCAATTTCTGTTAAATAAATTGTGGATCTAAGTTATATATATATATGATCTGTTATAAACTAAAGGAGAATAAGAAGAAAATAAAAAAGAGAGTTTGTTTCTTGTATTCCCAAACTAACTAGTCTCATTACAATAGAATAAGCCTTATAATTATAGGATAATCAAAGACCCTTCACTTGCCACATTTATAAGAAATAAATAGGATAAACCTTTGGCCTTTGGACATCCACCTAATAAAATAATTTATTCATAATACTCCCTCTTGAATGTCAAACCATTAGGAAATATGCCTCGTTAAAACCTTACCAAAAAAAACCATGTAGGATAAAAACTTGGTCGAAGGGAAAAAAGTACATATAGATGGAACTGATCATCTTGAAACATTGCCTCGTGAAAACCTTGCCGGAAAACCCATTGGGACAAAACTTGGACGAAGGGAAAAGAGTACAGTCTTGTTTACGCTCCCCCTGATGTTCGCAAGAGATTTATGAGTTGTCGTAATTCAATATTGTGGACCTACTTCTAAATGTCGTGGTTGACAATGATTTCGTAAGAAAAATCTGCGAAATTCTTATATGATTGTATTTGTCGAGTGTCCATATCCTCGTTCTTCTGTAACTTGTGTGTAGAAGACTTTGGTGAAATATGTTTTGTTCAGTCTTCTTTCATGTAGCCAGTTTAATTATGTGTGGTACAAGCAACATTATCCTAATACAATACCCTCGGTATTTCGAATTGAAGATAAACCACACTTCTTTTGATATGTTGAATAATCCACTTAAATAAATATTTTATACCACTCTCCCTTGGATATTCAATGAAAGATATGCATCATTAAAATTTTATCAAGAAAATCCATTGGAATAAAATTTGATGAAGGGAAAAGAGTACATCAATCCTTGGGGGTTATGACACATATTCAATTTGTCTCGTCAAAACCTTACCAGAAAAACCAATGGGAAAAACCATGGTGAAGGAAAAAAATGCAAAAATTCAATATATTTTCTCCCGCATTACGACATTACATATTTCTAAACACATTAGATACTTGCGGACGTATACCTCAATGTCGTCGTTAATGAAACTTTAATTAGTAAATCTTCTGGATTTTTACTAAAGGGTATGGAGTGTTAGTAATATCATTTCTAGATCGATAAAAAGAGTATATACTTCTTTGACAAGGAATGTTTGGCATGCACATTAAAACCTTTCTAGGAAAAACTCAGTGGGAAAAAATCCCTAGTGAAGGAAAAAGTGTACAATACACAAATATCACATCTTTTTCAGTTTTAATTATGACAACAATTATCCGAGTATCCTTTCATAATTCAGCCACTTTTCTCTTGTGCTTTAAATAAAGTATGTCTTCGGGAACTTTTATACTCCAAGAACTTCTCAATCTTTGAGAATTTCATATTTATACGCTTTAAGTACTTCACGTACCTCTCGTACATCGAGCACTTGTTGTGCTTTCAAACACCTTTCGAGCTTGGGCATCTGTCATGCTTCTAGCACCTCTTTTGTTTATCAAAAACTTTAATATCAATCTAATCACCATTACACCGTAGCAGACGTCACTCCATAATTAATTCTACGTTTCTGCTGGAACCTTCGTGATATATATAGGGTTTAGATTTCAAATTCACTATTATCCTTTCTTTCATTGTCGACATATTTCACACTTTGTGGTTTAGGATCCTTATTTATTTTATTTTAAGTTCTATACTATGAAAATATATTAATACCATAAATTGTCTAACAGTTTTAAATATTTTCAGTAGACAAATAATCTACATAACTTTTCTCGTATTCAGGTACCTAGGTCTTTTCATGACCATTACTTTTTTTAAGAGAAATTCATTTGCCAACATTAGTTGGCTTAATAATTCTTGTGGTATCACGTGGAGTGCACATTCCACAATATTAACCATTTAATCATTTACTCATGAGATTTTCTTCTTTGGGACATGGTATACTTTAAACCTACAGGCTTACCACGCTTCATGTGTTGGTTTGACACATTCGTTGGAATGTTTGTTATGTGTCTATATGGGAAAATAACCTATGTTGGAGCGTTTACAACATATATTGGGATATTGAAATATTCTACTTTCCTTTTAACGTCAAGTTCCTATTCTTTAGTTCGGGGATAGGATTGATATAATAATTGTATTCCACGATACGTCACGCAACTTAAGGTTGCCTTGTCTCTCGCCCCCCTAATAAGGGGGCAGTCACTTGGTAAAAGAATCTTTTGGTTCTTGTAAGTAGAGTCCAAGTGAGTAATCTATTATTCGACATATAATTACTATCACTAGGTGACCAAGTCGATCATTTAATAATACAAAAGTTCTTTGGATTATGACATATTTACTTTTGCACAATGTGCGTTTCAACTACTCGAATCTGTATATTATATAACCCCAAAGAAATAGCATATTTAATTTTCATACACAACTCTGGTCAGACTTTTAGGAAATAATGTAAAGCTATACATTTTACTGACACGTGTGGTTTATGCAAAATATTATTCAGAAAATATTCTTTAAATTTAGTAAAAATTTTCGGTATTTACTTAAAACATAATTCGCCAATTATGTCAAATTTGAACCTCAATGTGACATTACTTTTGGACATCCAAAAACTTTTAATTAGATTGACTAAATGTCATTGTATTCTACGGGTACGCGAACACTATATAGTTCCACTTTATCGATAATATCCATGGTTACCATTTTGTGATGGCTTATTTACTCTGGAGTTTGGGTCATCAAGATGGCAATTCCAGACACATTGAAAAACATTGCATTTTCTTCCAGAAACGCACTTCCATTCAGTTCAAGGAATGGTTTTTAGCTAGAAAAAACAATATTTAAGTCACCCAATTATTTCCATTACCATGTCAATGATATATAAGCTGGAAATGATGCATTTTCTTTAGAGAATGTGATTCTATTCTTTCCCGGGAATAATTTTTAATCAGGGAATACACCATGAACCCACTTGTTTTGTCATTCACGCGTCTATTTTTATTTAGATAATGAAAATAATTACATTCACTTCATGGAATGTAGCTCCATTCACTTCGAAGAATGAAACGTTATAGTTTACAAGAAAATTCAATATTAAACCATAATACTGGGATAAAACTCTACTTACGGTATTAATACTTTAGGAGTATTTACGTGATATGATACAAGGACACGAATATTTGTTTCACCCGGTAATATTACATTTGCCTGTTTAAAATCCTCAACTAATTTAGTAGTACATGAACATGTACAGATGTACTAACATATTCTTTTTGTCCAATTTACTAACAAATTATTAGATTGTCCAATTGGTAAGACTTTAATCATTTACAAGGGATGTTACAAGTTTGAAACCTTTATCATGCAAACTTTGCACAAATTATGCCAAAAGATGGTACACTTCATAAAATTATTTAGTTCAACTTATCTCTCCCTATTTTATGTACCTTTTATGAATGAAATCACTGTGTTACATATGACAATTCAGTTCTTAAATATCCATGATATCCATATGATTTTTTTATATCATATAATACCTCTTAATCTTCGAACCCATAAATTTGAATTAAGACTTCAAATCTTTACAATACTTTTAGATTTCAAATCGTTAAAATTTAATCTAACCATCAAGCCTTTATAAGTCCATCTAGGTTTCGACTCTTTAAAATTTAATGAAGAGTTCACCGTTTAAAAATTCGGTTTAGGCTTCGAGCCTTTAAAAACGTTTATATACGCTTCAAGTCATTAAAATTTGATCTTGACTTTAAATCTTTAGATAATTTGTTCTATACTTTAGACATATAAATTATGTTCTAGACCTCGGGTCTATAAAATTTGGTATATGCTTCCGGCATACAGAAATCGATGTAGGTTTAAAAAAAATTATATATAGGCTTCCGGCCATCGAAATACATAAGCTCCAAAAAAGAAAATATCATAATAAGAATAAAACAAAAATTACAAATGATTAATCAAATAATAACATTAGACATAAAATTAAATCAACCAATTTGTGATTCGAACACAAGCAATCTGCTTTGGTGACGAATGAACTAGCATGCTTTACTTTGACGGAAGAGATTTAGTCGTACTGATCACGTGTTATAAACTAAGGAGAATAAGAAGAAAATAAAAAGACAGTTTGTTTCTTGTATTTCCGAACTAACTAGTCTCATTACAATAGAATAAGCCTTATATTTATAGGGTAATCAAAAACCATTCACTTGCCACATTTACAAGAAATAAATAGGATAAACCTTTGATCTTTGGACATCTACCTAATAAAATAGTTTATTTATAATAAACTATTTGTTGTTTGGATTTTTTTTTTTTTTTTTATCAATTGCCCTTTTATATAAGATACAAAATTGTAACATTATATTACATTTCTTAATAAAATAAAATAAAAGTCAACTGCTTAAAACCTGAATTAATTAAGAAAAGACTAACAACAGCTAGATTGGACATAATATTATATAGATTATTTTTAAACGATTCATTCGACAAGTAACATGGTTATAGATCAACAAATAAGAGTCAACCGAAACGCCTTCAATACCTGGAAAATACTGAAGTGGTACGTTACATGCATCCTGTTCTTTCATTAGAATATTTTGAAAATCCACATGACTTCAAAAATGGCAGGCAAAAATGTGGGAAGAATATATTTCATCTCCTTTTTTTTCAAATATTTTATCTTCCTACACCATTTTTCTCTATTATTTAATTTAACTGGATAAATATATCTTTTATTTAAACTCGAAAAGTTAAAATAACGTTTATTTACATAAGACACAATATCTCAATGTACAGTTCTAAACATTTTACTATCATGCGGTGTCCTTTTACTCCGATATCTCAATATACACAATCATCGGAGTGTCTCCTTTTACTCCGGTAACCTTGAACTAGTTCAAGGTATATCTCAAGAATCAGGTCTTCGATAGCAAATTTATCATTTAGTTGCCGAAATGAAGAACTAGCTTTCCAAATTTAAGGATTGGAAAGTGTGTCACATTAACAGAAATCTCAATGGTACAGCTGATGCTCTCGCAAAATGCACAAGATGGAATATTAATCTTAACCAATGGAACGATTTTTCAGTTATTGGTGCTTTTAACTTATTGAACCAGATGTGTAATTAATATTACCTTTTTATTTGACAAAAAAATATACTATCATGCGTGAAATTATGATAAAAGTATAACACAAATAGAATGTGAAATGTACATATTTTTGCTTCCTTAAAGATAGCTTCTCTTGAAATTGTAGTATCTTTTTTGCAACATTGTCTCGTACTCAATAAATATAATACACTGTAATGGAAAAGGCAATACGCCATGTTTATTTTCTTCAATTTTTCGAATCTTTAGTTTTTTGAACCATTTGAGTGCACTTGAGATAATATTCATTTTTTTCTCAATAAATTTTTCACATCCATTCAAATTGTATTAGAGAAAGACCAATAAAAAAGTAGGTGGTAATTTAACTCAAATTTATTATCACATAATATACAAACTAGATCTAATTTCATATACACGATTCTATCCTTGGTTCTTAACCTCTTTTGCAACTCAATTAAAACAATGACTCCATGTTTCGGAGTTACACATCAGTCCCACACAATATCTGCCTAAGGCCTCGAAAGATATCAACGACGATATATATCCCAAAACTTATTAAATAAAGAAATATACTCACTATTAGGAAGATCGTAGTTGACATTTTCTACCTTCCACATTCTCAAGAGAAGTCTCAATCTCATCCTTCAATTTTCAAAGTTTTTAAAAGGGGGTGAATCCATTCCAACCATTCCCACATTCAACATTTTGATCCTTAAATATTACTAGTGTACCTGTTTGATCCAAACTGAGTCTTCATTCCATAATTCGCCACAACATTTTCATGAGTAATACTTTATTCTAAGCACATAAGTCTTTAGACCAATGCCACCTTCTTATTTCGGGGAGCATGTAGTTTTCCATTTGATTTGTGGAGATTTACCATCCTAATAGAAATTTTTACAAAATACTCACAATAAGATCTCTCACACAAACATAATTAGAAAGATGGACTGCCAAAAGCACACGATCCCTTCAATCGACAGTCTAATAAACTCCAATCGACATGCATAAGATAGAGATAATACATTTCAAGATTGAACACAACTCTCAACTTTATCAATAAGAAACTTGTAATCTCTTGAAAATAATACCGAAACTGCAAGTGGCACACCTAAATATCGAAAAGGCATTATCCTTTCTCAAGTTGTTTAAATTTTTATTTCAAGCCCATCTTCTTTAATCCCCATATGGTAATTATTTGATTTGATCACATTTAATTGAAAGAACCAAATAATTAGTAAAACTTTTCAAATTATCCATGAGAATCTTCACCGGCTTGAGATCACCTTTAGTAGGTAACATGAGATCATCAACGAAGGACAAATGTGTGATCTTGATTTTTTTCATATTTCAGTGTTAACTAAATCTACAATTCGTATTTTCCTTCAAGATTCTAGAGAGGTATTCAAGACACAAAATAAAAATATAAGGTGAGAGGGGATCACCTTATCTCAATTTTTTTTCATACTTGAAAAATCTATGAACTTCACCCGATAATTCCAACCGAAGAGGATGAAGCTGTAAGACACACCATTATCCAATTGATATATTGGATTGGATAACTTAATACCCTTGAAACCCTTATAAAAAACTACCACAAAACAAGTCGTAAGCTTTATGCAAATAAATTTTAATCATCGAGCTCGGGGAGCTACTATTTTTGTTATAACCCCTCAACAGTTCTCGCGTGAGATGAATATTATCGGCCATCGATATACATGAAACAAAAGAACTTTGTACTTTATCAAAAAGATCATCCAAAAGATGATTCATCCTATCCACAATAATCACCGTGATGGCTTTGTAAGTAATATTGCAACACGAGATTGATCAATTATCTTCTACTTAATGGGATTGTTTTCCTTTGGAATGAGTGTAGTAATCTTGGAATTTAAACAAAAGATAAAAATTCACGTTCCTTCATAATTCGTCCATCACCTATCACATCCCATGATTTAGTAAAGAAAAGTGACGAATAAATATTGGGCCTGGAAGTCTTATGTTAGCCATTTAAAATATCTTCTCTTTGATTTCTTCATCAAATCTCTTTAAAAAGCTCCAATCCTTAGTCTCTAGTCAAGACTTTCCTCCAATATGAAACACCCATATCTACTTTTTCTGTTTCAACCCTCGAACCCAACAACTTCTTATAATAATCCACAAATGATTCATATAATTTTATACTAGAAGTAGTATCGACACCTTTTGGAAGTTGGAATTTTTAAATAACCCTTCTTTGTTGTTTACTTTTCATAATGTCATGAAATATTTTGTGTATCAATCACTTTTTAGCTTACCCACTTTCGCCTTTTGTTGGAAAAAACTAAATTCGGCCTTCTCAAGTCTTGTAGCCATTCACAACAAGTTTGTTAAAATTCACATTGTTACACATACTTTGTTAAAGTCTTGCCTCGACTTCCTCCTACGTAACACTTTATCTTTTAGCTCTCTCGGTTATGTGAGATAAAACTTCTTATCCAAACCCCTCATATCCAATTTCAAATTTGTAAGCTTCTTACATATGATGTATTGCTTTGTCCCTTGAACCATCTCTCTATTCCAACTATTTCTAACCACCTCTCCATAATACTTATGATCAACCATATATTAAAAAGTAGTAAAGGCGCAAATCTAATAACATATTGCAAGAACAAAGATACAATGCACAACAAATAATATGAAACACTCGACTTTGGAAAAACTTTGTATGTACATAGTAATCCAAAGTGTCAAGCCTCTGATTTGTCATCAGTCTATCAATCTGGCTAAGAAGGTAGATATTGTTCCAAGTGAAGATTTGATCTGAATATTTTAAATCTTCTAACCCAAGTGTGTTTCAACAATCTACAAATTCATTATAATCACACATAGTAACTATCATTCCATACTTCCTCTCATCAAGATGGTGTTAAAATATTCCAATAGGAGCCAAGGTGCATCAAACGTGGCTGCATGATCTAATAGGTCCTTCCATGAGTCTCTTCTCTCAACTTGTCTAGTTAACCCACATATAAAAGAAGTATAAAGGCTTAGAGAAGTTTCCTTACATACTAATTTGCAATGTATTGCTTGAGGTTTAATAGAAAGTATATTTTCTTCCAGCTTATCGAGGTCCCAAACTAGCATGACCCTTTAATTTTAAATTGCATAAAGTTTACCTACAAGCTCCCAAACCCATATCATAGTATGCCTAACATCCTTAACACTACCTCAGCTACCTTTTGTCTCCAAAACCCCTAAAATATCAATATTTTTCCTTCGAATGAGGTTAACAATGTCCTGCTTCCTATGGGGTGAACCGAAACCCCTTGTGTTCCAAGTCGTAATAATCATTAAACATTTGCGCCCTCTTGTTTGTACTTTTAATGTGACTGCTTCTAACTTTCAAAAAACTCCTTTTCAAGCGAGCTCTTTCTCTCTTCTACAATAACTTCTTCTTATCGCTAGCCTCTTTTTTCTTTGTTTGCTTGCTCATAACTAAAGTAAATAAGGCCTCAACATTTTTTGCACACTCTTTATCACACGAACTTGGAACTCATTATATCCTCCACTTTCTCTTTCCCATATCTTATTAAGAGATTTCCATAATTCATTTTAATTCTGTTTACCTCCAATAATACTCGTTTCATTAACCAAAACGGTCTCACTTTGGGTCTGTTATGGGCCTTTAAGTTGGAGTCGGTGATGTTGTAGTACAATTACAGTTTTTACAAGTACAACGAATATTGAGCAGTTCTGCATGATTTATCATTGTCCCAACAATTATTTTCTCAGCTATCCACCTTCTACATACTTACCACATCTTATGTACATTATCCATCTGTACATTTATAATACTCGAACTGTACATGGTGCGAGCAACTACAAGATTTCATATCTTTTGCTATACTGCTTAAACATCCCCTCTTGCAACAACAAAATGTAGTTGATGTTTTGTAACCATTTTTGAACTGTCTGCATGAAAGTGAATTTGTTGTTCTGCTACTATTATTGATATTGTAATATCTTTAGACTTATGAATCTTCTCCTGTTTTAAAGCCATCGAATGGGCAATATCTGTAACTTTAGAATATGCTGGAAAATTCCTCGCATACTTCGGCCCATTAAACCCAAAGTCTATACCATCTCCTTGCTTATTCCACTCATCCACGTAAAAGAGCTTCTTTTCCGAGTGCCCAAATGCCTTAAATGTAATGTAACAAACAAGAAAGTTTTTGTATTCCAATTTTAACTCATAGTTCTTACCCTTACGTGATGCAAGTTGTATCATCTTCTTTCTCTTTCTACTCAAATTTATTTGAACAAGAATACATGCATAACAAATATCCTCACTCACCAAAGTTATCCTAGTGGTTGTAATAGGTTTACCCACTTGTGAAGTTATTTTAGATATTCTCAAATTTTTGTTTGCTTATTCCGACAAGTTACGAATCATGATCGAAGTGAGGATCTTCGCGATCTCATAATTCCCAAAGTAAAAAAACTCTGGGTTTTCGGAAAGTAGTATTATTCTTCCATAAGAAGAGTAAGGCCCTTTCGAGACTATAAGATTTATATCCTTGTCTTTCTTGAATATGAAAATAAGACAGCTTCTTGGATATGTCCTCACCCAACACTACACATTCCACCTATACACTATTTTACAAATATCCACCATATCTGGTACTCTTTACCAATAATATAACCCATTAGCAAAACCCCAAAAGCTTGTTCAATAGTTAGCACATTGATCTCAAGTAATTGTAGCTTTTCACCTTCAACTAGTTCAAAAATATTTTAATTTCATCCCTATAGAGGCCTTCCTTTTGTTGGGAGTGACACTCTTGTAGTTCTTCCCATCCCTTTTTATTTTCTCCATTTGTGTCAAACCTAATCTTACAAAATCAAAATTGGGGACTAAGTCCCCAACCATATTCATATTCCATAACCCTTGAGTTATAAAGAGATATCACATCTCCCTCACACAAAAAAGACTTTGAAATATCCTCACATATACTCGGATTATGAGAAAAGTTCTGACAACCACCATGAATTTGGCCCAGTCCAATAGTTGTTGGTCGCTCACAAGAGATGAATGTAAGTTCCTTCATATATTGTGTCTTCATTGATCGAGCTAAGGCCTAACACCAAAATCTGGGGTTTGTCTTGAAAGAGTATTGCAAGTTTGCTAATGGCGGTCCAAGGAAGACCCTCTCTGGAGCATCTTGGAATCGCATGAGGCTAACCAATTTCATAAAAGAATAAAGATATGGGTTTACCAAAGACGTGAGGTTCTTGGGTTACATGGGATTCTTGGTAGCGGCTTCAAGGAGGAGTTTTGGAATAACTCTGGGGTCAAGACCGTCGGGTTAAGTGTCTCGGGTGTTTCTTGAATTTGATCTTGTAATAAGAGGCGATAATTTCATGACAAAATAAGTTCTAAATCATACATATTTAGGAGATAGCTCTCTAACATATCTCTACTCTCTCTCCTTTAACTTGAAAATACACTAATATTATCTAATCTCTAGAGAATGAGCTCCATTACTGCCTTTGCAACTAATAATTATTCTTTGCCTTTTTCCATTTATTTTGACCATATTACTCATTTTACACTATCATAACTCACTAGATATTGGTATTTTTGGAGCTCCAAAGGGTGGAAATCAAGGGCTCCCAAAATGGGTATTGTGAATATAAACTCTAGACTTATTCAATTAGGGAAGAAGTTAGTTAGATCCCCCTCCTACACTTATTGAAGAGAAAAATCTCAGAGCCTCTCACTACATCTAGGCAACACAACCAATATGGTGGAGGACCACCATTCTCGGCCAAGTTGTTCAATGGCAGGTGATAGTGTCAATTTTTTTTTTGGAAGATGGAGAGGTTGTTTCTATAATCTAGGTGTGGTGTACTTCTATGGAGGCTAAAGCTAAACTTTCCCATAGATTGGATGACAATTATATGAGTTACTTAGAGAAAGCTTGGGATGAAATTATTCCACATCAAGTGTTTGTCAAAATTCTCCAAACAAATTCTTGTGTGGAAAGGGTTCCTTAAGTGAATACAAATGATCCCAATGTGAATATGAGTTAAACTTCTTATGCATCAAATAATATGATCGATTTAGGGTGTGATACCACCACCAAGAAACCTGTGAGTATGGTCGGGGATCTTCCTGCTGTTGCGGGTAAACGAACGCTGGATATGGTTGATATTCGGAGAATAGTCAAGAGTGGAATGTAAAGTGTAGGATTTGAAGGCACCCTAGTGGTTGGCTAGTGTTTGAATTCGAAAAGGATGAGGATATAAATCTAATTCTTATGAGAGGTTCTTACTCATCATATGGGGATCTTATTTTGCTATCCAAGATTCCATACATCTTCGCTTTTGGAAATCTTGAAATAAATAAGATTCATTCTTGGGTTATTATTAGGAACTTTCCCAAGCAAACTCGCACACAACACTTGGTTTGGACAAGATACTGCTCAAATTGGTAAGCCCATAAACACCGATATTCTTACCTTTGATAGTGAAGATATAAGTTATGCTCGAGTTCTTATTGAGATAGAATTAAGCAAGGAGAAAAAGTTTTTTATTGATATAGGATCATATAACTTCTCCACGTTGCACGATAAAATTTTATTTGGTCAAGGCTTATAATTCTATTTCTTGGGGGTTTCTTCATGAGGTATCGTAGCTTGTATTGGTAGAGTGAGAGCTCTTTATTTAGGGGAGAGGTGAGGAGTCAAACTTTTGCCAGCAGAAACGTCCCCATTAAGTCCCTTGATTACCTCCCGTAATTGACTTGATTGGGTTGATGGTTTTGATTGGCTCTTAATCACCACGTTTTTATATTCTGTAACAGCTGGTTGACTTGATATTCCCACGTGTTGACTATCTTCTTGGCCCACGTGTTGACTATCTTCTTGTAACAGCTGATAGAATATTCTCCTTAATACTTGCGTGATTGGTGGAGACTTGTCTTTATGTTTGAGTTTGAATTGTCAACGACCACGACCACTATAAGAGCTGATAGGAAAACCAATTTCATTTTTTGACTCCCAAAACTCCCCAGGCCGGTGTCGGGGCCGGCCCGGGCGGGGGGGGGGGGGGGGGTGGTGTTGCGCGTGTGGGGCTTTATTATTCCCTTTTAGCTTCCATTGTGACTAATTATTGTGATAGGAATACATAGGTAAGTTATTTTATATAGATAAAATTTCTTACTCACCTCCTATGTGGGACAAAATCCTTCACAAAATTTGTCTTTTCCACTTTTCAAAGGGAATAGGAAGAGTCTTAGTTAATCCTCTATATTAATCTAAGTCTCTTCCACTTCTTCTAAAAGAACATGATCAAATTATAGATTATACTCTTAAATTAATAATTGTATAACTTTAATCCAACAATATTCAAATTATTATTTTTTAAGCATCATATTTTGAGTTAAACTTTAAACAAATATAAATTGTGGAAAGGTGACATAGATTTTCACAAACATACACCTTCATACAATGGTGGACTAGGAAGATTTCTAATAATATGCTCTTTGCCGGGGTCAGGTGGAGTGTTTTCTTTGGCGCGCTTATTGATACCATATGGAAGCAGCGTAACGAAGTGGTGTTTAACGGGGTGGCCTCTCTTAATGCAATAGCGTTGGTAAGAAAAGCGAAACATGTGGCTATTGGGATCTCGAGATCCTGGGGACAGGTGCCCGGGATGTCTGTGTCTAGGAAGACCATGATATCTTTGATTGGATGGCCAAAACCTACCAGAGGGGTTAAACTTAACACGGATGGAAGTTTCAATGGCGGGAGACAAATTGGAGGAGGGAGTGGAATTGTAACAGATAGTAATGGTGATTGGCTCGGTGGGTTCAGTATGAGGATTTGTCATGATTCGCCGGTTATCGTGGAGATAATAGCACTTTGGGAGGGGTTGAAGATGGTCGAGAGGTTAGGATTTCATGAGGTGACCGTTGAGGTGGATTTAGGGGTGTGCATTGGGTTAGAAAACCCGCATAACCCGACCAACCCGATCACACTAACCCGCAATTATACGGGTTTGTTTTCAATTGGGTGGGTTGCGGTTTACATTTTTGAAAAAATATACACTTTTTGCGGGTTGTGGATTTTAAACTTGAACCCGCAAACCCGCATACCCGATTACCTTGTAGTATAAAAAATTAGAAAAATTTGTATTCATTTTTTTATTCAAATAATATAGTGGGGGTCATGTGCTTTCCACTCTAAATTTATTTATTCGTCCCCTTCTTTTTTAATATATTTCTGAAATCACTCAATATTTCAATAATATTTTATTTAATGAATATCTTTTTCATTTCAATTATGATATTATCTATACTCTTTGTTTAATTCATATTTTTAGTTCCCAAAATCTCATTTTATATCGTTTAATAATAAATGATGAAATGCATATGAGTATGCTAAACAATATTTTGCGTTACAATTTTCATTTGTAATATAATTTTGACTCGCCAAATGAATATGGATATAAATTCGACTTCTTTATCAAACTAAATCACCCGCAATGCACCCACAATCCGCCCAATCCAAAACTCAATGGTTTAAGTAATGTATTGGGCGGGTGCGGGTCTCATTTTTCAAAACCAGCACAAGAACGGGCGGTTTGTGGGTTGAGCATTTTTCATATAAAACCGACCCGCGCACACCCCTAGGTGGATTCATGGGAGGCGATTGATTTATTTCATAATACCGTGGATGGGAGAGGTCCTGGGGCTTTTTGGATTAGGCAAATTCGTTCGTTCTTGGATAATAATAAGGGTTATCGCTTGTGAGGCATTTATAGGGAAGCTAACCTTTGCGCAAATTGGCTGGCCAAACAAGGGTGGAAGAATAGAGATGAGTTCATGCAACTTGGGGACCCCTCCGATGGAATTTAGAGTATATTCACGAAAAATCGTATGGGGTATAAGTCGCCTAGAGCGATATATAACCATGACTTGATAAATAATTTAATAGACTAATTTTGTTTGTTTTTTCGTAACATGATCCTTTGGATCTCCGATGTAATAAAAAAAATACAATGACGCACCAACCAGTCAGCGTTAGTAAAAAAATACAATTACGGAGCCAACATTGCAAAGTTTCAACTTGTAAAAGAAATTTTTTATAATAGTTTTTAACCTCTCAACCTTTTCAAATTTAATCCGGAAGCTAACAAAAGGATGGTTTGAAAAATAATTCCTGGAATGAATAGGTGGCTATCTAGCTACTAACTTTATGATGGAAGAGTTATTTGGACATAACTAGATGAAAATCGGATGCAAGATTGAAAGGATACTAACCATTTGCCTATGAATTCAGATATTACCCAGTCAGAAAACACTATTCAATTATCTGTTTTTTATTTTTTTATCTAACAAT
Source organism: Nemophila menziesii (assembly GCA_029959085.1). Lineage (NCBI taxonomy): Eukaryota > Viridiplantae > Streptophyta > Magnoliopsida > Boraginales > Hydrophyllaceae > Nemophila > Nemophila menziesii. Next base: position 37,215,110 of record JARWIR010000001.1, read on the forward strand.
GATCAACCAACATAATGGTTATTTTAAGATACTAGACAAATACATACAAAAAACATGATGCATGTCAACTATGGAAAGAAAATTTATTACCATGTTAAAAGTTTATAAGATTGTCTTGAAATTGTTCATGGTTTACGAAACCGGATGGATGAATCGATCAATTCTTTTGGATGTTCTCAAGTGTTCTCATGCTCTCGCTGTTGAGCATTCAACCTATTACGTGTTCCATGAATAGATTGGCAAATGTTCTATCTAAATGTTTTACACGGAACCTTAGAGTTTATGTTATTGATTAACGTAAAATCCATCAACCTTTTTTGGAAAAGTGGAAAAATTTAATTTAATATAAAATATTAAATTAATTCATTTTTATTTTTTTAGAGAAATAGGAAAGTTATTTTCTTTTTGAAAAAAAAAATCTCACATAAAAGAAAAGATAGAAAAAATAATTGTTTATAATATTTTACCTATCTATTACTTCTAAAAGAACTAAAGGCTATGAATGACAAAGCCCCACGCTTGCACCACCATTCCCGCCCGGCCCGGCATATGACCGTGGGCTCGTGGGGAGTCAAAAAATGAAAATAGTAGTTAGTTTACATTAATCGAAATTATCTTTCTGGATTTTCATTTCTCTTGTTTTAAAAAAAGGTTGATTTTAATTTTTCCCTACAATTTAAAAATTCACTTCACCGTTTGTTTTTAAGAAATGGCTTTTCCGATCTCGGTTGTTGCTTCATCATTGAACGCAAAGATCTTTCGCGTTGGGCACAAAAGATTATAATCTGTCTCGAACAGTATGAACGCGGCTTCTCTATATTTGAAGATCATCCACTTATGGTGGATAATGGAATTCCTATTAAACAAGAGCATACTAGACATCTTGCCATAGAAGCCAAGTTCAAAAGAGAAAATACAATGGCTCGAGGCTGGATGTTGAACAACGTCTCGAATCTCATATTTGATCTCCTTACCAAAGAGAAATCGGCAAAGGTCATATGGGAGACTCTCGAGAAGAAATATGGGGCCGATGATTCGGGTAAGAAAAAATATGTCACTGGGAACTAGTATAACTTCAAACTTACCGATCAGAAGCCTATGACTGAACAACTTCGTGTCTACGAAAACTTATGCGCGGAGGTAATCGCCGAAGGTATGAAGATGTGTGAAGTTTTCCAAGCATACATCCTACTTGAGAAATTTCCCCATTCTTGGAGTGAATATGTAACCATCTCAGGCACAAAAAGAAAGAAATGACCCTCCAAGAACTCATCAGCCATATGCAAGTCATAGAAGCCAATCGATTCAAGGATAATCTCCCTCTTTCCCTCATCATATCTTGAAATCTAACCTTTTCTAAAGTTCTGATCAAGGTAACAAAGACAGGTTCAAAGGGAAAGGAAAAGAGCAAGGCTCAAACAAATCCAAATCTGGGAGAAACAAAAACCGTGACAACTCCAACAAACAAGGCGGGGGGTTCAAAACTTCCGGTAAGATTCATAAACCTAAGGGTGTTTGTTATTGTTGTGGGAAAGAAAGACGTAGAGTTTTCGAATGTACTCTTAGAGTCGGACAGGGTCCCAAAGTTGTCGTTAATCTGACCGAGACCGAAGAAATAATCGTCGCGGTAATGGTTGAGGTAAACTTAGTTGAGAACAAAACCAAGTGGGTCCTTGACACCGGAAAAGCCCTGTTTAAAAAACTTGAGAAAGAAAATGATGTTGAATGCGGGTATTTGGGTGACTCTTCCACCGATACGGTTCTCGAAAAAGGACAGGTTCCCCTCAAACTCACTTCTGTTAAGATTTTAGAGTTAAATGATGTTCTCTTCATCCCCTCTCTCCATAGGAACTTAGTTTTCAGAGCTCTTCTTAATAAAGTGAGACTCAAACTTGTTTTCTAGGGGGAGAAAATCGTTACCACAAAATTTATGAGTTTGTGGGGAAAGGGTATTTAAATTATGGTTTGTTTGTTTTAAACACTGTAACCCTGAATGAGAATGATTCTAATTCTACTTATGTCGTTGAGTAGTTGATACGTGGCATGGTAGATTAGGTAATTTAAATGTTGCTTCTATTAAAAGGCTTAAAAATCTTGGACTAATACCCTTTCACAGTGTGGATGACTTTGTAAAATGTCAAATATGTGTAGAGTCCAAACTTGCAAAAAAACCTTTTAATTCCATAACCACGAGAAAGACTAAACTGTTAAAATTAGTACACTCAGACTTAGCTGATTTTAAAAACTTCGCTAGTTGAGGAGGAAAACTTTACTATATAACCTTTGTAGATGACTACTCTAGGTTCACTAAAGTATCCTTCTTAAAGCTAAAGATGAGGCGGAAAAATGCATTTCTGAAATATAAAGCCAGGGTTGGAACCAACTAGACTGTTAAATCAAACGACTTAGGTCTGATAAAGGAGGCGAGTATAATTCTAATTCCCTTAAAGAGTTTTGTGAAACTAATGGAATCATCCTTGAACTTAGTGCCCCTTATATGCCCCCAACAAAATGGCATAGCTGAGAGAAAAATAGGTCCTTTAAAGAGACTATGAATGTCATGTTAATAAGTTCAGGTTTACCAACTAATATGTGAGGGAAACTATTTTGTCAGCCTGTTATATACTCAATGGGGTACCCCATAAATCCCTAAATAAGATCCCATATGAGATGTGGAAAGGCTTTCCACAAAACCTGAAATTTCTAAAAGTATGGGGGAGCCTTGCCAAAGTCGGACTACCTGATTTTAAAACAGTCACCGTTGGACCCAAAACCATAGACTCAATATTTATAGGGTATGCTCATAATAGTGTGGCTTATAGATTCTTGTCTTTAGATGATAAGTCGATTTGTGGATCTAGATATGCTGAGTTCTTTGAACACATTTTCTCTTTGAAAACTTTGAATTCTGTTTATCCTTCTGTACCTGTTGATAGCTTATCTAGTAATCTAGATCTACCTCTTTTTGATGTTTCCCCTGGCCCCTCTACTTCTATGGAGCCTAGTAGTATTCCCGAGGAAGAACCTAAGAGAAGTAAGAGGCGTAGGATCAAGTCCAGCTTTGGACCCGACTTTATCACAGCCTTCATGACCGAAGACTTTCACATTGACCTTATAAGCGAACAGGTAGTCACCTTCCTCCTCATGGAGGAAGACCCAAAAACTTATGACGATGCTTTAAAATTTATAGATGCTAGTTTTTGGAAATAGGCCATTAATAGTGAACTTAAGTCTATTAAAAGAAACCATACATGAGAATTAACCGATTTACCTAAGGGTAGCAAACCTATTAGTAGGAAATGGATTTATTTTAAAAAAATTGAAACCTGATGGTTCAATAGAAAAATTCAAAGCGAGACTTGTTATGAAGGGTTTTACCCAACAAAAAGGTTTAGACTACTTCGACACTTACTCTCCGGTGACCAAAATTGCCACTAGAAGAACTGTTATTGCTTTAGCCGTCATTCACAAACTAGTTATACATCAAATGGATGTTAAAATCGAGTTTTTTGAACAGAGATCTGGATGAAGAGATCTACTGCGCAACTTGAAGGGTGTGTGGTTCCCGGTCAAGGGGACAAAGTTTGTAAGCTAAAAAATTCTTTGTATGGTTTGTAACAGGCGCCTAAAAATGGTATGAAAAACTAGACAATAATCTCATTACAAATGGCTTTGTGGCTAACACTTATGATTTATGTGTTTACTCCAAAGTAATAGGCTCAGAGTGTGTTATCATCTATCTTTATGTAGATCACATGCTCATCTTTGGTACTTCTTAACATATCATAAATGAGACTAAATGCTTCTTGTCTTCTAGGTTTGATATGAAAGACATGGAAGAAGTTGATGTGATACTCGGGGTGAAAATCATTAGAAGCAGTAATGGTATTTCCCTGAATCAGTCTCATTACGTAGAAAGGATGCTGAAGAAATTTGACTCCATTGAGGTAACACCTGTAAAAAATCCTTATGATTCTAGTATTCATTTGTCCAAAAACTGTGGGGATGTTGTATCCCAAAATGAATATGATAATAGCATAGGCAGTGTGATGTTCTTAATGAACTACACTCGACCCGATATTGCCTATGTCGTAAGTAGACTTAGTCGATATACTCATAACCCGAGCAGCGACCACTTGGTTGCACTTCGCCGTCTATTGAAGTACTTGAGGGGTACCATTGATCTAGGCTTGCATTATAATAGCTTTTTTGCATTCCTTGAGGGATTTTGTGATGCAAACTGGATTTCTGACAATGACGAAGTAAACTCCACCAGTGGTTATGTGTTCTCCTTAGGGGGAGGTGTTGTATCTAGGCAAGAAGCTGGGTGGTTGAGGAGACTCCTATCAGATGTGCCACTTTGGGGAGAAAGTGCCACACCTGTGTGTATCCACTGTGATTCACTAGCAGTCATTGGAGTCACTCATAATAGCTCCTATAATGGGAAGAGGAGACATATTCACATCAGACATGGTTCAGTAAGATAGTTACAGAAGAATGGTGTGATAGCCTTAGAATATGTATAATCAAAGAAAAATCTAGTTGATCAGTTCACCAAAGGCCTAACCAGGAAAGTAGTCTTGGAGACGTCGAGGGGGGTGGGATTAAAACCATTAATTGGGAACATGTGACTAATGAGTCAATGTGATTTCTATCCATCCCTATGGCTCAAAACAAAATTGTCTTAAAAAAATCATAGACACTCATGGTGGTCTTATTGAGAAGGGCTTGATGAATAACGCGTACTGAGTGTTTAACTCACAACGAATTCATACCCTTTATGGTGGTCCTTTCGAGAAGGACTTGATTAATTCACGGGTAATAGTGAGACCCAAACTTCATGACAGAATGATAAAGAGACGTCCTTACCAATCTTAAATAATGAATTCCACAAGTTCATAGCCCTCTAAGGGTGGTCCTTAGAGAAGGTCCTGATGAACAAACTAAAAGGTGATGTTCAAGGGAACTATAACTTTCAGCAGGGTAGAGTATCTGTTGTGAGGGTCTAGATTGAAAACCATTAAATTTCAAGAGTAAGTTCACTTAAACGGTATTTTTTGGTTGCCTCACTTCACTACGTGTCAATTCAAATAGAAATATATTGTCACTTAAGTACAATTCACCCAAATGTTGATAGATATGGAAACATGTTCACCCTCTCTCCCAAAGACCCTGAGTGAGGAATTGTTAGGATTTATGTTATTGATTAACGTAAAATACATCATACTCTTACGGAAAAGTGAAAAAGATTCAATCTAATATGAAGTATTAAATCAATTCATTCCTATTCTTTTGGAGAAGTGGGAAAGTCACTTTTTTGTGAAGAAAAAGTCCCACTTAGGAGGAGAGATGGAAAAATAATTGCTTATAATATTTTACCCATCTACTACTTCTAAAAGAACTAAACGCTATGAAATCCAAAAAGGAAATGGCAAAGCCCCAGATGCGCGCACCACTACCACCACCACTCGCCCGACCCGGCGACGACGACGGCGTGGGTCATGGGCCCTGGGCTCGTGGTGGAGTTGGGTATTTGGGGAATAAGTTTTCTGAAGTAAATCCAGTGGTAGAAGACTAGTTCTTATAATAGTCGGTGGCAAGTCAAAACCTTTCAGCCAGATGACAAACGTCGACCAATTACGCACCAGAAGACAAGTCGTCCACCAATTACGCACCACTCAACTGTTACACAACTTGGTCAACACGGGATTGAATCAAGTCAACACAATGTCCAGATTCATTTTTGGAAATAAATACATGTAGCATATGTGTCGATGAAAACGTCAGACAATCAATTGCCAAATATGGAGGCAATCAAGGGCATTAATTGAGACGTTTTCTGACAATGACAAGGCTTTCTCCTCACCTACTCCTCTATAAATACAGCAGCTCCTCATTTGTTTTTAGCTACAAAAAACATCTGAAAAGAAAAAAACTCTACTTCTCTTCTCCCTGTAAACTAGTAGAATCCCTGTTAGAGATAAACGGTACGCCGGAATATCTTTTTAACGCCATTATATTATTTTTGTGTAACTGTTTTTTCTTTTCTGATTTTCCGTGCAAGTGTTTCAATTGTATTTCTATCTCTGTAAGAGTAAATACATCGTTTACCCCTTGAACTTTACACGTTGTGAAAGATTGCCCCCCAAAGAAATTTTTGCGACTGGATGGTTCTTAAACTATATTTTCGTGACTCGTTAGTCCTTTTGACCAAATTCCGTCCATTTTTTCCGTTAAATCCGCGATTGGGCTGCACACGCGCGTGATTTTTTTCAATAAAAAATCATTTTTCCAGAATTTGTTTATTAACCTTATTTTAATATGGGTATTTTGGGTATTTTTCATCTTCTTTAATGTGATAAGTTTGACAAAAAAAATGAAAAGACCCTTCCCCTGCAATAAAACAAAGAACCGAGTTGTTCTTCTTTGTTATGCTTTAGATCTTCTCCAATAGCATTGTTCAACCATTCGTAAAGACCATGGAAGCACTGTCGTCAGATCTAACAAGAATAAGAGAACTGCTTGCCTGAGAAAAACAAGAGAACCGTCGTTGAAGATCCTGCACTCGCCTGAGAAGAACAAGAGAACCATCGCTTCTCAACAGAAAAACGGTGGCAGGAGAAATGGAAACAGAAACACCAGCTACGGTGGTTTCTCAATCACCCCGGAGAAGAGCTGCAGCTACTTCTAGCAGGAGAAAGATTGAAATTCCATCAAACTAATGTGAAGAAGAAGTAGTAGTTGAGAAAGAGAAGATCCAAGTTTCTCAAACTCCGGCTACTAGGAGAAGGGCAGATATGGAGAGTAGTGAGTTTGTAAGGACTGGTTGTGGATGAAAATCCGAGATCTGAGGCCATTAAGATTGATTCATTTGCTGAACAAGAGAGTGAAAAATTGGAAGAAAGTGTTGAGCAAAATGTTATTTTATATTCTCTATACCCTATTTAACCATTTATATGAAGTGGTATTTACTAATAGTTGATACCTTTACTGCAGATTTGAATGAAAAGTCAATGGTATCAGAGAATGTGGAAGTTAAAGAGCAAAAGGCTAATGATATGGAGATTGATAAGAAAGGTAAAGTATGATATAAGTTCTTTGAGTTGTTGTAAAAGTAAATTTTGGCTAATTATAAACTTTGCAGAGATGAAAGATGAAATAGACTGTGAAGATTCAGGTATGTTTGAAAGTGAAAATGATGTGAAATCTGATAATTTGGAGAAGAAAGATCCAGTTTGTGATGAAGCACATGAAATTGAAATTATTATGGCCAAAGAAGTTTTGGAGAATGTTGAAGAAGATAACACTGAGGCACAAGATATTGTTATAGAACAAGTTATGGAGAATGTTTGCTGATAAAAAAAAAGTTATGGAGAATGTTGAAGAAAATGCCACATCATTGTATTTAATTATCAAAAAATACTTTGCTATTCCTAATAATATCTGTATTTAGTTAAAGTTAGCAGCAGGCTATAAAGTGGAAAGTTAGACATTTTGAGATTATTTTGCCAGATGTTTATGGTTTATGTGTGATTTTCTGGTTTTTTTCGTGCATTTTTCTGTTTTCTTCCTATTCTCTGGTATCATTATCTGATTTGCTTCTGGTTTATGGTTTGCTTGCTCCGTGTAATACATTGTCATACATTCACTATATTAAAATGATTCATATGGTAAGAATGATTGGTGGAATATGAAGATATAAATATATAAAGGTATGAAGGTTTAAAGTTTTAAAGGTTTAAAGATTTGAAGATTCGAAGATTTGAAGATTTGAATATTTGAAGTTTTGAAGCTTTGATCATGGAGAAGAAGTTTTGGAGAAGAAGATCATGGAGAAGAAGATTTAGAAATACCAATTTTGCCCCTTTAAAATGATTTTTTAAATAATTATTTCTGAAAAAATGTTTTTTTAATAAAAAAATAAAAAATTAACGGCGCGTGCGTGGCACGCTGCGACTTAACGGCAAATATGGACAGAAGATGATCACAAGGGGCATCGAGTCACAAAAACAAAAAATAGACGCATCTAGTCGCAAAAATTTCTTTGGGGGGGTAATCTGTCACTTTGTGTAAAGTTCAGGGGGTAAACTATGTATTTACTCTTTCTGTAATAGTTAGTTTACATCAATCGAAATTATCTTTCCGAATTTCTATTTCCCTTGTTTTAAAAAAAGGTGATTTTAATTTTTTTCCCTACAATAAATTGTTATGATTTATGTTAATGATTAACGTAAAATCCATCACACTCCTTTTGAGAAGTGGAAAAGATTATTTATAATATGAAGTATTAAATTAATCTATTCATATTCTTTTGTAGAAGTGGAAAAGTCATTTTTTTTGTGAAGAAAAAGCCTCACATAAGAGGAGAGATGGAAAACATAATTGCTTATAATATTTTACCCATCTACTACTTTCTAAAGAACCAAAGGCTATGAAAGCCAAAAAGGAAATGGAAAAACCCCCACACGCGCGCACCACCACCACCACCACCACCCGCACGACACCAACCTGCGACGGCGTGGGCATGGATCTGGTGGAAGAAGACTAGTTCTTATAGTAGTCGGTGACAAGTCAAAACCTTTCAGCCAGAAGACAAACGTTCATCAGTTACGCACCAGTCAATTGTTACACAACTTCAATCAAAATGTCAGACAATCAATTGTCAATTATAGAGACAATCAAGGGCATTAATTAGGACGCTTTCTGACAATGACAAGGCTTTCTTCTCACCTACTCCCCTATAATTACCACAACTCCTCATTTGTTTTTAGCTACGAAACACATCCGAAAAAAGTAAACACTCTAGTTCTCTTCTCTCTGAAAATTAGTAGAATCCATGTTAGAGATAACCGGTACCTCGGAATATCTTTTTAACGCCATTATATTATTTCCGTGTAATTGTTTTTTTCTTTTCTGATTTTCCGTGTAAATGTTTCAATTGTATTTTTATTTATGTAATAGTTAGTTTACATTAATCGAAATTATTTTTCTGGATTTCCATTTCTCTTGTTTTAAAAAACGGTGATTTTAATTTCTTTTTCCTACACATGTCCTATGTATTTTTCTGTTGAATTCAATAATAGAAATAGAGACCTGTTGGCATTCCAACCTTCCTTCTTTCTCCTTTCAGAGCCTATCCAATACGTTGAGAAAATGATGGTTTTTCCCGGATGAAACATCTGTTCTGCCCAAAATGTGAATGGGCTAGTGGATATGGATGGAATATATTGAAACAGGACCATTTTGAAGTTCCCTATGAAATGAGGCATGGAAGGGAGCCACTACGAAGAAGTTCTAGGAGTTACGAAAGAAGTTTCGAACTCATATTGGCCATGGGTTGAGAACAGAAAATTGACTTTTATCTTGGCCAGCGGCGATTTACAAACATCTAGCATTCTGTCACGCTTGGCGTGACTACTTCGAAAGTTAAATGAAATAGACCCTGTTAACTCAGTGGTAGAGTAACGCCATGTTAAGGCGTAAAAGTCATCGGTTTGAATCCAATAAGGGGATTTTGAAGATTCTTATCAAGAAAATTTGAAATTCAAATTACTTGAAAAAAAACATCTGCTAAGAATAAATTAATAATTGATAAAAATATTAAGACAAAAAATAAATAAATGAAAAGATTGGAAGAGATGCGCCTGCCCCCACATATTTGATACTTTTTCCTACAAAGAAACTCATAACACCAATTCCATTCGTAATTCCATCAAATACTATTTTCGTAACTCCAAATACCCAGATTCGTTATAGTTCCTTGTCTGATACTCCAACCGCCCCATGAGTTGGTTATTCCTAAACGCGTCATGATATCTAATAATTGTAATTGTAATGGCTTTTCATCTTCCTTCCCTAATTGAATATTCTAAAGGGATGCTTACATTTTGAGGTTGTAATTTACTCCCTCCGTTCCAAAAATAATGTCCACTTTGCTTTTCACACAGATTAAGAAACACAATTATTATCTTCTCCATTACTAAAATACTCCTAATAAAGTGTCTTGATATTTTAAATATTCATTGGAAACATAAATTTAAATATTTTAATAAGGGTAATAGTGAAAAAATGTGGAATAAAGTGTCTTGAAATTCTAAGTAGACATTATTTTTAGGATACCATTTTTAGTAAAGTGGACATTATTTTTGTGACGGAGGGAGTAGTAGTATAGATTAGTATAGTAAATATAAATTAATAGATAACACTAATTATCCTAATTAAGGTTATGACAAGTAGAATCATGAAACTAATACATTAGGGAGCATTTAACTTTTGTAAAATTTGAACATTTTATCAAAACTGGTATGGTTAAAGAAACAATCTGGAAATCAAAGAAAGGATCGTCATGTATTACGAAATGATGAAAGTGGGAAATTGGAAAGAAATAGCTGTCATATGATTTTCATAAATAGCTTGCAAATGTATTAAATGAAACAAGAATCTTACGTCAAGAAATAAAATCCTGTCTACGATTAAAGAACATGCTAGGCGCAGATCTTCGCTGCCTTCTCCCTCCTTCCCCACCCTCTGATCCCGGGGTGTAGTCGGTGAAAATTTACCTGAAATTTTTTGGCTTTAAAAAGAAATTGTATTTGTTGTAATTAATGTATCATGCAGATTTGTAACTGTCAAAGATGAGCTAGCTAAGTCAACCAAATAAATTGCATATTCTCTATATAAACAGTTGATCTCGAGCTTATGTTTCATTTAAAATCATCAAAAAAAATTGTTACACTTGAATATAAACAAGAAGGTTTATCAGACAAACCTTATACGCAGCGGATTGAAATGAAGAGTCCTGAATTTAGCCTTCTTGTATGATTGAATTGGAATGAATGAATCGCTTCTGCTATCTGGTCGTAAGTTTAATTACTAGAACTAAACTCTTTGTTTTCACCACCTAAATGTCTCAGAATAATCTATGGTGTGATATTGATTTGGAGAGAAATTTTGTACGCTTATGAACTGTCTGTGTTGTTATGATTTTGTGAGAAAGAGAGACTCTATTTATAGAGCTGGAGAGTTGGTTTATTGCCTGTAAATAAACCACTCTCCCACTTTCTCCACCTCCTCCACCATATAAGTGGGAAGTTACCTTTGATAACTTCCCTGTATGCTCATGTCTTTCCCATCATGGGTGACATGGGATAAAAATAACCTTTTATCTCTTTCATTCTCCCACTCGCACATGATGGAGTTACAATCATTACCTTTAGGTACGTGCATTCAATGCACCATACATCAATATTTCTCAAATCTTCTCATATACACATTTCTAGAATAATTCATCATACTTGACAAAATAGGTCGTGCGACCGACAAGCATACGAGCATACGTTACTAATAACCTGTTAGGGTACATAGTTGCTCAAATGAAACTTCATTCCTTACGTATCTTGTAGTACCCCAGACTAAAAATTTATTGTATCATATTCAGTAACTCTGACCCCTTTAAATTTATATCACATCGTTTATGTGATCAAAAGAGTTCACTGACATAACTTCATGTGTCTCACTATCATGTTATGGTCCAAATTGACTTACATGATCGGTACCTGCAAGCACACACTTTGATACAGAATTTTAGTCTTCCCTTTACACTTATATCCTTTTACGTTGATTAGGTTGCTTTCCCAAACATACCCCATTAGACCGAATCATTCATGATCATTGATAGTATGTTCAAAGTAGCATACACCTAATCAAAATATCAAGACATAGTCAAAAGTAATAAGGGCACAATTTTGAAGGTATCACACAATGACGAGACAGGGATCGACTCTTCACTTCCTTCTGGTCGAAAACACACGTGGTATGACACACGTGTTATGGTATTATTCATATAGCTCCAATTGTATGTCACAATTTTATAAATACCATACAGATATATAATTAGACAAGCCTCGTTGCCTAAGATGAATTCTTCGATTGATCAACCCTTCTATGAAATCAATCAAGCAACTCATATCTGGCTCTTACAGACTAAGTAGATAGTGGGATTCTACTTCGATCATAATATAAGCTTAACATGGTTCATCCATGTTTATGATCTCATCTTAACACTTAGTTAAGGCGACTATCTTAACTCAAGTTATCTTAAGGGTTCTTCACTACTATGAGTTAGTCTCATCTTTGCGCACTTCTTGTGCCAAAGGCGATTGCCCGTGTGATAGGGCCAATCTCAGTCTATAGGACATACATACTTCAAAAATTACACGCATTATAATATATATCAAACATGATATTATTAAAATAAACAGTTAAATAAACATACTAATGAAAATATATACATGAATGCACATAAACTCGCAATATTCATACATTATATCTTGCTTAATCATATAGATTTAACATATCCATAAATATATCCCTTGGGATATCCTTTGTGAATGGATCAGCAAGCATATTGCGTGTGTGTATGTATTGCAAATCAACATCCTTTTGTGCAATAATATCTCTAACAACGTTATACTTTATATCAATGTGTTTGGTCATACTGTGATACTTAGGAGCTTTCACACAAGCCTTTTCAGCTTGACTATCACAATGTATAATAACGGGACTCCCACTATCGCCTGAGAATCCTAAATGTTCATAATAACCCTTTTAACCAAAACAGCCTCTGGAACCACAGCTAAGCATGCTACAAACTCAGCTTCCATCGTGGACAAAAAATTATACAGGTTTGTTTCTTGCTACTTCAAGAAATTGCGCAATTATTCAACATGAATACATCACCTAAGGTAGATTTACCCCCATATATATCACTATCCCAAATAGCGTAATATATCCTTCTAGGTGTAATCTATTTTCTCGAAAGCAAAGGCATAATCCATAGTGCCTTTTAGATATCTCAATATCTTTTTCACAACTTTCGGATTTTCTTGTCCTGGGTTCAATTAAAATGACTAACTAAATCTACCACATAACATATGTCTGGCCTAATTCACATCATAACGTATATAAGACTATCCATGAACTAAAATATGACATTGTATACATTTTCTGTTTCTCTTCTAGAGTACTAGGACACATGTCGAGAGTTAAGTTTATTCCAATTGCTACAGGAGTGTTAATGGAATTGCACTTATTCATACTAAAGCGCTCAATTATATTCATGATTTAAGGTTCTTGAGACAAAGATAATAGTCCTCTAGACCTATCTCTACTAATCTTAACACCAAGAATATAATTTGCTTCTCCCATATATTTCATATAACATTGAGAAGCTAGCTACTCCTTATTAGCTTGAATAAACTCTTTATCATCCCCTGCTAATAGGATGTCATCTACATATAGAGATAAGATCACAAAAATTCTTGGAACATTTAACATAAACACAGTGATTTTCACTTATCATCTCAAATCCATTTGATGAAATGACTTCATGAAATCTCAAATTCCACTGTCTCGAGGCTTGATTAAGATCATATATTGATTTTAACAATCTACATACTTTATTCTCTTGATCTTTTGCCACGAAACCCGAGGGTTGTTCCATGAAAATAACCTTTTCTAAATCTCCATTTAGAAATGTAGTTTTAACATCCATTTGGTGCAACTCCAGATCGAGATGCGCCACAATAGCTAAAAATAAGACGTATTGAGGTAAATCTGACAACAGGAGAAAAAATTTCCTCAAAAACTATTCCTTCCCATTGAGTAGAGCCTTTCGCTACCAAGCGAGCTTTTTACATGTCAATGTAATTGTCAGGTTTTCCTCTTTATTTTGAGAACCCATTTATTCCCAATCGCCTTACGTCTTTTCGGGAGATTAACCAGTTCCCATACCTGGTTTTTCTTCATCGACTCCATTTCTTCTTCCATTGCTTTCTTCCATTCATTCTTAGCAGGACATGAGAATTCTTCATTAACTGATCGAGATTTTTCTTCGTCTTATGGAGTTATCATAAAGACTTCTCCTTCAATTTCAAATCGACGACGAGGAACTAAACCTCTAGCACTTCTCTTAAGTTGAGAATCCTGAGAAATAGGATTACTAGATGATGCAATGGTTTCTTCCATCTCAAGATTTAGAGGAGTGTCTGTCTCTATTTTTTGAGTATGTGTTACCTCATCAGGTGTCACATCTGTTTGCATATCATCTTCCTGAATCTCATTTAATTCACATAAAATGAAAATTCTGTCAACTTCACATTTGTTGGGAAAATCCTTCTCTAAGAATGTAACATCTCGTAACTCAATTTCAGTGAGACCCCCATCGTTATGTTCACCAATAAACACATATCCTTTAGAGTGAGATGGGTATCTAAGAAAGATACACTTCTTACCTCTTGGACCTAACTTCCCATATTTATGAGAGAGATCATGAACATAGTCTGCCGACCCTAGGGTCACAAGTAGTTCATAAGGAGTTTGATGGAACAGTCATTGTGGGTATTTGGTTAAGTATATAACTAGCAGTAGGCAAGGCATCTCCACAGATTAGCTTGTGCCATCATAGACTTAACCATTTTTAGGAGAGTTCTCACTTTTTCATCACACAGTTCTTTCAACTGATCCAATAGATATTCACGTGATTAAGGTTTTCATTTTCCTCTCTAACTGATTTTCTACTTCATTGAAATATATCATAAGAAAATTTCAATGCTACAGATGTATGAAAAATCAGGTAAACATAACCAAAACTAGTGAAATTATCTATAAAAGTGATAAAATAAAGTCCCCCTGTATATTTTGAACATTCATTGAGTCACAGATGTCTACATGAATTACTTGCAATGGGTACTCGACTCGTTTAGCTTTTTCAAAAAATGGTTTCCCTTTGCTTTATCTGCTAGACAATTTTCATAAGTTGGCAAGTTGACTCTAGTCAATGAACCCAAAAAGTTCGCCTTAGCCAACAAATTCATACGGTCTTCTCCAATATGAACTAGTCTAGCATTCCATACTTTTCTTCTACGTTAAAATTATTAGAAGAAGTATTAGTAGAAAAGCAACTACTTACATAATAACTATTAAATGAGTTATCATCATCTAGTACTACTAAAACATGAGAAATAAAACCAAAATCTTAAAACTTAGCGTCATAATAGATGTCTACTTAATTGTTATGAAAATGCATATTAAAACTTAATCCTAGAAGAACAATGACCAAGACTAAATTCCTTCGAATTTCAAGTGTGTAGAGTGCATTATGCAGTTATAAGGTTTGATCATCTCGCAAGTTCAACTTGCAAGTGTCAAATCTATTGACTTCAACCTTGTTGTTGTCTCCTAACTAATATTCATCACATTTTCTCTGAAATTAGATGGTACTCTACATATGCCTCTTGGTCTTAGGCTACATGGTCTGTCACTTCTGAATCCACAATCCACAAAGGATTAGAATCAACTAGCAAACAGTACTGGTAACATATGTAAAGTTATATGAAGTAAATGATATTTCTATCTTTATCCTCACTCGCGAGCGAAGTGACCTATCTTGTCACAATTATAGCATTTTACTTTACTCTCTTCTTTCTTAAAAAAAACGTTGTTACCACCATTCTTGTTCTTCTTGGAAGCATGCTCATTTTCGTTTCTCTTCCCATTGTTCATGCACTTAATGCCAGAACCTTTGTGGGAACTTGACTCAGCAATATAAATGTCTGATCCTGAGACTTAATTGTATCAAGACGTTCATCTTCCAACGTCACATGATGAGCAACATCATAAAAGGTTATGATATGGTCCTTTTGAGTCAAGTTTATCTTCAAATACTCCCACTTATTTGAAAGAGATTGGATCACAGCTTGAACCTGATGTTTATCAGCAAGGTTATGACCTGCAGTCCAAGTTCCCTAATCATATTAGACATCTCCCAAAGATGTTTGGTTTGATTAGGCTTTCTCTTGTAAGTGTCAAACTTAATTATCAATTGACTCAACTTAGTCATAGTTGTATCCTTGTACTTTTCATTAAGAGCGTACCACATCTCGTGAGCAGTGGGGTATTATTGACACTCATGGACAAGATCGTCATACATGGAGCTTATCAAGATGCCTCTTGCAGTGGAATATCTCTCTTTCCACTTCTCATAAGCCTCCATGCCCCTTTTATTTTTAGCTGTGATGCCTTCCTTAGGCTGAGTCATGACATTGTTAATAACCTCAAGAATTCTTGTTCCCTCGGAACATAATGTATTTTAAGTTTACCAGGGTATAGTTCTCACCATTCATTATGTCTCCTTTGAGATCATCAATGACGGTTGTCATTTTCTTATAAAGTAAGAGATTTTTCATTAGTATAAATACAATTATTTAACTACCCAATGCTATTAATGCAAATAGAATGAATAAGAAAGATAACAAAATGAGTGATAAAGAAAGTTCACTATGTTCCCAATCATGAACCACCATATTTTGTTTGTCTTAATGATTCAATCAATTTCATTAACTGCAAAAAATAAGTTCTCCAAGAACTCCCACTTACTCTAACATAACTAGAGTGAAAATGTATGAATATAAACAACTAATAACATAAAAAAAACAAAGAAACTAGTTGAATTCATACATAAATGAAATACATGTTCAATAAAGCAATAACTTAATCAAAGCAACTAATGCAACTCCTAACAAACAGGGATTAAAAAAAATTTGGAAAAACAAACCACTAAGCAAACTACCTATTACAAGTCCTAACTAGCATACGCCTTTCATATCCAAAACCTTAATTTAGGAATTGACTGCTCAAAGTTCACTTCCTCATAGAGTCTAATTGGAAAATAATTATCAATACTAGTAGTTCGATAATGCATTCCACAGTTGCACTGATCCGACCTAGTGGAACTATTATAGTGCCTCCACAAGTGAGATTCAGTCAAAGCGTAGACTAGCCACTCATATGTAGCTTGTCTCCCATGAACATAGTTCTCCGGAAAATCATACTCCCATAAGATTTCGATATCCCTCTTCATCTCTCTTGGTAGAGATTTGTAAAGAACTTCAACCTTATGTCCTTCACATATGATATCACCCCAATTTATGACATCCTGAATCAACCTATTGACAATTGCCACATGTTGCACTAGGGTGTGATGAGGTTTCTTCTTATAACGGAGTGCTTTGATACTATTTCTCAAAGACTGTTTTTCTTTCGGTGTCCTTGCAACTTTTGGTCTATGGATCTCTGATGATCCATTAGGATTTCTTACGTTCCTGTTGAGCCATCTGTACACAGTCAGTTGCTCAAGCCTTGCTGCTCGTGATCCCCTGGATCGTGTCAACACCATTTTTCTACATATAGAAAAAATTAAGAACGATAAAAATAATACACCAAAATTGATATAGGAAACAAGAAAAAATAATAATAGTATCTTTCCAGAAACTCTATTCATTAACAATAACTTAAGATAGTAAAACTGGTAAGGCTACTAGTCATTTAACTAGGTGGTCTGGGTTCGAATCACTTCACATGCATTTCGATTTTCTTAAAAAATAAGTCCGAAAAATATTTAAAAAAAATAAATGCGACGGCCCAAACTCTAAGTCCGAAATTCAGTCAAAAATAAGTTAATGAAAATCGGCCCAAAAGAGATACTTGCGGCCCAAACAAACTTAATATAGCCAAAATTAGTCTAAAACAAAATAATAAATACAAGACCCAAACAAAAATTAATCCACGGGCCTACTAATATGCGCTAAAATTAAATCAGATATGGGCTGACCTAATATCTAGGAATAAGGGCTAAAAACATAATCATGGCCCAACAAGAAAATAAATTATTATCAAACTAATAAACAAATTCATATCTCCTTTCGTCAAAAACAAAAAAAATTCCTTTTCAACAGAAAAATTAATGCAATTTTTTTTTTTTAATTCATATATCCAATTGGTAACATGCTCTGATACCAATTGTTACACTTGAATATAAACAAGAAGGTTTATCAGACAAACCTTATACGCAGCGGATTGAAATGAAGAGTCCTGAATTTAGCCTTTCTTGTATGATTGAATTGGAATGAATGAATCGCTTCTGCTATCTGGTTGTAAGTTTAATTACTAGAACTAAACTCTTTGTTTTCACCACCTAAATGTCTCAGAATAATCTATGGTGTGATATTGATTTGGAGAGAAATTTTGTACGCTTATGAACTGTCTGTGTTGTTATGATTTTGTGAGAAAGAGAGGCTCTATTTATAGAGCTGGAGAGTTGGTTTATTGCCTGTAAATAAACCACTCTCCCACTTTCGCCACCTCCTCCACCATATAAGTGGGAAGTTATCTTTGATAACTTCCCTGTATGCTCATGTCTTTCCCATCATGGGTGACATGGGATAAAAATAACCTTTTATCTCTTTCAAAAATAAAGAAATTCAAGAAGTCCAGCTACCATGTCTTTTCTTCGTCATTCTCTCATGACAATTTTCTTTTTCCTTTTCGTTTTCGGCCAAACTATCATGGCTACTGAAATATGGAAATTCAATTTGAATGCAACAATAAATGGCCCTTCAGCAGATCAAGCATGGCCTCTTGTGGCCGATTATTGCAACCTTTACAAAATATTTCCAACTGATGTATCATTTTGTGTCAATACAACATTACCATCACCATCAGTTGGCCAATTTCGATTCTCTGCTTCAAAAGTGCCAAATGCCAACTCGACGATTGTCCTTTGGGCAAGAGAAGAGTTGGTGAGACTAAATATAACTACACTTTCTTTAACCTATTCAGTCCGAGAAAATAATTGGGGAGCTCATAAACTTATTGGAAGGATGCAAATACTGCCCATTGGTGGTAATTCTTGCACATTTAAGTGGTCATTTATAGCTGAACCTGTTGATGGAACCACTAAAGAAGGTTTTCTTGCTCTGCTCAACACGAATCTTCCAATTATAGTGGCGAAAATTGAGAGCTTTTTTTAGTCCAATACGTAAGTTGTAAACGGATAAGTCCACTTCTTTTGCTTTTGTGTTTTTTCTGTACTTGTATCGTTTGTATAAGTCCTTTTATTTTCTTTGATATGGTATATATAATTAATGGATTTGTGTTCGTGAAAGTCAATAGTGTTGTTGTATTATTAAACATGTTGGGTTGATGGTGTTGATTAGGGGTGAGCACGGGTCGGGATTATCCCTGGTGGGGTCTAGGGTAAAGGTATAGTAAATTTGGAGAGTGGTAAAAGTTACCGGGTTAACCCGTGTTAATGGTAAGATAAAATTTACCACGGGTTTAAGACGGGTTACCCGGGTTTTATCCTTGGTAAAATTTACTATCTTATCACAATTAAAAGTCCAAAAAGAAAACTAAATAAAGTTTAAGGACCATTTCGCAATTAAAAAAACTTTTGTTATTTAAAATAAAATACAGAGCATACAAGTTCTTCAACCAAAACGAAATACAACTTTGTTAATCAATCAAAAAGAATCTAACTCAACTCAAATCAAATAAAATTACAACTTGATACAAAGTTCAAATAGATAAATGATACTAAACATGAGCAAAACATATTCTTCATCTTTAAACCAGCATCCTACCGATCGGGATTAGTTATATTAGACCAGTGCATCACTATAATCATCTAAACTTACAAGTTTAGCAATAAGAACAAGAGCATGTTCCTTACGCCTCAGATTATTAAAAAAATAATCATCATAGGCATTTGAATGTTTTTTTAGTTGGTTTATCATCATTGGTCTCATATTAAATAATCATCATTAGCCTCAGAATCTGGTGAAAAATCATTCCGGGTTCACCGGGTAGCCAACTCAACTTCATTTCAAGTGTTAGGAACAAGTGAGTAACTAAAACATTGTAGCTGCCAACAACATGTTATACACTGATATAAAATGAAGGAAGTGATTTCCCAGTAGTTTCTGAGGAATTCTCCGGGCCCGAGTTCATATCAAAAGTTCATGTCACGTAATAAAAAAATTCCAAAATAGTAACTTCACATGTTTAGAAAACCGTTATTAAGTAAGTATAAGAGAATAAACGCACAAAAATATAACCTCAAGTTCCTCAATGTATTCTTTCGAAGCTTCAAGAGAGATCGGTGTTTGATCCCTTAACCAGTTTTGTGTGCAAATAAGCGCCTCAACTGTGTTAGGATTCAAACAACTTCGAAAGGTATCAAGAACTCTCCCCCCCACAGTGCTGAAGGCATATTCAGAGGCAACAGTAGAACCCAGAATTGCCAAAATATCACGG
The DNA here is from genome assembly GCA_029959085.1 of Nemophila menziesii. Taxonomy (NCBI): domain Eukaryota; kingdom Viridiplantae; phylum Streptophyta; class Magnoliopsida; order Boraginales; family Hydrophyllaceae; genus Nemophila; species Nemophila menziesii. Next base: position 37,235,261 of record JARWIR010000001.1, read on the forward strand.
GCCATTAAAGATAACACAGTGAATCGTTCTGAATTACCCTTCCACTAGTTCAGTACATCGAAATCTTTACAGATGGGATCCATATCCTCTAGAATGTACTTATCTAATTCTGTTTCACACATATTACTTTGTGTAGCATCACGAAAAGTTTGAAACTGATCAACAATGAATTTACTAGGATCAAATGGTGGAGCTGGAGCATTGATGGTAGAAGAAGAGGCTTCTATGATAACCGGTTTGGCTATATTTTTATAACTTTCAAACACTTCGATCAAAGCCAACTTAATTTTATTGATTAAATCTAAAGCTAAAATTCCAAACATCTGTGATAACCAAAACTGAAGATAAGACACCTTCTTTCTCTAGGACTATTTTCATATAAAGCAACATATTCATATTAGACTTCAAACCCCAATATTATTCAAACTATAGTTTCATTCTACCAAACATCTCATCTATTATAGAACCGTCACCCGAGCCAAGAACACGAATGACATGATACAACACTAAAATCTCATCAAAATGGTTATTTTAAGTTACAAAGAGTGTACCCGAAAAAACGCTTAGTAGCCTTATAATATAATTTAAGGAACTGAACCAAAAAACCTATCAATTTCCCAATCTGAAGCATTTGGCATTCCCCGATCTAATTCATTTACATACATAGTGAATTTCTAGTCCTCTTCGAACATTTTCATAAAAGCTCTCTCATTCTTTTCAGCCCCATCAAGCATCATATAAGTAGAGTTCCACCTGGTTTGGACATCAAGACAAACTACACTTTTCGAGGTAATTTCACAAGCGAGAATAAATCGTTTAAATGAAGCATATCGCGAAGGAGATAATCAAACATAACAGACAACATCACGTATCTTAACAAGTGAAGGACCAACTTTAGTCAACCCCTCTTTAACAATCAAATTCAAGATATGAGCACAACATCTAATATGTAAGTAATTGTTGTGACATATCATAGTATCGACCCAAATTGTGGACTTAGACTTATCTTGCAAATAATCTATAGCAACACTATTACTACTAGCATTATAAATAGTAAGTGTTAAAATACGATCAATTCCCCAATCTTTTAACACTAGTTCAATTTATTTTCCTACCGTTTCACCATTGTGGTTTTCTATCATGGCAAAACTAAGAATTCATTTCTGGAGACCCGGCTTATCATCAACAAAATATCTAGTTACACACATATAAGTAAGATTTTGTATAGAAGTCCATGTATCAGTGGTTAAGTGAAGAACCCATTTGGGATTGATTATTTTAGAGTCAAAAGCGCTTTTCTGTTAAAATTATTAAAAAAATATTTTGATATCTAAAATCACTTTAAGTGATTATTTTAATAATCACATATCTAGTGTTTTTTCGAAAAGTGATTTTAAAGGTCTGAAGTATTTTTATGGATCTAAAATCACATCAAGTGGTTATTTTAAAAAACAATCCCAAACGGGCACTAACTCTTTCACCCTTTACGAATTTTTTCATCAAGTTTTTTTGTTCGAAATAAATCTTCATCACATCCCTAGCTACAGTCCATCTAGAAGGAATCCTAAACACGGGTTGCAAAGCAATAGTTCTTGAACCCATTACCTTCTACTATCCTACAAGCATGTTCATCTACAATTACCATATCAGCTCTGGCCCTCCTAGCAGCCTCTACTGAAAACACAGAAGTTTGTAAACCACCACCCTCGCCATTCAAATCATCAGGTTTATAGCCAAGCTAAGATTGACCAGGCTCCGGGGCATTAAAGGGGTAAATTGGGCACTTACCATTCATGTGTTCATTCATGTTATTTGTCCCATGATTAGTAGAACTAGCAACATATTCTATCCCACAATACTTACACTTACCATATCTGTCCAAACATTTTGATTTTGTCGGAGGGGGAGTCTTAAGTTTTTTTATAGGTCTTTTTTTAGGGTTAGAAGGTACATCAATTAGATCAATTACAGTTTGAGATAGTGGTGTACCTTGAGTGATATTATCAAGCCCAATAACAGTTTCATTATTTCGTGTCATTGATAATATCTGCAATATTAAAACAACCAAATGAATTAGTCCCATCTTTAAAAAAACCATTAAACAAATCTTAGAAACTTTAAAAGAAACAAAATAAAATAAATAATTCTCCATGAACTACAACACATATACATAGATCAACTTGAATTGATTAGGTGACACTACCGTATACGACAACTATATATATATATATATCAAACATGCAATCATGCTTTTTAGAAAAATGATTTTCTATTTTTTTCTTTAATTTACTGTTAAAATTCAATTGTTGCTCTATAATCTTTAATTTTAATAAAAATTGTTAAAAAAATAGAAAAAGATTAATCAGATTAATATTAAAATACTTAACCATATTAAATTCAAAAAAAAAGACTAATTATTATTCATAGAAATTCATCATCTATAATTAAGAAATAAAAAAGACACTAACACAAAAAACAAACAACTGTGATTAAAAAATCAAATTAATTTCTAGATACTATGCATTTAAACAAATTAATTAAATCAAATTAATTAAATCACTGAGTAAAAAAATAGTTTGAAGAAATCCAATCAAATTAATTGTAGTTTCTTCATTTCTCCAAATCACAACAAATTTTATACCGCATGGTTGTTTGATATAGATAGTCAAAGTGGAACGTTTTTTTTTAGTCGAAAGAAGCATATATTAAAAACTTCAAATATTACAAGTCACCCTATATATCCCTAGTGGATCAAAGTCTCTAGCCAAAATTCTAACTAATTGAGAAGGTGGAAACGATGTCCAAAGGCTAAACAAGGCACCTTTAAGCACTTGTTTAGCCACCCAAAAGGAGATTTTAATTTTAAACTTAATTTTACACAAGAGAATGTATCTAACTAAGTTCAAAATATTACAAAACACTTTACTTCCAAAAGACACTTGATTAACTAGTAGTAAGCTATCATTTTCTATTTCAACCGAGCCTTGAGGAAATTTAGAAGCCATCTCACAAGCTTGAATCATTCCCCTTGCCTCTGCTTCTATAGATGAGTTAGCTTTTATCCTTTGCGCAAATCCATCCACCAAATTACCTGCAGAATTAAGAATAATACAAGCATAAGAGGCCTTGTTAGATTTTTATCAAAAGTAGCATCACAATTGATTTTAAAATAACCAGATGAAGGTGGAATCCACTTCTATACATCTATACATACATCTATACATACACTGATACACACATACATATTTGTATATTCAGTAATTAAACAACATAAAGCTTATAATTACTAAAAATTAGAAAAATAAAAGAGATAAAGAGAGAAATGAATACCTGAAGAAGGGGGATAATACACCATTTTCAAACTTTGTCACAATACATACTATCAAAAAGCAAAAAATCAGAACACACCCACTATAACATCACATTAGAAATGGCTTTTAGAGGCCAAGATTGGACATAAATTTTTGATTTGAGCCTAGCGTTTAATGAATGCAACCAGGTTCAACCACCAAAGATGGGAGCAATAATGGCAAGCCACAGATTTATACAAAAGTGTCTATGAAAGATGTAAAAAAACCAACAAATCATGGACATTTTGTTACGGATTTGATGTGAAAAAATAGGAAGAGGTGGAAAGATAACTAGGGTTTCAGACAAAAAGATATGAAGAAGCGTATTAGTAAGTTTTCAAAGGATTTGTCTTATTTCGGTGAATGAAAATGGCCAAAGGACAAAAACATGAGTATATATTAATTTTCTTTTAATGAATATTGTACGGGGTAAACCCGGGTTTCAATAAAATTTCAACCCGTAATAAATTAAAACCTAACCCAATTTGAATGTTATGTTATGATATATTTTGGGCAGAGACAAAAATTAACACTTTTTGGGCTCATCCCTAGTGTTGGTTACAAAAGTTGTAATGTTTGGAATTATAGTAGAATTACTGTCGATTATATAGGCATTTAATTCAGACTGCTTTATACTATATTTTATTATCATCGTTAACAATATTGAGAGCTTATTTTAATCGCGACTTGTAGACGAGTCCACAATCCATTTATGTACTTGCTTTTTTTAAATAATTATTACTTATATTTTATTTATTTCCACGAAGTATTACTCCCTCCCGTTTTTTTAATTTTAGTTTTTATATGTAAATTTAAAAAACTTATTACGACATTATATTTATTATAATCTATTTATTTAATACTTAATAAAATATTTTAATATTTTAAATATTACTTAAAAATATAATATTTAATATTTTAATAAAGATAAAAAATATAAAGAGTTAAAAAATATTTTGATTTTTTAAAATGAATAAGTATTTGAGGACAAAGTAATTTTAACAAGGTGGACTTAAAGTAATTTAATGCCCAATAAATTAGAGTACTACTTGTCACCCTTCAGTCTGTCAAACGAAATGGTTCTTATCGGGTTTGTGATCGAACCGGACCACCAGTTTGGATACCGGTTCGAACCGGTCGACTACTATAGTACCTCGAGCCGAACCAGCCCAGTTTAGCTTAAATCGATTCACATTTATATAATAAAAAATAAGTCCATTAAGAACCTAGCCCGTTAAGATCATACCATTAAAGACCGATAATGCTAATGGTTAAGCCTGCTAGGAAATCCATTAAACAAAACCAGAAAGAAACTCTACTATACCCATTAAGAACCTATAACTAGGGATGGCAATGGTTACGGTTAAAACCCGAAACCGATGATAACCGAACCGATTAAAAACCGAATTATATAACCGTGGTTAAAACCATTAGGTTATGGTTTTGAAAAGTGTAACCGATGGTTAAAACCGTTAGGTTATGGTTTTTGATAAAAATAAAACCGAAAAAACGAAAACCGTTTATTATCATATATATTTTCAAATTTTATAATAACTTAGGTTAAATTAGATATATTGAAATTCTAAAAGCAAAATCAAAATATTAGATTTAACCAAATAAATAATAAATATGCGATTTAATCAAATGTCAACACATTTTTTTTTATAAACCTTATAGTTTTCTTTCATATGTGTGGTTTTATTTTATGAAATATAATATATTTATGAAATTATCATTTGAATATGGTTAAAAACCGCAAAACCGTTTAAAAAACCGAAACCGAACAATACGGTTATGGTTTTAAAAAATGAAACCGATGGTTAAAACCGTTAGAATATGGTTTTTAATTATAAAAACGGTTATGGTTATGGTTTTTGGAATTTTTGCAAAAAACCGATCCGTTGCCATCCCTACCTATAACCGTCCAAAGACCATCAAAAGTAAAACAAATCTAACAAGCCATTAACATTAGTTCTATACGAGAATCATTAACCAAGGTACCGAACACATTGGGTCTTCATTACACTCCCAGAGCCTTTTCATTACTCCATATCTCTCCTTTACCATTATTTTCCTATCAAAAATATAAAAAAGAATTTCTTTAATTCTTTGATGGATTACTTTAATCCTTTGATGGGTTTCTTATTCGTGTGATGGATTTCTAATTCTCGATAGTTTTTCTAATCTTCTGATAGTATATTCTAATCTTCTTGATGACTTCCTAATCTTCTGACGGTATTCTCCTAATAGATTTCTTCAATTGGGAATTATGTTTTCCTATAATATTTAATCATTTGGTTTTGGTATTGATTATTCCCTCTTAAACTGATGGCCTTTTTTCTTGTTTATCCCACATCAACTGTCGAAATCCAATGTTAGAGGCAATTTTTTGGTGAGTTTTTTATTTATTCTGAGATGGACTTGATTAATATATTACATGTTATAGTAGTGTTGTTTTAATGGTTTTATTGTTGTTGCGTGTATTGAAAGTGAGTGAATGGATATACGGGAAGCATTGATAATCTATTTATGGTTGATTCAATTTGTTGAGGTTGGAAAGCTCTGCTCAGAATCTGAAAATCAATGGTTTTATTTTTTTGTAGTTAATTGTAAGATTTTTTCAATGTTAGTGGCTTTAAAAATCCGTGATTGACAAGTTTTTTGCATGTAATTCCTCTCTAAAATTGAAGCTTTGTGCCTTATAATAGTAAATTTATCCCCGAACCTTTTGAAATTGATTAAGAAATAATATGAAAAATTGTTATGATTTGCAATTTAGTCCCTTTAAACTCATATTTGTATCTAAGTCCCTACACTTTAAAAAATAATGAATAAAAATGATAAAAACTGCAAAACTTTGCAACTTTGGCCCTTATACTCTCAAAAATGAAGAATTGGACTCAATATTTATGAAATATGCATTTTGTGATGTTTTGGGAAAAAACTTAAAATTACGAGTATTTTTTGTGTTATTTAACTCCAAAATATCCCATATTTGCATCTAAGTCCCTATACTTTCGAAAATAATGAATAAAAATTCTAAAAATTGAAAATATTTACAACTCTAGCCCTTATATTCTAAAAAATGAAGAATTGGACTTAATAATTATGAAAATGATGAGCATGATTGGGACAACGTTGGAGTGGGTGGTCTAGTTACAAGATTGGATTAAAGCAGACGCGCGAACTCAGGATCAATTAGACGCGTTACCCGACAAAGAGTACACCTGTTTCAACTATTTGAGTTAAATTGACTGTTCTGGACCTTCGAACTCTTCAACTCCCTCATACGAACCCAATGCAGACAAATGGTGAGCAATCTTATAAACTCAACTCGTTCAATTTAGATGTTATTTTTATAAAATCATACTAACACTTTTAGAAAGTCTATTCAAAGAACTACATGGTGGTTTAATCCTTTCTGGGTATGCATTTTATGCTACCTATAGAAATGTACATTGGCAACCTAAATTCAATGGGCCTAGTCACTCCCTTAACCCCACCCCGTTCCACTTTTTGAATGTAATTATGTAACTATGTTAAATAATTTATTTCGGTTCATTAAGTAGAAATTGTAATAAATTCTCTTTTTTTTTGTTCCACTTTACATTTTTTGACTGTCTCGATCCAATCACTAAAGATAAATCAAGATCTAGTTATTGTGAAATGGTTAAACAACTTAAAAATAATCTAATGAACATCTTAAACAGTCTCTAACAGTCTCAAATCAGTCTCATAACAGTCTCCAAATTAATATCTAAACAGTTTTAAAACAAGTTCTCTAAAATTGGTTGGCTAACCAATAAGAACCTATTACTTGAACAGGTTAGAGAACCAGTCCAGTTTCAAACCGGAACCAAAATGATCACTAGTCTCCTATAAATACCCGGCTTTACTCTATTGCCCTAAGGACCGAACCTAAACCATTCTGGTAAGAAAGAGACCTGATTCCAAAACAAAACGTTAGGGGAGAAAACAATTAAAAATTAGATCGAACCAGCCCGGTGGGTCCGATTGCCAGGCTGAGTCACCATACGACACCATACAAACTCAAGACTAAAACTCATGTTGCAAAATTATAAACTTTAAGAATTATAGCCTCATACACAACCTTTAATTACCCATACATATGTGATACGTACTTCCATAACAACAACAGCCACACTAAGTAATGTTTTGCATTAGTTACTTCAAATTCTTTAATAGTTTAATGCCATTGATTCTGTAATCCTCAACTTTAGCTTGATAAGCTTCAAGACCATATTTTTGGCAATGCAAATCTAGTCTTCTGTTCTGACTTTCCCTCCATGTATTCTACTCTCTTACATTAATGTGACAATTGTTCCAATTAGCGATGACAACGTTTTGATTTTTTACAAAAATATCAAAAATCATAACCATAGTCATTTATTTTATCAAAAACAATAACCTAACAGTTTTAACCATCGGTTATATTTTTCAAAACCATAACTCCACCATTAGGTTTAAGTTGTTTGAACGATTTTGCAATATGTAATGATAACCAAATGATAATTCAATAAATATATTAATTTTCATAAGATAAGACAACACATACAAAAAAAAATTTCCAAGGTATATATAAAATTTTGTTGGTGTTTGATTAAATTACATATTTATTATTTAGTTAATTAAATTTATTATTTGGATTTTTGTTATCGAATTTCAGTATACCTTTTTACCTAGACTATTATAGTATTTAAATTTATATGATAATAAACGTTTTTCGGTTATTCAGTTTTATTTTTATCTAAAACCATATCTTAACGGTGTTAACAATCGGTTACACTTTTCAAAACCATAACCTAATGTTTTAACCATGGTTATATAATTTAGTTTTCAATCTATTCCATTATCACCGGATTCGATATTTAACCGTAACTATTGCCATCCCTACCGTCAATTAAAAAAATTTGACCTCCAATTTTTTTATGAAATTTATTTCAATCGTCATTATTTAAACTAATTTCTCGATGATTATTCATAATCTGTCTTTAAAAAAATATCAACAATGACGATAATGATGGTGGAGGTGGAAGGAACGGTGGTCTGTTTCATTAAGATTTTAAACCACGTTTGATTCATTCAGACATTGTCTCTTAATAGAATAAGTTATATTCAGCTGTTATTTAGCAGTAAGTACTTATCACTTAAAAAAAATCAAATGACGCCTAAAATTCGTCTCCAAGTCTAAAATTCATACCCTAAACCTTTTTCAAACTAAAAATTAAAAAAATATTGTAACCTTTTCAAAATATCTTTAATTGAAGTATCGTTTTGTATTACTCACCCGTTCTTAAAAAAGGTTGTCACTTATATAAAAAATAGTTGTTCAAGGTTGTTATTTTAAAAAATCAAGACACTTTTTTTATACTATTTTTTTATACTACTTTTACCCCTAATTAAATATTCTAATATATGTTCCTAATAAATATTTAAGATATCAAAACACTTTGTGAAAGACAATTTTTTTCATACATGAGAGGCTAAACGAAGCCGTTAAGAATAAGAGATTACATCAAGAACAAAAAGAGCTTATTAGCTAACTAGTACAACCCTATTAGTTGCACATCCACTTCTATCTCTTGTAATCAATCTCCAAAGAAAGTCTGGTGGATCACTAAGCACCACTGGTTGATTATGTGTTGATGCTCCTTCTCGTGCTAATCTATCGGCACAAAAATTAGCTTCACGATATATCTGAACCAGCTCAACATTCGGGAATTTGCGTAACAATGCACAACACTCTCTTGCTATCGAAACATAAGGACTACCTAAGCTCCCACCTCCCTTCACTAACGCATGGAGCTTCCCCGAGTCCATCTCTAACTGAGTAGAGCTCCCACCGCCCTTCACTAGCGCATGGAGCTCCTCCGAATTTGTTTCAATAACCAATTCATTATAGCCACTTGTGCAAGCCCATTTTAGACCAAAGTGTAATGCAGATAGTTCCGAAACAAAAGGAGAAACAATATTACAAGAACCCATGAATCCCGCAATATACGCACCATATCTATCTCTTAAAATACCTCCAATTCCAGCTATTCGTTTAAGTTTATTGAAGCATCCATCAATATTTAATTTCATGCCCTTATCCGGCTTAGTCCATTTTACCATAACGTTGCTAGCTAATTTAACTAATCCACCATCAAGTGACTTACCCCATGCAAGAATGAAGCTACTCGCTAGGGATAAAATTTCACGCTTAAGCTCTACTATATGCGGTATTTCTTGCCCCTCATTGAAGATAATTGCATTTTGTTTTACCCAGATTGTCCATAGCATTGCTACAAACACAAAGGGCCATTCCAAGCCGTGAAAGACATTTTAGTAATCACAAGAATAACAAATGACATTTCTTAATTTGTGTGAAAAAACAAATATAACCATCTATTTTTTTTTTTTAATACATGAGAGAGCCACTTTGGACTCGAAGTATATGACTCCAATGAGATTCGATTCCAGGACCTCTTGATCTCTGCGGAGTAACCTAACCACTAGACCAACTATCGATCTCAATATAACCATCTTTTACAAACGAAGGGAGTAATATATATACGACATTACCACCATCCGTTGGGTCAATTTCAATACTGTCTCAAAGGCATCATCACCATCAAATGACAACACAAGGATTGTCCTTTGGGCGAAGAGGAGCTGGTTGCACTGACTATTAATACATGTTCTCTAACCTATGAGTCCTATATAAAAACCGGAACGCATTATCTTGTTGGAACTATGCAAGTAGGCCGATTGGTTATAAATCTGTCACATTTATTTTAAGTGGTCATTTATAGCTGATACTATTCATGAATTCACTAAAAAAGCCTTTCTTGATATACTTAACTCGTTTCTTGAAATCATGGTAGAGGAAATGGAGAACTTCTTAAAATCCAAGTTGTTGTAAACCGAGTCCACTAATATTGCTTTTTGAATTTGTCTTTTCTGTTTTTTTCCTTTATACGCTTTTACTGTGATTGTGTTTGTGAAACTCATTATTATTGTATGATTAAATATAATGGTGTGGGCAGTGCATTCAAAGTTATCAGAATAAGTTGAGTGGTCCACTCTAAATTACTATGATATTTTGAAATTGAACATTATCTTAATCTGACTGTTCGACAATAGAATTACAAGATCTTTGGTGAGAATTCTAAAATAAGAGACTTCTGCCTAATCTGCGTTGTGTATTTAGTATCTATTTCGAATAACGTTTAGTATTCTGCTATAGTGCCTTGTGTATTGCTGCGTCATTTTTATTAGTGTTGCATTTTAATACTCGTTTCTAATAATCCTTTAATAACTTGTTTTTTGATAGCCTCTATATAATGAGTTGATCTTAATATAACGTTTCATACAAAATCGTCCAAATAAAAAGGCAAAAAGAGTTCAAGAAACTTACAATGTCTTTTCTTCGTCATTTTTGTATCACAATTCTATTTTTCTTTCTTCTTTCAAGCCAAATTATAATGGCTACTGATTGGGAATACGAATTAAATGCAACGATCAATGGTCCTTCGTCAGCTGAATTATGGCCTTTCGTGGCTGATTATTGCAACGTTTTCAGAATATTTCCTACTGAAATATCCTTTTGTGTCAATACAGAGTTAACATCACCAGCAGTTGGCCAATTTCGTTACTCTGCCACGAAGGCACCATCACCATCCAATGCCAACACGATGATTGTACTTTGGGCCTATGAGGAGTTGCTAGAAGTAAATATAAGTGCACGTTCTCTAACTTATTCAATCCTGAATAACAATAGGGGAATCACAAGCCTTTTTGGAAATATGCAAATATTGCCAATTGATAATAATTCGTGCATATTTAAATGGTCACTTACAGTTGGTCCTGTGGGTGGATCCACTTATGAAGCTTTTTTTGGTTTCCTTAACACTCTTCTTGCTGGTATCGTGGAGAAAATGGAGGGTTTATTCGATTGATCCAATTACAAATTTGTAAATGAAGTCCGTTTCCATTGCAAGCGTTTACGTTTGTTATTTCTTTTGTTTGGTAAGCAGTTTCATCAAAATGTATTCCGTATCTAGAACCAAAAAATTTAAGATAATATCTATCTAGTTACTGTTATTGAGTAACAAATAAAATTCTACTATACTTCATGAAAATATGATAAAAATAAAAGTAAATAAATTAGAAAAAAATATACAATTTAATCTCCTTAGTAGTTGCCTCCCTTGGAGGTGTTTCAACTCTCATAACAATATTATTTCTCATTTGTCATATGTGTTAAATTGTAACGGTATTTTTTTACTCCAATAATACTGAAATTTAAGCTTCTTGAGCTATTTAAGTGAGATCAATATAGTATTTATTTCCTTCTTCATGCATAGTCACTTTCTCAACTCATTCCACATATTTTTTGCATAGAAACATTTAAAGAATAAATGATGTTCGGTTCAAAATTCTCACAAAAATACACAAAATAGATTCTAACTCCATATACATCATTCTATATTTTGTTTTAAACCTCTATTTTACCGCTATCCAAACAATAGGCATGCTTAGGAACACATGTATCTCACACTATGTCAGCCTAAGTTTTCAAAGAAAATCGACAGTGAAAAATATCAAAAAGTTATTTATAGTATGCACCACTAAGAAGATCGTTGATGTTGGAAAGTGATGTCTCTCTATTTGTGATAAATTAATCTAGTTTGGAGACATAATTTTAGATGTATTTATTAGGATATATGTCGATTTTTACATGATTTATTACACTTTCCAATTTCTTGTCTTGATTTGATTACTTATTATTTTAAAAGCATATTGGGTTTAATTTGTTTATTTAGTGTGAAACTTTAAAGATAGGGGCAACGCCCAATTAATTACACGGAGAGTGTAAAAATTCTCAATTAATTACAATTGTAACTTAATTCCTACTTAAGCACAAAAAAATGGAAGATTACAAAAATATTCATAGGCAATTAATTAATTACTTTAATTATAATAATATTTATTTATTTATTTTCATTTTTATTGTTTTTTTTTTACTTTTTTCTTATTTATTTTTTCGAATTTTTTTATTTTCAATTTAATTTTTCAAAAAAAAAATTCCAAATTTTTTTTCCCAAATTTTTTTTCGTATTCTTTTTTAATGTGTTCCATGAACACACAATTCTGAGATTTGTGTGATGCAGGAACACACAGAATTGGAACAACCAAAATCAAATTTTTGTATTCCAGGAATACACAAATTTGAGTTTTATGTGTTCCATGAAGAAACAAAATTTGAGTTTTATGTGTTCCATGAATACACAAATCTGAGATGTGTGTGTTCCATGAATACACAAATCTGAGATGTGTGTGTTCCAGGAATACACAATTTTGTGATTTGTGTGTTAAGAATTACACAGAATTGGAACAAACAAAATCAAGTTTTGTGTATTCTAGGAATACAAAAATTCGATTTTTATGTGTTCTATGAATACACAAATTTGAGATACACAGAATTGGAATAAAGAAAATCAAGTTTTGTGTGACCTGGACACAAAACCGTAAAACATAAACACACAAAAATAACAAAAAAGTGTTGGACAAAAAGATAATATATCAAGATAGTTAAAATGAATAAAAATAGGGTATATGCGATTAATAAAGAGAAAAAACAATTTTGTTAAAGAAGAGAATCCTTTAGATCGATTTTATGACTTTGCGTGTTACAGGAATACATAAATCTATATTTGTGTGTTACAACAACACAAAACCCGGAATTTCGATTTTAAAAAAAAAAAAAAAAAAAATCAAAAAAATTTGAAAAAAAAAATTAAGAAAAATCGGAAAAAAAAACCGATTTTTTTTTAAAAAAAAATCACATAAGGGCAATAATGGAAGGTAAATATGACAATGTGTTTAATTGGTAATTAAGTTAAAATTTTATGAGTAAGTAGTAAGTAATTTCCTCCTTCCTTTTTTTTAGGAATGAAAAGTGAAGAATTGTAATTAATTGAGAATTATCTCTTAAAATATATGGAAATTAATTAGATACCAAATCAATTCTAAGAGATAAAGGAAAGAAGATATGCATGGAAATTGGAGATAAAGGAAAAAAAAGATAAGTATGGAAAGATAAAGTTGTCAAATAAATCTGAATTTCACCAGCGCTGTCCATAAAAGTGATTATAACTCAAAAATGGCTAGGAATTTGGAAGAATGATCTGAAGCAAAGTGATAGAGCTTTTCGAGACGATAATTTTCGATATAAAGAACGCGTCAATCAGAGTTGAAACGAAGAAGTTATAGCCAAAACAAAACAACAACAGTTTATTACTTTTTCTATATTTTAGGATTACGAATTTGAGTTGGGCTAGAAGTCCAATACTTTTCTTCCACTCCAAGAAAACGTTTTAGGGTTCCCTATACCCTATAAATATACCCTCTAATCAGTAGAAACACATCCTTGGCGAATCCTTAAGCCAGAAAGAAGCCTACATCAAGAGAAGAGAAGTCTGGAAGGAGCTGAACACCATGTCATGTCTTCACAAGCCTTCAAATTTGTAATTGTTTTCTTTTCTTCTTCTAGTATGAACTAATTTACTTTTAGCTTGAGATTTAGCATATATGTATGAACCCTAGACTTATTTAAACGTCTATCTAATTTGGGATACCATCGTATTTAAATTGAATTCATGTTTTATTCTCTGTTTTATGTGTTTTGATTAATTATCTGTTTTCCTTGCGGTTGCAAATGTATAAGATTACCTTAATAGTAGTTAGATGGTCACCCGAAAGGGGTGTCTAATTATTGAAACACCACATAAACGTCTAGCATATGAAATTAATCCTGACAAGATTTGCCTAACTAGATAATCTTAAGGTTTATTTTAATCACCAATCATCATTAGTAGGTCAGACTACACCTAGGACCCTAGTAACGCAGGAAAACCCTGTTTGAGTCCCCTCGTGATTGTGAGATTTCCACCCTAGTTCGCTCTTCGGGGATAGGGAGAACTTTAGAATCCTGGTTATTGCAATTCTACATAATTCACCCTTACATGTTTAGAATAAACAAGGCTAGTGGGATTACTTGCTAGTTTCTCGAGCTAAACTCTAACACTATCTTCTTCTCTTTATTTAATTTTCTGTATTTAATTTATTAGTTTAATTTTCATATTCAAGACCAAACAAAAATTCTACTTGTCTTTTCTTTAATTGTGTATTATCTGATCTAACTTTCTTATTTTCACTTGATAAATTGCATAAGTTCCTCCTACCTTTCGTAGTCTCTGAGGAACAAATCTTATTTATCATTAAAACTTGCATACGTCATGTATACTTGCAGAACCGTGCTAGGCTAGGGTGTTTATTTGTTATATTTTATCTATTATTTTATCACGCCCTAGGAGACACCAAAAAGATCGTTGGCGAATGAAAACCATGTAAACAATATTTTTTCACCTTCCACCTTTCCAAGTGAAATTTAAATCTCATCTTCTAGTTCCCAAATCTGTTGTAAAATCGGTAAATCTATTTTTTGCACTTTCCTCGACCAACCACTTTGCATATTTTAAGTATTATCTGTACCTATATAATTTAATGTGAATCTTTTTTATCTAAATTCTCTACAACATCTTCATAGATAGTGTTTTACTCCAAACACCTAAATCTTTGAGACCAATGGCACCTTAATCGTTTGGTGTATAAGTAGCATTCCATTTTACTTGTGGAGATTTGCAATCCCAATAAAAAAATTCAGTAAATACTCTCATTTTTTTTCTTGCACACAAAAGGAAATCAGAATATGGACAACCAAAACACATTAGCCCTTGAAGAAGCGGTCCAATAAGCTTTAGCTGACCTATATATGAAAGAGAAGGGGTGTTCCAAGATCAAACATAACTCTCTATTTTATCAATAAGAGTTTATTATAAGTACAAAGTAAGATCAAAACTCCAAGAGGCATACCTAGATATCGAAAAGATATACCCTCTTTCTCAAGTTATGTAGTTTCCAATATTTCTTCAAGCACTTCACTTTTTATCCCCACATAATAAGTGTATGATTTAAGTATATTTAAATGGAAATTCGAACATTTATTAAACTCTTTCCAACTATCCATTAACATATTTACCAAAGAGGGATCTCGTTTAGTCAGTAACATGAGGTCATAAGAAAACACTAAATATGTAATCTTGATTTTTCAACATTTAGGGTGGTACTTAAATAAACAGTTTCTATTTTTCTCCAAGAGCCTCGAAAAAATTTCAGACACAAAATAAAGAGGTAAGGTGAAAGTGGATCAAAATCCTTAGGCTTTATCCAGGTCTCAAACTAGCGAAATCCTCCCATGCTCGACTAAATCAAAATTATCCACATGTTTCCATCCTCGTAGCATTGGGCGTATAAAGTTATTTACACTTCCACAAGTACTCCTTACATAAATATTTTTTCTCTGAATAAGCCTCATGACCCCTCACCTCTTTTGGGGTGAAACAAAACTCCTTGTATTCAAAGTTGTAATAATCATTAAAGATTTTTTGGGGTCTTACCCTTATTTTCGCTATCAAATTATATGCATTTATAACCACCCCCCCCCCCCCCCCACACACCAATAATTTCTCTTGAGGCATGTTATTTCTCGCCTCTTTGAGATATTTCCTTTATCACTAGCTTTGCACTTTTTTGTTTCATTTACTAACCACCACCACAAAAGGATACTATTCCTCAACAACCTTTTCTGAATGCATCTCCTCACTACCCAAATAACATGAATAATCATTCCTGAACAATTTAATTCTATTTCTTTCCCCTGATCTCTTCATCAAGAGCGTATTTTTAACATGAATCCTTTCTTTAATCTCTTCACTAGTGTTACTAATTGGTCGTAATATTTTGTCATGATATCGGACCCCCGACAACAACTGTTTTGTTCACTGTCATGAGTTGCTCGGATTTAATGTTTTGTTTTTATGCTCTACAACTGTAGTTTTGCTAATAGTCATGAACTGGTGGAAATAGATATTGTTGCTACTTGCTTATACAACTATATTGCAGAGATATAGAAACTTATATCCATAGTTTGGAGAGAATCTGTAGGTACCTCCTTCATTCCATAACTTTATTCTACATGAAAAGTGAGGTATAACTTCACATTACTCACTTGTAGCACTAGTTTCTAAGTTAGGTTTCTACGAAGTTCTCAGTTTTCATGTAGCATTTGTAATTCAAATTTTGTAGGTTGCTTAATATTGCTAAGTTTTGAATTGTACTTCAATCGAGCAGTTGTTGGAGGTTTCCGTAGTGTACTACTTGGCTCTAGACTTATCTTCGATGATGTTGTTGCTGCTCTGTCGTGTTTTTGTACTTGCTATCGTGCAATTTACAAGACATGAACCCCATCTTTGAAGTAATTTGTGACAAAAGTTCTAGTTGTTATTTTCTTGGCATTAAAGGTTTCTCTTTAACCTTTAAATATGTTGACATATATACATTTATCCTTGGTGTGTCCAAATTCATTACATTTAATGCAACACGCAGGAATGTACTCGTATTCCACTTTTAACATATGATATTTTCCTTTTGGTGATGTTAGTTCAATCATTTCCTTTTTATTTTAATTTAGATCAAGCTTAATAAGAACTAGAGTGTATCATATGTCTCGCTAACCAACATAATCCTATCGGTTCTTATAGGATACCCACTTATGAAGCTATTTTTTCTATGCCTTAGTGTTGTGCGTGTTTGTTCCGGCAAGTTACGAATAATAATCTATGTTGGAATCTTCGTTATCTTGTGATTCCCATAGTCAAAGATATACGGGATTTCGGAGAGGAAAATCATCCTTCTATAGGATGAAAATGGACCCTTTATTAGTATAAGTTTCATATCCTTATCATTATCAAACTAAATGATAAGTCAACCACTAGGGTGCCTTTGAATTTTATAAATCACATTCCACCCTTTAAAATTTTTCCAAATATCCACCATATCCAACACTCTTTTACCATCTACATATCCTATTCACGAGAAACCAAAAGCTTGTTCAATGGTTAAAATATCACTTTCTAGTAATTATAGCTTTTCCCTTCAATTGGTTCATAATATTGGAGTCTATTCCTACTGAATTCTAATTATTGTTTAGGAAAACGATCTTTGTTGGCAGATAACCTTTTCAAATTAGCCTAAATGAGTTTTAATGTGACAAACTACTATTTATTCTTTATCACACTTTTATATGAACTTCAACACCTCTCAAAATCATTTTTTGAAATGCACCCCATGTATAATCTAGTCTTTCTTTCACAAGAACTTGTCTCTACAAAATGAATTTTGTCCATAACCTTTTATGCATTGAGAATTGGATTTATAGTTGAACTAAAAAATAGTCTTAGAATATGTTTTACAGCAACATTGGTGTTTTACCCTTTTGTGTTTGAGTATCACATATACTGTCAAATTCATTTTTGTGCCAAATTCTCAATAGTGTCAAAATCGTTTTTGTAGGAAAAGATACAATGTGATTTTCGGCAACTTTGCACCTCGTCAACTATCACCCTGATCCAAAACAAGTTCTCATTTTAAGCGCAAAACATCATCCCGTTTTCATGAAATAAGACGTTGGATTTCTAATCGTTAGATCATTACATGCGCAACGGGCAAAAAGTACTATTTAGCAAAAACGACATCCTGTTTTATGAAGAAAAAAGATCCGGATTTATAACCAAGAGAGATTCGCAAAAGGCTATATATACACATTGTAGATAGTATTCAGCATACCTTCATATCCTTCAGCTAATACTACTACTACCACTCTCAATCATTGATTTCAAGCACAAAACATCATTCTCAAGCATCCAATCCACATTTCATTTCATCAAGGAGCATTTATTACATCTTATAAATCACTTAAATATACCTTAATATATTCTTCATCTAGACTAGAACTTAGTGTTGGTAAAGTGTAAACCACATTTTGAGGTGAAATATGGCTCGTTGGTGAACTGTTGTTTCTATCCATGATCTGGAACTCATATCCAATTGCAGCCGAAGTAAGTGGTAACAGAGGGAGCTCATCTCCTCCTCCATGATCAATCAAAGCCTATGAAGTGGAGGATTTGTAATCACCTGATGTCTCCCTATTTGTAATGATTTAATCTTAGTTGGAGACATCATTTTTGGTGTATTTATTAGGTAATAGGTCGATTTTTACTTATATTTCTTTATTTTCTTATTTCTGGTCTTGATTTGGTTATTTATTATTTTTAGAGCATATTGGGTTTAATTTGTTTCTTTAGTGTGAAGCTTTAAAGATATATGGAAATTAATTAGATTCGAAGTCAATTCTAAGAGATCAAAGAAAGAGGATATGCATGGAAATTGGAGATAAAGGAAAGAAAGGATAAATATGGAAAGATAAAGTTGCCAAGTAAATCTGAATTTCACCAGCCACGTACATAAAAGTGATAATAACTCAAAAACGTCTAGGATTTTGGAAAAATGGTATGAAGCAAAGTTATAGAGCTTTTCGAGGCGATCAGTTTCTATATAAAGAACGCAGTAATCGGAGTTGAGACGAAGAAGTTACGGCCAAATCAAAACAGCAACAGTATATTATCTTTCCTATATTTTTGGGTTGCGCATTTGAGTTGGGCTAGAAGTCCAATACTTGTCTTCCACTCCAAGAAAACGTTTTAGGGTTTCCTATACCCTATAAATACACCCTCTAATAAGTAGAAATACATCCTTGGCCAGTCCTTAAGCCAAGAAGAAGCTTACAATACGAGAAGAGAAGTCTGGAAGGAGCTGGATACCATATCATGTCTTCACAAGCCTTCAAATTTGTAATTGTTTTATTTTCTTTATTTAGTATGAACTAATTTACTTTCATCTTGAGATTTAGCATATATGTATGTACCCTATACTTGTTTTACATCTATCTAATTTGGGATACCATTGTATTTAAATTGAATTCATGTTTTATTCTCTGTTTTATGTGCTTTGATTTATTGTCTGTTTTCCTTGCTAGTGCACGAGTATAAGATTACATTAATAGTAGTTAAATGGTCACCCGGAACGGGTGTCTAATTATTGAAACACCACATAAACGTCTAGTGTACGGTAGTAATTCTGACAAGATTTGCCTAACTAGATAATCATTAGGGTTTGATTTAATCACCAATCATCATTAGAAGGCCAGTCTTACTTAGGAACCTAGTGGCGTAGGAACACCCTATATAAGCCCCCTCGGGATTGTGAGGTCACCACCCTAGTTTGCTCTTCGGGTATAGGGAGGAATTTAGAATCCTGATTATTGCAATTCTACATAATTCACCCTTACATGTTTAGAATAAACAAGGCTAGTGGGGATTACTTGCTAGTTTCTCGAGCTAAACTCTCATACTATCTTCTCTTCTTATTTAATTTTCTATCTTTAATTTATTTAGTTTAATTTTCTATTTAAAAAAAAACCAAACAAAAATCTCTTTAGTCTTTTATTCCTTGCATATTATTATTCCTAGCTTTTATATTTGGACTTGATAATTTGCATAAGTTCTCTCTAACTTTCGTAGTCTTTGAGGAACTAATCTTATTTATCCTTTAAACTTGCATACGTCATCTAATACTTGCAGTACTGTGATAGCCTAGGGTGTTTATTTGCAATTATTTTATCTATTATTTTATCACACCTTAAAACCCTAGAGAACTTGTCAATGGAGGTCCAAAAAAATTATTTTCCAGATAAATGAGATAGTGTGAATCTATTCATGATCAAATAAAACCGAAAATCCGTGTTTACCCATAACGTGGGATTCAAGAGGTCCGGTGACTTTGTGGTGACGACCTCAACGTGGTGCATATGGGTGTCATCAGAATTGAGATCATTGAGGTATGAACCTCGAGTATTGGTAATCTTTGATCTTGTATGGATTGAAAATGAGTCGTAAAAGTAAGAAATAAAAGAGACACTTAATCATAAGAGAAATCTCTCTAACCTCTTTATAAAAAAATTACATCCAATTATATTTATGCTCATTGCTATATGTCAGTAAAGAGTTATATTATTCGACTAACATATGTGAATATTGTAATCACTAAACAACAATAAAAATAGACATGGCAAAAGCATATGACCAAGTAAGATGGGAGTTCCTCTTTCAGGTATTGGATAAATTAGGTTTTCATGATAAGTGGATAAGATGGATTAAGAACTGTGTTACCACAGTCTCGTTCAATATCAATCTTAATCGAGAAAGACTTGATAATTTCAAACCAGGGTGAGGCCTCAAACAAGGCGACCCTCTGTCCCCTTTTTTATTTTTTATTATGGCTGAATCTCTTATTAGCATTATCGATCATTATGTCAACGATGGTTCGATTAAAGGTATCCAAATCAACCGGAATTGCCCTAGCATTTCTCATTTACTCTTTGCAGATGATTCCCTCTTTTTTATTAACTTGGAGGAGACGGATATTGATAGTTTTAAAGAATGTTTGAATATATATTGTCTTGGTTCAGGTCAGAAGATCATTTTTCAGAAATCCGCAATTCTACTCAGTAAAGGAACCCCTCTTGAGATGAAGACTCCAGTCTCGGCGATCTTAGATGTTAAGGGAACGAATGATTTGGGATACTATTTGGGAATACCATTATGCCATAAAAGATCGAAAGTGGAATCACCCATGTTTTCAAGAACACGGGAGGATGGAAGGCTAAGCTCCTCTCGGAAGGGGGCAAAGAAGTTCTTATCAAAGCTATTTTACAGGCCATTCCCAATTATTATATGTCTATTTTTTCATTTCCGATTTCTTTTTGCAATAAATTGATATCAGCTATATCTAACTTTTGGTGGAATTCAGGGGAGAGAAATAGAATTCATTGGATTGCTTGTGAAAAGATGGTTGTTAGCAAAATGAAAGGAGGGTTAGGGTAAAAAGATTTTAAGAAAATGAATACACTTAGCAGCACAAGTTTGGAGACTAAAGAACAACTAATCTTGCTGCGAAATTTCTAAAAGGTATTTACTTTAACAAATCTGATATTATAAGTTGTAAATTACGACAAATCAGAATTTGGAGTTGGGCAAGCCTTATAGAAGGTAGAGATTTTATCAAAAAACATGGGATTAATATAATTGGAAACGGGAAAGATACAGATATATGGAATGATAGATAGATCGATACAACTTGGAAAATTGAGAAACCCGAGGGAATTATGATAACCAAAGTTGGTGAACTTATGAAAAAAGGATCTACCGAGTGGGATACGGAACTTACTGATAATATTTTTCCGGAACCGATTATTTCACTTATCAAAAGAATTAAAATTATGAATCGTGAAACGACAGATAAATTTGTGTGGCCGTTCTAGAAGGATGGATCTTACGATACAAAAACAGGATATAGAGTTATTACTGAAGATCAAATTATTAATAAACCTACAACAACGGCTAATATCTCAACACATGATTCTCCTATATGGAAAACGATATGGAGCTCTAACATACCAAAGAAAATCAAACTTTTTATGTGAAGAATTATAAACAATGCTATACCCACAAGGAGACACCTATACACAAGGAAATGTGCGGACTCAACATACTGTCTTTGGTGTAATAACCCAATAGAAAGTATTGAACACTTACTACTTCAATGCACAATGTGTAAAGATATTTGGGTAGGATCGTTGCTACAAATTAGAATACAGGACAACCTCGATGAGAGCATTGAAGAATGGTTCCTTAAAATAATACAGAGATATGTGAAAGGAGGATGGGAAGAGAATATTTTGAGAGATTTCATTATGATTAATTTATGGAACATATGGAAAGGGAAAATGAAAGCGTTACACGAAGGAACAAAGATTTGCGGTACAAGTATCAATATAGCCACAAAAAATCTCATGGAAGAAATACACGAAATAAAGTGGGGGCAAAAGGACAACAATAGCAACAAGGAAAAAGGGAATGAGAACAGCATAAACACTTCATCAGAAATAGTTCTAGACTATTCCTTTTACTGTGATGCCTCTTTTTTGAATAAATGGGAACCGACAGGGCTAGCAGTGGTAGGATTGCACAATCGGTCTAACAAGTCTTTCACTAGCTGCTCTAGTGAGGAATGCAATTCCGCAGTGGAGGGAGAAGCACAGGCGGTACTTAAAGCTACGGAAATTTTTGTGCAGCTTTTCTAGGAAAAGAAAAAGTCATTTACTCAGATAACCTTGAGATTATTCAAGGTATTTAGCAGGTGTCAGCTGTGCGTTGGAATATCCAACCTTTTCTACGCAAGATTATTCGCACAGCAGGTGAGATCGGGCAGATTTCATTTCAACACATTAACAGGAAGCTCAACTCCCGTGCGGATAAGATCACAAAGGAAGCTAGACACGAGGCAGTTTGTTTTCGTCGATCGACTTTATCCCCTTTCGACCTTTCTATCCTATTTAGTAAATTAGGAATTTGATGAGTATTTTGGTTTTCTTTTCGGTGCCTCAGTACCTTTCCGCCTAGGCACCACCTAGGCGTCAACTCCTCCCTCAGCCGTTTACGCCTAGTAAAAAGTCTAGAAGTTCTTGCCTAGCGCCTTAGTCGTCGTGGAAGAGGCGCCTATCCCGCCTAGGGTGGCGATTAATGTCAAAAAAAATCCGCCTAGGCGCCGATTAATGGCAAAAATGGCCTTATAGGCCATTTTTTTATTTTTTTTAGTCTCGAGAATTCTTGAATTGATATTATAACTCAAATTTAAGTATTTTTATAGTTATTGTAGTGTTTATAGAGGAGTTTTATGACTTAAATAGTTAAAATTGTTATAATTACTTCATATATATTACTAAATATACAAATTTACACAATGAGATTCAAAACCGTCAAATCCTGCCTACGCCCTGTGTAATCCAGCCTAGGCGCTAGGACCCGGTCAACCTCCTAGGCCGCAAAACCTAGATCTACAACATAGATTTCAAGCCCTTCTCAGTTTGATTTTTGGACCCGTCCCTGGTGAAAAGTCAATGATGATGTTTTATTAAAGGTGGTGTATTGGTACTTTGGTATTGGATTCAAAGTTACACGAATTTTTATTAAGGGGATGGAGGGAGCCTCAGATTCAGGAAACGCTAATTTATATTTTTATTAATTTTTTTATTAAACTAAGTAACTTTTTTGTATTTTGAGATAGTAGGTTGTTGTCCTATTACCCCTATATTCACTCTCGACCACTTTATATCTGCTCTTTCTTGTGATAATATTGTTCGAATCCCTTTCTAGAATATAGGTAACCTACTATTAATTTATCTGGAGGTATGTATGGGACATTTATATTCTCTGTGAAATTCGTCGAGATGCACAAGTTGACCTGAATCACCCACGTTAAAAAAACTTTTATTATTATTTAGACGATTAAGTCATGTGTCTTGCATATTAGGTATTCTCTAATAATTTTTTAGCTGTAAAATGGCCTTTACAACCTTTAAATAAAACATAAAATATATCACTCTTTTTTTTTCATCCATATATCATATTTTATATGAATTTTTAAAGAGACAATTATCATTAGTACCCTTAAACATGTTTACATTTCCATTAAAAATCATACATTAATGGCTAACTAACAAATAACAACAATACCCCTAAAAAACACATGCGGCATATATAAAATGGTGATTTACTAATAGAGTCCATGGACTTCAGTCAGTGGCCCATCAGGTCTAACCCACCCAAAAAGTCCGGGTTGCCCTTGTACACCAATTAATGTTTATTGAGTTACTATAACCAAATTCCCTAATTCCATGCAACAAGTCAAATAATATTAAATATAAAAACATAGAACCAAATCCAATATTCAAAAAATCAATTAACAATCAATCTTACCATAACAAAATTCCCTAATTCCATGCAACGTAAAATAATATTAAATAAAAAAACAAAGAACCAAAACAAAAAAAATCAGAAAATCAATTAACACTCCGTCGTCTTTTTTTATCCAAAACAATAAAATCCTACCAAAGAAACACACCACCTCTGTAAACCTGCAAAATAACACAATAAATAATTTTTGTACATGGTGGTGTATGTGAGCAAAAGAAGTGGGTTGGTTGACTAGTGCGATGGTGACATAAAGTATGGTTTTCAATTAAAAGATTCATACCTTGATATCGATTTGACGTGAATATGAAATAGTGGTGGGTTATAATTGCAAATTGGGTGGTGTGTATGACAAAAACAAAGGCTTTTTCGTCGGCCTAAAAAGACTAAGTAAAATGTAGATGGGTTATGCGTGTAATTCTGATGGTGTGAAAGTTCAAAATGTTAGTGTGTGTAAAAATAAAAAGTAAAACAAATTACAAGGTATCTATATCTGATCTTTAGAAACCAAAATAAACTTTTATTGAGAAATACAAACCCATATCAAATTGTGTTATGTGATGTACTAGCATTCACTTATTACATGAGAACAAATACGAAAGGAAATCAATTATAAAATAAAATTAACGGGGTTTTGGGCAAGTTGAACGGTTGTGGTAATCGTGTGTGTGGCAGTTGCTACATATTCTGCGCTGGGAAGAATCTGCACGCTCGCCTTCTGATGGAAACCGTTTCTTCTTAGGTCTACCGGGATGCGCTTTGTACGGTGGTGGGTTTACAACCATGCCACCATGAGCCTCGTGCTGGTTAGGAACGTAGTCAGTGCTGGAATATTTCTCGTGTATGTTGAACAATTAACATACATATTTCATTTGAGTAGATTTATACCTTAGAACGATTTGCATCTGTGTGAGTTGTAGAGAGAAAGACGACTTGAGGTTGTAGCTGATGGAGTGAATATCTCTGATCATGATAGAGTGTAACAAAGTTTCTATATTAAATTGCTATGATTAAGGGATATTATTATATATACGATAAAAAATGAATTCGTTACCTAAAGATAAATATGGCCAGAATCTAATAGAATCGTTTAATACAAGGGTATGGATGGTATAATCTTATCAATTTGTACCCTTTAGGGGGGAAAGGGGGGACTCTATGGGGGTGGGTTATTGAGTTTTTGGACTTAATTGGCTAATATATCTATATAAAAATGTAATATTAAACAAAACACATACTACATACACAATTTACACATACAAGAAAACTCTCTACAAAAAAAAGAAACGTAAAACAAAAAAATATACCAAGAACACGAAGTATCAACGACGAAATCACGAAGAATTCGCAACGATAGCAAGAAATCAAACACTTTGAAGAATCAGCCGAACAAAAATAAAAAAAATGTACTGCACCGTTTATGGAGGAACTTTTACATTTATTGATGATATTTACGATAAATTTTTGCATTTATGGATGGAATAACAAATATAGAAACTACATTGTGTTTATACATTGATGCTAATGTCATTAATTAATGATATGTAAATAAGTTGGGGTTTAGATTTTACTTATGATGAACAAAAATTAGAATTTATGAACGAGTTTAACTCTAATTTAAAATCGTTTAGAGTAATTCTCTTTAACAAAACTGATTATAGAGGGTAATATTTCCACTGAATATATTATAGACTGCAAAAAACATAGAACAAAATGAATGAAACATAATTTTATAAGTTAATTGGTTGAATTGATTTGATTAAGTTGTTCATGTTTGGTAAGAACCATATCTCATTGTCCCATGTAATAACGAGCTTGAGCATACACAGTTTTTAAAAGATAGATAAATTTAGATCAATAAAATCCGTGTAAAAATTATATATGCTGGTTAAGGATCCAAAATTATATACATTTACAAAAGTCAACCAACTTATGTAAAATAATTTAATATTAACATTAAATAAAAAATTCACAAAATTAAGATTTACCTTATCTTCAGTAAGGAGAAAAGATGGAAAAAGATCTAAAACGGCTCGCTATGAGCAGTCACGCTGCTTCTCGAATGCCTATGTGTTATTTACAATTATTTTTTGGATTAATGATTAAAAAATTTCTCAAGTTAAAATTAATTCCTTTTTACTACAACCATTATTTTTTTCCCTATAAAAAGCACCATACATTTTTATTATTTCTTTTTTTTATCGATAAACAGAGTAGTTTGAGTTATGGAAAGTTTTTCAGAATTCAGATTTTGAGTTTTGGAAGTAAATTCAAAATTTCTTAGTAGGTAAAAAAGACAGTGTCTTTTACGAGATCATGGACAAGGCTGCAGGGGTTTATTGAATATTAACCCTTATTTTTTCTCATAATTTTTATTGCAATTTTTTAATGTTAAAAAAAGTAAAAAACTCTTTTTTTCTTGTCAAACTAAGTTTTTTTTATTTGGTCAGTTGTCAAACTAAGATTAAAAGTTTGGACTCTGCTAGTGTTAGTAATGATATCATCATATCAACATGTTATACAACTCTTTCGGACGTCATCGGTTTCTTAATAGGGGGAATTATTTTCTAAAGCCCCACAACATAAAAGTTAATAAAATAAGGCCCAAACCCAACTGAACTAAAACTACTCCATCAGCATCCAACTAAAGAAGGGGAAAAGACCAAAAAACCACCCCAACCTCATATACACAGTGAGAACATTTTTACAAAAACAAAAAACCCATTATATTGTTTAGGATTAAAACGTCGAGCTTCTCCCTGTGTCTTCCCTGTGCACAAGAAGAGAGACGCCTTCTTCACCCCACCTTATCCTCCATTCACCCTCCCTCTTCCCCTTCCTTTTTTACCCCACCCGCTGCCATTGCTGCACCACCGAAGATCTCAACCACCTGCTGCAAGGAAGCCCTCCACTACTGCAACGAATCCCTCCCACCATTGCTGGAACTATCCGGGCTACACCATCAACCACGCTTCACCATCGTTCTCCACTAAGCTTCACGCTCCACCATCGTTCTCCACCAAGATCCGCGATCCACCATCGTTCTCCACCCAGATCCGCCGCGCGTGTCCCTTCTCTTCTCTCCTCTCACCGAAATCAACACCACCAAGCAGAGAACCGCCGCCATTCACTGGAGCACAGGTAAGCCATTCTCGCCACCGCCGTCCCACAGAACTGCCACCGTGTTCGTTCAGATCTGCCAAGAGAACCCCATGACTTCTTTGCCACCAAGGTTCGTTCATGGAGCCCAGATCTGCCACAAGAACCCCTTCCACCTTCGTCTTCTCACATGCCTTCGCCGTGTGTCCATTAAGCCCAGGTCTAGTTTTTTTTTATAAAAAAACATGAATGTAGGTTAGCAGGGCTCAACCACGCTGGTCCAACTCCCTTGGGTCCAACCATCTCATTGTTGCAATAGTCAGTTTTTTTTTTTGGCCAGTCCATTATATTCCAACCCTTTTTGGTTTTTTTAATTATTTCTTAACAATTATTTTATGTGCAGTTAAAACCCAGGTCCAGGCCTGGTCCAGCTCAACGGGTACGTCCCCCTGGGTCCAGCCCCTAATTTGGAGAGATTGTTTTGTTTTTTTTAGTTCCTATGTGCTTCTGAGTTGATTGGATATGGGTATAATCCCTAGGTTACAAGCCTTAGGGTACAGTTTTGGACATATTCTACACTTTGCACATGTACCTATAAACAAAAAACGACTTGGGTATTGCCCCTAGGGTCTGTACTCTAGTTAATGGTTTCCGAATAATTTATTTTCCAAAAATTAGACATGGAAAAAAATAGGACACTCTTATAACTTGACATGGACAACACCTAAAGATACGAGGACTTATAATACAATTAAAATAAAAAACACTTCACACAAATTAAAAAACTGAAAAACGAACATAAGTTCGTACCAATGGGTACAGATCCATCGTACTAATATAAAAAGAACAAAAAAAATAAGAAAACGATTTACTAAAGAAAAAAATAAATGAAAAGGGTAAAATTAAAAAAAAAAATCCAACTAAAAATTAAATCTAAGTCTTAGTTAGAAATATTTTTTAACTAAGCTTTAAAACTTAAGATTTATAGAATTTGTGCTAATATGCGGAACAAGAAAAGAAAGGTGTTGGTTAAGAGTTTTTTTTCTGTTTTCTTTGACAAAAAAAAAAAGTTCATATAAATATACATCAATCGAAGACAAAATTATCCATTTTGTCAAACTTCTCTGTATCGTTCCAATTTTATCGGATGTCCCCGAAGGGACTGTCAAACTTCTCACATGCATTTGATTTTTCCTAGAAGCAGGCTTATATATATAAAAGCATGGAAAACATTCACAATGGAAGTTTATAAAATACTATTAAAGAAGATGATGCTTCTCCCGTCCAAAAAAAAAAAAAAAGAAGATGATGCTTCTGGGGAAATTCATTTATTCATAAAGAATTTAGAGAATCTCACTTTGAAACGAAA
Source organism: Nemophila menziesii (assembly GCA_029959085.1). NCBI lineage: Eukaryota > Viridiplantae > Streptophyta > Magnoliopsida > Boraginales > Hydrophyllaceae > Nemophila > Nemophila menziesii. The sequence goes on from JARWIR010000001.1 coordinate 37,263,913, forward strand.
TCCAAAACGAAGATTTAAGTACCTAACGATAAAAACATAATCATTTGATCCATATGGCCATATTCTACCTAACAATAAAGACATATCAATAATTTGACGAGGAAATTATAATCTAAGGCCCAAACAGTAAAAATATTGTGATTAAAATCTTAGTTAATAAAAATTATTTTTTAAGTCCTATTTTTAAATAGCTGGTTTGGTATTTTTACTTCTTTACCTCTGTTCTTATCGGGTACGGACCCAACTTAACTATTATCGTGATCTCAATTAACTCGTGATGGGTACGGGTTCAACACGTTTTTTTAGTTTTCTTAATTATTAGGTTATTTATTTTGTGAAGTTACAATAATTATATGGCGTGGATCCATATAGGCCAAAAAACTAATGGGTCTGTATCCAATTTGAACAAAGATTCACATTTTTTACTTATACGGGTTGTACCCATATAAAACAAAAAAATACACAAACATAATTTTATAATCCAATCTTTTTCAGCCAATCTTTTTCAGCCAATATATTAGATGGGTTGTACCCATATTAAACAAAAACAATTAACAAATTAGACCTTTCTTTTAAACCACAATGGGCCAGCCCCATTACCTAACAACACACTAGATGGGGCTGGACCTAATACAACCACACACTAAATGGGCTGTACCTACATTGAATAAAAAATAAATGGGTCTGGACCCAATACAGATTACTGGAAAAAAACAAACAAATTGATCCCAACGGTGCTGGACCCATTAACAACCTTAAGCCCAATGGGGCTGGACCCATTATCACACTTGAGCCCAATAGGGCTGGACCCAACGAACTGATGGCTGTGGCGTGGTGGCGGCGCTGGGTGGTGGGGTTATTAACAGAGATGAAGGAGAGGGAGAACGATGTTGGTGTTGCAGATCGAGGTCACAGCGAGGTCCAATGGTGGTGGTGGCTCTGAGCAGCGGAGGAGATGTTGGTGGTGTTGTACTTCACCAGATTCAGATCTGCAGCAGCTTGGGGTGGAAGGCGGTGCAGAGTGGTGGTGTATGTCGGCTTTCCTGCGCGAGAAGAGCGGTTGGGGTGGAAGGCTTGGTGCAGCAGTGATGGCGCTGGCGTCGGAGACCTCTGCAGCAGCAGCGCTGATCCAGATCTGCAGCAGATTCGCGAGGTTCTCCAACGGATCTCGTCGCTGCTGGTGGTTCTCTTCCCTGTTGTCGCTGGTGGTGGCTTCGCGGTTCTTGTGCTGCAGCAGCATGGTGGCTCGTGACGCGGCGGTGGTGGAGCTTCAAGGTTGAGGCGGATCTGTGTCTGGGGGGTGTTATGATGACGGAGGAGCGTGGTGGGGCTTCAAGGCGAAGACAGAGGGAAGGATGGTTGGTGTTGGTGGTGCTGTCGGTGGTGCTGTTGGTCCTGCTGTCAGTGGTGGTGGATCGGCATGGTGGTGGTGGATCGGCGCTGCTGGGCGCTGCTGGTGGTGGTGGATCGGCATGGTTGGGGGTGGGTGGTTCGCCTGTGTAGAGAGAGAAATCGAGAGAGAGAGAGAGAGATAGAGAGAGAGAAGAGTGAATGGGGGTGGGGGATTTCGACACCTTAATGGAGCTTTTGTCTAGGTTTGGTGGGTTTCACTGTGGGTCAAGAGTTAGGGGTATATTAGGTTTTTGGCTTCATTTAGTTGGTTTCCAACTACACCAACTATTACAGGATTTAAAATAAAAAGTGAAGGGGGTCTTTGGGCCTTATAAACTAAAGACCCCTAATTTGACCCATATGTCCATTTTCTACCATTTCCCCCACTTTATAGATTTTTTTTCTACAATCATTTATATAGATAAGATAATAAGGTTACAAATTGAGAATTCAGCCTATGCTACATGGAAAGGTATTAAGTAACAAAAGATGTGTTAATTGGAGAAGAAGACACACTCTACAATCACCAAATAATTTGCCTCTTACCTTTTGTTTGGTGATCCAATTAACCGTTAAATTGCCTTTACTGAAAACAAATAAAAAATAAGGATTACAAGTTTCTGCTACACTATGAACGGAATAAATAATATTGCAACAAACAAAATTATCAACGGATTTCATTGTTTGAAGTGGTTTCATAGTACTTTAACAGTCATTTTACACAATGACTGAGAAGTCAATAAAAGTCTTTGCCACTTCAACATCCCACAAAACTCCCAATTCTCTATAGATTACTTTTGTACACATCAAATATGTTTCTTTATATGCAACTTGGTAGTGTGGTGGATTTATATACTTCTCAACTATTTTTTTTTGTCATTAAAAAAAATACATGATGAGTTAACCAATTTCTTTATTATAAAGTAATTTATTAAAAAAATTTAGACTCTCATTAAGATTGATATTATTCCAGCACGAGAGGTCTTTCCCAACTCTAGCGCACTTAGCTGCTAAGTCTGCGACTTTGTTAAAGTCTCTACCAATATGGTGGATTTTTCATTCAGGGAATTTTGAGATCCATCCCCAGATCATATCAATCAAGGGTTGGATTTTTCAATCAATTTCCCCTTTGTGGTTAATACCTTGAACAATCTCAAGGTTGTCGGTGTTAGGGGTGAGCACGGTACGGTTCAGCTCGTTTTTTGGCCATAACCGCAATCGAAACCAAATGATTTGGTTGTTAAAGGTGTCGGTACCGAACCGAACTGTTTTTATCGGTTCGGTTTTTTCGGTTTTCGGTCCGCTATATGTTCGGTTCGGTTTAGTCCGGTTTTGGTATGGGTTTAACTCGATAGTTGGATATATTTTAAGTGCGTGTACTTAAGACATTTTATTTTCTAATAAATCCATATATGAAGTGTTTGATTTTCATTTATTGACCCGTGTAGGAAATTGCATTTATAGAACCCAAATATTATATATTAGTCGTAAACAAATAATTTTCAAAGAATTTTTTTATAAAATTTAATGTGTATACTTTACCTTCAACAAGTATTAATAAACGAAATATTTTTTAAAATATATCGACTAATGACTTATGTAAGAATATGTTGCATATTATGACATTTTTAGGGACGGTGCATGTCATATATGAACATTTTTGTTTGAAAAAATTATTCCATTTTCTATCCCATTTTCATAATCTCTTCAAGAATATATATTAAATTCAAGAATGTCTTAATTTTTTTTTTTTTCCGGTTTGGTTTTTTGGTATGGTTTAGCATACCGAACCGAACTTTTTTGGTTTTTTTAAAAAAGCTTATACCAAACCGAACAATTTTGTCGGTTTTCGGTTTTTTTCGGTTCGGTTTTTTTGTTTTTTGGATCGGTTCGGTTTTTCGGTTTTATTTTGCTCACCCCTAGTCGGTGTAAAAGGAAACAGATTTAGTTTTTGATGTTGCCGCCTTCGTCATTGCTTGAATAATAGCCCAACATTCTCCTTCTTTGGCGCTTCTTGTAACACCACATCTAGTTTCTTTGTCAACTATCATTCTTTCCCTATTAACTGCAATCGATGCAATACCAGCTTGTTCCCATTCTTTGGTGAAGGATGCATCATTAAGCCAAATAACTTCAGCCGAGTCTTGAAAGATTTTATTTTCTTGTATGATATCATAGGAATTATTATCAACTATGTCCTCGGCTTTAGAATTCTTGCGGTCTTTGGGAAAAAGGTTGTTGATAAGAACATTAGATTTATTAATAATCTCATATATGTACCATTTCTCTTTTCAAACAAGCCTTTCATTCTTGCTTTCCAAATATTCCAGAGAATAGATAAAATATTTGTCTTGACAAGATTTTTTTCCCATCCATTATTAGAGTATGTACGGATCGTGTTTATAAGCCATTGCTTGATTGTGGTGTCTGAATCTATAGAGATTTCTATTTGAAGAGGGGATTCGGCCCACACCGCCATACTAAAAGGGCATTTTAGGAAAAGGTGTTCAATTGTTTCATCTTCTTGTTCGAACCATTCACAATTGTTGGTTGCAACACATTTTCTTTTCTTCAACGTAGTTTTGGTTGGGATGGCTTCATTACATATCTTCCAAACGAAATTCCTTTTACTTCTCAACTATGACATATTCATTTGGGTAGTTTAACATCTTATTTTGGTTACAGCTATAGGTAAGAGTGGATATGGGAATTCTTTAATGAGGTTACAAATTAGAAGACTTAATCAGGTTTAATGTATCACTAGAATATTTTTTTCATCTTCTGTTAATTTTTATATATAGATTAATTAGGCTGGAAAAAAAATTATGACGACTAGTTCATGTTTTTCGTCTTCTTTTTTCTGGTTGTGCTAGTTCATGTTTTTCGTTTGTGCAAATTTGAGTTTTTTTAATTTTTACTCTATTTAAAAAAATAATTGCAAGAAAAACTTATGAGATAAAATAATCAAAACACTAATGTGTAGGCCCTCCTCCATGGAGCACCTCTAACTTAATTTTTTTTAATCATGAATTAGAAAGACGCTATTCGAAGGAACATCTTTCTTAATCAACCAGATGAGTTATAAGGAGCTCTCTCTCTCTCTCTCTCTCTCTCTCTATATATATATATATATATATATATATATATATATATATATATTAACCCCTTTCCGGAATTAAGAACCTTAACTCTTATTTCACCATTTTTTTCAAAAATTCAAAATCTACCCAAAAAATCTATCAACTCAATCCATTCATCTAATTTCTCTAAATAGGTAATCATTCAATCTATTACATCTACTAATGTTATTTGTTTAAATTTTTATAAACTTATATGTTTTAATTAGATTTTTTATTTGTATAAATATGATATGATTGGTAGCATTTTTAGCAATTTTTGTATAGCCAATACATGTTTGTATACCCAATAAATGTTTGTCTTATGTTATTTTAGGCTACATATGGTAACTTATTAAATTTAATTTTTTACTTTAGGTCTTGATAATATGGTATTTATTTTGTTATTTCGTTATGGTGGGAAATTTATAAATAATAGCAACGGTATGGTAGATTATATCCGTAAAGAAAGTGGTGTTATTACGACCAATGAAAATCTAACACTTCCTGAACTCAAACATAAGCTTTGCGCTAATTACAATTGGAACGAAAGAGAGGTTAGTTTTGATTTATTTTGGCATTCTCACATTTCCTCGAATCCTCCACGTTTTCATGTTTTAGTTATAAAATATGAGATACTCAATTCCATTATTTGTGGTGTAAAGAATGGGTATTATTCTTGTATTGAGGTTTATGTCGATGGTAAAGAGAAAAGGAAAGTTCTGGTTGATTCTCAATCCAAAAATGGTAAACAAATTGCTATTGAGTAAACTATTCCATCTACCGCTAATTTGACTATGTGTGATACGGTTCATGATAGTGATAGTGATAGATATAGTGATCGTGATAGTGACTATTTGTCATCCAACAAAGTAGGCTTAGATTTTAGTGGTTTTACCTCGGACGAAGAAGTACACAAAAATGATGATAATTTTAATCTAGATTTTGGTATTCCAGATTTTCAAGATGTTAGTATGGTTCATATGGCAAAATCAACCGAATGGTCAACAAGTCAACCAAATTCAATCGAGACAAAAGACGGGCTTATGTTAAATGCTATGTATGCATCGAAAGAAGAAATTTTGATTGAAGTGGATAGGTGGCATATTAAGAAGGATAAAGAATATAAGTGTGATCATCCGCAAGTACATTGGTAACACGTAAATGTCGATATGTTGAAGATATATGTAAGTGACATCTTCGTGTGGAATTTATTTCAAGTAGTAAAATATGGAAGATTAGAAAACTAGGCATACATACTTGTTTAGTCGGAATTCTTATAAATTATCATTGTCAACTCACTTCAAAATACGTGTCCAGACATGTATACAATGCGGTGTATACTGACATAGACACCAAAACTGCGTCGATTCAATCTCAGTTACATTTAGATACCGAACACCATATTTCATATGGGATGGCATGAGGTGCTAAGCAAAAAATTCTTGAAAAATTATATAGAACATATGAGGCCTCTTTTTTACCTCTTTGTCGAGACTTTTAGTGCATTGTGTAACAAAAACCCAGGTACCATTGTCGAGTTTGAATACTATCCAGTTGTCGGAAATAAAGCAACTTTAAATTGGTATTTTGAGCATTTAGGGCTTGCATAAAAGGGTTCAAATATGTGATGTTTGTTGTTAGCATTGATATGACCCATATTTAAAAGTTATTAATTATGGTTGCGTATGATGGGAATGATCAGTTGTTCCCCTTATGTTATGCCTTGGCCAATTGCGAATCAACACATAATTGGACTTTTTTCTGCAAAGACTAAAAAAATATGATACAATGCAATAGAAAATATGTATACTCTCTGACCGACATAGAGGTATCTTGACAGCAATTGTAGCTGTATATCCAAAACGTATAAGAGTCCATCGATTTTTTGTTCGTCACTTGGCGAGTAATCTAAATCACAAGTTCAAAGATGTGCATACAAAGAACAATCTCAAAAGAATTGCATACAAGGCTGATAAGGGTGATTTTATTTTTTATTATGAAAAAATTTGTGCTTTAAATTATGGTAAATATAAAAACTGGACCGGAAGCGTACCTTTGGAAACGTGGGCCCTTGCGTACGATAGAGGGTTTCAGTACGGTAATATGACCAATAATTTATCGGAGGTATTCAATTACGTGCTAAAAAGGGCGACACAAGGCAATGTACAAATGCGCCAAGACAACCGAACCCATATAAGTACGCGTCACGTTAAAATTTTCCAAAAATCAAAGTATAAGGCAAACACCTCACTTTTCTTTACAGTTTGGAGGAGAAAGTCGCCAATGACAAATAAAATGTATCCCCTTGTAAACTGTCGCAGTGTCTCAGGATCAGCATTTGCAGTCGGGCGTTCTAAAGGGAAAAAAACAACTAATAAACAAATATATGAAAAAAAAATCAAAATTAAGTACACTCGCTATCGCCAAAATTTTCCTTGAGCCACTTCAATGTCAAAACATTTATATTTTCCTATTGGACAGGCATTCCATCCACTATAGGTATATGAATCGGGCCAAATAGTCACATAGACTATGTATGCAGATCCATTGGGATATCATTGCATAGAACAAGTTTGTTGTCTATGCGTAACCCTAGTATCATGGTGACATCCTGAAATGTCACCGTCATATCATCGACCGACGAGTAAAATCTGTGTGTCTCTCGATTCCATCTTTCTACCAAAGCAGTGCACAAGGCTTGGTCGATAATAACTTTGGTTATTTTTTTAATGCACCTAAAATCAACTTCTTCAAGAAATGACAAGATCTGCGCACCGGGAGTCCATAAAGTGGCTAGGACAGTATTAACTTCATAATTGTCATATTCACAAACAAATAACGTTTTAATAGTAAAATTAACATTGTAAAAATATAAGGAATAACTTACATCGCATATCCATATTTTTCCACTCCAATGAAGTTTTGACTGATAAGTACAAAAGATACGAAATCACGGTCATAGTTTATTTGGCTAAGCCTGACCATTGTTCCGGCCTATAACAAAATTAAAAGGGGTCAATAATGCAATAAAATAATTTAAGGGATCTATAGTGCAATAAAAAAAATTATGGGACATATAATGCAATAAAAGAATTTAAGGGACCTATACTGTAGTAAAAGAATTTAAGAGACATATAGTGCAATAAAATAACTTAAGAGACATATAGTGCAATAAAATATTTTAAGATTCTATAGTGCAAATTTATACATTTAAGGGACCTATATTGCAGTTTCATAAATTTATGGAACCTATAGTGGAATTTCTGAAAATAATATATGGGACATATAGTGCAATTTTAGAAAATAATTAAGAGACCTATAGTGCAATTTGATACATTTAAGGGGCCTATATTGCAATTTCATAATTTAAGAGACCTATAGTGTAATTTCAGCCTATAGTGTGATTTCATACATTTAAGGGACCTATATTTCAATTTCATAAATCTAAGGGACCTATAGTGTAATTTCATAAATTATTTTATGAATTATACACAAATTACAACAATACGTTTACGAATTATACACAAATTTCACATGATAACTTTAACACATACATATATATATATATATATATATATATATATATATATATATATATGATTATATTAAATGAAAAAGATATACTACCTAGGTTAGAAGAATAAAACAAATTAGGATGATAGTAGCGGAACTCGAAGTGTACAACGGCAGCAGTAGAGGAGGGATTTTTTTTCTTCTTCGTTTTCGTTTCTGGATAAAATGAGGGTTTGTTGTATTTTATTAGTCAAGAGGCGCTTTTCCGAGAAGCGTCTTCTAAACCTGTTTCGGGTTATAAAGAAGGTGCTCCTTAGAGAAGCGTCTCACACTAATTGACTCTAATTAAAGCTAGATTTATTAATTAATTATAAAATATAACAATGAAGACGCGTCTTTATGTTAGTTTTGTAATTATTTTAACCCATAAATTTTTCTTGCAATCATTTTATCAAAATAAGAAAAAAAAAACTCTCCAAATTTACATTGAGGCCCCACCCAAAACAGCCCATGGCCGCTTGTGCGTTGAATTTCGTCGACCTTAATAATTATATAGGGCGGCACTATGTTAAACAAATTGGGACTTAATTATTGTCAATTTGCTGTCCAAATTGGCCATTGCCATCCTAAATATTGTCAACATTGCTGTCAGCATCTTCTAGCCGGACCACACAAATTAAAGGGCAGGTTAGGTTTACCATATCCACTACAACTTTCATTTATATAATCTGTTGATCTTTGAACTGACATTTCATACAAAATAATCCAAAAGAAAAATAAAGAGAAAAGCAAAGAACCTTAGTATGGCCACTCAAGAACAGCCTAAATGGGAATTCAAAATGAGTGCAATGATAAATGGTCCGTCAGCAGATCAACTATGGCCTCTAGTGGCCGATTTTGGCAACGTTTACAAAATATTTCCTATTGACGTATCCTTTTCTGTCAAAGGAATCGCAGGTCAGCCTGGTGAATTTCGTTACGCTGCCATGAAAGTACCATCACCATCAGATGCCACTACGACAATGGTCGTGTGGGCCAGAGAAGAGTTACTATCAATAGATGCAACTAAACTATTGGAAACTTATGCAATCTTGGAGAATAATAGAGGACTTAGTAACTTTATCGGAAGTTGGCAGATATTTGCAGTTGATGATCAAGGGTGTACATTTGAGTGGTTAGTGACGGTTGATCAAGTTAATGGAATGACTTATGAAGATTTTCTTCTGTTCCTTAACTCGAATCTTGAAGCAATGGTTGTAAAAATTGAAACTTTGTTTCCACAAAAGGTGTAGAGCCCTTTTTTTATTACTTATATACTTTGAAATAAGGATTGATTGATAGGCCCGCTTGCTCCGGTCACGTCCAGGTCATGTAGGCATATTTGTTCATCAATGTAACCTGTCTTGCCGGAGCTAGTTTTTTCTTCTTTCAATTTCATGTGTTATTTGTAAGTGGTCAATAAAGATGAAAGTGGCGGAGACTGTGGCCGGTGGTGGGATTGGACAGGTGATAGCGTCTTGTTTATGACAGAATCTATGTACGTGTGAGTTTGTAATTTTTTTTTAAAATTATTTGAATTGTATGTTTTGTAATCACGGTCTCGTAAGGCTTGATTTGCTTTATTGTGTTTATATAAACGTTTTTTTTTATAATAAAATGATAGATTATATGTAAAATAAAAGGGTTAATGAATATATCCAGCAAACGCCCGTCTTGATCGCTTGCCTTAAGAGTTAGCCTTGCCAGTCTAGTTGGTTCATAAGTGAGAACAAAAGAGGCATCATACATGAACAAGTGAGAACAAAAGAGGCATCATACATGAACGTAATATCGATGTTATTCAATACATGATTACTTGTTGAAATATCTTGGTTCTTCCAGGTAAGTTCGAAAGGTTTAGACATAGCTTTGTTTGTTGATCCAATAACACTATCCACTTTAGGATTTTTATTCTCTTGTATATACTTTATCTTAAATTTCCATATATGTTACATTTGTAGGCCAGCGCAGTAACTATTTTACTTTTTACCAACCTTCTTCGGTATAAATTTTAATCATTTTTAAAAACTAGGATCCAAGGTCATAGTTGTTAGTTTCTTAAATTTTTACCTAAAACGACATTCAAGCCTTGATAATTTGGTTCACCAGACAATATAAAATTACTTATTCAAGCGACTCATTAACATTTTGTCACAAGATGCATTCGTTTGTATCGCATATTTCACTACAAGACTATGCTGTATATCTCGGTTTCGTGGCCTAGGCGGTCGACTGGTGCCTAGCGCCTACACAGGATTATACGGGGCCTAGGCGGAATTATACGGATTTGATTCCCGCTGTGTAATTTTGTATATTTAGTAATATATATGTAGTAATTATAGAAATTTTGACCATTTAAGTAAAAAATTCATCTAACAACACTATAGTAAATATAAATATACTAAATATTGAGTTATAATATCAATTAAAGAATTCTCGAGAATAAGAAAAATAACAAGAAAGCCTATGCTAGCATGTTTTTCCATTATTCGGCGCCTAGGCGGCCATTTTTTGCCATTAATCGGTGCCTAGATGGGTTAGGCGCCTATTATACGGTGACTAAGGCGCTAGGCAAAAATGCCTAGAGTTTTAACTAGGCGTAAGCGGCTGAGGGGGGAGTTGACGCCTAAGCGGCGCCTAGGCGGAGTTGACGCCTAGGCGGGGAGATCTACAACATAGCTACAAGAGAAGTGTGGGTGCTACTTTTCTCGACTGTCGCCAAACTTTAGGTGACATTTTTTAAACTGTCGCCTAATTAAAACCAAGTGGCTCTATTATTGATGTCACCATCTTTTGGGGACAACATAGAAAAACCGTTAATATTTGGTGACATCTTTTAAAGTGTCGCCCATCACTTTGGGGACACCGTTTCAAGTGTCGCTCATCACTTTAGGACATCGTTTCAAGTGTCGCCCTACACATTAGAGACAATGTTATAAGTCTCACCCATCACTTTGGAAACACTATTTCAAGTGTCGCCAGTCACTTTTTAGAAAAAAATAATAATATACCGTTCCTATATTTTGCTATAGCATAATTCAAATAATCCAAATATTAACAATAAAATAATTGTGTAACATCTACTAGCTTATACTTCGGCTCTTAACCATCAGTTTCATCTTTCTTTTTATCTCCAAAACATCTTATGATTTTCCTGATATAAAAGATATATGAAATAATTAGATATGCAAAAATTAGAATCAGAGATCAAGAACTTTTCATTTCTAAAAGCTTACCACTAATTTCATTTCTAAATAATCCATTAAGTCAACTTCTTGCAAGTACGATCAGCACAAAGACTTTTTTACCTGGGGTACAAGTACAAATTCTTGAGTCAAATACATCAAAAGACATTTTAACCCCAACTTTTAAAGAGATTATTACATTGAAATCAACGATTTCTGATATCAAATGTCTTTCAAACGTGAGTGTGAGTTCACGCAATTCGTATACTTTGATTTGTGGAGGGTATATACCTAGTGATAAAATTGTGGGCCTATTAATACTCATTTTTCACCTACTAAAACACCATATGCAAACACATGGAGCAAAAAAATAATAATTATCAAGTGTTCACCTGATGCTAAAATAATAAGTAGCTTAAATTATTGTAGTTACGATAAAACAAATGTTATTAGTCGCCGAAGCTGCAACTTTTCTGATGGTTTCAAAGGAGAAAGATATGAAGGAGTGGAGGAGGACGAGTTTGGAAAGTTAAGCTATTGAGCAACCCGGGTTTGTTTTGTAAGCACCCATGAACTTTTTTTTGCTTTGAGATTTTGATTAAATCCATATCCCTGTTTAACAGGGAAAGGGAAAAAACCTTTTTACCCTTCTTAACAAAACAGAGCAATTCTTTGTCTTTTACGAAATAGAAGGAAAAATAAATCATACCGCATAAAGACTTTTATAACCTTCTTTAGCAACAATAAGTCGAAGAGCATTATGGGTAGAAGTGAATTGATTAGTTTGCATCCTTTTCTTAACAACCTTCAAAATGAAATAAAAAATTAAACTAGAAATATTAGATAAAAAAATTGAATAATATTAAAAATTGTATTAAATTTATCTACCTCAGTTGGAACACGAATTCTAGAAGTGGCAAGACCTCCTATAGCACCTGATGTCTAAATAAGAATTGTTAAAAAAAATTTAATTATATTATTTTTGTTTTTATGTAGAAATAATTTTTTTTGTTTTTTACCAGATGAGCCAATGCACTAAGATTTTCAGGAAATGCCTTCAATAGTTTCTGCTTTGTTGGCTCATACACACCAACAAAAATAGCAGATGCCCCATAGATCAAATTGTAATTCTACAAAGTTAATGTGTGTGTGTTTTAGGGGTCATTTTGATAATTACACTCCATAAACACATGAAAAAACAAAAATAACCTGTCATTTATCATAAAAATGTTAAGATTTATACATTTATGAATGTTTAATTTTCGCATAATAATAGGGACCTATAATGCAAATACCTAATAATTTTTTACATTTTTTAGGGCTTTCAAAAATCAAGGCTTGTTGATAAAACTATTACGTTTTACTTAGATTCTAAGGGTTGTTGAAACCATACATTAAAATCATAGAATTTAGCAGAAAGAAAGATGATACTTTTTTTGCTTCAGATCAAGATTAGAGTTAAAAATCTTAGTTACTTAGACAGCAAAGAATACAATTGAAATAAAAAAAAAGTGATCAGAAAATTATTTGTAAAATCAAATTTAATTTTATTAAGAAACAAACCGTTCAATAGAATTCAAAGAAGATTGAATATAAACTAACCTTTAGGATGTTAATCTTGATCAATGGCTTTGAGTTAGGCGGAATTTTCTTGTTTTTTCTTTTAGGTGTTTTGTTCCAAGAATGTGGCCTAGTTTCGAACAAAAATGAAAAGTAATTTGGGGATCCTGGTATGTATGGAGATGGATTATATTATTAGAAAGTTGTGAAATACATTTTAATACATATAAAATACAATGATAGGCAAAAGTTACTTAATAGTGGAGATGGTAAAATGGCTACCTTAGTGACCTACCAGCTATGATGTAGATCTCGGTTTTGGGCGCTAGGCGGTCGACCAGGGCCTAGCGCCTAGGCGGGATTACGCGGGGCCTAGGCGGAGTTTTTGCGGTTTTGAATCCTGATGTATAATTTTGAATATCTAGTAATATATATGTAGTAATTATAGTAATTTTAAATATTTAAGTCATAAAATTCATCTAACAATACTATTGTAAATATAAAAATACTAGAAATTGAGTTATAATATCAATTAAAGAATTTTCGAGAATAAGAAGAATAACAAGAAGGCTTATGCGGGAATGTGTTGTCATTAATCGGCGCCTAGACGGGCTAGACGCCTATTCCACGGCGACTAAGACGCTAGGCAAAATCGCCTAGAATTTTAATTAGGCGTAAGCGGTTGAGAGGAGTTGACGCCTAAGCGGCGCTTAGGCGCGCCTATGCGGGGAGATCTACAACATAGCCTATCGGTCTAGGTTTGAATCTCCCTTAGCTTAATTAATTTTGCATAAGCGAATAGGCGACAACTAAGAAAATACCCCCAGAAATAGGCGACATCTTAGACGTGACAGTTATACAAAAAATGTCACCAATTACGGCGACAGTTTAATAATTGTCGCAAATTATACTATAGGTGACATTTTTTTTAGAAATGTCATTGAATGTGTGCCACTAATTGCCTTTTTTTTAGTGTTTTTTCTTATATAGGGCTATATTTGTTGGAAAAGTTGTGTAACATCCTTTCCAGTTTCCACCCATAAAGATTCTAATGAAATATTAATTTGCTATTTATTTTTCCATAAGTCCAGCTTGCTTGATTCAAATCTCAGTGACCCATGTGGTTCATTAATGATGAGTAGGTATTTATATTTGGTTTTAGTAGCATATTCTTCATTATTATTGAAAGGCTAGATGAGAAAAAAATAATTGAAATGCTAGATGAGACAATCCTTCATAACTGGTTGTAAAATTTTCTTTTTGAAATCTCGCTCTTGTAATTACACCTTTTTATAAATGAAAGTATCATTTCAAGGGAAAAAGGGATTAATGATTTACAAGCCAAATATAAAAATATATTATAAACACAATCATAGATTCTAAACAACACGAACAATTACAAGACTACAGTCCCACCACCGCACAACAAGCCACGCTATGCTGGGCGTGACAGGAGCAAGCGAGGGCCTCTCAAACAAACCGCTAAATTAATGTAATGGGAATGCGCTCTAATGATTGCAACGACCTCAACCTCAATTTGTTTTAGCTACTCTCAACCTGTTTTGGAAACAAACTCTCGATTTTTATCACCATTGCTTCACGATTCGAGTTAAAGAACAGAACAAAATCTTCATAAGTCATCCCATCAACAGGATCAACCGTCACTGAATACTCAAATGTGCACCCATGATCATCAATTGGCAGTACTTGCCAAGTTCCAATATAGTTGTTAAGTCCTCTATTATTCTCCAAGATCTCATAAGTTTCCAAGAATTTATTTGGATCTATTGTAAGTAACTCTTCTCTGGCCCACACGATCATTGTCGTAGTGGCATCTGATGGTGATGGTACTTTCACGGCAGCATAACGAATTTCACCGGGCTGACCTGCGGTTCCTTCGACAGAGAAGGATACGTCAACAGGAAATATTTTGTAAACGTTACCAAAATCGGCCATTAGAGGCCATAGTTGATCCGCTGTTGGACCAGTTATCGTTGTACTCGATTTAACTTCCCATCTAGGCTGTTCTTGAGTGGCCATACTAATATTATATGACTTTAATGTTTTTCTTTTGAATAATTTTGTATGAAACGTCGGTTCAAGATCAAGTGATTATATAGCGGAAACTTCAAGTGAATTTGTTAGGCTAAACCTGCTGTTTTGGTGGTCAGGCTGCTAAATGGAAGATGCTGACTGCAAAATTAACAACATTGAGAACAGCAATATATGTATAGACAAATTGGGTCCATAATTCCAAATATGATATTTCAGCAAGTTGAGGTCATTCCACACGTTAGCAAACACTTTTCATGGATTATACGTCCAAATAAAAATGTCAATTATACATAAATATATATCAAATAAAAAGTATACGATAAAGAAAGGAATAGGCAATGGTTGAAGGGAATATTATCCACAAAAAAGGCAACTATAAAGAGACCGGAAAATAGTAGAATATGGGTTGAATTGTCAAATATGTTTTATTATTAGGTCCTTCAATTTACGTTTTAAATTTTCTATCAAGTGAGATACTCCATTTCAAATTCTTTATGAATAAAGTGAATTTACCCCAAACCGTCCTTTTCTTTACTCTGTAGATGTCTACTACCATTCATAAACTGTTTATGAATACTAATATGCATATTAATACTACAATTTACAAGCATGCGTCTAAAACTAATTGATGCAAAGTTTGACAAAATGATAAATCTAAAATATATAGTAATTAGTAATACGACCATGCCTCTAAAATAAATCAATGCATGGTTGAAGTTTGATAAAATGTTTAATGTTGTGTTCGATCAATTTTTTTATCCGAAGTCTTCTATCAATAATCCATCTTCTTCCCTCTTCTTTCACTAGTAATAGTTTGATCAAACCTTTTTTATTTTATAATCGTTTTTGTTTTAATTTTGTTTCTCATCTCAACTATATCTCTTATGTTATCTTGTCCTAGTTCAAATTCAACTTACTCCCTCGGTGTACTATTACTCGCATAAACAATGCTGACTTACTTCTCCTTCATTCATGGCTTCGATCCGGGCCATTATTAAAGACTAGTAACCACTAACCACACCTTTTATGTTGGATTGGGTTATCTTTGGTTTTACTTCTTCATCTACTACATCTACCATATGCAGAAGTTAGATAGCGAAGTGATCTTTGTTCCAAAGGCTAAAGGACCCTCTTATGCCTTCTACCTTATGTTTGCAGGCTTTTATGTACACATGCAAAAACATATCTGCTTCAAATCTTTTGTGGACGCTATGACTAAACTTTTTGGCCACTTTCTTTGCTCTCGTGATGTTTTCTATGATTGTATGTTATCCCATTGGAGAGTTATATATCCACGTGAACGTCTTGATTCTTTCAAAAGAAGACGGCGTCTCCTGTTGTGCTTGTAGCAAAGGTTTTCCTTTTATCAATTTTATATATCTTACTCTATTACGTGTTGCCTTTTCCAAGATATTATAGCCTATAGTATTTTTTTATTCCTGGATCGCCTATCGATAATTGACAATAATTCAGTTTTCTCCTATAAAAATTCGGACGCTAGCTTTATTTCTTTTATCCTATTATTAGTTATGATAGGCGGAAGTCTTTTATGGCTTAATAAATAGACATCTATATTATATTTCGAAGTTTTTCCTACGGTCCTGATTTACCCACTTAAGTGGTGGTCAGGATCGATTCTGGAAAAACATAAGTGGTGGCCAGGATCGATTCTGGCAAAACATAAGTGGTGGCCAGGATCGATTCTGGCCCCACTTATTTTTTTTAATACACCACACGGCTTAAAAAAATTAAAAACAAAAAAGAAGCAATACAAAACTAAAAAAAACAGAAGACCCTCATTCACTCCACAATCACTCACGAAACGTTTCTCCCACCGCCATCATCGCCGCTCGAACCATTCTCCATCACCGCCATCATCCGTTCTCCATCACTGCCCATCATCCATTATCCACCATTTCTCCCACACCATCATCCATAACGGCTACCTTCTCTATCACGGCTACCTTCTCCTTGAACAAAGCTAGGGTTCTTAAACAAAACCGGTAACATCTTTCCCCTCTTTTTTTATTCTTCAATTTTATCTTCTTTTTTGTCCTTTGATGATATCAAAAGTCTCGAAGATGCTCGATTTACTTTGAATCAAATGATCCGAATGGACCCAAGCTTTCTATTAATTGTTACTTTTATTGTATCTGTAAGGTTTTACATACGCAGCTAATCCAGAACAAGAGAACATGGATGTTAAAACGCTGAATTATCAAAGGAAACCTTTCTGTAGATTCATCAGAGCAATACCGTAGGATCAGATTTGATAGATTTCTGGTAAGTAAACACTTTATAAGCTTTTGTTTTTGATAGGTTCAGATTTGGCTAAAGTAAAGAGGATTTCCCTCCTGTGTTGGTAAAAATGGACCAGCTGGGGTCATGAAGAGCAAATATGTAATATTAACCCCCTGAATTCATCTACCCATACAGATTTGAATATTTTTTTTACTGTATAATTGTTTCTAAAATGCTTTTCGTTCTGTAACAGGGAGGAGATTGAAACCCCAGAGCAGGTATTTTGTTTTGTTAGATTATACTGTTTAATTATACTGTTTTTTCTTCAAATAAATTCGTTAATTATATATATAATACTTGAATTAACCCGTGGATAGTAATGAATGAGCTCTTCTAAAGTTCAATTAGTTTTGCTTCGATTTATTAATTTAGTAATTCGATTGTACATTTTGTATAACAGGCCTGTAGCAAAATATGCGAGAAATTCGAGAAATTCGAATAAAAAAGGAGTAGTGAAAGAAAAACCAGCAGTGATAAGCCTTTTAGCATCAATGAGAATGAACAAAGGAATGGATGAAGAAGTTGATAAAAAGAAGAAGAAACCAGAGCCCGTAGATGGACCATTATTAACTGAACGTGATAAGATTAAAATAGAAAGGCGAAAGAGAAAAGATGATAGACAAAGAGAGATGCAATATGAAATGCACTTAAAGGAAATGGAAGCATCTAGAGCTGGTATGCCTACTGTACAAGTTAATCATGATGGTACTGATGGACCTTCCATTAAAGATATTTGTATGGAGAATTTTAATGTATCTGTTGGTGGTAGAGATCTTATTGTTGATGGAACTGTTACTTTATCTCATGGAAGACATTATGGTTAGTCACTCACTTTAATTCTCTTTTATTTATTATTTAATAATCTTTTATATATCAGTGTAATTTATCAAACATACAGGAAATACTTTAGATTCTCAGTGGTTAGCAAGAACAGAATGGACGTCCCACTTAGATTAGCAGCAATTCTGCTTCTAGAAGATTTGATTTTTGTAAAAGAAAAAGCAGTTCTTGATCGATTCTGGTAATTGAATGGGTTCTGTTCTTTAACATAATCTGTTTGTTGTATATTAGTATATCCAAAAGATTTATTCTAACTTTATCGAACGTTTCAATGGGGCTGCGTATTGTGAATACTGATACACGGTTCTTCATCTGTTGATTATGCAGGGTAAGAACAGTAGGTTATTGCTGAAAATATTTTCAATGAAGAAATCCAGGAATTGAGACATGTTCGAAATATCAACACTTATGGAAGTGGTATGATAAAATATGAAGAACTCATAACTGGTTTGTGAAGTCTAGGATCCAAGCTCACCGAAGCAGAGGCAAAACAACCAATAAACTACATTGAATTGGTAAAGCGTGTGATTTTGATATGAACCATTTACTATTTATTTTTTATTTAAAATCACAGATCTCTCATTTTATATGTAATGTGTATATTTATCGATTGAGGCAATTTAAGGAAAGTGAAAAAGTAGCATCCTGCCCTTCCACCGTAATCACCACAGCCGTATAGTGGAGGATATCATATCAAACGTGTATATTTTTTTAAGGTTAGTCTACAATTTCATATGAGATCTTAGAAATACAAAAAGAAATACTTCTCTCAATTTGTTTGATGTTGTAGAAAGGAACATTCCTTCTATGTTGGAAGATTGGGTCAAGGAATTTCTTGGGGTCAGGTAATTTTTTTGCTTAATTGCTATTGGCCTCCTTTAGTGTTTATTGGTTTGCAGTTAATCCCTTTAAACATTAGATTTCTGCAAATTAACATTAAACCGGTAGTATTTGGTGAATTTCTCTAAGTTTATTTATGCTGAGAGATTTTAAAGTTTGGGGATGTACTTCTTAACGTATGATTTTTATAAACTATTAGTTGGTTGTTGAAATAATTGGTGTTATTTGGAAGATCAAGGACTTCCATATGTATAAAAATGAGATACTATTTATCTGCATGTAGCAAGATAAATATTTGGGTATTTATATCCCTGTAGAATTGTATCAGAAAGAAGATACTATTTATACCCACCTGCCAATTGTTGCCCAATTCTATCTAATTGTTTAATACACCCCTTTTAGTTATTCTAATTAGGTGCTGGATAGATATCCTATTAAGTCCTTATCTTTGATAAGCTATAATCTTGATAGTTGTAATATTTTATTCCATAAAATCAAAAGCTTATTTACAATGGAAAATGTGTTGTTTCAAAATGGATATTGGTTATGCTTTTTCTATTGCTTTCATACATCAGGTTATAAGGCGGTAATTGGTTATTCTGATTCTAAGGAGTTACACTTAAGCAAATCTCAAAGGTAAGAAGTTATTATTTGTCTAGGAAGATTTGTTGTTTAATTTCAATGGTTAAATTACATGATTGAATTATATGTTGTCCGAAACATATATAGTACATAGTCTTTTTCAATACACATAACAATATATAGGATTTTAATAAAACCCATCTATATGGGGTATGTTTTAGACTAAAAAGGTTTTGGCTTTATGAATAAATTTTCTTAAATTACCAAATTATAGTATAGTGTTTTAATTTGTCATTATTTTCAACAAAAGTTGATATTGGTGAATTATCTTAGCGGTCCCAATCATGCCTGCATATATGTTTTCGATAATTTTAGCCCGAATGAGGAATATATGACGAAATATTTTCCAATCTTCAAGTTAGATCAACCAGTGATTAAAGAAGCTATTGAAAAGCTAATATTGTGCCTAAAATCATTGTGTTTAATTAAATGAATTGCAGATCACCTTCAGTCATGAGTAGTATAATTATGTTGTAGCAAAAAATGAGAAGCTGCATATTCCAGTTGAGTTAATAATTAATAAGCACTTTAGTTTTATGGATTCTTTAATTCATGTAAGTTTGTTAAAAAATCATACTTTTTGAGTGTCATTTTTCATATCAAGTATATTTTAAATGATTATTTAATTGATTTTTAGCTTAAGTGATGCTAAATTTAGTAGGATTTTAATCTTATTCATTAAGTAGTACAAATTTCAGAAATCAAAGTCTTTTATCTCACAAGCCCATTATCTCTCATAATATAACCAGAATTTTATGAAGAAATTATTCAGTTGCAAGATAGAGACAACTGGGTTTGGCGGAGAGATTTGAATGTTTCAATAGTTTGATTAAAAAAAGTCTTATGCTAAACGATACAATTATATTTGTTCCAAATCTTCCAAATTTGTCGTTTTCTCTAGATTTTAAATTCAAGATGTAAGCTTTTGTTTCTGTTCTTGAGGTTGTAGTGAGGTAATGACTTATGTGTGAGAAGATTAATTCTCATGTTCTTTTAGAAAAAATTGATGTGCATGTTTCTGGTGATTTTTTTTATCATTTATATGTTTTACTTGGGAGTTTAGTGGAAACGTTGGACCACCAGTACAATTTATATATTATGATTGTATGAAAATATGAAATTTCAAAATAGAATTTATTATAAAAAATTTTGGATGTACTATAAATAAAGAAAGGAGAGAATTTAGAAAATAAAAGGGCAGCTTCCTAATTTTTGTCCTACTTAATAGTTTAACTTTTTAATGTTAATTTTCTTTATAAAGATGTTATAACATATTATAACAATTTTTAGACATGTGTAATTATTTTGGTTGCTAATAATAACAGATTAATATAAAAACTAAGACATATTATTTTTTATCTTTATAATTCATATAAATGATTGCACTCTGGGTTTTTACATTAAAATATTGATATTGTTCAACTTTTTCGTAGTATTTTCAACATAATACAACTTACCTATTTTTCTCTATTTTCACTCTCTCCCCTGTTTTGCTCAAAAATCTCCCCAATAACTCCTTCAAAATCTCATAAACATATTTTAACGAATAACACTCATCTCTTCACCCCCGCATTCAACGGAACGAGGAACATAACTCTTCACACTCACCTTACCTTCCCAACAAGCCACTGTCATGCACAATAAAATCGCCTCACTCGAGAACTATTCTCCACCATCATCAACCCGGCTTGGCTATGCCATCAACAATCGAAGAACCAAAATTAAGGTAATTACGATTGATACTCTAAAAAATTGATTTAATGTAACCTAATCTCAGCACTTTTATTAGACTTCATTTTGTTAAATTTTTTTGAGGCCAGATCAAGTATGTAAACAACTCATTTCTTGATTGTGACCATATTGATATTTCTATCCATGATTTCACTATATATATTTTTACCCATATTATTCTATTTCATATAAATTTGTCTCATAATATTAGACTTAATTTATGCTAAATAAGCAAACAAAGGTTTAATGCCTTTTCGTGAAAAAATGTAATTTTTTATAATATTTATGTAAGTGCCTTCGGGCACGGGTTGGGGGGGGGGGGGGACACCCACTTCCCTATAGTGTACTTAAGAAACTATCTATCGATGAAAGACATTAAAGAGTAGTTACTTTAACTCGAGAACCATGAATATTCCTATTTTTCACACCCAACACCGACAAAACCAAGAATATAAATGAAGACTGTTTCTAGACCGCCTACATTAAGAAGATATGGGTCTTTTACAAGTTGGTATATGCATCATATCTTGAAATTAACATAATGCCTTCAGGCACGAGTCATATCCAGTTAAAATTTGACGATGATTGAAACATTTCAGTTCTATTAAAATGTTGAATAATTTGTGTTTTTTAAAGTATTGCCTGTATGTTTGATAAACTATACACCGATGTTACGATTATTCGTGTTGCTTTCACATTCAATATGTATAATAACCTTAATTTTGTTTATTTATCATGCTTATAATAACGTGTTTCCTTCAATTATTGACTGAATAATAAGTTTCAAAGCATATTGTGAACCTGATACATTTATTGGTAATTACGGGATTTAGTGACACGTTCTATTCAATACACGATATTGGTGCATTTTATATTATATCTTAACTTCTCATCGTGCCAACTTAAAATAAGAAAAATTGACGATTGATTGATTTTTTTTCCGAAGTGACTTCAGGCACGGGCAATACCTAGTATGTGGAATAAATCAGACTTGATTATTTCTCTATATAATTGCTTTGATAACCTGATTGATTACAGGATTCCTTTACAAAATTATTCTGGTCTCCAACGTATCAATTTATAGCCTCCTTAAATTACGAATATCTTTGACCCGTTATTATCATTTATCACTATAAAAAATAGTATTATTAGGGACGAGGTTATTGCAACAATAAAATGAGGTCTAATAATATTTTTAAACACCAAAATGGTCTCTAATTATATTTTTAGCGACAATATTTGCCGCTAAAGAAAAAATCAATAGAGACAAAAACAACTAATTTGTTACTAAAGATATCTTTAGAGACGAACAAATAGCGGCTCTTAGTGTTAAAATTTTTGCCGCTAAAGATACCTTTTCTTGTAGTATATATCATTAAACATAGGTCCTTGTTTCATTATTTTATGCTGAGTATTTTAAAGTTTTGAGAGAGTTTTTCTAAGAAAAGAGTATAGTTGTATCATTGATTATATGTTTGGTGGGCATGAATTTGCTTTCGAGTTTTCCAAAAGAACTCTTAACATTCTTCACACGTCTATTATTTTTCTTATGCTTCTCTTACGACACTTGTCCTGGACCCACAACAATTATTAGTTAGTCCCTCGATTCTTTATTTTGATATCATGTTTTGTCTGTTTTAGAAAAACCACAAAAATAAACTTTGATCACAACAAATCTAGTAATATCATGGCCAACCGAAATAATCATCTCCCACCTTTTGCAAAAGCTAAGAGCGAAACCTTCAAAAAAACTAAAAACCCTTACTTTCTCTACCAAGGTCTCATTAGTTAAACCCAACATTTCTGTCTTCAACTTCGTGGCAAGAGTGATCTCCGATCGCGTCATTCTTTTCGACACTTTTAGAAAGAGAGTGTTGGAGTCATGGGGTATCATTGGCCGTATTTTGTTCGAAGAAAACTCATAAAATACTTTCAAGATTTTACTATACCAGCAAGAGGAAGCTAAAAGGTTATTTTTTATCCGCCAACTCTTAGTTCAAACTCTCTATGTCATAATTGTTAAATGGGATGATAATGTACCTTTCAAAGATCTTTATTTGATCCACTCATCAGTTTGGGTTTGTATCTATTGTCTTGTCGGGTCTTCAGAACAATATCGAAGCTATCCAGACTTTCGACAACTACATTGGTGAGACAACAAAATTTGATTACCCAGCCATCGATAATGAGAAGCTCAGATTTATTAGGTTTAGAGTCAAATTTCACATCTGAACCAATTAAAACTGGGGTCTTTCTTGAACAGTTGTATGACACATAATGGGACTCGTTCATCTGCGAAGGCTTTGGTTTATTCTGTTTCAACTACGAAAGACTCGGGCACAACAAGAGCTCCTGCTCGACAACTATGGTTCGACCTAAATGGAGTGATGACTTCGCACTACTACATGTAAGACCTTTTGCGAGGACTTAAGTCCTCGCAAGAGGTTCACTATGTCCTCGCTAAAACCTTTAACGAGGACAAGTCCTCGCCTAAAGGTCGTCGCGAAAAGTTCGTCGAGAGAAGTTTGATTTTACGACGACCTGGCAAAGTCGTCGAGAAAGGGAAACTTCTTGCGAGGACCATAAGTTCCTCGCTAGAGGTACTTTCTAGCGAGGACTTGTGTTCCTCGCTAGAAGTTTCCCTTTCTTACGAGGAACTATTTTCCTCGCTAGAGGATGCCTTTTGCGAGGAACAAAGTCCTCGCTAAAGCCTAATTACAGGAATTTAAAAATTAATTAAATTAAAATAATTTGATTTTTCTTTTTTTTTTTAGAATTGTGATTTTTTATTTATTTATTGTATTGCTAATTTTTCTTTTCTAATTTGTTTTTTTTTTATATTTTTTTGTATTGTTAGAATACAATCAACAATAAAAATTAAAAGCAATTAAAATTAATTAAAATAAAACCCAAATTTAAACCCGATAATTTAAAAAGTCAAAAATATATACTAGTAGTCATATATAACATAAAAAACAGTCAAAATAAATCATTATAATCTTCTTCTTCTTCAGCTGTCCGATCGGCTTCGGGAGAAGGGGGGTCTTGCTCTTCCATTCCGCTTTCCCTCCGGCATCTATTAAGCATGTTAATTACATTCGACATCTCCTCATGTATCGCGTCTCGAGTCGGGGGGGTACTCGTGGAGGAGGTAGTGGCGTTTTCTTGCATCGGTTCCTTGCCGAGAGAGACAAGGTAGGAATTGAGCGACTTCACTATCCACCGGTAGTCTTTTAATATCTTCGCGGAAACTGGTTCTGACGGATTTGCAGAAGAGCTCGAGCTCGACTGTGACAATGTGTGACCAATTCCCGGTAGCCAGTTACGGGTCCCGCCGCCTAAACCGATACCTGCCGCGTCCAAAACAGCTTGAATCTTCTCTCGGGCGGATAATCTGGGGGTCGAGGATGGATCTCCACTTTGGGATTGCACTTCACGGACTCGAATTTCGAGAATTGACTTCAAAGCCGCCTGTAAAATAAAGAAAAAACGAAATAATTAGTTAGTAACTAAAAAAAATTAAAAGTTTACGTCTCGTAAAACTCACATGTGCCCGCTCGTATTTTTTGCTCCGCCAACAATTCTTTTTCGTATTAAATCCAATTTGGGAGAAGAATTTTTTAATCTTCGGAAGTGGTGGAGGCCGAGACGATCCTTCCCCCGATCCCTCGCCCAATTCCATATTCTCCTCTTCGACCTCCTGTTTATGTAGATTAGTCAAACATTAGTCAACCATACAATTAATATCTCGATAAATTAATAAATTTGACAAAATCAACCTACCGTGTCATCCATCAACGAATATCTCGTCCTCGAGTGGGTCCTCGAGCCTGCCCCGCTTTGGTTTTGCAACATCCCCCTGTTCTTTTTATTTTCTTTTGCTTGGTTCTTGTAAAAAAAAAAAATAGTTAATAGAAATTAAAATCAATATAAATAAGAATTAATACCTGAGCTTTTAACGAGTCCCAATGCTGCAGCGTAAGTTCCCAATTCTCGGGCGACTGGTCATCCGGACATTGACGACTCTCGTAATACGCCTTCTTCACACGGAATTTAGCGTCCGATAACCCAACTCCGCATTTGTGGTTGACCATTTTCACAATACTAGGAAAATCATCACGTGCCTCCCAATCCTCAACTAAAAAGTAGTCCTGTAAGCAATTTAAAAAATAAATAAGTGTATACTTTATGAAACGGTAAAAAAATAAAATTACATTACGTACCCTTAAGCGTTCCCAAACTTTCGTATGGTAATCCTCCGGGACTTTAGCCCAACTCGGGTAGAATAGTGGAACCGTCTCTCTAATAGTCAGGTTTATTACCTGAGTCACGTGTTGAGAGTAAGGACCGATTGGGTTCCATGTCTGATCCTCTGCGTCAAACTCCATTGGAAGGCGTCCCCCATATAGTTGGCGGGCCTTAGTCACGCTAGCAAGTGTAGTCGGGCCCCGTGTGTTTTTGTTACATCCCCCGGTAGGAATGTTCGGATTCCGTGATGGGTCTCGTCCATCACCATCGCCACCGTGTCCCCGTGCTACTTGAGCCATCTACAAAAAGTTATACGAAACTAGTAATATACACGTAATATATTCATAAAATTACTAAAATACCCCTACGGTCTTAAAATTACTAAAATACCCCTACGGTCTTAAAATTACTAAAATACCCCTATGTTCATAAAATTACTAAAATACCCCTATGTTCATAAAATTACTAAAATACCCCTATGTTCATAAAATTACTAAAATACCCCTACGGTCATAAAATTACTAAAATACCCCTACGGTCATAAAATTACTAAAATACCCCTACGGTCATAAAATTACTAAAATACCCCTACGGTCATAAAATTACTAAAATACCCCTACGGTCATAAAATTACTAAAATACCCCTATCACCACACAATACTACTTTAATCATGATATACACAAAATATTAACAACAAATGAATCTACAATTAGCAATTTTGATAACAAAAATATATTATTTCATACTAAAAAAAAAAATTAATCATATACAAGATAATTTAGCAAGTTTTATACACTAAATAATCACCTAAAACATCCTACATAATTCGGATTTAATTATAACCTACAAACAATTCGAAATAAAAAAAAAAAAAAAAAAAAGTAAGAACATACCTTTAATCCAAAGTGTATTGCGTGTTTTGATGGATAATTAACCCCTACAACACATATCCAAGACCAAAATTTACGTATTAAACCCGGAATTAGTGAAAAAAAGATTTTGTATTTGATAAAAAAAAAAAAAAATTAAACAATCTTACCTTTTTGTAGTTGTGGAAGGTGTTGATGATGTTTGTAGATGCTTATAATTGCTCGGGGGTAGGATTGGAGGGTGAAATCGGAAGAATTTTGGAGAGAAAAATGGAGGGTTTTGTGATGGAGAAAGAAGAAATGGGGAAGAAGAAGGGAGCTCGCGGGTCTTATTTCCGCGTAGACTTTTTGCGAGGACCTTAGGTCCTCGCTAAAGGTTTTTGCGAGGAACAAAGTCCTCGCTAAAGGCTATACGACGCCGTTTAAATTTGGCCAAATTGAAGGCGGGAAATTCCACCGCCTATTTGACCAATTAAAAAAATAAAGACCTTTAGCGACGGGTTCTTAATAAGAACCCGTCGCAAAAACCTTTAGCGAGGACTTTTTTTTTTTTTTTTTTTTTTTTTTTTTTTTTTAATTCTTAGCTTAAATCTTTTTCTCAGTGTAATTCTTATCTCTTTTTTATTCTTAGCTTAAATATGTATCTTTTTTAAACCTTGTACTTCTGTATTTGATTATGAACTAAATTAGAATTATACTGGGAATTGAACCTGGTATGAGCCCTAGTTTATGATTTAGATATACTCAAGTGAATTTTGGATTTTATGTTTAATTAAATTGAGAATAATTTGTGTTGTTCATATATTTGCACTTAATTGCTAGATTCATATATAATGGCCATGTTAGTGAGTTAGTGAGCTAAAACTAATACTTATACAACACAACTAATCAAAAGTAGTTAAAACTAATACTTATACAACACAACTAATCAAAAGTAGTTAAAACTAATACTTATACAACACAACTAATCAAAAGTAGTTAAAACTAATACTTATACAACACAACTAATCAAAAGTAGTTAAAACTAATACTTATACAACACAACTAATCAAAAGTCGTTAAAACTAATACTTATACAACACAACTAATCAAAAGTAGTTAAAACTAATAGTTATACAACACAACTAATCTGAATCGTCACCATCATCCACTATGATAGGTTCGTCATCACTATCGAGGTGAATACTGTCATTGTCAGTCGCGTACTCGCCCATAGCGAACATCGAAAAATCAATCTCTATCCCCCGTCCAGTACTCAACTGAATACCCGGGTACTCCGAATCCAACATAGTATCTGCCAATGGAATCTCTATAGGTTCTTCTCCCGTGGAAATTGACTCAGCGCCAAATAATTCTGTACTCCATCCGTGACGGTCGTTCACTTCCCAAACCACTTTCCAACCTTTTGCGTAAATTTGATCGATATAGAAGACCTTTTTCGCTTGACTAGCTAAAATGAACGGCTCCTCAGTCCACCAATAAGAGTTTGTGTTAATCATTGTCGCACCGTGTTCTGTTCTACGTAATTTCTTCTTTTTATCCGTGTTATACCACTTGCACTCAAACAGCACAACCGAATTACCACCAGTGAATTCAACCTCAATGATCTTAACCAACTCACCATAATATGTTTCTCCGTCTGTATAGATAAAAATTATTTAGTGAAAACAAATACAATTAATATAAATTGAGCAAGGACCAACCTGTAATAGTACACACACCGTAATCTTGGGTAACTCGCTTCTCCCCCTTCTCACGGGTAACCCACTTCACCCCGCCCACAATGCAAGAATCATACGCATAAACGACACTGTTGGACAAGCTGGACAGCGACATCAACTCTTTGGTTGCTAGGGGATTATTTTCTCTTCTCATTGTGCCGACCTACATAGAAATCAAATGTTCAGTACTGGGTAATTAATCATTTTTTATGCTATTTTACCTTTTTCATAAACCAGACTCGAAAATACTCCCGGTGTTTTTGATCTCTGCCGACGGATGGAAGTGATGCCTTATGTTCCCTGTATATAGTAAAATTACATTGATTAATAAAAGAACTGCATATTTACTTAGAAAAATACTAATGAAACACTTACATCATGTAATCTTGGATCTCGTCGCAGTTATTAAGGATGTACCAATCGATGTGATCCTTCACCTTGAAATCTAAACGTCCAAATTTCTTTTTCCCAATAGGCTTGCACTGACTATTAAATACAGATATGTCCTTGCTTTCTGGAATCTGGTAACCGTATCTACCGGGATCGTTGAACTTCGTACTTTCTTCTCGAAGGTAACGAGATATGAAAGTCAAAGTTTCCTCTGAAGTGTATCCCTCTGCGATCGAACCCTCTGGTCTAGCAGGGTTTCGAATGTATTCTTTTAACTTCTTCAAGTACCTCTCGAAGGGGTACATCCAACGCATCTGTACCGGGCCTCCTAAACGAGCTTCCTCATACAAGTGTACAACCAGGTGGATCATAATATCAAAAAAAGCTGGAGGAAAGATCATCTCCAACTTGCACATAAGCTCGATTACCTTAGACTTTCCCGAAATCAATTCTTTCTTACTCAAGTTCTTCTTACAAACGTTCCTGAATACGTTACACAGCCCAATGATCGGATCACTAATGGATTTGTCGTTGATCAAGCCTGGAATACTAGCCACTAGTAGATACTGCATAAGCACATGACAGTCATGAGATTTCATTCCGATAATCTTCCCGGTGTCAATCTGAATGTTGTTTCGCAAACTAGAAGCGAAACCATCTGGAAACTTTTGCACCTTCAACCATTCTAAAAAATCTCGCCTTTTATCGGTTGTCAGCGCATACTTTGCCTGAGGGAGAATGGTCTTACCACGCGTATTCACTGTTAACCACAAATCAGATCTAATTTTCATCTTTTTCAAATCTTCCCTCGACTTCGCGTTATCTTTGTTAATTTTTCCATCCAAACCAACAACTGTACCGAGTAAGGCGTCACACACATTCTTCTCACAATGCATCACATCTATGTTATGTTTCAACAAGTTTTCTGACCAATAGGGTAAACGATAGAATATACTCTTTTTCTTCCAGTTTGATATACGAGGGCCCGTTTTCTTCACTATTTTTCCGCCAAAGTCCTTGTGTTTACCAGGAAACACAATCGGCAACCCGTCTAACTGAGTCTGAATGTTAGCGATACTATGTTTCCGAGGAATCGGCAACTCCTCAACCTCAGCGTACGAAGTTTTATCGTAACGAAAGCGGTGGGTCATGGGCAACCACCGCCTATGATCAAAATACACAACTCCTTTATTAACCTTCACGGAAGGAGTATATTCCATGCATTCGGGACATGCTAAATAGCCCTGACCCGACCATCCTGAAGTGTACGATCTAGCCGGGTAATCATTCGTCGTGGACACCACACACGCCTTCATGACAAATTCCTCTTTCATATGTGCATCCCATGTAACTATCCCGGTACTCCACAAAGTTTCCAACTCCTCTATAGCAGGACGGAGAAATACATCCATATCCTTCCCAGGTGAACGAGGGCCAGGTATCAAAAGCGTGAGCATGAACGTAGACTCTTGCATGCATAACCAAGGCGGCAAGTTGTAAATCGTCAATATTACCGGCCACATACTGTATGAGTTATTTTGCATAGAGAAAGGACAAAATCCATCGATCCCCAAACCCAGTCGTACGTTACGCGGTTCGCTAGCAAACTCGGGGTTCCTCTCGTCAAATGTCTTCCAACTAACACCGTCAACTGGATGACGCAACACATCTTCGTCGGTGCTCTTTCCCGTATGGTGCCATATCATATCTTTCGCAGTGTGCCTCGAAGCATACATTCTCTGTAACCTAGGAGCAATCGGAAAATAACGCAGCTTCTTATGCGACACTCTCTTCCCTTTCTTCGGGTCCCACCGTGACTCTCCACAAACAGGACAGTTCTCCATTTTTTCATTCTCTTTATAAAACAAAGCACAATCGTTTAAACAGACGTCGATCGAGATGTATCCCATGCCTAAACTAGACAACTTCTTGTTGCAATCCGCATAAGACTCGGGTAAGTTATGTGGTTCAGGCAAAACACGTCCTAACAATTGCAGAAGCTCGGTAAACGAAGTGTTAGTCCACTTGTTCTTCACTTTCACATGCATTAACTTTGCAATGAAATCCAAAGAACTCATCTTAGTACAACCGGGGTACAAATCAGTCTCCATTTCCGTGAACAACGCGTCCAAAGACCCACGACCAGTACCACTACCATTCACGTCACTCATCTCAACGTCACCGGAATACCCGCCAGTTTCAAACGTGGGACCTAAATCATGAATTACATTACCCATTACGTTTTCTTGGACCGGTTCAACGTCGGGGATAACAATAACTTCACCGTGTTTCGTCCAAACTTCATACGATGAATCCATACCCCATTGAAAAAGATGACCTTTAACTTCATCGATTGGAAATCTTCGATTATTATAACAATGATTACATGGACAGAATATTTTACCGACTCGATCCACTTTGTTTCGCGAAAATTCTATAAACCCTCTTATACCTTTAATGTATTCCCTCGAAACCTTATTCGTTAATTTGATCCAACTCTTGTCTATTTGAGGGTTCATTATCTAAATTTAAATTCATTACCAAAAGTAAATACTTCAAATGTAACAAAAAAAAACAACTACATTATCACAATAATTAAAAAGGGCACCTAGTTCAAAAATCAAATAAATATATGGTCACTAATACCAAAATTTATAAATAATTAGTATTTTAACAATATATCACAAATAATTAGTATTTTAACAATATATCACAAACTAAGCAAAAATATAACACCTAAATATACAATTTAACTTAATAAAATCATAATATACACAAAATATTCAAATAAAAATTTCATATCATAATATTTTAACAATATATCACAAACAAAACACTAAAAACAATTAACTACACCTAAACCATACACAATATTACAATAATTATACAAAATAAAATAAATTAATTGAAAAATTAAAAGAACTTACCTTAAAATGATGAAAATAATTTGCTCCAACACTTGATCAAAAGGAGATAGATTTGTTGCTCAATCCACAAGCTAGAGATGCCCAAGAATTAATTGTGAAATCTATATAAAAATTGGGAGAATTTTGGGATTTTTTTTGGGTTTTTTGGGGGTTTTAGAAGCTCAAGCTCGCATTAATGGCCAACTGGCCGTATTTAATAGGGTCAAACCTTTTGCGAGGACACCAGGTCCTCGCAAAAGCACCTAAAAGTCCTCGCAAAAAGGTGGTTTCTAGCGAGGACACCATAGTCCTCGCAAATAGTTGGGTTCTAGCGACGACTTCCAACGGTCAAAATCTTTTTTAATTATTATTGGTGGCTTATTTTCCACGCACACCTTTAGCGAGGACTTTTATCGTCGCAAAAAGTGTCCTCGCTAGAAAGTAACCTTTTGCGAGGACATCATGTCCTCGCGAAAGATGTCCTCGTTAAAGGCTATTAATGTAGTAGTGTCGCTTGTAATTGGAACAAAGACATGAACATACGAATCGATGATCACATTATTCGAAAGTGTGATAGATGGGGTCATTTTGACGAGATTATTAGGTTTTTTCTCTTCAAAAGGTTCGATGATGAGGATGGTAAAGGTAACCCTTTCAATGGTGGTCTCTTGAATAACAACAATAACAATAATATTCAATTTATTTCTATAAGCATGGTTCATGTTAATAATACTAATCAGAGTAACAAAGATGATACCAGTAAAAACTCGGGAAGTAAATCTCAGAAAAGGAAAAGAGAGACTAGCGAGTTACTTGATGAAACTTTAACAACTTGAATATGTGGATGGCAACATCGAAATTTATGAAAAAAGATTCCCATGTATCTACAAAGTTTATCGTACAGAACTCGCGGACATCGACATGAGTATTTTGGTTAACAACGACATAATCAAGGAAGTTCTTGACGCTCAAGATGTTACCATTGACAATATGTATAGAAATAGTACTACTGGGTCTAATGAAGAGTTGTGTGTACAAAATAAAAAAGGTTGGGGTGGCTACAAAGGGAAAGAAGTGATGGGTTTGAATCTCAATAATGTGAACACCTATGTGTATAAGGATATCAGGCATATTTTTGCGAATGATGTGGGTTTGTCTGTTGGAAAGAAAGGTGATTATAGTGGTAATACTGGGTTAAATAGTCCATATGATAAGGCGATGCTGGTTAGACACAATATTGAGCATGGTGATTTCGAGCCTGATGAAGAATCTTTGGATTCACAATCAATCCATATCAGTAATCATGCACGTAAAGATGAGGAGTTCAATAAAAAATGGTACGTTAGTCCTCGATGCAAAACCTTTCCTCCCAGAGTTAAATTTTTGTGGCCAAAGAATTTGAATTGGAAGGAAGCTCCGAGTCTTGAGATGAACATGCCTACGGTTCAAAAGTTTATGAAAGAAGTTTTTAGCAACATGGAGGAGCGTATCTTGGGTGTGCAGGATTTCATTGATCGACTTCGCGATAGTTTTTATGAAGTGAAAAACAAAATGGTGGTTGGACATCATGTGTCTGATCGTGGTAATTTGACGTTGATTGACGAATTTGAGGATAAGAAAACTTTATTTTTGTGGTGGCGACGACTGTGGTGGACCCCTAGAGTCAGGGTCTAGTAGCAGTGATGATTTTGATTAGGTGGTGAGTACTCAAGTTAGACCCATGAAGGAAAACTTAGCCTCGAGTTCTGGAATGGATGGTGGTCGATCCTTGCAGCTGGGTTTTATGGATAATATTCTTGTGTGGAATTTTCAAGGGGCGAGGCCATATTTGACTAGAAAATATTCCCTAGTCTCGTTGAATAATATTTATAATGCATGCCTTCTAGAATCATGGTTAAGAACTAAGGATCTTAAAACCTGTTCTTGTTTTAAATCTTTCAATAATTCACACTTAGTTGAACCCGAGGGAAGAGCTCATAGGCCTGGGGTAATTCTTATGTTGTGGAAGGACAATGTTTCGCTTAGTGTTATTTACTCTAATTCTATTTTTGTTATCTCGAAAATTAATGAATATAACGGTTTCTCATGGTATTTGTTTTGTATTTACGCTCCTAACAATAAATTAGATAGGAGTGAACTGTGCTAGAGTCTTTTTACATGGCTTATTAAACTTAACAAACCTTCTATTCTTATGGGTAACTTTAATGATATTGCTAAATTCTCTGAAAAACTAGGGAAAGTTCTACCAGATCTTGATATAATTATTCGCTTTAATAATTTTATTAATGAGAACCATATTATTTATTTCCCGAGCAAATGATGTAATTTCACTTAGAAAAAATGAAAGAAAGACAAAGAAAATATTAAGGAAAGACTCAATCGAGCCTTACCAACTCTCTCATGGTGCGATTCCTTTCCCAATGCAATTCTAAAAGTCCCATCGACAATGGGCTCCTATAACTCGCCACTTATCTTATAGAAAGAGCCGACTAAAGGCAATTATGATGAATATTTCATTTTTGAATCAAGATGGCTTGATCATTTTTAGTGTAAAGAAACTGTGGAGGATAACTGGTGTAAAAATGGGAGGATATCGAATATACATAATTTTTGTAACAAAAGAGATGCTACATGTTTGGTGTTGAAAGGATTAGGAAGGACAACATTCCTACATGTTTGTTCACGCGGTCTTTTTGGATCTTGAGCAGACATATCTTTCGAGTTAACAGCCATGTGTATATCTCGGTTTTGGACGCTAGGTGGTCGACTGGGGCCTAGCTCCTAGGTGAGATTACACGGGGCTTAGGCGGAATTATACGGTTTTGAATCCCGATGTGTAATTTTGTATATTTAGCAATATATCTGTAGTAATTATAGCAATTTTAACTATTTCAGTCATAAAATTCATCTAACGACACTATAGTAAATATAAAAATACTAAAAATTTGAGTTATAATATCAACTAAAAAATTCTCGAGAATAATAAAAATAACAAAAAGGTCTATGTGGGCATGTTTTTCCATTAATCAGCGCCTAGGCGGTCATTTTTTGCCATTAATCGGTGCCTAGACAGGCTAGGCGCTTATTCCACAACGACTAAGACACTAGACAAAAACGCCTAGAATTTTAACTAGGCGAATGCGACTGAGGGGGGAGTTGACGCCTAGCGCGCCTAGGCGGAGAGATCTACAGCATAGGTTAACAAGGTGACTCGATTTTTTTTAGTAGTAATAGAGAGGATTATAGTGGTGTTAAAGAGAAAAGAAGAAACCGAAGGATGGCAAAGAAAGATGTATTCGATGTGAAGAAGGGTGAGAATAAAAAAGATAAAAAGCAGATCTCGTTTAATGAATTTATAAAGGTTTTTTTGTTAGATCCCAGAAAGTTCAGGAAAAACAGAAAATTCTGGTGTAAAAAGAAGCAAAAAGGTGTAATGATTAGGCAATAATGAACTGAATCGGAAAGAGAAAAAAAGGAATGGGTGCGCGAACAAATGAACTACTAAATGCAGGAAGAGCGTGAAAGAGGTGCGTTCATTTTCTTTTCGACTCTCACAGAGAGACCATACTTTTTCTGGCACTTGGAATATTTAGCTTTGCTGTGACTTTGCCTTCCCATTTGATGATCCCTTCTTGTTCATGGTCTCTAGGGGTGAGCAAGACTTAGGGTAGTTGTAAATCCGACCCAACCTAGGTAAAAATTTGATGGGATTTTAGGTATAGATACCCTAAGTTAAAAAATAACCAGGGTTTACCTTTCTTAATATAAAACCCGCCCCTAACCCCGGGTTTAAAATTTAACCTCTAATTGACGAGCTGGACCTGGCCAGCCCGTCCACTGTTCATTAATAAAAAAACTTAATATGCTAAAAAATCAGCCTAATGTTTCATTTAGACAATGTGTTACTTACTTCCTTATACGCCTCTTCTCTCATTTCTCTCTGTTAGAAAACCCTAGTCCGCCTCTTCACTCATTTTCTCTCTATAGAAACACTAGCTCGCCTCTTCTCTCATCTTCGATCTGTAGAAAACCGTAGCCCGCTTCTTCTCTCATATTCGATCTGTGGTACACACATGGTTCTAAAAAGCGCTAGACGCTACTAGGGTGGTCGACCACCTTCGAGCGCCTAGATGGCTAGGCGGCCTATTAATCAGAATTTAGGCGGTTTTTATATTATTTTACATCAAATATATATTACTAATACATTGTATTGGCTATTATTTATATACTAATATACTTAAAGTAGATCAATTTAACATAAACAATATATATTTAGCTATATAATAATAAGTAATTATTATTAACCTAAAAAAAGGACCAATTCGAGAAATCTAGACTTGAAATTTGAAAAATCATTCCTTTTTCTTTTTCTCGCGCGTTCATACTCTAACCAAAAAAGTTTTTTTCTTTATTTTTTGCTTATGTGTTGGGTTGGATTAGATTGAATTAGTTATTTATTGGCTAGCATGCTAGGTAGTATTCGGTTTGGGGAGCCTATTAGTCCGATTGGGTAGTTTATTAATTAGACTATTCATTTACGAACCTTCGAGCCACCTTTGAGAGAAATTCTAGGCGGATCGCACTTTAAAACGCCTAGGTGGAGCTTCTAGGCGACTAGGCGGCATTGTTTTGGAACACTGGGTACAAGCAAACCATTTCACAGGTTCTTCTTCTTATTTTTTTCATTTCTTTTCCATTTTCTTTTCTGTTTTTTTATACTAAGGATTATTTTTTAACGGATACCTTCGGTTTCCAGATCTGTTTTCTAAGATAAGGAAATATTTTTCTTCTTTAGATTTGTTTATTATTTGCATTCCTATTTCTTTTCTGTTTTAGAGTTATTTGATATGTACTAATGCTTTTTAATTTTTGTTTTTGTCACAGATTCACGGTCATAGGTTTTCCAGTTTTATTTTCAAAGGTGAGAAAAAAAACTTATTTTCGAACTAGTTTACTTTGGCATTGTTAATGGGTTTTGTGCTTCGTGATTTCGAAAAGATGTTTTGTTATCTGTAAAGGTTTGATTTTTTGATTTAGATTTATTTTGGTTCTGAAAGATTTTGAAATGGTGTGTTAAACATTAGAAACGTATTTTTGTAAATTAAAAAACATTTTAGGTATTTTAAATGTATTTATTGGTTATTACTTGTTTTTATTATTAATTTTGCTTGATTTTGTGGTGTAATACATGGCATTACTTGAGCACTTGATTTTAAGGTGTAATACAAAGCTAATAATTCATTTTTCATGTGAAGTTGTAGATATGAAAGGAAAGTGATGATTCGAAAGTTGGCTAGTAAAACATAATATCATATTATCTTCTCTAGTCTTAGTCAACTGGTGTTAAAACTTTTTAGTTAACGATCAATGTATAATTTAAAAGATGCATGGATATTTTGTAGATCTTATATTTCGAGCAATAACAATCTAATTGAAAATTGCAAGATGAGAGAAGTTTAGTCTAGTAATTAAGACTTTTACAAGCGTGTACAAAATGTGATAGCAAAATAAAGATTTATCTTTATGAAATTATTTTAATCTCGTATTTTGCGATCAAAATAATTTATTGCTAGCTTACCTCTTTGATAGACCGTGTTTTTTAGGATAAAATATCAAGTCCACCGATTCCCTGTAAGCCCTTACTCATTATCATTGTGCTTATTAGCATGTATTTGGTAGCCTCCATTACGTAGTTGCTTACGTGTTTGAAACACAATTTGGTGATAAGGTATAGTTGGTTTCCGGGAGTCCTGTGATATTTTCAACTATACATGAAGCCGATGAAAGTGTATATTACACGAGAGCTGTGATGATTTACCAATTAAAAATTGATCTTTTCATCTTATGATGAAACTAATTATGAGGCTTTGCTAAATATTGTTTTGGAATGGTGTAAGTTACAGGAATGCTTTACTTGGAACCAATTCGCAACATCAACGTTTGAAGAAAATGCAATACTTGTAATTTTTTGTGACTCATAATAAACTTGTATGGAACTTGGAATTATTTTGTTATTGTAATTCAAATCAAATGAAAAGTATGTAATAATTCTGTGATTTATTTTGTTGAATTTAGAGCGTTTTGTATGCTTATTAAAAAAAATCATGTTAAATTACCCTTGGAGAAACCCGGGGTTGACCCGTGTATGGGTAACCCGAGGGTAGGGTAAAACTTAACCATACTTTTACCCTTGGCAAAACTAAAACCCGACTACATTACCTTACCTTTACCCTAGACATCAAACTGGGGTAAACCCGACCTGTGCTCACCCCTAGGACCCACATGACATATCATGAGATTAAATATAAACTTATGAAAGATTATTCAAATTACATTGCCCTATATAGGGTCCTAACAGAAATCTTATTAGAAATTCATTTCAAATTTTATTAATCTATCATTGTGAAATTGGCTATTTATAGTTATTACTTTCTCTGTTTTATAAAATTTATCTATTTAGTTTTTCACACATATTAAGAAACATAATAATTGCATCTACTATTACAAAACTATTTTTAATAAAGTATTTTGATATATTAAATGTGTATTGAAAATATAAATTTTATTATTTTAATAATGGTAATAGTAGAAAAATATAAAAAAAATGTTTTAAAATTTTAATTAAATAATATATTTGAAATATTATTTTAGTAAGTGTACAAAGTTTGTGATAAAATAGGTAATAAGGGATTGGTTAATTTTTTGGCATTGATAGTAGCCGTCATTCTCCGTCCTAATTATCTTCCATTTAATGCAGCCGGACTACACAAACAGCCCCGTCCTAATTATCTTCCATTTAATGCAGCCGACTACACAAACAGCAAGATAGGTGTCTAACCAAAGTACTCGAACTTTCCTCTATCTATATAATCAGTTAATCTTTAACTGTCATACAAATTATTCAGAAGAAAGACAAAAAAGAAGTTTAGTATGGCTACTCAAGAACGACCTAAATGGGAAGCAAAATTGAGTGCAAAGATAAACGGTCCAACCGCAGATCAAGTATGGCCTCTCGTGGCTAATTATGAAAAAGTTTACAAAATATTTCCCGCTGATGTATCCTTTTGTGTCAAAGGAGTCCCGGGTCAGCCAGGTCAAGTTCGTTACTGTGCTGTGAAAGTACCATCACCATCAGATACCACCACGACAATGATTTTGTGGGTAGAAGAAGAGTTACTGGCCATACATCCAACTGAACGATTAATAATTTATGAAATCTTGGGAAATAACAGGGGACTTAAGAGCTTTATTGGAACTTGGCAAGTATTGCCAATTGATAATCATGGTTGCACAATTAAGTGGTTACTGACGGGTGACCCCGTTGATGGGATGACTTACGAAAGTTTTCTTCAATTCCTTAACTCGAATCTTGAAGCAATGGTGCGGAAAATAGAGAACTTGTTTTAAAGATAAGACTGAAAGTTGCTTTGAGCCTTTGATGTTAAAACTGTACTATGTTAAAAGTATATGGGTTTTTGGAGTATATTTAAATAGAATAATGATATATTATTATATTATACTATTCAAATTTATATACTACCATAAATATCATTTATAATGAATATTTTCTGTTCTATAAAATTTGTCCATATATATTAAAAAATATAATAAATACATTCACTATTGTAAAATTATTTTTAATAAATTATTTTGATATTTTAAATGTGTATTAAAAATATAAATTTCAGTATTTTAATGAAAGTAATAGTGGAAAAATAGAAAAAAAAGAGATAATTCCCAATTAATTACAATTGCTCACTTTTCATTCCCAAAAAAAAGGAAGGAAGAAATTAGTTCCTACTTATTCACAAAAAATCAACTTAATTCTCAATTAATTACTTTGGGCATTTTTAGCTTCCATTTTTACCCCTTA
Organism: Nemophila menziesii; assembly: GCA_029959085.1. Lineage (NCBI taxonomy): Eukaryota > Viridiplantae > Streptophyta > Magnoliopsida > Boraginales > Hydrophyllaceae > Nemophila > Nemophila menziesii. The sequence continues at coordinate 37,303,138 of JARWIR010000001.1, forward strand.
TAAATACCTACTTTATATCTTAATTATATCATTAATGCTGAAACCCTAACATTTACTAATTCCCTATTTTTCATTTTCTTCTCTTTATTACTCTCTACAATTCAACGCTTCAATAAAGTCAACCTACCTACCTTCTCTCACACCTTCATCTCTCTCGCGACACACTCGATATAATCTTCAATTTCTGCTCCAAATTAATTCTCGAATTCTCCTGAATTTTGCTCTAATCATTCATATATATTGTATTACTACTTCACACGGTATGATTTTTGTAAAATCACCTCATTTTTTTCTTAAGATTTTATTCGTTTAATGATTGCTTTTTTTGATAATATCAGTTGTTGATCATGATTCGTTATTCGAATTTGATTTTTATCATGATTTATCTCGATGATATTTATGTATAATTCATTTGTTCATGCTGTTTGTTACATATATTAAATTTTTCTATCTTTATTGTATTTCACAGTTATAATTTGATGTTTTGCTTATAATTTTGGTCTTGAATTTTCGTGATTTGATTTCGTATAGTTGTTATACACTACCTTTTGCTGGTTCAAGTGTTACTTCACATTTAGTATTGTATAATTTTTTGATTTTTTGTTGTCTATATTCTTAGTTTTTTTGCAGGTAGTTCATTCATCGTGTTTTTTTTTAGTTGCTTTGCTTCACTATATGTGTGTTGAATCACTGTATGAATTGTGTTTATATGAGGCGTTGTTATCACAATAGATCCTTTTTCTATTTACTTACTCTGGATTGCCTTTATGTTTATAGCTCCATAACTACCTATATGTCTTTGTCATGAATCTTCATAATACTTTCTGCTAATTGCATGTTTTTGCTTGAGTATGAACACTTTAGGGACCTATAGTGCAATTAGATTCTACAAATTCTCCACATGTTAGTGTTTATGCTTTATTATCAACATGAACATGTTATTTTATTTATATTACGATTTTTGTGTAATAGCAATTTATTGGAATCTTTATGTATCGATCTATCCTAATTTAACTCAGGGACCTATGATGTAATTATAAATCTGTTTGTATGCTTAATATCGTTTTTTTCTGTGTGTTTGTTAGTTGCAGGGTGCAACATTTTGTTTTGCATGAACACAATATTTCGGAGATTGTGTCTTGTTGCAACACATAAATCTTCTATGTTGTGTATTTTTTTTTAATTTGTTTATTTTTTGATTTTCTCACACTATGTTAGTTGCATACTGCTTTTGTCACACTAATTTTCTCCAATATTGTGTTGCATGAACACAATATTTGGGTGATCTTGTTTTGCTGCAACGCACAACTGTCATATGTTGTATACTATTTTTTCTGTCCTACTGACTTCTTACCTTTTTCTTCTGTGTTTCTTGTTTTTTCCATTGTAGATGTCTTCTCCGTTCATGGTTATCTTTCAGCTTGGGCAGATTTAGTCCGTCCAACGATTCGAGCTTTTCAATTGTCTAGGTTCCGTGGTGGTGTGGCCTAAGGTGTGATAAATTAATGATATAAATAAGTGCAAATACACACCCTAAACTAACACTGTACTGCAAGTATTACAGGACGTATGCAAGTTTTAATGATAAGAAGATTCGTTCCTCAGGGACTGACGAAAGTTAGAGAGAACTTATGCAAATTATCAAGTGCAGATATTAAAGAGAGAAAGATAATACGCAAGTAGAAAGAAGAGATAGATAAATATTTATTTGGTTTTTAATAAGAAAATTAAACTACTAAATTAAAGACAGAAAATAAATAACAGAAAAGAAAAGAAGATAGTATGAACGATATAACTTAGGTTTTACTAGTATGCACTAATCCTTCTAATTCTATCTATTAGATCTAATTCATAAGGGAGAATATTAGCTCTTGGTATACTTAGTCAGGATTCTAAATTCCACTACCTTAGACCTTGAGAGCGACTAAGGGGGCAACGGCACAACCAAGAAGTGATTTAAAATAGGGTTATCAAACGCCACTAAGGCCCTAAGCAAATACTGCAATCTTGGTGATATGGTGGTTAAAACAAACCTTAATGACTATCTAGTTAGAAGTATGTTTTGTCAGAACTGCTATTGACACTAGACTTTATGTGGTGGTTCAATAGTTAAACACCCTTACAAGGTGACCATCTAACTACTAGTAAGGTAATCCTATACTCGTGCACTAGCAAGGAAAACAGTCATTAAATCAAAACACATAATCAAATATAAGGGTAAGTAGCTAATATCAGATTAAAACATATAATTCCCAAAGAACTTAGATAGAAGAACTAGAATTCATAGTTTATACATTATGCAAAACCTAAGCTAATGGAATTAGTTCATACAAAGAAAAGAAGAAGAAAGAATTACAAAATAAGAGGTTGAAGGAGACATAGTTGTTGCACAGCTCCCTCCAGACTTCTTCTCTTGTGTTGCAGCTTCCTCTTGGCCTTAGGGTCTGGCCAAGGATGATTTAAGAGTGTTAAGAGGCTGTATTTATAGGGTATAGGTTGACCTAATTCGTTTGGTGGAGATAACTTCAAGTAATGGGCTCCTGGCCCAACCTAAATTCGTAAGATAAACACTGCTGCGTTGTTTTGAGTGTATCTTCTTCGTTATTGGTCGGATTTTGCTCTATAAGATACCAAAAGAATCGCAACAGAATTATCTAGGACCATTAGAAGGAAATTACCAAATTCGGCCTATTTCTTAGGTAAAAACGCCTATCTTTGGACGTGTACTGCAGAATCCCAGATTTAGGCAGCTTTTCCTTTTCCTATTTGAACTCAGTTTCCTTCTATCTCCAATTTCCATGCATATCTCTTTCCATAAGTTGTAATCTTTGACTTGGAATCTAATTAATCTCCATAATTATCTTTAAAGCTTCACACTAAATAAACAATTAAACCCAATATGCTCTAAAAATAATAATTCTACAAATCAAGACCCAAAATAGGAAAGTGCATTAAATTAAGCTAAAATCAACCTATAGACTAATAAATAAGCCTAAAATGATGTCTCAAGAGTGTATTTTACTATCACAAATGAGGAGACATCAAGACCCCCAACTCAAAGTTGTATCGTCCCGATACAATAAAAGTAAAGAACAGTAGGGTAGTCAAGAAGAAGAAGTAGGAGGAGAATAAGAATAGAACATAATGAATGATCCTAGAGCAAAAATCTAAAAAGTCTCATGTAGTAATGCTCAAGAAATAATGCACAAATATGCTTAATATACATGTAATCAACAATCCATAAATTCAAGTTTAAGATTAATTTCGCAATGCCAAAAGGAGAGGATGATAACTTAGTTCAGGTTAATGGCTATAGGTTGTTCATAGGTCCCAAATACAGCATCCAATGGTCCACTTACCTACTACCTAATAGCTCAATTGTTTCTCCATCTAGTAGTTAGAAATCCTAAGGTCTTGGTTATAACTTGGCTTAAGGACGGGTGTGGTATATTTGGATAATGAAAAGTGAGCTTTTGGCTCTCTCCTCACTAGCCATCAACGAATCGCCCTAGAGCTGGAGTTTTCACTCGAAGATGTTCTCACTCAACACAATTTATTGATGCTTTTGATTTGCATCCCCAATAATCCCAAATAAAACCTTTAGTGATGATTTAAAATCCACTTTGCCGGTCCGAATATATATTATTTTCATATCAATTTTTTTCTTTTTTGTATAGCTATGACTCTCTTTTTGATGTTCGAGATATCACACTATTTTTTTTCATATATATATTCTTTCTTTTTAATGCCCTTGTTGGCAAATTTAGCTCGTAGCTTCTTTTTCATTCACTATTACCCCGGCAAAGGGTTACAATAATAACAATTTCATCATCAATAAAATCACAAATATAATTCCCAACTCCCAATGTTCCCTAACAATGAAACCCACCACCCCAAACTCAAGCTCTAAAACGAGTTGTCTCAGGTTTTGCGATTCGAGTGCGGGTCATATAGATGAGTCCTAAAACTAGGGTAAGGATTATAATGTGTTTCAAGAAAAGGCTTTAGAAAGGATCAGAGGGGCTAAGACGGATAAATAATAATCAAACAAAAGGGTGAGAAAGTATAAAAGGCTTCAAGTGTTTTATCATGAAAGAACTGCCTTATTCATTTTTCTAACTACCTGATTTTGTTACTTTTTCACTAATAGTTCATAGATAAGCGGGTTTTCAACTAATTTTAAACCTCACGTTCTACACACCAAATAACTATCCCTAAGTTTCAACATACTTCTTAGCATTGCTCATTAACTTTTCTATCTTGTATTTCCTGTTTTCATACATGCATCTAAACAAACTTATGACATCTTTCAAAAACATACTACCTACTATCATTGACCTAATAAAATCATACTCACATAGGTACATTCAAAGATATTCTATGCCTAATTCAACCCAAAAAATTTAAATTTTATGAAAAAAAAACACAAAGGAAGATGAGGACAACGAATCCCCACCCCCAACTCAAAAATGAGCCGTGTCCCCACGACTCGAAAAAGACTCAAGAAAAATAAAATTTAAAATTAGCATACATATTGCACATAAAGAAATGGTAGGGAAGAAAGAAAACATACTCTTCGAGGCTTTTACCTCGCCTAGACGATACTCGGATTAAATCTAATGTATCTTCTTCACCCAACTTCTTATTCGCTTTTCGTTCAGGACACGTGATCATAATAGGATATTGCATTATATAACGACATGGGAAAGATCGAAAAAATCGTATCCCCTCCTCATAGATCAACTGTGCCACATCTCCTTCTTCTCCTCACACATTACAATTCACAAATAACCCAAGCATTCCAAATCTCCATGAACCTTCATGTATTCACCTTCAACTTCTTCTTCAAATACTTTCTTATAAGAAAAAGGTAGTTCCTTTAATTGTTACTTCGGAGAAGCTATCATGGCCATTGAAGCTTTCTCTATTTCTTCTGGGTATAAGGTCTTTGATTTGTAGAGGTTGTGTTGTTTTCTTCACTAAAGTTAGAATCTTTTTTCTCTTTGAATCAAACACAGCTAGCTAACCTCTCTTCTCTTGACTTGTTTTACCCATTGAATTGGAACTAGGACTTGTCTCACTTGATTTCTTCTCAATTAAATCCAACACCTTGATTTCTTCATCTCCCATACAGTAGATAATGTGCATGTTCTCTTAATCATCTCAATTGACCCCCAACTCAAAGCTTTAACCACTCTTGAAATTTGAAACTCTTGATTATTGGTTGTACAAGCTTAAATTGGGTTAGGAAAGGTGATTTGATGATGATTCTCTATATGGGTAAGATGGATTCTTCATGGATTGGCTTGGATTTAAGAAATTGTAGGATGAATTATTGAAATTTGAGCTTTTGATTCTTGGATTCAAGGTGTTTTGGTATGATATAGGTGGTTGAATCTTCCTTGTAATGATGTAGAGAATGATTTGGATGTGTTTTCATGGTAATTGGGTAGTGTTTTGATGATTGGTGAAGGTTTTGATGAGCTTCAATGGAGTTAGGAGAGTTGTGGAGAAGAAAAAGAGGGTTTGGGTTTATAAAATTCGGAACTAAAAGCTTAATACCTCCTTTATAATCAAATCCCGTAGGTTTTTCTCTCTCTTGCGGCGCTGCGGACTACCCCTGCGGACCATGGGGTGTACCGCGGGGTATACCGCGCCTCCTACGTCAAAAAACCCGTGGTAGGACCCCGTGGTACGTGTTTGTGCGGTGCATGGCGCGGTATAGGGTCCGGTATACCGGACCCATCAGCTATTTTTTTTTTCGTTTCTGGATAAAACCCGCGGTAGCAACCCGTAGTACGGGTTTTTGACCACGCGGTGCACCGCGGCTGAGGTCCGGTGTACCGCACGTGGCAAAAACCTCCCCAGCAGCTAGATCTCGAAAAGTTATGCAGTTTAGGCTCAAAAATCACCTGATTCCGATATCCGAGCGCAAAGATATGGCTTGCCGAAGTTTCTCCGTTCCGAAAACTTTGCTCGCTTCCCTAACTCGATTTCTCCAATACCTAATCATCAAAAACACTAATACCTTCCTCAAATATGCAATATCAACTAAAATTAACTAATCTAAACATAAATTAAAAACTAAAAACGTAAAAACATAAAAGAAATTACGGGTTGTCTCCCGGATAGCACTTTTGTTTAACGTCTTTCAAAGTTAGACGTGTTACCTCGATTAAGGATGACGAAATTTCCACCCTTTGCCTTTAATTCCCACGAACTTTTCAGCTCGATTCTTAATGATCATGGATGGTGCCATCCAAGATTTCGTGGGAATAGGTGGTAACTCAATTCCAAGTGTAGCATTACACTCCTCTGGTAATCCATTCATCTCGAATCTTCGTTTGTTAGAAAGAATGTCCTTCATGAATTGACCGTATTTTGACATTCTTGTGAGAGCTTCTACAAACGGGCTGCTGTTCTTTAATTTGTTCATCATGTCGACGAACTTCTTGAATTCCAGGTCATTGTCCTTTCTGACATGTGAAGGGAATGGTGGAGGAGGACATGTATTGGTTACCACTGGGCTCTCTTTTTTCTCTGGTGTCTTCTCTTGGACACGTTCTTGTTCAACTACCTCTTCGACCTTATCTTCTGTTGCTTCTTCCCTCCTCTGATCTGGAATAGGGACTGATTCTGGTTCTGGTCTTGGTGGAGATAGTTGTTTTCCACTTCCTAATTCAACTGCATGACAAACTTTGTTTTCTGGAGCAGTAGTATCACTTCGGAGTTGCCTTTCTGCAAGGATTTTAGTTTTTTCCACCATTTGTGACATTGTCTGTACCAGCTTGTCAATCGCATCATCTGAGTTTTGGATTCTTTGCTGGTTATTCTCCATCTTTTCAATTAGGTTCATCATCTTAGCCATGCTTGAATTCAAACTCGGAGGTTGTTCTTGTATGGTTTGCTGCATTGAATAAGGATGTGGTTCTTGATAAGCTTCATTATAAATCGGCGCTTCTTGATAGATAGGTTGTGGAGGATAGTAGGATTGTGGTCGTGGTTGATAATAGTCATCATAATAATGATTACTATGATTATAATTCTGTTGATCTCCGACCCAATTGTAACTCTGTGGGGGTTGATAGTCAGCGTAATTTCCTTGAGATTGATAATAACCATCATAATAATGGTCTCCTTGATAAGGCATGAAGGAAATTGAGGCTGGATTGTTCCTGCACTGTCCCCACGAGTGATCTCTTGCTCCACAACTAGGACATGAAGGTGAGGCATGTACTAGATTCCTCTGAGCTAGTTGTCGCGATTGTTCTCGTAATTCCTCAAGTTGTCGGCTTAACTCCTTGAGCTTTAGAGATTCCATCTTGAATTAGCTTCTTCAGGATCTAATAACACTAAACCTTTATCTCCTAATAAATCTGCTCTCGCCTAAAGAAATCTGTAAAACAAAAACTAAAAAGAAAAGCGTAAAATAGAACTAACTAAAATAAAAGCACAAGATAATTGCACAAGGACTAACGATGTAGTTCCCCGGCAGCGGCGCCAAAAACTTGGTGTGGCCTAAGGTGTGATAAATTAATGATATAAATAAGTGCAAATACACACCCTAAACTAACACTGTACTGCAAGTATTACAGGACGTATGCAAGTTTTAATGATAAGAAGATTCGTTCCTCAGGGACTGACGAAAGTTAGAGAGAACTTATGCAATTTATCAAGTGCAGATATTAAAGAGAGAAAGATAATACGCAAGTAGAAAGAAGAGATAGATAAATATTTATTTGGTTTTTAATAAGAAAACTAAACTACTAAATTAAAGACAGAAAATAAATAACAGAAAAGAAAAGAAGATAGTATGAACGATATAACTTAGGTTTTACTAGTATGCACTAATCCTTCTAATTCTATCTATTAGATCTAATTCATAAGGGAGAATATTAGCTCTTGGTATACTTAGTCAGGATTCTAAATTCCACTACCTTAGACCTTGAGAGCGACTAAGGGGGCAACGGCACAACCAAGAAGTGATTTAAAATAGGGTTATCAAACGCCACTAAGGCCCTAAGCAAATACTGCAATCTTGGTGATATGGTGGTTAAAACAAACCTTAATGACTATCTAGTTAGAAGTATGTTTTGTCAGAACTGCTATCGACACTAGACGTTATGTGGTGGTTCAATAGTTAAACACCCTTACAAGGTGACCATCTAACTACTATTAAGGTAATCCTATACTCGTGCACTAGCAAGGAAAACAGTCATTAAATCAAAACACATAATCAAATATAAGGGTAAGTAGCTAATATCAGATTAAAACATATAATTCCCAAAGAACTTAGATAGAAGAACTAGAATTCATAGTTTATACATTATGCAAAACCTAAGCTAATGGAATTAGTTCATACAAAGAAAAGAAGAAGAAAGAATTACAAAATAAGAGGTTGAAGGAGACATAGTTGTTGCACAGCTCCCTCCAGACTTCTTCTCTTGTGTTGCAGCTTCCTCTTGGCCTTAGGGTCTGGCCAAGGATGATTTAAGAGTGTTAAGAGGCTGTATTTATAGGGTATAGGTTGACCTAATTCGTTTGGTGGAGATAACTTCAAGTAATGGGCTCCTGGCCCAACCTAAATTCGTAAGATAAACACTGCTGCGTTGTTTTGAGTGTATCTTCTTCGTTATTGGTCGGATTTTGCTCTATAAGATACCAAAAGAATCGCAACAGAATTATCTAGGACCCATTAGAAGGAAATTACCAAATTCGGCCTATTTCTTAGGTAAAAACGCCTATCTTTGGACGTGTACTGCAGAATCCCAGATTTAGGCAGCTTTTCCTTTTCCTATTTGAACTCAGTTTCCTTCTATCTCCAATTTCCATGCATATCTCTTTCCATAAGTTGTAATCTTTGACTTGGAATCTAATTAATCTCCATAATTATCTTTAAAGCTTCACACTAAATAAACAATTAAACCCAATATGCTCTAAAAATAATAATTCTACAAATCAAGACCCAAAATAGGAAAGTGCATTAAATTAAGCTAAAATCAACCTATAGACTAATAAATAAGCCTAAAATGATGTCTCAAGAGTGTATTTTACTATCACAAATGAGGAGACATCACGTGGTTAGCTTTGTCGCTTCGAAATGGCCATGTCTCGATTCCAACTACATCTCACTTCATTACTCAATCGGAGAGTCGGGACGATTGTTGTTAGACTACGACGATGCTTATTGCAACATGCTCACTATTTTGACCATCAATCCAGTCTCGAGATGACCCAACCGCACTTGCCACTGTGACGGTTCTCAAAAGCAACAGATGGGACACTCCCTTGCACAGTATTGGCCAATGTTTTTACGGTGGAGCCAAAGATTTCCGCTACACACTGTGGAAGTACGCTAGTGAGCTTGGATTCGAGTTTACCCTCTAATGTAATTGTGTTGGCCGAATAGGCGCGCATTGTGTCCATTCTAAATCTTCTGGATGTTTATGGAGAGTATATGCAGCTGTCCAAAAGTCAACTGGATACTTTTTTATTAAGAAGTTTGTATCAGAACTTTTTATTATGAATCGTTTAATACCACTTGACTGTTTGTGATTTTGATTTTTTTATGTAATGGATCCTTAACTTTCTGAATCAAACATTATGTTATGTTATGTACTGTTTTGTGTGTTGCAGCTTTCCACAATATGTATTCTATTGTGTTGCAGCTTTACACAATTTGTGTTATTGTGTGTTGCTATAACACACAATTCTACTAATCGTATACCTATTGTCAAATTAACTATTGTGTCCTAAATATGTACTGTTTTGTGTATTGCAACTTTCCACAATATGTGTTCTTTTGTGTTGCAGCTTTACACAATTTGTGTTCTTGTGTGTTGCTATAGAACACAATTCTACTAATCTTATACCTATCGTCAGAATACATATGATTATGACTTGTAATAACACACAATCTAACATGCACAAACATTAACATTTTGTCATTTTTTTGGTAATGTTTTTTGTGTTGCATCTTTACACAATATTGTTTGTTTTTCTGTTGATAGAACACACAATTCTATTGAGTTAGAATTGCTTATATAGCTAACTGTTCTGACTTATTTTTTTTATTTTTTTTATTTTGTATGTATTTACTTATTTATTCATTTAGTTTTTTTCTCTCCTGTTTATTGATTGTGTGTTGCATCAACACACATTCATATTGATTATGACTTGCATAAACACACAATCTATCATGCATATTCTGTTACTATTTAATATTGCTTTATTGTTGTATACGATGCTTATTTATTGTTGTGATTTGTTGTTTATTATAATGGTTTAATCTTGATTTAGTGTGTTTTTTGTAATACACATCTTAGATATTTTTTTCTGATTAGTTGTTTTTTTGGTTTTTTTTGTGTTCTTGGAACACATAACTCCTGCATTGTGGGTTGATGCAACACATACACAGGTTGCTGAAACACTTAACACATACAACTTTTGATATGCTGGAACGCAAAACAAGTCAAAAAGATACACATAATATCATTTAACCAAATTTGTCACAAAACAATTCAAAAACATAAACATAATATCATTCAACCAAATTTGTCACAATCTTTCAGTTATCCTCCTCTTACGCTTTGCTCCTGACTTTTTGTTCTCAACCTTCAGACTCTTTAGAAGTCGGGGCAGCCTAACACGTTCATCCTTTGTCTCTCCGGTTTTTGTCTTTTCCATAACTGTATATGTATAAAAATAAGATTATTACTAAAAAATCAAAATAACATTGAATGATAAAAACTGATGAACACATCAAATTCATGAGTTGTGACTTGCTGCAACACAAAATATGTGTTACACATACACACATTTTGTTTGATTGTGTGTTTAGGTAACACACAACATTCCATTTATCACATCCAGATTATCAAATATGTTCAAACCACTGTAACCACACAATATTGACTAACATCTACTCGTTTTGACTTACTGCAACACAAAATATGTGTTTCATATACACACAATTTTGTTTTTCTGTGTGTTGATGTAACACACAACATTCCATTTATCACATCCAGAATATGCAATATGTTCAAACCACTCTAATCATACAATATTGACTAACAACTACCCGTTTTGACTACCTGCAACACAAAATATGTGTTTCATCTTATCACAAATGTCCATATATGTCATAAGTACTTGTGTGTCATGAATTGATCTATCCAGTAATTTTTGTGTTACTATTACACACACATATTGTGTTTGTACACACAATACTGCATTTATCATATCAATCTACGCAAGCACTCATGAACACATGCTCAATTTACACATACGCCTGAGTTTCTTTTCTATAATACTCAATTCCACACAAATTAATTGTCTATACACTTGATTATCAATTTGCGGTTGTATATACGATATAAAAACAAACAAATTACTCAGTTTCACAAACAAATCGCAACTATTCACATTAAACATGAAGATTAATAAATATTCGATTAAAATACTCTGTTAACACCAGAACATGTTGTAAATTCAAATACGAAACACAATAGAAGCATAATCGAATAAAAAATTGCTGAAATAATTGCAATCTGATGTTATAATTCTTCATTCATACCTAGGGTTTCAATGTCGATTCTTTAACCGTTGAATAAACTTGTATCTGCTTCGATTCTTCTACTTGTTTCAGTGATTCCTACTTGATGTTGCAGTTATTATGATAGTGTAACAATATATGATAGTGATTCTGAGTTAGGCTATGGTTTATTGAATTTAATGGCAGCGAGAGAGAGAGAGAGAGAGAGAGAGAGAGAGAGAGAGAGAGAGAGAGAGAGAGAGAGAGAGAGAGAGAGAGAGAGAGAGAGAGAGAGAGAGAGAGAGAGAGAGAGAGAGAGAGAGAGAGAGAGAGAGAGAGAGAGAGAGAGAGAGTTCTAGACCGTGTGTATGAGTGCGTGAGTTTTGTGTGTGTTTTAGTGTGTGCAGTTATGAACAATTTATTATTTATACTATTTTCATTATCTAATATTATTATTTATTTTATTTGTTTGTGTATTATTAAGCTAAAAGGGTATTATGGTAATCGGTTTAAAATTTGTGCTTAATTGGGAATTAACTCGAACTTGTAATTAACTGGGAATACTTGCGCTCTCCGCGTAATTAACTGGGCGTTGTCCCAAAAAAATGTCTTGAACTCCTAAATAAATAATATATTTGAAATATTATTTTAATAAACAGACAATTTATAAAAAAACGAAAAAAATATAAATTAAGTGAAATAAAGTATGAATTTAAGTAATACATATCACTATATATTTAAATATTTTATACAAGATTGTTTTTTTTCAACTATCAAAATTACCATCATAGATAAAAGAAAAAAAGTTATTGTTAAAAAAACCTAACAAAAATATCTAATTGTTAAAATTACTTTTCAATAATTTAATTTTAAAAAAACTAACTAATAAAATAATTTTTTATCTTTTTTTTACATTTACTATCTTTATTATTAAATATTTTATTTTATTTATTTAGTTTTTAATATAAACAAATAATATGACAATTTTACCACCATCACCTCCACAACCACTACTACCACCACCATGTAAAAAAATTTAACCACCACTACAGCCACCACCACCACCACCACAATCACAAACACAACCACCACCACCTATTACCAATTCTATCACACACACGCGTCTGGTATTTTTTTTATAAAAAAATCGCCATAACTAATTCTTAGAAAAATCAAAAAAATAAAAAAATTATATTTTTGGACAAAGCAAAATAATATTTACGTCTATGATCTTTTTTTTGTTTTTTCCTTTGTAATTTTCGTAAACATGAAATTCAGTGTTCTATATATAAAATTCATTGTTCGAAACAATATATTTCATGTTTGCAAATAAAAAATTCAAAAAAAAAAAATCATAGACGTAAGTATTAATTTGTCTCGTCTAAAAATATAATTTTTTATTTTTCTGATTTTTTATAGAATTAGTTATGACGATTTTTGTTTAAAAAATCTCAGACGTCACACGTGATGGAATCAGTAGTAGGTCGTACTTGTGATTATTGTGGTGGTGGCACTAGTAGTGGTTATGATAGTGGTGGTGGTAGGAAGTTGTGTGGTTACATTTAAATAATAAATAATTGATTAATTAAAAAAATTATATAAAAATAATTTTGTTGAGAAATATTATTAATAAATAATCTTGTTGGAGGATGTTTTAAAAAAATTTAATAAAATATTTTTAATTAATGGCTTAAAGAAAAATGTTTGTTTCCTAAAACAATATAAAATAATACTCCACTTTATTTTTTAATAACTATATATATAATTATTTATAATTTATAATTTATTTTAAAATAAATCAGTAAATTGCACCTTATTCTTATGTTCTCTCTTGAGAAGAGGGGATACAAAAGTTATATCTATTACCATCACCATGGAATGCCACCCTCTTTTTTTTTCCTCAGGAGATATTTTATTATTCGATCTAAATATTAATAAAAATTAAAATTAGACCTAACATTATAAGTCAGATGACACTAATACCTATAACAGAACAATTAATAGAAATTTTTAAATAAAAAGCATACCAAACAAAACCGTTAAGTTAAAACAAATTAAACTAGTGTTCTAAAAAATGCTAGGTGCTAGACGGGCGGACGACCACCTTCAAACGTCTAGAAGATTTGGCGGGCGCCTAGCAGGAGTCTAGGCGTTTTGTTACTAGGCGGCTTGATTTTGTTTATGAATATTATATATTATTAGTGTTTGTATTTTTAAATACACACAATATAATAGAAAGAATAAGAAAACACATTTTTGAAAAGAAATTATAAAATTATATATTATTTCTTATATACATAATTTATACAATTAAGGTGAACAATAATCAATTGTATTTATTTTTGAATTTATATAATTTTTAAAAATAGGTTTATATAATTTTTTGTGCCAACAAATAAAAAAAAATTCAATTTTTTGTATTAAGAAATGGATTTTTTAAAATTATTTTTAGCCTCCAGACAGCCTAGGCGGCTGCCTAGGTCCGTCTAGGCCCGACTGGGACCTTCTAGGACTGCCTGGAGGCCACATGGGCAATCTCTGAAAGGTACCTTACCTTCAAGCATTTAGGCGGCGACTAGGCCAATTTTTAGATCAAGAGAACAAAACACATGCACTTAATCACATAAAATATTATTATCTCTCGTCACACATCTTAACCATTATTTCTCTCCAACTCTCTCCTCACAACAAATAGTTGCAGTAATTGTTCGAAGGAAAGAGATTCTAAGCAATCGTTCGAAACTTTCTATTGAAAAAATTATTTGAAGTGTTCGAATAGTTTAGAAATCAAAGCGAAAATCGGTATAATTCCTTACTAAAAACCATCAATCAACAAGTTTAAAGGTAATTTTGAGTTTTATTTTGCAAAAAAAAAGGTTTATTTTCGAAAAATTCTTACGTGTTTAGGGTTTTATTTATATTTTGTAGTTGTATTCTGTATTTTTAGGATTACGTAAACAATTTTTTTTTATTATTTGCTTCAAACGATTTTGTATAATGTTTTTTTCCAGTTTAGCAGTAGTGCAGTTGTTATCTAGTAATGTACTTTAATATTAGCAGTAATGTAGCACTCTTATGAGCTTAAACACGTATTATTTTGATTTTGTAGTGTTTATTTGTGATATAAATTATTTTAACAAACGATTTCTATGTGAATCTATTTTTTAAGTTTAATTTCTTGGTTAGATTATTTTTAAGTGTTTTTATGTTATGAATTTCTTGATTCTTTAACTTCTCAGAGTTTGTGTTGAATTTTCTGTAAGTTTATTCTTATTACAGTGTTATGCATTTTTTTGGTAGTTTAACTCTAAGATTTTGTGATTTCTAAGATCTTGTAGTTCCATAACTACTTATTGATAGGTATTAAATCCATTTTATAATGTGTTTATTTTAGTTGCGGAAGAAACAAACCGAGTTTTTGCATCTATACATTGTGATTCTACAACTACAATATTGTAGATGCGCAACTACAATATTGTAGTTGTAGAATCACAATAATAGATATATACACCTATTATGCAATTCACTTATTACATTATTTGCTTAACATGGTGATTTTGTTAAATGCAGATAAGGCACAAAAATAAATGAAACACAATCTTCGCAAGCAGCGAAAGACACCAAATTGGGATACAAATCGACACTATATGCAATAAATAATATATTGCTTAATAATCGAGTTACCGTGAAGTATGTGGACGCGTGCAAGAATACATTCTTCTGTTTCTTGTTCAAACAACTATTTGATTACAAGAAGCCAGATGGAAAACAAGACAAATGAAGGGTATGTGATATCCTACCCTTGTAGATCCTTAAATGCTATCAAAATTCTACCAAGAATTTTAAACTGGGGAATATGACTATAGAATTGAAGGAGAATGACATCAAAGTCCTCTTCGCTATAAAGGAAGGAGATGAACTCGTGTCCAAGCTGATTCAGGAAATGGTAGCTTTAAGGTCAAACTAGGAGAATACTCACTTTAGATATGGCGTTAAAGACACGGAGATGATGAATAAGAAGATAGAATCATCTATCGACCAAGTGCTAAGTTTGATACTTGACCAGAGTATCATTGAAGATTTCGCGAAGCTCATAATCGTATTGGCTTTCAATACTCTTTTCTTCGGTACCACGAGGGATATTTTGAATAGGAAATACGTTAAGTATGTTGAAGACATTGAGAATATAGTCAAATACGACTGGTCAAAAAGCATCTATAGATTCTTGATGGACTCCTTGGAATCCACGCACACGACACCAAATTCCTATGACTTTCTTTGGTGTCGTATGCGTGCATTTCAAGGAGTCCATCGCAAATTTGTATATGCTCATTAACCAGTCGTATTTGACTATATATGTGTGTGTATTTATTTGCAGAATCGACTAATCGTTACAATTTTTTACTATGTGTGTCTGTCAGAGCAAGTTTACACGAGCATACCACAATTAGTGACAAAAAGTGGTTCGATGCATTACCGAGACGACTTAAGTGGAAAGAAATCGTGAAGGAAATTGAATGAAAGCAAAAAGTTATGGACAAGTTAAGATGGGATGAGGTAAACTGTGTAAATAATGGAGAAAATGAAATTGCAGTTCTGTAATTACAACACTTTAGTTACAGAATTGAATAATTGTATCGTTAATGGCTTGAATATATTTGCTATATTTGATTCATGTAAGTATGTACAAAATGTAGGTCATAATCAATTTGAAGATAACCGATGAAGAGGTTGAAAACCTTAGTATTCAGAAAGGAAACGAGGATGACAAAGAAAAAATTGACGAGGAAGAAGAGTTGGCTGCGAAAGTCAGCATGAAGAAAAAAGAAAAGAAACACAAAATAGTCGATGATGATGAAGAAGGTGAAGAAGCCAAGAAAGTAGACAAACAAAGAAAAACAAAGAAAAACAAAGAAAAACAAAGAAGAAGATAGATAACGAGGATAATAGGGGGGTTGAAAAAATGGATAAGAAGTGAAAAGAAACAAAAATCAACAAGAGTAGTTGGAGGAAACGAATTGGATGAAGAGAAGGAAAAAGTATAAGGAGGGTGAATCTGATGAAGAGGAACCTTCTGAGAAAGAATGTAAATTAATTTCTTTTACTTTATAATCTGAAAAGATAATGGTGGACGCAAAGGTGTAATAGATAAACAAATAATAAAATATAATAAAATCACACATACCTATGGAAATCCACGAGAAACTCTCCGCAAGCGCACATATTGTTCGTAAGTGATAGTGAATAAGTAAGAGTTCATTCTCAGAGATTTAGGTAGTTGGCTCAAGCTCATATTCAATAATAGTGTAGATGAATATAGATGTTTTGATTAAAAGATATGATAATATAAATATATGTATTGCGTGAATAATTAAATATGAATGCAAATAAGACGACTTAGGGTTACAAGTATGAGCCTATCTTAGTAAGTTGTTATTCTAATTATAAGAATGAATTGAGCAATATATAAGTAGCCGGGATTCTATAATCCTTCTAACTACCACCGGGGTAGCTTAGAAGACAACCTCACCACTACTAAGGACTTTCATAACGGGGCCATGCACAGAGATCGGTTATGAAAATCTAACCCTATTGACTGTCTAGTTAGGCAAACCTGTCAGGATCAATAACCACACACTAGACGATTATGTAGTGTTGTCTATAATTGAATCCCCCACCAGGGTCACGATCCAACTACTAAGAACAATCGTAATATGATCAAGATTGGGCTAGTATAAGGCAAATACAAAATAAAAATATATAATTAACATTTTAATTCAATTAAAATAACAAAATAGTGTTATAGGATTTAGACAGAAAAATAACCCAATTAATTCATAAATAAAACTAAATAATAAAATCTTAGAAATATGGTTAAACCACATATCAATATCTAATTACCCTAATTATAAAGAAGAGAATATACATAATTGATGCTGAGATACTCCAGCTTTGTTGCTTCCTTTCTAGGCCGACTTGCTTTCTCTCTGATGAATAATATGAAGGTTATGAAGGAAAGTATAAGTTTCTAAGGTCACATAATGATATTATATAGGTGTTCGACGAAATATCTAAGTAATTTATTAGGTTTTGGAGTCTTAATTCAACTCAAACTCGTTTTCCTTGATAATACGATTGGTTGACCCATAGGTTTGTAAAATCACTTTATTATAGTTGCCACACAACCACAATTCAAATAAATTTTCTTAATTTAAAATGGATCCTTCAACTTCTCTGTTAATTTTATGCAGCATTGGAAATACTACACGTCTTCAAAGCTATACAACAACTTTTGGCAGCGTTTTAACTTCCCTACAACCAGTTTCATTCCTTTTAACTCTTGATTTCGTCTTAGATATTATTTTCTCAACTCCTTAATATTTATTTGGCATCCAATATAATCATTTTACCCATGAGTTTCACATTTAACACATAAATTATACCAAGAATGCTTTAAAAGTAACAAACCTCCAAAACAATGCAAGTATTGAGAAACTAACAATTACTAGGCAAAAATCCCTCAACTAAGAACATAATACACCTAAAATTATGTCTCATTAATAATTATTTCATCACAAATATGGAGACATCAAGACCCCCAACTCAAAGTTGTGTCTTCCCAACACAATAAGAAATAAGAATACTAGGAAGTCTCTATATATCATGTAAGTCAAGTAAGCATGTGGGGAGAGGAAGAATGTAAATGATAATCCTAAATAAACTACCTAGCAAGTTTCATGTAATAATATTTACAAACTAAATCATATATATATACTTATCATAAAAACAATCAACACAGTTTAATTTTAAGATTATATTAACTTTGTAATGCACAAAGCATAGGTATTTCACTTAGTTTGATATGGAGGCTATCGAGTGTTCATCGATCCTAACAAGTCTCCAATGATCCATCTAACTACTCTATATAGGTTCAATTGCTTCTAGATCACATCGTTAAGAATCATAAGGTCTTTAAGGTTGTAATGTTAGGTTTAGGGATGGTATGTTTGTATATTTGGATAATGTAGAGTGAGTTTTTGGCTCTCTCCTCACTAGCCATCAATGAATCATCCTAGAGGTTGATTTACTCTCTCACTCAACCCAAGATTTGATGCATTTAATTTACATCCCAAATAACCCAATATAAAGCATCAAGATGATCACATAAAATTCCACTTTGTCGGTCCAATATATATATCTTTTTCATATTCTTTTCTTTTGTAAGTTAGATATGACTCTCTTTTTTATGTGAGATTTCATGCTACTTCTTTCAACATATTCTTTTCTTTTCAATACTTTTTATTTTACTTTTACTCCAACAAATGGTTACAATATAGACAAGTGAATCATCATCAAGAGAAAAATTACATAATCTCGAAAAGCCAACCCAATAATATTTCCCGTAATTCAAACCCACCACCCCAAACTCAAGCTCTAAAACGACTGTCTAAGCATCACGATTCGAGTGCGGGTCATATGGAAAATTCATATAATATAAAGGTATGGCTTGTAATGTGGCTAATAAAAAGGCTTCAGAAAGGCTAGAAATGTCTAAGACGATAATATGAATTAAATTTGGACAGAAATCTAAATGGCAACAAGGGACTTATCAAAAAACTACTTTAATCACTTTCTAAACTATGCAATTTCATTATTTTCTCACCTCTAGCACGTTCATTAAATGGGTTTATCAACTTGATCGGATCTGACAGCCTAAACACCCCTCAAGGCTCCCTAAGATGAAACTTACTTCTACTTCATTTCTTATTAATCCTTTCTTTACTTTTAAGGTGACAAAGCCCACAATATAACTAGCTCATAAAAAAATTATTTATATATCATTAACTCACTAAATTTATGCTTTTAGGCCATTAAACAAGTTCTACATCTAATTTCATCTCTTAAAAAAATTAATTTTACCTAAAAAAGCAATAAAACACATAAAATGGAGATGAGGGACAACGAATCCCCACACCCCACTCAAAAATAAGCCGTGTCCCCACGACTCTAAACAGACTTGATAATATTATAAACTAACACATATATTGCAAGTAATAAAAGATGGTAGGGAAGAAAGAAAACATACGCTCGATTATATTATCTCGCATGATAAATACCCAAGACAATGTGCAATACTTTTCTTTGTATGTTAACTTCTCGTATCACCAACATTCGTATTCTCTTACCTAATAGGTGGTCCATCCAAATAAATATCTTAAATCTAGAATATTTTGTTCTTACCTTCTCCACTTCCTTATTTCTTTCTCCCAATACCTTACTTTGATTCTTCTCCATCTCCTTAACTCTATGTAGTGTTTCAGTTTTTTTCATTATTAGTGTTTGACCTCCAACTCAAATTTGTACCACTCTTTGTAATTACCCCTTGATTTTGGGTGAATAGGGTGTTATTTGGGTTAAGATAGGTGTATGGATGATTAATCTTTATAGGGTACGATGGAATCTTGCTTGGATGAGAAGGATTTAAGCAAATTTTGAAAACGTTTTGGAAGATTTTAAATTTGATTCTTGTTTTCTAGATGTTTTGGAATCATTTGGGTGGGTAAATATTGTTTATTGGAGTGTAAGAATGGATTTGGATATGAATTTATGGTGATTTGGTGTTGTTTATATGGGTGGTGAAGGTTTGGTAAAGCTTTTAATGGAGTTTGAGTTGCTTATAGAAGAAGGAGGCTTAAGGTTTGTGGGTTATAATGTGAATAAACCTCCTTTATCTTAATTCTGTCGCCACCCGCACCGGCATTGCCGCCTATGGGGTCGGTATGCCAGTACTCCCTTCTATGTTTATGTCTTTGATCTATCATGAACCTTTCTCGCAAAAGTTGACACGGTCTAGGATCGGTATGCCGCTCATAGGGCCAGTATGCCGTTACTGCTTCACAAACTTTCTGTCCTTCTGATTTGCAATAATCGTGACCCTTCCTCGCGAGTGACGACACGATTTGGTACCAACTAACTGCTCAGAGGGCCGGCTTTCCGATTAGATTATTCAACCTTTGGACTTTGACTGGGGCGTGGACCGTCATGACCCTTCGAGGTGGGTCGGTATGCGGTCGTGGGACCGGTATATGCAGGGCCCGTTGCTTGTGACTTCATATTTTTGCGATCTTCTTCGCCCCAAACTCATCTTCTACGTTCCCAACACACCAAAAAAACTTGTACCTTTCCTCATTACTGCAATATTTATCAAGAACAACTAATCTAAAACATAAACTAACAAATAAAGACATAAAACTAGTAGTCTCCCGGAAGCACTTTTGTTTAACGTCGTTTAAAGTTCGACGTGTAACCTCGATTATCTCTTGATTATATAGCCTCCCCAGCAACGGGTGAGGCTATGCACATCTACTATCCAAATCTTGTGAACTCTCTTAGCTTGAATTTAATTTTGTTCTGCCGAAACAGCTCTTGTAACAAAAATCGGACCCATCCATAAATTCTTGAATCCCCGTGGCCTATTCTCTTGCTTGGTGGCTTTCCAAGAGACCTCGTCACCAACCCCAAACTCATTTTCAACTCTCTTCTTCATGGGTTTATGGTGGATTTTCTTTTTAACTTCCTTGGTCACAAATCGAAATGTTGGGTCCTCATGCTTCTCATTCCAAAAATGGAATGTCTTGGACTCTTCTTTAGTTCAGATAGTCACAAATCCCTCATGAATATCGATGATGTTGCAACTTGTTGCCAAGAATGGACGTCCAAGTATTAATGGACGTGTTGGCCCGTAATAGAATCTAAAACAACAAAATTACAAGGTATAGCTAATGTACCTACACGGAAAAGCACATCCTAAATGATTCCCCATTCCCTTATCGTGGAGTCATCTAGGTGCAGTAAAGTGATGTCTCTTCTTTTGGCATCTCACATGCCTAACTTCTCAAACATATTCTTGGGCATGATATTTTTACCCAAACCAAAGTCACACATCACTTTAGCTTCTAAATTACCACCTATATTGATTTGAAGGTAAAAATCCATAGATCTTGGATCTTTGGTGGTAGCTTCGTTGAAAAATCTGTCAATCTTTCTTTAGTAAGATCCACAGACTCGATCTTGACTGGTACACTCTTTCTCTTCTCCGAAGGAATCTCTTTGAAGACTTTTGGTGTTGTAGGCTCTTTCTCAATTACCTCAAGTACAGGGATGTTGATTTCTTTTTGAGCATTAACCCTTATTTTAACCTGAATATCGAATACATATAATCCTTTAATAAAATACTTATTTCTTCTTTTATCTCTTTTCCAATTTTTTAATATACTTTTCTTTTATTTTCTTTATTAAATAATCTCTATTTAATCCAAACAGACCTTTAAGTTACTTCTTAAACATATTACACTTTTTTTAAATACAATTTGTAAATAAAGTATAAAGAATAGAAGCTTTTCAAAGTGCAACTTTCATTTAAAATTACACACATGTTATATTAAATTTTGGAATTGCAAGTGAACAATTACAATATTTATACAATAATAACATTAAATTCTGCATAATATGCATTTATTTAACATGTAAATTAGAGTAATGTTGAATATCATTCCAAATCATATCACCTTTTTATCGTCTCCTAGGTGGATTTTAAATAGACCAGTCATATGCTTTCTTTTTCCTGATTTATCATTGTAATTGGTCCACCTAAAAGGCAATAAAATGGTAATGTGATTTGAAGTAATATCCAACATTACTCTGTAAATTAATAATATAAAATCTAATTGAATCTAAAGATTTTGAAATGGTCCTCCCTGAACATGGGTCACCAAGTTCTGATTTACCTGGGAATATGCATAGGGAGGCGTGTATATCCCCCGTGGGATTAGTCGGGTGCGCGCAAACAAGCCCGGAACCCATGTACCAAAAAAAAAAGATTCTGAAATGGAATGGAGAGTTTTCGGAGAGAAAAGTCCAATCTTTATTGAATAATAACATTAAATTTTACATAATTACATTTGCGGAATTTCTCAAATTTTAGCTATTACGAGGACCTAAAAGTACATTTGTTGATACTTTCTTTCTTTCCTTAACTAATAAAGCTGCGACTGAATGTATTTTCAGTGATTCTAAGGGACAAATTTTGAAAGCTAAAGCTTGAATTTTTGAAGCTAACTCACCTGAAGAAGCTGAGGCCATGGGTAATCGTTTTGCTATTCTGGAAGCTGCAACTCAACCATCTTGCAACTACCTTTTAAAAAATGATTGTTATTCTCATTCAGGGGCGGATCCAGAATTTCGAATTAGGAAGGGCTATTATGTAGTTTTAGTAATATTAATGTATAAATTTTGAGTTGGGGAGGGCTTATTTTCTAATTAAGGGGGCTATAATTTTTTTTATTCATGTTTTTACCTATTTTTAAAAAAAATCGGGTTAATTGTACTGCTATCTCATAGGTTGGGGTGCGCTGTAGCCCACCCCAGATTACCTCTGGATTCGCCCCGCGTCTCATCAACAAGCTCAAGAAAAGCACAAGATTTAAAAATCGGCATCTATCCATTTATTTGAAGATATTCAAACATTAGTGCGCTCTACTTCAGTTGACATATAATCCACACCTAAGAAGTCAAATCAAGCTGCGGACTGAGTTGCAAAAAAGAGTGTTTCAAATGCTCTTCCTTGCAATTAAGCGGCTTCTTTACGCTCCATCTTTTGTAATTCTTGTAACTTCAAGCATAGGCTAGAAACTATCTCAATTTATTATGTTGAATATTTTTTAATTAATTTAAATTCGTTTTCGTAAAAAAAAAAAAAACTGAAAGTACAATTTTGGGTGAATTACCCAAGGGGTCTTGGGGACCATCTTAGAGCCATATAGGAACCAAGTGGATTCTCTGTTCTACTTAGAGGCCTCAAAATTGACAAATACCTTTACTACCCTTATAATGTATATAAGACAAAAAAATAGATTCTTCTCTCTCCTCCATTACCAATACTCTCTCTCCTCCATATCCATTAATCTCTCTCCTCCTTTATTAATTTTTCTCTCTCCTCTGTCATTGACTATTAATAATTCCAACTCCGACCTCCGGCCATCGACCACCGCCGACCACCACCACCGACCACCGCCGGATAAAGTACTGAGCATAAAGTACTGAGCATGGAAAAAGTACTGAGCATAAAGTACTGAGCATGGAAAAGTACTGAGCATGGAAAGTACTGAGCATGGAAAAGTACTGAGCATAAAGTACTGAGCGTGAAAAAAGTACTGAGTATCAGAAAAATTTGCTGATTATTCGAATTTTTTTATTGAGTAAATATACTGAGCATGCTCGTTTAATCAATAAAAGTACTGAGCATGCCCGTTTAATTAATAAAAGTTCTGAGCATTTCTCCTATAATCAGTAAAAGTGCTGAGCATTTAGACAAAAAATTTTGAGTTCAAATAATTTTCATGATTGAAAAATACACTTAGAAATTATTACATGAAAATAAAGAAATTAATTTACAAATCAAGAAATTGTAAAATTAAAGTGTTTTGCTGAGCACAAGAAAAATACACTAGAAGTTATTTATGCTCATAATGTTTTTCATCTTTGCAAAATCAGATAAGAAAGCAAAAGTCAAACTATTTACCAGAGTACTGAGCATCATTAAAAAAACAAAAGAAAAAACAATTAAACTCTTTTAACGTGAAGTGATAATGGGATTGCTCTTCAAGGTGAAAAGCTCAGTTGATATCTCGTCGTCCATGAAAAGCACTCTTACAGGTCCCACAAGCATCTTTCCTCTTCATGAATAATTAAGATCATATATTACTACAAGTTATGATAAAACAAACACAGAAAATCATCAAGATAAAGCAGATAAAATATAAACCTTCACGAATCAGCATCTGTCTATGAACACCACAAGCTTCCGGCCGTTGAGTTGTGCGACAGATCTGTCCAGAGCACCACCATCTCAAACGCAGGACCAGAGCTTCCATTAACGAAACACCGAAGAAGAAGAAGAAGGCGGAGCATCACTCCTTCTCACCATGGTGAATCTGGCGACGCTTGGCCGGATCTAATCTTCTCGCCGGAAATCACGCTGCAGGAGAGCCTCCTCAACGGATCTGACATGGCTGCACGCAGCAGGAGCTCGAAGAAACCACCGCGCCGCTCGACCTTCTCGCCGGAGTCTTCTCGCAACCGCCGGATTTTTGGAGAATACATCACGCGCCGGAGTCTAACGGAGAATGAAACTCCGTTCGAAGCAGCAAAATTCGTCGGCTAACGGAGTCGATCTGTGTTGGAGATTTGTGCTCAGATCTTGCTGGAGAAGATTGCTTAGGATGAAGCCATGAAAAAGCTGTTGCCGTGAGATTAGAGAGGAGAGAGGATTGATAGAGGAGAGAGAAATTAGTTTTAGGGTTTATTAAATATATCTGATATGAATTATTATATATAGGGGAAAAAAATACAAATAAGGGCAAAAAGATAATTGGAAAATTTGTCTATAGTGTTAATTTATGGTTGAGGCCTTTAGTTAGAAGAGTTAATCCAAGGGGTCTTGTTAGGTCCCGGGGTGGTGTGGTCAAGACCTTTTGGGTAATTTTCTCTACAAGTTTTTATTACCACTGTACACGTTCGAAACATATCGAGTCCGGTAGAACCAACTTTCGGCCTTGTCTGCCTGATTAGTGTTGATATTCAGATAAGATTAAGCAGCCTAATATTCGAAATTTTTCATATTGTCATCTCAATTGCTATTAATGATAACTAGTCTTGTCCATGTTTTCTCTTACCCAACTTCCAGTTTGTCCAAGAATAGGATTCCATATCACGCATAGTGATAATGTCCATAAGCATTATATAGACTCGTCATTATAATGTATCTTACATGTATTACCCAAACAAATATAAACACCATAAAATAGAAAGAATATATATATATTCACATAACTTGCCAGGTTTTATCCCTTCTTAAAGCATTTCATCGAAAAGATGTGTTTCGGCTGTCTTCTTGAATAGTAATTTTATATTAATTAGTTGATTTTGTCTTTTACACGGAGATTTTTATTGTCTTCCTAGCCTGATCAAGCAAGTGTTCAAGAATTAACTATACCAGAATAGAATAGTAACTCACGCTACTACATGGGTGGTCATTCGCGACCACATCACCAACAATGGCATGTTTGTCCTTGCCAGTAATAGAGGTCTCTGGCGATGAGAATATTTCAGCAATGACAAAATTCATTGCGTGCGTCTTTGATGTATTTATTGGCAAGAATATCCATGGTCAATAATAGTTGTCATTTGCGAGGATAATTTTTTATTAAAAAAATTAAATAAAAAATGTGTTCTCGCTGTTGATATATTTTTGTGCGACGATTTTGATATCGTCACGATTGATGATTACTCGCAACGTTTATTTGGTCATTAGTGAGGACAAATATCCTCGCTAGTAAATGATGTCTGTATAGTTGCCAAACGGTAAAATATCGTTAGTTGTGATTTTAATCCAATAATTAAAATCTTACCCCATTAAATGCTTCAATAATTTTTTCAGTCCGCGCCCCGTGCTTTGCTCCATCAGTAACGAAACTTCTTAACTACATCATACATGTGTCGATTCCAATTCTACTTCAAAAACTATATTAAATTGTCCAGATTAGGTATTTTCGAAAATTCAATCTTTTTCCTAATTTGATTAAATTAAGTACTTATTTTACTATACTTTGATTATATTAGTGTAATGTGTATTATTGTGTGTTTTTAGGGGTTATACTGTATATTTTTGGATATAATTATTGTTTTTAAAATCTGTTTAATAATTTTTATTTGGTTATAATTAAATATTATCTCAATATATATGATAGATCTGGTCATTGACAAAAGTTGGATTAAATCAAATAAATTTGTTACCGGAGAATATTTGTCAGGTGTGAGGGATTTTTTTATTAATTTTGCAAAAAATACATGGATAGTACCGGTTTCATCCTTGCGAATGACTTGTATTCCAGTGATGGATAATCGTCCTCGCCAATGATGTTGTCATCTGCGAAGATGTGCGGCGTCGACAGTGTCATCGTTCCAAAGGCGATAACTCATCAAATTTCATCGCAGATGAGTATCTTTAACGATTAACTATTGTCGAAGAAACAAAGGAGATGACATATGCCGTCACAGGTAAGGACATACTGGTGTGGCCTAAGGTGTGATAAAAAGATGATATAAATAAGTGCAAATACACACCCTAAACTAACACTGTACTGCAAGTATTACAGGACGTATGAAAGTTTTAATGATAAGAAGATTCGTTCCTCAGGGACTGACGAAAGTTAGAGAGAACTTATGCAAACTATCAAGTGCAGATATTACAGATAGAAAAGATAATACGCAAGTAGAAAGAAGAGAAAGACAAATATTTATTTGGTTTTTATAATAAAACTAAACTAATAAACTAAAGACAGAAAATAAATAAAAGAAAGAAAAGAAGATAGTATGAAAGTCTAGCTTGAGTAATTAGCATGTAATCCCCACTAGTTTTGCCGTTCTAAACATGTAAGGGTAAATTATGTAGTATTTCCCTAATCGGTCCCAATTCGCTATCGGTAGTTTCAAATAGGATTTACCTGTGTCAATAAGGCTTCCTAAGCAAACTTTTCCTGTAATTGGTAAATAGTCACAAGAACTAAACCATAGTGATTATCTAGCTAGGTTGGGTTGTCAGATCAGACATAATACTAGACGTTATGTGCTAAACATGCAATTAAACACCGTTGTCAATGGTGACCTAATTACTAGATGGTAATTCTATATGGGCACGCATCCACAAGAACACAGAATATAAATCCAAACACATAAACAGAGAATAAAAACTATAATTCAATTTAAAACATTAAGTTCCCAAATTAGATAGATGTCAATCAAAACTAGGGTTCATACATATATGCTAAACACTCAAACTAAAAGGAATTAATTCATACTAAGAAGAGAAGAGAAAAGAATTACAAAATAAGAGGTTGAAGGAGACATGATTGATGCACAGCTCCTTCCAGACTTCTTCTCTTGTGTTGCAGCTTCCTCTTGGCCTTAAGGTCTGGCCAAGGATGATTTTAGAGTGTTAAGAGGCTGTATTTATAGGTTATAGGAAGACCTAATTCGTTTTCTTGAAGGAGAAGGAAAGTAATGGACTCCTAGTCCAACTCAAATTCGTAAGGAAATAAAGATAAACACTGATGGACCGTTTTGAGCATATCTTCTTCGTTATTGGTCGGTTTGATCTCCATAAGATACCAAAAGAATCGCAACAGAATTATCTTGACCCTGTAGAAGGAAATTACCGAATCCGGCCTATTTCTTAGGTAAAAACGCATATCTTTGTACGTGTATGCAGAATCCCAGATTTAGGCAGCTTTTCCTTTTCCATCTTTTTAGCCTTTGTTTCCTTATCTCCAATTTCCATGCAAATCTCTTTCCATAAGTTGTTATCTTTGACTTGGACTCTAATTAATCTCCATAATTATCTTTAAAGCTTCACACTAAATAAACAATTAAACCCAATATGCTCTAAAAATAACAATTCTACAAATCAAGACTCAAAATAGGAAAGTGCACTAAATTAAGCTAAGATCGACCTATAAACTAATAAATAAGCCTAAAATGATGTCTCTGAAGTATATTATATTATCACAAATGAGGAGACATCAAGACCCCCAACTCAAAGTTGTATCGTCCCGATACAATAAAAGTAGAAAACAGTAGGGTAGTCAAGAAGAAGAAGTAGGAGGAGAATACGAACAGAACACAATGAATGATCCTAGAGCAAAATATCTAAAAAGTCTCATGTAGTAATGCTTAAGAAATAATGTACAACTATGCTTAATATACATGTAATCAACAATCCATAAATTCAAGTTAAGATTAATTTCGCAATGCCAGAAGGAGAGGATGATAACTTAGTTCAGGTTAATGGCTATAGGTTGTTCATAGGTCCCTAATACAGCATCCAATGGTCCACTTACCTACTACCTAATAGCTCAATTTTTCCTCCATCTAGTAGTTAGAAATCCTAAGGTCTTGGTTATAACTTGGCTTAAGGATGGGTGTGGTATATTTGGATAATGAAAAGTGAGCTTTTGGCTCTCTCCTCACTAGCCATCAACGAATCGCCCTAGAGCTTGAGTTTTCACTCGAAGATGTTCTCACTCAACCTAATTTATTGATGCTTTTGATTTGCATCCCTAATAATCCCAAATAAAACCTTTTATGATGATATACAAATTCCACTTTGCCGGTCCGAATATATATTCCTTTCATATCAATTTTTTCTTTTGTATAGCTATGACTCTCTTTTTGATGTTCGAGATATCACGCTATTTTTCATATATATATATTCTCTCTTTTTAATGCCCTTGTTGGCAAATTTAGCTCGTAGCTTCTTTTCCATTCACTATTACCCCGGCAAAGGGTTACAATAATAACAATTCATCATCAATAAAATCACAATTACAATTCCAAATCCCAATTTCCCTAATGATGAAACCCACCACCCCAAACTCAAGCTCTAAAACGAGTTGTCTCAGGTTTTGCGATTCGAGTGAGGGTCATATAGATAAGTCCTACAAACTAGGGTATGGATTATAATGTGTTTCAAATAAAAGGCTTTAGAAAGGCTCAGAGGGGCTAAGATGGATAATAATAACAAATATCAAATAAAAGGGTGAGAAAGTATAAAAGGCTTCAAGTGTTTTATCATGAAAGAACTGCCTTATTCATTTTTCTAACTACTGGATTTTGTTACTTTTTCACTACTAGTTCATAGATAAGCGGGTTTTCAACTAATTTCAAACCTCACGTTCTACACACCAAATAACTATTCCTAAGTTTCAACGTGAATTCTTAGCATTGCTCATTAACTTTTCTATCCTTTATTTCCTGTTTTCTTACATGCATCTAAACAAACTTATGACATCTTTCAAAAACATACTACTTACTATCATTAACTTAATTAAATCATGCTCACATAGGTACATTCAAAGATATTCTATGCCTAATTCAACCCAAAAAAATTTAAATTTTATGTAAAAACAAAAAGGAAGATGAGGACAACGAATCCCCACCCCCAACTCAAAAATGAGTCGTGTCCCCACGACTCGAAAAAGACTCAAAAAGAAAAATTTAAAATTAGCAGAAATATTGCACATAAAGAAATGGTAGGGAAGAAAGAAAACATACTCTTCGAGTCTATTACCTCGCCTTGTTGATACTCGGATTAAATCTAATGTATCTTCTTCACCCAACTTCTTCTTTGCTTTTCGTTCATGACACGTGATCATAATAGGATATTGCATTAAATAACGACATGGGAGAGATCAAAAATTCGTATCACCTCCTCATAGATCAACTGTGGCACATCTTCTTCTTCTCCTCACACAATACAATTCACAAACAACCCAAGCATTTTAAATCTCCACGAATCCTCTTGTATTCTCCTTCAACTTCTTCTTCAAATACTTTCTTATAAGAAAAAGGGTAGTTCCTTTAATTGTTTCCTCAGAGAAGCTATCGTTGCCCTTGAAGCTTTCTCTTTTTCTCTTTGGGTGCAAGACCTTGTGAAGGTTGTGTTTTATCCTTTGCATAAAAGTAAAGCTTTTACCATTACGATCAAACAAAGGTATTCCACTCTTCTCAACTTTCTTTTTACCCTTTGATTTAGAACTAGAACCTTTGTCACTTGATTTCTTCTTGTTTAAATCCAAACCCTTGTTACTCTTCACCTCCCTCTTGGTAGCTAAAATTGTTGTTCTATTAGTCATCTTCAATTAACCCCCAACTCAAAGCTTTAGCAACCCTTAACATTTGAACTTGTGAATTATTGATTGAACAAGCTTGATTTGGCCTAGGATAGGTGAATTGATGATGAATCTCTATGTGGGTAAGGTGGATTTGTAATGGGTTGGCTTGGATTTAAGAAATTGTCGGATGAATTTTTGAAAATTTAAGCTTTTGATCTTGGATTCAAGGTGTTTTGGGATGATATAGGTGGTTGAATTTTCCTTGTAATGATGTGGAGAATGAATTGGATGTGTTTTAATGGTGATTGGGTAGTGTTTTGATGATTGGGGAAGGTTTTCTGAAGCTTTAATGGAGTTGGGAGAGTTTTGGAGAAGAGAAAGAGGTTTAAGGTTTATAAAATTCGGAATAATGAGCATTAGATCTTCATATAGCCTTAAAACCCTTTCTTTTCTCTCTCTGGCGGCTCGTGCGGACTACCCCTGTGGACCATGGGGTGTACCGCGGGGTACACCGCGATATCTGATGAAAATTTTTGCTCACTGGTTAACACCCGTGGTAGGACCCCGTGGCACGTGTTTTTGCTCTGCGGACCAGGGTGCGGTGTACCGCGGGGGTGCTCCGCGCTTCCTACTTCAAAATACCCATGGTAGGACCCCGTGGCACGTGTTTGTGCGGTGCATGGCGCGGTATAGGGTCCGGTATACCAGACCCATCAGCTATTTTTTTTCTTTTTTATGTACACAACACGTGGCTGCTACCGTGGCACGGGTTTTTACCCTGCGGTGCACCGCGGCTGAGGTCCGGTGTACCGCACTTGTCAAAAACCTCCCCATCAGCTAGATCTCGAAAAGTTATGCAGTTTAGGCTCAAAGATCACCTGATTTCGACATCCGAGTGCAAAGATATGACTTGCCGAAGTTTCTGTCCGAAAAATTTTGCTCGCTTCCCTAACTCGATTTCTCCAATACCTAATCATCAAAAACACTAATACCTTTCTCAACTATACAATATCAACTAAAATTAACTAAGCTAATCATAAATAAATAAAAAAAAAACTAAAAATGTAAAAACATAAAAGAAATTACGGGTTGTCTCCCGTACAGCACTTTTGTTTAACGTCTTTCAAAGTAAGACGTGTTACCTTGATTAAGGATGACGAAATTTCCACCCTTTGCCTTTAATTCCCACGAACTTTTCAGCTCGATTCTTCATAATCATGGATGGTGCCATCCAAGATTGCGTGGGAATAGGTGTTTCTTGTGGTAACTCGATTTTATCAGTAGCATTACACTCCTCTGGCAATCCATTCATCTCTTTAGCTTCGAATCTTCGTTTGTTAGAAAGAATGTCCTTCATGAATTGACCGTATTTTGACATTCTTGTGAGAGCTTCTACAAACGGGCTGCTGATCTTTAACTTGTTCATCATGTCAACAGACTTCTTGAATTCCAGGTCATTGTCCTTTCTGACATGTGAAGGGAATGGTGGAGGAGGACATGTGTTGGTTACCACTGGGCTCTCTTTCTTTTCTGGTGTCTTCTCTTGGACACTCCAATAATTAAAATCTTACCCCATTAAATGCTTCAATAATTTTTTCAGTCCGCGCCTTGTGCTTCGCTCCATCAGTAACGAAACTTTTTAACTACATCATACATGTGTCGATTCCAATTCTACTTCAAAAACTATATTAAATTGTCCAGATTAGGTATTTTCGAAAATTCAATCTTTTTCCTAATTTGATTAAATTAAGTACTTATTTTACTATACTTTGATTATATTAGTGTAATGTGTATTATTGTGTGTTTTTAGGGGTTATACTGTATATTTTGGATATAATTATTGTTTTTAAAATCTGTTTAATAATTTTTATTTGGTTATAATTAAATATTATCTCAATATATATGATAGATCTGGTCATTGACAAAAGTTGGATTAAATCAAATAAATTTGTTACGGGAGAATATTTGTCAGGTGTGAGGGATATTTTTATTAATTTTGCAAAAAGTACATGGATAGTACCGGTTTCATCCTTGCGAATGACTTGTATTCCAGTGATGGATAATCGTCCTCACCAATGATGTTGTCATCTGCGAAGATGTGCGGCGTCGACAGTGTCATCGTTCCAAAGGCGATAACTCATCAAATTTCATCGCAGATGAGTATCTTTAACGATTAACTATTGTCGAAGAAACAAAGGAGATGACATATGCCGTCACAGGTAAGGACATACTGGTGTGGCCTAAGGTGTGATAAAAAGATGATATAAATAAGTGCAAATACACACCCTAAACTAACACTGTACTGCAAGTATTACAGGACGTATGCAAGTTTTAATGATAAGAAGATTCGTTCCTCAGGGACTGACGAAAGTTAGAGAGAACTTATGCAAACTATCAAGTGCAGATATTATAGATAGAAAAGATAATACGCAAGTAGAAAGAAGAGAAAGACAAATATTTATTTGGTTTTTATAATAAAACTAAACTAATAAACTAAAGACAGAAAATAAATAAAAGAAAGAAAAGAAGATAGTATGAAAGTCTAGCTTGAGTAATTAGCATGTAATCCCCACTAGTTTTGCCATTCTAAACATGTAAGGGTAAATTATGTAGTATTTCCCTAATCGGTCCCAATTCGCTATCGGTAGTTTCAAATAGGATTTACCTGTGTCAATAAGGCTTCCTAAGCAAACTTTTCCTGTAATTGGTAAATAGTCACAAGAACTAAACCATAGTGATTATCTAGCTAGGTTGGGTTGTCAGATCAGACCTAATACTAGACGTTATGTGCTAAACATGCAATTAAACACCGTTGTCAATGGTGACCTAATTACTAGATGGTAATTCTATATGGGCGCGCATCCACAAGAACACAGAATATAAATCCAAACACATAAACAGAGAATAAAAACTATAATTCAATTTAAAACATTAAGTTCCCAAATTAGATAGATGTCAATCAAAACTAGGGTTCATACATATATGCTAAACACTCAAACTAAAAGGAATTAATTCATACTAAGAAGAGAAGAGAAAAGAATTACAAAATAAGAGGTTGAAGGAGACATGATTGATGCACAGCTCCTTCCAGACTTCTTCTCTTGTGTTGCAGCTTCCTCTTGGCCTTAAGGTCTGGCCAAGGATGATTTTAGAGTGTTAAGAGGCTGTATTTATAGGTTATAGGAAGACCTAATTCGTTTTCTTGAAGGAGAAGGAAAGTAATGGAATCCTAGTCCAACTCAAATTCGTAAGGAAATAAAGATAAACACTGATGGACCGTTTTGAGCATATCTTCTTCGTTATTGGTCGGTTTGATCTCCATAAGATACCAAAAGAATCGCAACAGAATTATCTTGACCCTGTAAAAGGAAATTACCGAATCCGGCCTATTTCTTAGGTAAAAACGCATATCTTTGTACGTGTATGCAGAATCCCAGATTTAGGCAGCTTTTCCTTTTCCATCTTTTTAGCCTTTGTTCCCTTATCTCCAATTTCCATGCAAATCTCTTTCCATAAGTTGTTATCTTTGACTTGGACTCTAATTAATCTCCATAATTATCTTTAAAGCTTCACACTAAATAAACAATTAAACCCAATATGCTCTAAAAATAACAATTCTACAAATCAAGACTCAAAATAGGAAAGTGCACTAAATTAAGCTAAGATCGACCTATAAACTAATAAATAAGCCTAAAATGATGTCTCTGAAGTATATTATATTATCACAAATGAGGAGACATCACATACTATCATCCGCGAGGATAAGCAGTGTCACTGGTGACCACAATTGTCCTCGCTAGTGACAATTACTGTAGCGGTGTCATAAAGAATAACCAGTAAAGAAAATAGCGCTTACCTTTACCTAGTCAAGAGATAAGGGGACTTCCACTCTGATTTACTATCATAGAATCATTGTAGTAGATACATCTATAACAAATATGTAACCATTTTATCAAACATATAGATCAAATACTTTAACCAAATGACAATATTTGCATTATTGTTCATGCTCGACAATCGTTGTTCCATACAAATCCCAAACAAAACAAAAAGAAGGACGTGGGTATAAGGATTGTTACATATTAAAGAATAGGATATGATAAGGTTGGTTGGACATTGCAGCGTTTTGCGTCTTTAGGGACAACAATTGTCGACCCTAAAGATACGTGATGTCGTCCCTAATGACCTTCGACGGACTTTAGGGACGACATGTCGTTGCTAATGTGTTGTGCCTAAGATTTAGTTGTTAGAGGACGCCAAAGGCAGCAGAATGCTTAAAGTCGTCCCAAAAGGTGGGATATCTTTAAGGACGGCGTTTTTACTCTTTAGGGACGACGTTCATGATCCTCAAGGACTACGATTGTCATCCCTAGAGAGTTTCTTGTTTGGGATGACAATATGTCGTCCTAAATAGCAAAGAGTACTAGGGACGAGAAAAACCATCCCTAAAGATCAAACTCCCTTGGTACGACAAAAGCCGACCCTAATTACCAAAATCACTTGGGACGACAAAAGGCGTCCCTGAATATGTGTTTATTAGGGACGACATTTTCGTATCATTATCAACAAAGTTGTCGTCCCTTAATTATTTTTTAATTTTAATTATAAAATATGTAATAAATTATTTTGGTTTTTTCTATTAATAAATTTGTCAAAAAAAAATGTAAAACGATACGAACAATAA
Organism: Nemophila menziesii; assembly: GCA_029959085.1. NCBI lineage: Eukaryota > Viridiplantae > Streptophyta > Magnoliopsida > Boraginales > Hydrophyllaceae > Nemophila > Nemophila menziesii. The sequence goes on from JARWIR010000001.1 coordinate 37,338,083, forward strand.
TTATAATTGATTAAAATACTGATAAAATTAACGATATTAGAAGTCTAAAGTCGTTATTTCACAAATAAAATCTAAAAATAATAAAGTCGTTATTACAAACCAGATAAATTAAAAGCCATTAAAGTTATTTAAGAAATTTATCATCATCTTCTTCTTCATCATAGTTAGGTGGAGTCAAATTCTGAGTAGTCGGATTTCTAGGGTCCCTGAAGGGAAATCAAACAAATCAAATGTATCAAATCCTTAGTTTGCCCGCTCCTGGTTATACCAATTCATAAAATAATTCAGCCTATCCGGTGGAGGGGATTGTTGCGTGTTGGCCGTTAGGGGTGAGCATGGTTCGGTTCGTCTTGGTTTTTGGCCAAACCGAACCAAATATTTTGATTTTTTATAATTTAATAATCAAACCTGGGTGGTTCGTATATGGTTCCACATTCGGTTTTTTGTTTCGAATTGGTTCGTTTCGGTTCGGTTTTGGTTTGCTTTGAATTCGGATGCTTAGTCAATAATATTTTCATCCCATTTCTTGAAATACATTGTCCAATAGAGACTAATATTCCAATACAATATGCTACTATTACTTGTCCATGTAGGTTATTAATATATCAATTAAAAATAAACTTATAATCTAACAATACTTATCTTAATTTATAATACCACAATAAATTAAAATCTATTATTTCCTACTTCATACAATCATGATTTATAAAATCAATCAAGTAATGAATACTTATAATTTTAAGTGATATAAAAAACTCACAAATAGCACCATCGAATAGTATAACTGAAACTTCACGTAAATGGTAAATGCTCAAAAAACGTTTCTCCCATATAATTCTTATAAGAAAGGTTCACACATTCCCTATTTTTTTCTTCGTTAGTTCGGTTTTTGCGTAGTAAACCGAACCGAACCAAAAAATTCGGTTTCTGAAAATTAAAAAACCGAACCATTTGGTTATTTGGTTTTTGGTTTTTTTTTAGTTAATTTTTTTGGTTTTTTTGTTCGATTTTGTTTTTCTGGTTCTCATTTGCCCACCCCTATTGGCCGTTGATGGGGAAGAATCAAGAGTGTGTAAACGAACGGGTCAAACCCCTGTGTGTCATGCATCCATTTATACTTAATCATGTAATCTACTTTAGCTTCATCTATAGGTGGTTGGGATGACTAAGGAGCAATCATTTTCTTCGCCTCCTTAGCAGGCCCAACACCTATAATTTAAAAAAATTACATTAAAGTCCCTATATTATATACAATTAGTTCTACTTTATCAATTGTGCATTTAAATATAATCTAGCAGTCCCTGTGGAGACGAAATCCCCTATTATTTATCTATTACTTGGAATGACCTGTACACTTGCAGTTATCGCTTCTCTTCTTTAGTGTTGATTTTTATCACACTATAGGAGCGACCACCATCCCAGTTTCGAAAGTAATAAAATAATAAAACTTTTAGCACAACACAATCCTAACCTTCCTACCACATTCGATTTGCAAATTTGTTTCCAAGAGACCTAGTGGATTTGTTTTCTCACTTGAGGACCCCTCGTATAAATCCTCTTACAATCTGGTCAATTTCATCACACACATAGATCAGAAGTTCATAACTTGCATTTGATAAGTTGGTATAGCGCATAAGACTGATTGTGCCAAGGTGATGCGTCTAGGTAATGATAGGGTTTTCGCCTTCCATGCTGCTAATTTCGCCTTTATTTTCTCTAGTATTCTTTTATAGAACCCTTTCGGTAGACGCCCTGATTGATTAGGCGTTCCCAAATAGGTTCCATTCACTATGGAAAAAAACACTAATGTCTGCAATTCTTGTTGCGTTATTGATGGGATGTTTTTCAAGAAATATATTAATGACTTTCCGCGCTTATTGTTTGTCCAACATCTTTAGCAAAAATAAATGAGAAAGCTTTGGACCTTGTATTCCCATTCGAATTGGCTCCCATCGACCTTGATCACATAAGGCTTGTATAAGAAGAGATAATCGCTCCATACACGTGATAACAATGTAGTGATAAAGCGGGTCCCCTTGACGAATTCCCCTTAAAGGCTTAAATGATGTCAAGGTTTCCCCTTTTTATAACACACACATTTCCTTTTACGCCATACTCAACATGATCAGTGACACCTAACTCACAGGAAAACCAAAGAATCTAATTGTATCCTTAATGAATTTCCACCGTATTTTATCATATGCCTTAGCTAAATCAATTTTAACTGCCATGATAACTTTTTTCCCTTTAATCTGTCCCAATTTATGATCCATCTTACAAACAAGTACAATATTATCAGTTTGGACCTTCCTGGTAAGAAACTATTTTGACAAGGTCCAGTAATATCAGCGATTAGGGGCCTTAGTCAATTGACCATAACTTTCATAATAAATTTCTAAGGAGAATTTATGAGGCTTATGAGGTAAAGAAAACTTACCATTTCAGGATCCAGTACCTTCGGAATGAGATGATTGAGCGTTCTGCTCAAGGATAGAGGTAAACGCCCGTTTTCAACTACACTTTGGACCATTACCTTTACCGAATGACCAACAGCTTCCCAACAATTCTGATAGAAAGTTTCCAACATACCATCCGGGCCTGGAGCCTTTAATGAGCTCGACTGAAACACCGCATCACGTATCTATTAATCCGAAAAAGAAACACTCAACTCTTTCGCCATATCCTCCCCGATAAAGCTAATCTGGGGTAAATTAAAAACCCTAATGCAATCATCCGAAGTCTTATACAACTGTTCAAAATACGTTTGTAGTAATTTTTTCCAGTCTCTTTCATCTTCAATCCAATTATTTTTCGCATTCAGTAATCTCGTGCATTTCAGTTTTTCTTCCTAGCTACAGTGGATAAATGATAGAACCATGTATTCTGTTCTCCTGACGCAATCCACTTTTCTTTCAATTTTTGTAAACACATGATCTTTTCTTGCTCCAACACACTTTCATACTCTTTCATTAATCGATTACCCAAATGATGAAGAGATGAATAATACAAAATCTGTAGAGCTCTCTGAATTCCCCTTAATCAAGCTGCAAGTTTTCTTTTTTTCTTGATTAATATCTCATAAGCAATCCATTTTCCATTTAGTCAAATGACTCTGAATCTCCTCAATCCCAGGGCCAATTCCGACTTGATTACCCTCCCATTTGTCTTTAATGAACTCGTGAAAATTATTATGGAGGCACCACGCCGCTTCTAAGCGAAACCGACGAAGATGAGTTTTTTAGCTTTCTGAAGAGGACAAATCTGTATTAGAATCGGCATGTGATCCTAATGAACTCGATTCAGATGGATAACTCGAGCACTCATAAAGAGTGTATGCTATTCTACGTCCCATATGCCTTGTCCAGTTTATCCATTATACGTTGACTTAAGTTCCAAGAATTGCACCAAGTAAAGAGTGGCCCTTCAAACCCCAAATCCACTAACCCACAACTTTGTCTCCATTCCTCTAACTTTTCCATCTGTCTCGTTACACCAATGACTCCTCCTCCTTTATCCCCCTCCATTTCAATCTGATTTAAATACCTGCTACTAACCATGGTATCCTTAAGTCATGAAAAGCTTGGTTTAATGCATTCCATAATTCCTCCCTTTCTTTGTGGTGAGTTTGCGCATACACCACCGAAAAAATCCATGATGTACAACCTACTTGTTCCACCTCAATATTAATAACTTGACGGCCAACCCAGAGCACCCAAACTGTGACATCTGAATTATCCCAAATAAGCCAAATTCCCCATTTGTACATTCCAAATCAAATCGAAGATATTTATCTTTCCATAAATAATTAATAATCCTATCCGTCTTGATTCCACTTATACGAGGTTCCACAATTACTGTTAGCCACACTTTATGGCTTGCGATCGTATCTTTCACGGCACGTTGAATACTCAGATAAGCCGCTCCATAATAATTCCAGAAAAGTATATTAAGAGGTTTCTTTGAGCTTCCCCAAGTATTAACTAATTCATCTAGCGTAGATTAATATATAATAAATCAAGGATGAAGTAAAAGAGCTACCGAATCGCAAATTACTGTAAAAGGGTGGTCATCTCTACATCTTCTGTCATTGTATTAGGTACCTGGCTCTTGAGCATTTGCTGATCTTGCTCGGCACTTGAATTACTCTCAAATTTTGGGATAATAGACTGATCAAGAGGTTCAGGATCAGCTAGTAACTTGTTGATATCTTGTACAAAAGATAGCCCGGACACTACAGCTGGAAACCCTCCTGGTTCTAGTATAGTAGTGATAACCTTATTGCCTTCATCCCTTTTTCAAACTTATTTTCACCCAGGTCCCTCAGTTTCTCCCCTTGACCAATTACGATCTCCACCAAACCTTCAGCCATCACAGAATCCTTAACAACTCTTACTTGCCCCACCAGCTACTGTACTCGCTCTATATTACTCATGATGAGGACCTGAACCTTCCAAACTCCCCCTTCACCAGTATTATCTTTCTTATTCTTTCTCGCTCCCTTAGTTTTACTACTCGATCCCGCCATAAATTCTCTGACTTCCAATATCGTTGAGAGTTTTTTTGTTGTTTGAAATTTGGGATCTCCACTATTTTATGCCCCTGTAACGCACTCGGTCCTCCCATCTATTTTTCTATCAACACAACTATATTCGCTTTATTATTTTGCAGATTATCCCCAGGATTAAAATTCTTGTTATGTTCCTTTTCTCCACTTCTACTCCTAGCACCGAAACCTTTATCCTCAACACGTAGGGCTTCGAATCGTGATCCAATCTTCTCAAACCATTTTCCTTTTGTACATTAGATTTATGTGATGAATTGTTTCTCCCAGTCCCCCGGTTTCCCATTCTCACAGTCATCCAATCTCCATATTTTTTTCGTTGATATTACTTTTTCTCCTCCTATATTACTTGATTGAGCTTTGTCCAGAACTAATTTACTAGACATGCTGGAATTACTAACTGCATTAGGAGGGAAATCATCCTTTTGATGTCCGAAATTCTCACACCCAAAGCATATTCAATGCAAGCCTTCATATTCCACCTCATATTCCTCATTTCTAATTCGCACATCGGGTTCTAAGGGTTTATTGAGATCAATTTTTATGTCTAGCCACGCATAATTCCCCCTGCGTCTACCCTTATAAAATGGGTCAATTTTAACTGTTCAACCAATCTTGTCTCCTATTTTCTGCAAAATTCTCGCATATAGTTGTGCATTCCCACATTTGACACGCGCATCCAAGCTGTTGTAGTGACTATAGAGTTGGTTGCCATATTAAAATTCGGTGTTCATTCCCGCACAATAAGATAATGATCTAAAACCATCCATGGAACTCCAGAAGTAGCAAAATTAAAATCCCCCCTTTCTATGAATCTCACCATGTAGTACCGATATTCCACATCCACCAACTCCATTTGCCCCTCTGGATGCCATATTTGGTGTAATTTAGTAGTAAGGTAAGTCAAACTAACCTCTCTATCCAATAATCTCACCAGCGTGGTATTTCTCCATAGTCTACTACCTTCTTGTATCTCCTCTCAAGTTCGAATAACTGTCGGAATAGTGCCAGTTTCATCCACCTAATCATCCTTAACAAGGTCCTCCATCTCAAGTATTTCCTCCTTTCCATTTTGTCTACCAATGCTCTCCTCCTTGTCATCAACAATAATCGGAATAACCTTGTTGCAACTCATTACTGATCATTTCCACCCACCAAGTTTTAGACTAGGTTGATTGGATACTTCACAGAAGTTGCAGCGGTATTACGATTGCGTTGTATCATTGTTGGTAAAATTGGAGTTCTGTCGTTCTTACCAACGGTGAGATGCTCGTTTTTATTTATCATGTCAGCCTTTCTTCCTTCCACCAGAGCGTGGATGTTTCCCACTGCGTGCGTCTTCCATGGATGCGCGTAGTTCAGGAAACTCCTCTTTAGCATGTTCCATCATAGTAAGCTCGTTGTTATTTGGCTACATGATCAGGGGATTATCCGGCTGTAGAGACCCGCCTGGCGCCAGCGGTGGTGACGCTGCCATGTATGCGAGCGGAGAATAGTTTTTAGAGGTTAGGGTTTCCTAACTTGACGGAGCGAAATTTTTTTTAGATATATCTTTAAGTTGTTGTACCCTATATTTTACTTAATCTTTTGATGAACTTATTCTTCAAATAGTATAATAAAGTTTTTTTTGTTAATGACTTTGATTCCAAGAACCAACTTTTCTTTCAAGCTAATAATAATTAAAGAGCACGCACTTTTGTTGGTGCCAATGAGGAGAGAAGTGTTGACAAAAAAAATTGAGGAGAAAAGTGCTTACAGTATACTCGTTCTCGTATCTCATAGTAGTACTCAGTAATACTATATTCTCCACCACCACTGAGTAATAAATTCTTCACTTTTACAAAGGAGATTCTCGGACAAAAAAAAAAAAAACAAAGGAGAATCAAGTATCGCATTTGAAGGTGAATTGGTGACATGTTGTTGTTCATTTTTTTTAAACGGTTATATGAATACAAATATTATTTAGGACCGAAAATTTGAGATAATCATCTGTCTATACATCTAGATATTATTAACGCATATCTCGAATAAAGTCACTTATATCAATAAATGAAAGATAAAGGGTACACATCAAATATAATGTGTACAAAGTTTAATTTTGTTGTATGTGTGTTCACGAGATGGGGTCACACTCAAAAAACTAACTTATATATAGTTCTCTAGATGAAGTACATTATCGTCATAAAAACGATACATCTTAATTTACTTCTCTAATTCTTCCCATCTTATAACATTTTTGGTCATTTGAGAGGATTTAAAAAAATATTTGTTGGAATTAAACAATTTAAAAAGATTTTTGTGTTATATCACAAGTTGTTTTTCTAGAAATGGTTTTTCCTATCTCGGCAGTTGTTTCATCATTGAACGCAAAGTTCTTTTCCGACGTGAATAAGTCGGATCCCCTTAATCGTTCCAACTACAAGTGTTGGGCACAATAGATCTTGGTTTGTCTTTAACAATACGAACTCGAATTCGCTATATTCGAATATTCTCCACTTATGGTGGAAAATGGAGTTCCTACTAAGGAAGAGCATGCTAGATATCTTGCCCTCGAATTCAAGTTCAAAAGCAAACACTATGCCTCGGGGATGGATGTTGAATAATATCTCAAATCTTATTTTTTATCTTCTTGCCAAAGAGAGATCGACAAAGATCATATGGAAAAATCTTAACAAAAAATATAGGGTTGGTGATTCAGGTAATAAGAAATATGTCACCGGTAATTGGTACAACTTCAAACTCACTGATTAGAAGCCTATGACTAAACAACTTCATGTGTACGAAAACCTATGCGTGGAAGTAATCACCAAAGGCATGAAGATATGCGAAGTTTTTTAAGCTAATATTCTACTTGAGAAATTCCTCCAGTGTTGGATCGAATACCGAAACCATCCCAAACACAAAAAGAAGTAAATGACCCCCAATAAATCATTAGCCACATGCAAGTCGAAGAAGCTAATCAATTCAAGTATAAGCCTCTCTCTTTCCATCCTCATTCCTCGAAGGCTGACCTTGTTGAAAGTTATAGTCAAGGAAACAAAGACGGTTCAAAGGGTAGAGTATGTGTTGTGAGGGTCTCGAACAAAAACCATCAAGTTCAAGAGTACGTTCACTTGAAGAAATTTGGTGGGTTCCTTACTTCACTACGTGTCAATTCAAATCGGAAGATATTGTCACTTAAGTTCAATTCACCCAAATTCTGGCATTTACGGAAACCAGTTCACATTCTCTTCTAAAGAATCTGAGTGGGGGATTATTGGAATTTAAAAATTTAATATTAATTTATTGAAGTAAACTCTGTCGTGATCTTATGGGAGAAGTGGAAAAGCTATTCATGAATTGAATAGTTCCACACTGGAAGATAAAAATAAAATCATTGGAAATACTTTATTTAAAATGGTTTCCTTTCTAAAATTTTCCATCCTATTGGGAGATGTGGAACTTTTTATTGGTTAAAAAGTTCCACATCGGAAATAGAGAAGAGATTAAGCAAGTATATATGAGCTTACCTCTATATCCATTCCAAAAGGATTAAAGGTTATAAAAGTTAAAAGAGAATAAACAAAGTCCTACACGTGCACACCACCACCGCCCGCCCGACCCAACCCGACTCCAGCACCAGCGACAACGACATGGGGATTTGGGTAGTTGTGGAGTTTGGGAGTTGAGGGAGTCAACAAATGAAAAATGAAATTGACTTATGAATTGAGACTGGTGCTGAATGGCTGGTACTTATACTAGTTGTTGGCACCTCATAACCTCCCAACCAGAAGACAAAACGTCAATGAATTAAGGACCCATAAACATAGAATATTCTCCAATCAAGGTCAGCGGTTACAAGACTTGGTTAAAACGAGAATTAACGGGAAACTAGAAAAGAGTCCAAGTTCATAATGAAATTTGAAAAGGTGTAACTTGAAAAACATTAGCAATAAAGGAGTCCTTAAATACGATTTATTGTGACGGTTCTAAAGGCCTCCTCCTCACCTATAAATATGGGTCTCTTCCATTTTCAAAAGGACAAAACTAATTCTCTAGAAAAGAACGCTCTACTCTCCGCCCACTTATACTCTTTGTGATATTCATAGACTAGAGTAGAAACTCTGTTAGAGAAATCGGCACTACGGTAATATATTTTTAACAAAAATTTATATACCGTGTAACTGTTCTTTTCTTGAATTCTTGTGTAAGTTTTGTTATTATCAATTCCTTGTAATAGTGTAGTGTTACTATTAGTTGAAATTACCTTTTTTCCCTTTTTGGAATTCCATTTCTCTAGTTTTTAAAACTAGTGATTATTATTTTTCCAGCAATATTCATCTCTTAGTGATACCCAACCAATTTTGTATATTTTTTTAAACCGTGCTAGAAAGCTACATTAAAAAAATAGGTTCTTATTAGTTTCAAAATATCACCACACAAACCACAAAGCGGGTCCAATTTCATGTACACTTTTTTTGTCCAAAAATTTCATCTACACCATCCTATATTTAGTCTGTAGCCTTTGTTGTAAATTTATCCATGCAATGATCATATGCTTGGGGGTTAAACCAGGATCACAAACTATATTCGCTCATGGCCTAAAAGAGTATCAGTTGCGAAAGACATTATAAAACTTCTTATACAAATCAAAATATTCTTCACTTAGAAGATCGATGATGGATGATATATCCAAAATCGTGGTCTCATTTATTACAATTCGCATCTCCATATTTCCAGAGTGCTACAATTAAAAAAACCACCTTCCAAAATTTCAAGAGAAGTCATTATTTTTTCCTTCAATTTCTGACCTTCTTTCAAGAAAGGAAATTTCGTTTTGACCTCTTCTCATTCACAACCAATCCGATCTTTCAAGTATTCCCCATGTATCCATTTGATCCATACAAAAAAATATCTATAATCTGCCACAACATTTTCATTAATAGAGATATATTTCAAACATCCAAATCCTTCAATCCAAGACCCCCTCATTATTTGTTGAGTGAATTTTATTTTATTTGAGGAGACACACCATCCCAATAGAAACCTCGGAAAATATTACTGTTTCGATACCTTACACATCCAGGACCGGAAAGATGGCCAGCCAAAAGAAAAGAACACATCGAATAAGTTCCAAGCGACCGATGATCTACATATATTTTCAATTTATTGTTAAGTGACTTGTAATCTCTAGAAAAAAATATCAAACCTCCAAGTGACACCTCAAGATAACGAAACTACATTTCTACCTTTGTAAGTCGTGAGACCTCCAAGATTTCTTCAAGTTTATCCTCTTTGATCCCCATACACTATATGTTAGATTTAAAAATATTCAACTAAATACTCGAGCGCTTGTAACTACTATTCAAACTCGGGATCACATATTGAAAGTAATATTACATCATCGACGAAGTCCAAGTATGTAATATTGAGCTTGCCACACTTCAGGTGGTAAATGAATCCACTTCGTGCTACTTTCTTCAAGAGTCTAAAGAAATATTTAAGGCATAAAATGAAAATATTAGGTGAGAGAGGGCCACCTTGTCTAAATCCTTTACACCCTTGAATAATTCATGTATTTCACCATTAATCAAGACCGAGTAAGAAGGTGCAGTAACACAAGTCATTATCCAATTTACATGCCGAGTCGATTATTTTAGTCTCTTTAGTACCTCATGAAGCAACACCTATGTGACCGAATGATATGCTTTACACAAATATCTCTTAAAAACAACTTCGTGAGTTACTCTTGTTATATCCCCTTTAACAATTCTTGCATAAAATGAACCTTATAAGACAATTATGTTCTACATATAAAGGTGCTTTGAGCTTTATATACAAGCTCATCCAAAATCGATTTCACCCTATCTGCAATAATTGTTGTGATCCCTTTATATAATGTTGCAACACAAAATTAGTTGATAATATTTTACTTTTAAGGGTTTATCTATTTTTATTGGAATAAGAGCGATAATAATATTATTTAATTACTTGAGCATAAAGCCCACAGTGAAAATTTATTGGACCGTCTCTATGAATTCCCCACTTAACACATCCCACGATTTTTTAAATAAAAACAATGTATATCCATCGGGCCCCTGAGCTTTCCCTACTTACCTCTTTGATCTCTTCATCTGTAAACTCGACACAAATCTCAACCCCTTGATTTCTCGTTAACATATTGACCTAATCGAGAGCACCATTATCAACTCTTTCCATCTCTTCACTAGTACCTAACAAAGTCTTATAATAATCCACAAATGAATCATGAACTAGAGTAATCAATATTATATTGAAACCCTTTGGGAGTTGGACCTTTGTAATAAACCTATGCCTCTATTTACTCTTCATAATACCATGGAATAGTTTTGAACATTGGCCATTCTTAAGATGATAACCACTTTTAGTCTTTTGTTGAAGAAAGCTAATTTCCTCTATTGCGAGATTTGTAGAAATTTTCCAAAGCTCCATGATTTCCTCAATGATAGTTCATTTCACGTATATGGTTGTAGCTTAACCTCAGCCTCTTTCAAAGCCTCATTAGTCTGTCTAGATCACTCATATATATGGGGAAAATGCTTCTTATTCAGACCCCTCAAGTCGAATTTCAAGTTTTTAAGCTTTTACATACTCGATATTCGTTGGAACCTTCAAAATGCTCTTTTCTCCATTTGTTCTTTAACACATCTCCATAGTCATCATGATCTTCCCACTTTTATAAGAATAAAAAAAGGTGTCATTATAGTAACATTTTGTAGAAACAAAAAAACGATACACGGCGAATGACTTAAAACTCAAGACTTTGGTTAAAATTGTGCATGCACATAACGATCTAATGCTTTTAATTTCTAGTTTACCATAGATCTATCAATTTTCCATAATATGTGATTATTATAACACGTGAAGAATTGACCATAATATTATAAATCATCTAACCTAGGCATGTTAAAACAATTGATGAATTCTTTGTAGTCACTAATCGTAATTTTCTTACCATATTTTCTCTTATTTTGTTGTAGGGTCTTATTGACTTGTCCAACTTCATTGTAGTTCCCATAGTTCATAAACTGGTTCAACGTACCCACTTCATGCCTAAAGCTTGTTGTTAAATAGTTGGTGGGTGAATCCCAAGTGAATGTACTTGGAAATGAAATGCTTGAGCTCCTCCTAGATTGACTTGAGGTCGTGCTCAATTATGTCCATTTAGATTTCCAGCTCTTTTTTGCACATTGACCACGAGTAGTACTTGATTAACTGATGAAAATTGATTATTACCAATCCCCTCCTTCGATATTTTCATTGTGAATGCCCCTTGATCCACTAGCAAAATTGTTAGCGGTACAAGGTTGCCTAGCACACAGTATATTGGTTATGCATCCATCACTTCTTGATGTTTTCTACATTTCCTCGTCTCATTTGAAGACGAAATAACTTTTCAAGATCATCAAGCATGTGCTAAGTATAATACCTGCAAGAGAATTAAGTAAGAACAAGTGTAAAAATAACAACAAAAAACTCAATATAAACTAAAAGAAAATAACTAACAAATCCTCAGCAACGACGCCAAAAACTTGTTGTCCTATGAGGTGTGATAATAATTTAACTTGAAAGATGAAAATTCACACGTGTACGAGTAGTTTAAGAGTTATAAGTAATTTTAGCTTCAATTAGAAATTTGTTGAGGACAAGAAATAAAGTAAATATTTTTGTACTACTAAGACTGAATTTAAACTAAAAACTAAATTAATTAATTGAACTAAATATTGTAGAAAAATGATGAGAAGGCGTAGGTCGAGACACTTGTAATATCCACTAACTATAACTTGGACTTACTTGCAATTCTATGGGGAAAACAGTATATTATTGCAAATCGGGATTCTAAAGTCATCATAAGTTCCTCCTGGATAAATAGGGGGTTGATTTCTGAGCCTAAGAACCTCCCTCGAGTGATATTACAAAATTATTTAACTCTAACAGTTCTAACCCTATATGAATAACTAGTTAGTTTTGCTCTTCCGAGACTTCAAATAGAAAAGGAGTAATTAACCTAGTTCCACTACCAAGTCCTCCTCTCAGGCATAATTCAATAGCTAACTGAACCTATGCTTATGTCTATAGTACACAAATTTATGCATGAAACACAAAAATAATTACAAAAACAACATTCCACACTTTACTTAAATGTAAAGTCCCAAAGTAATACAAAATAAATCCCAATCACAAATTAGGGTTCCTACCAAGCATCTCGAGCTACTAAAGAGTTTAGTTCATAATGTAAGAAAGGAAATCAAAAGCTAAAAAAGTCATAATTAAGTAAAGAAATAAAAATAACAAAGAATTACATAATTAAATAGAAAATAATGTGAAATAAGGTCTTAAATATAATAAGTGGGGTGTTTTAAGATTAAAAACTAGCACCCCCATCAATTTGAGATAATTTATGTGTTGAGTATATATCTCTTAGGTACATAGATAATTTGAGCAAATCTTTGTGACTTTTTGAATTCCTAGCATCATTTTGGGTCTAAGATTATCTATATGCCTAGGAGATATACACTTAACACACAAATTATCTCACATTGCTCCAAACTACATATATCATCCAAGACGGACTAAAACTCAAATAATGTAAAATTAAAAGATAAATCCCACAAATAATCCCAAGACCCCAACTAAATGATGTCTCGTCTAACTCAAAATCTATCACAGAAGGAGAGACATCCAACTCTCACGATTATCTAGCTAATTTGGATCTTTTTATTCTTAAACTCAACTAAAAATTAAATATCCTTGATCAACTACTACCACCACCACCACCCACCTCCCGGCGTAATTTTATAGCTAACAAGCCTAGCATATGCGGTTGTCATACATAAATTTTAATATAATTTCAAAGATAATATCAACAACAATCGACCATTTATTCAAATATATAATCCAAAATTCATACAAGTTATATCCAAGCAATAAATTAGTATTCAAACCCAAACATATCAAGCTACTAATGAGTTTAGTTCATGTTAGAAAAAAGGAAAAGTGTGAATAAGACATAATTAAATAAGAATATAAAATAAGGATGAATGACACTAATGACTAAGGGTGTGTTTGTATCTAGGAGGGAAAAATAATAAAAGAAATGAAGAAAAAAATTATAAAAGAAAAGAAAGGGAGAGAAAAATATTGTTTGGATTAGATAATTTTAACAAAGAAACATTCATAACGAATTTTGAGTATTTTTTCTATTTAAATTGAAAAAAAAAATTAGGAAAGAAAGAAATATATTAATATATTTTCATTTTTATCAGTGTTTATAAGATGTCAAGGTAATTTTTTCCTCTTACTTATTTATTAAAATCCTTTCCTTCCATTTGATCCCGATTTGGAATGATTATATAATGGGGTTTATAGGTGATTTTCATAATCACTCAAATTACTTTCCTTTTATAAACTTCCCAACTCAAACAATACAATACATCAAAAATAATTTATTTTCCTTTCTTTTCTTCTCAATTTCTTCAATCCAAACATACCCTAAGGAAATAAAGTGAAATATGTTGGTTCTCTTGACGTCCTTGCTCCTTGCCCTTGCTCTACACGTTTTCAAGCCTATGGAATAGTAAGTGTTATTTTTTACGGTAAAAACCTTTTATATATGTATATACACTCCTCATAAAATAGTAGAGCCAACTTAAGTGAGTCAAAAGTGGTCAAATGGTCTCTTTACAATTTGGACAACTTTGGGTATTGATAGAAAAAATCCCATAACTTCATCAATTCAACTCCAATTTGCAAAAAGTTTCTTCTCACGCGATCTAGAATCCAATATCTGTCCTTGAATGAAAATTATTATGATTATAACCCTCACCATTTATTTTTCTTGAATTTCAATTTTTAAGGAGATGTATGCTGGTAATTTTTGTTGAACTTCTAATGGACTTTTTGGCTCCTTTGTGACTTGACTAAGATTTTTATTTAGTTTTTAAAATTATTGGCATCAACTTAGGATCTCATATTATCCATGGTCCTAGGAGCTACACACTTAGCACACAAATCATCCCAATTTCTCTAAAACAAATATAAATTCCAAGTAAGCCAATAACTTAAAACATGTAAAATAAAAGGATAAATCCCACAATGAAGCACCAAAACCCATACAAATGATGTCTTAATATTCTATTAATATATCAAAAAGGAAATAAATTAAGACCCCCAAATCAAGTTTATCGTCCGGACAAAATAAGCACAAAATAGGATCCTAAATTCAAAAACTTCCACAAGGGAGACACATTTAAAAATCCAAAGAAAACAATATATAAAAAGTATAATAAAGTCATACTCAAAAAATAATACACATAATATAATAGAATACACATAATCAACATGTTAAAGTACCAAGACCGATTAACTTAGCAATGCAAAAAGCAGAATCAAATTTATAGCTCGAAGTGGTAGCTAATAATTGCATACACAATTACAAAATTACCCTTAATAAAGTGTCTTGATATTTTAAATATGCATTGGAAGTATAAATTTAATTTTTTAATAAGGGTGATAATGAAAAAAGTTGGAAAAAAGTGTCTTGATATCCTAAGTGGACAATATTTTTGGGACACCTTTCGTAGTAAGTGGACATTATTTTTGGAGAGATCTTTTGGCCCTCTCCTCACTAACCAAACAATGATCCGCCTAAGAACTTGAGTTTACGCTCAAAGAGATTCTCACTCATTCTTTGTTTTGATGCACTGGACTCGCATCCCCAGATCCCCAAAAACCATTTCCTTTTCTATTTTTCCGAATAATTCACTTGCCGAATTATCGTATTTCTTATTTCTTTATTTTTTCAAGTCAAACATGAATCTTGTTTTTCATGTAAGAATTCATGTTGACCTCTTTTCATTTTTTTTCCATTTTTTTATTTATTTTTTATTTTCTTGAATCCCGGCAAGGATAATATAAAAGTGCATTAATGTATATAGCACTATTAAATCATATTACCCACCCAATGTATTCCAAAACCACAAACACCCACACCCACACCCCAAACTCAAATTCAAGAGGATTAGTCATAAGAAATTGAGACTCTAGGATTGGTTATATGATAAATTCCTAAACACTAAGGGGTCTCGACTTATAATGAGGCTAATAAATAAAAGGCTTAAGGCTTAGAAGGGATAATAATGGTAATCAAATCCATTTGGTGATGAAGCTAAAGGGAACAAGTGGTTAATAAAGATGTTCCCTAGTAATTTTCCTAGATATGTGATCTCATTAACTCATTTAGATCAAAGTCACAAGTGAAGTAGGTTTTCAACTGGGTAGGATCTCACGTTTCACACTCCTACTATTGTTTCCAGAGGTGTGATAAATTAATTTAATAATTGACACCCCTAGAGATCATTCCCCTCAAGTGCATTGGTTTTGTGCAAGTAATAAGTAAGTATAAAGATCGTTCTCCATAGGGAGTATGAGGTTAACTTAATATCATGTTTTGATAAAGCGTAGATGGATCTAGTTTCTACTACTAAAATACGGAAATAAAAGATATATTTTGTTTGGTTTATGATTAAATACTAAAGATGCAAATAAATTAGACTAAATTATAAATAAACTACTAAATAAAATAAAATAACGAAGAGAGATAATTATGTGAATATAGCTTAGGGTTGCACGTAATCTCCTATAGTGACAATGATTTATTCTAGTTATAAGGGAGAACCGGGATTCAAACTTTTTTCTAACTCCCGTCAGAGTAGCTTAGAAGACTGCCTAACCATCACTAGAGTACTATTCCAGGGAATTCTACGTGATGATCGGCGTTAAAAGTAACTACCCTATACGATTATCCGGCTAGTCAAGCCTGTTAGGATCACTAACTTTCTATTCTCTAACCCCTCGTCAGGGTGATAGTTTAGGGTACTAAAGGGTTAACTTTATTTGATCAGGATATATACAACTATTAATCAAATTTCACGTTCAACATAAATAGAATACCCAATTCAATTAAATTTATATATTCCAAATAACATTAAAAACAATCAGTATCATCTATGGCTTATATATTAAAGTAACTCAAGATAAAATAGAATTAGTTCATAATGAAAACAATAAAATCAAAGGATAAAAGTACAAGAATCGTGTTTATGATAAGAAACTAATACTAATATACCCTAATATCAATGGTGGAATAGTGAGGAAGTGGTGCAATAGGGCTCCAACTTCTATCTTCTTCTTCTCTGGTGTTATCACCTCTCTCTGAGCTTTTCTAATGAATTATAATGATTGGGAGCCATTTCGAAATGATAAAAACTTATATATAAAAGGTCCATCACGTTTTCGGTGTTGTGGGCCCCTTTTAAATGGCCCAAGTCAACCTAAAAACGTTTTAATGAAGGAGTGGATTGGTTCGAGCCACGGAAGCTGCAACTTTGATAACTTTTTCATCTTAACTCCAAATCACAAACCACCAACTCTCGCGCGCTCCTGACTTCATGTACTCCCATGAAACCAAAGGGCTCCCTCTGAATATTTGTCAATTGTACGTGGTAACTCTCTTAAGTTGATTTCCAAAGTTAGCTAATAATATATATAGCTTTCCGAAAGTGGTTTTTTGGTCCTTTAATGACTTTAATTGGGTTTGAAATTTATTTATGAAATTTGTATCTTCGTTTCGAGGTCTCTAATCATCCAAGTACCTAATAGTTGAACACTTACCACACAAATTACACACAAATATCTCTAAAAGTAATCAGTATAAATAACGAGAAAGAAATGTGAACATGTTAAGGGGTTAAGAAATATATATATATCAATTATAGTTTGTCAGCAAGATAAAAGGAAATAAGGGGCTTATCAAATGTATTCATTAATCATTTTTCAACTACATGGTTTCGTTGTTTTCTCACCTCTAATATATTCATTAAGTGGGTTTCCAACTAGCTCGGATCTCACGTTCTACACACCACTCATTCTCTCTAAGTTCAAACTTACTTATACCACATTTCTTACTAACTTTTTCTATCCTTTATGGTGTATTTCCATGTCTATATTGTAAGCATGTTATGACTAGTTCAAATACATACTCCTTATTTAACTCGCTACAGTTATGATTTTGGGAGACATTTTACACATTCGACACCTAATTCCTTATATTATACTTAAAACAATTTTTAAATTTTTTTTGATTTTCTAAAGCAACTAAAAGCACATAAAATGGAAGTGAGGACAAAGAATCCCACCGCAATTTAAGATTTTAAGTATTGTCCTACGACTTGAAGAGACTCAAAAGAAATAAAAAATAAAAAATGCACAAGTAATTAAGATAAAAATAACTATAAAAGGTACAGAATAAAACATACTCTCGAGGCTTATTGCCCAGCATGTTCGTCACCCAAGGTAGGCTGGGGTGTGTGCTCTGTAATATTGTGATGAATTTGTTTCAAGAGTGTGATAATGTGCACTTGATTTGATTTAATTTGCAACACATAATCCTCCAAGAAAGTTTGCCGCTTCTACTCGGTCAAATCACCCACTCATCCTTTCTTTCCATGAAAGATCCTATTCTCTCAAACTTGGTTGCTTCTCGGCTTGTGTGGTGAACCCATCGCATGTGGGATTTTCCCCTTAGGGTCCATAGGACCCTTCTCAATCTCCACCCAAGAAGTCTCCATAGTTGAAGGATTATTTTTTATGCTCCTTGGATGTGGGCTTGGAACGAGTGATCAGGCTTATTGAATCCATGGAAAAATCAAATGAGAAAGATGCTAAACTCTTGAGATTTAAGAAGGAACCCCCTCTCTAACGCTTCTCTTTCTCTCTATAAGAAATATTGCTCTTCTCGTGCCCTCCAATTTGGTGATCTTTGTTTAACAATAAAGTAAAGATTATAATATCACTTGTAATTTGAAGTTTTAAACATCAATAGTAATTTTTGTGTCTCTTTTATTTTCTCTTTTATTGAATATCACATGGGGTCATATAAGGGAAGAAAAAAATGATTATATATAAAATTGCTCTTGACAATAAATGTACTTAAATTAAAAATAAATTAAATTATTTATATATAAAGAATAAATAAAAATTGAGGTACTTTCTAATAAATTTCTTTGGACCCAAAGGTCAAGCCTAATTAGTTTTTAGTAATAACACACTTAATTCGTTTGTAACATTTGGTTAGTAGATCCACTATATTATCCTTGGATCATACGTAATCAATCAAAATAGCACTGTTTGAGAATAGTTGTCAAAATATATTGTGTAAACTGTGTACGATATATGTGTACAGACTTATCATTGTATATTTTATTGAGTGCTTAGTAAGAAAGAAAATATCCTCCTGGAAAAAGTAAGTAATCGATGTACATATAATAAGTTTGTTAGGCGAGTTGCGGGGTTTGGTAAACCCAACCTGGAAAAAAAAATCCACAACCTGTCTCATCCTATATCTTCCCGTTCTTTACAGCCCATGTGGTTGGGTTCCCCGTAACCTAGGGTAAAGAAATTAATTAGAAGAAAATATTATATAATTGAACATTAATATTTTGGTGATGTGATCAGTGAAATATTAGCATTACCTTTTATATAAATATTCGTTAATTAAACAAAAATCAACTTTTAAAGGAATCTTGTATCTTAAAAAGGTACATATAATCGGACAAAATATGACCAAAAAAAATCGGACAAAAAAAAGTGTAGATATATAAAAAAAATAAAAGCATATGACTACTCTCCTAATAATATAGGACTATTTTTCAGATTTTTGTTTAACTCTGACACATGGGAAGAACATATTCTATTTTATTTGTTTTTCCTCTTCTCCAATTTTTTATTGATTCGAGAATACTGACAAAAAAAAATCAAAGGTAAAGTTGGCCACTACTACTAAATTATGGTTAACAGATCCCACATGACGAGAAATTAATAAATATCTTTAGGCTGAATTAATTTAAATACTTCGGTAATGATCCTAACCCTTTAATTTACACTATATAATACTAAAATGCAGCTTATCTAATCGTCATCTCTCTCCTTCTAACCTACTTGATTTTTCCTCTCTATAAACTGTAATATTTATGGCATCTCAAGAACAAGAAAGGCTTAAATGGGAAGGAAAAGTCACTGCAAAGCTAAGAGGTCCAACATGTGAACAAATATGGCCTCTCTTGGAAGATTTCTGCAACCTTCATAAATGGCTCCCGAGCATCGAAACTTGCTACCACGTTGAAGGAGACGATTGTAAACCCGGTTTAATACGTTATTGTGCCTCGGTCCTCCCACCTTCTTCTTCTACATCGTATGACGGTACAAAGTTCGTCTTGTGGTGCAACGAAAAGCTATTAGAAATGGATCCGATTCAAAAGTCCTTGACTTATGAGGTTTTGGACAACAACATAGGAATTAAGTCGTATGAAGCAACCTTGAAAGTTTTGTCAAGTGACGATGAGAAATATGGGTGTCAAATTGAGTGGTCATTTATTACTGAACCCATTGATGGAATCAAAACATGTGAAGATTTCCGTACAACAATTGACTCTTCTCTTCGAGGCATGGTAGAGAGAATGGAGAAAGAGTTCCAAATAAGTTAGGTAGTTTGGCAAATTAAGAGATCTAATTCATTATGTTTTAATTAGATGTTGCTACCCACTTTTATATTTCACATCAATTCAATTTTTGTTGTGTTTCTTCGTTTTGGTATTAGCCCGGCAAACGGTTTCTTGTAATGAGTTTTTTCTAGTGGAGCGTTTCGGTCTAACGGGTATTTTTAGTGGACCGGTTTCGGTCCAGTTCTAATTTGGTTTTTCGGTTAGACCTGGCTCCAAATTAAGCCTCTAACCGGTTTAATTTAATAGAATTAAACCGGCCTAGACTTGTTTTGGACTAGTTCAAACTGGTTTTTGATCTTTTTGTATTTTTATTGTTTTCAATTTTTTATTTCGCAATTGCGGGTTATTGTACTAGTTGTTCGAAATTAATAAACACTTAGAACTTGTTTGGGATTAAATTTTTGTAGAGATAAAACCGCTTTCCAGTTAAAATTAAAATATTTGTAAAAAATATTTTGAAATCTAAAAATATTTTAAGTGAATTTTTTAATAATCATCGGTGTTTTTTCTTCTAAAAGTGATTTTAACGGTTTTAAAGTATTTTTAGAGATCTAAAATCCTAATTATCTTACAAATTTTTTTTAAATAGACCCTTAGTTTTTTAATGGTTAAAAACTTGTTTACTTGTAAGTTGTATGCAATTTGGGTGTTTGTAAAAAGAAAAAGAAAACTGTATTACATTTTCTAATCTATTTTTCAATTCTGACTGTTTATACTAGGTACTGGCTTTTGAAGTAAGTTATAAAAACTTAGTGTTTAATTATATTTATAATTAAAAAACAAAAATAACTAAATAGAAAAATAAAGGTATAACTAAATAAATTATTATAATTTCTACCGAACTTAATAGATTATTACAAAGTAAAACTAAACTAACTAAATAGAATAATTAAACTAATAAAATTATTACATTATAATTTTGGTGATTGTGACCATAAAATTTAGGTTGTATAGGTATTTTTCTATTGGTAGCGTAAATGTATACTCGGAAATTATCAAGGCATCATTCAATTCTTTACATAGACTTGGAAAAAGTGTTAGTATAATTGTATAAAAATAAGTATTAATTTGAAAGAGAAGAGTTTATAAGATTGCTTACAGTTCGTATTCATCGCGTTCGTATGTGGGAGCGAAAAAGCGAAGGTTCTCCTTCACTACTACTCGAACTTAAAAGGTTGAAACACGCCTTCTCGTCGGATAACACGTCTAATTGATCTTGAGTTTGATCGTCTGTCTTAATCCAATCTTGTAACTGTACCACCCGCTCCAATGTTGTTCCAATCATGTTCATTCATTGATCGGTTAGTTGTTTCTTTCCTTCGCTAAAAGATGATTCAAATGGAACAGAGGAGGCAGAAATTGATAGCAAGTCACGTGCCGTGTGGGACAAGATAGACCCAAGAGCATACTTTCTCCAATACCCAAGTATGTAAAAATCACCGAGTGTAATTCCATTTCAGACATCAGGTAATAATCGAGGTCATTCCAACTTTGTTAGCCAAAGTGGCGACTTGAAGTGTTGTAGTTATCCACCATTTGACCATCTCTCGATCTTCGCCCACCTACACGTGGAACGACGGGGAGGACAGGGGGGGTTACCATTCCAGCATAATCTAGTAACATAACTTTTATATCATTCATACATTACATCAGTTAGTCTTCTCATGTAAGCATCTGTGTCAATATCGAGAAAACCAGTTAAGACATGCAAATCAGAGATAATTTTTAAGTGAACATCACCTTATAATGGGGATCAAGTACACAACACGCAACAAACACTATAGGAAAAGGCTCGTAGTATTTCAAGAATTTAGACATCATTGATTTTATTATTGTTTCTAGCTGTTCGGTCGATTTAAATTCTTTCATATGCAACCCTATATTGCATACTTTCTCTAACATTAGATGATTTTTTGGACTGTATGTGGCTGATAACATAGTAGTGACATAGCTAAAGGGTTCTATAAAGACGACTAGTTCACCAACAACATCCCAATCACCTCAATTAATGAAGTTATCACTAAAGTGTTTGTTATTAATACTAGTGATTATGTCCTTCAATCCTAAAACTCTTTGCAACGTAGAGTAAGTCGAGTTCCATATAGTGGTGCAAACTAGTCTTAGTTGTTTGTACTTACCACCTTAAGATTCACATTTCATTTTAAAAGATCGGATAAGTGTAGGAGTATATCTGACCTTCGTAGAAGCTTTCCTAATTTTTTAACAATATTGGGTCCATACGTTATTAACACCTAAATGCTCGGTCACCGTAACCCTCACACCTGATATACTGTTACTAACTATCAAGATAATTATATGACAATTACGCCTAATGTGGAATAGTTCTTCATAATATAATGTCTTATCACTAAAGTGTTTGTCAAGGTTGGGGATTACTGCAACCATCTTCGACTCATTAGTAAATGTACAAATAAACACATGATTACTAATATCGTAAGCCATAGTATAAGCCGTTATTAAATCATTTATGTTATTAATAATGGGACATTCGGTCATGACACATAATATATTATTCGTTTCTGCATGATCTAGTTTGGGTCTATCCAATGGCAAGTGGCTCCTAATGTTTTTAAGCCAAACTAGTACTATGTTGTTTACTTTGTTCTTCGATATATGGGGAATTTGGTTTCTTTATTTATTTCTTGTTGTCTTTATGAAGAAAAATATAATTTTAACTACTTGAGTTAGCTCAATTGGCCAGAATCTTACTATTTTTCTAATACTTAAAGAGTGTAAAGTGAGACGTACAAGGTTCGAACCTTCTCCTAAAACATGGATAACCTAATTCTAATTTACATAGAATATGCATAAAAAGAGTTGCATATACAAAATATATATATATATCAGATTTAGGAGAAGGTTCGAACCTTGTACGTCTCAGATTTTATGTATATATATATCAATTTGATGTACACAATTAATAGTGCATCTAAGAAAATTATAATTAATAAGTTAAATTTCATGGAACCAGTACAATAAGGGGGTTAGATTTTTTGATCTATATAGTTCTAACTTAGTCCTAAAAATAGGATTTTTATCACCGATTAGATAGACCATATTACTATTTAATACTTATGGTCCAAATTAATTAGGGGTTTTTGCTTAAAAAAAAACCGTAACAAAAATACCTAATTATTAGAAACATTCTTTAAAATTAATTTATAAAAAATGCCTAGTAAAATAAATATTTGTAGAAAACAACTCCTTTATCTTTTTTAGAGTCAATTGTTGATTAATGCCTATTAAAAAACTTATTTAAAATAAGGTACCTAGAATAAGATACTTTATTGAATACAGTCTCATCCTAAACTACCTTTATAATTAACAATTAAAAAAAACAAAAAGAAATTAAAAAAAAATAATAAACACGCCCGCGTCCGTGAATTTTTTTTTTTTAAATCATCATAACTAATTCTAAAAAATCAAAAAAATATAAAAATTATATATTTGGATAAATCAAATTAATATTTACGTCTATGATTTTTTTCGGAATTTCTGAATTTTTTTGATTTTTTCTAATTTTTTTTTTTCGCAGACATGGAATTTTATGTTTATTTCATGGTTTGAAATTCCATGTTTAAAACATGAAAATCCGTGTCTGCGAAAAAAATTCAAAAAAAAATTCATAGACGTAAATATTAATTTGCTTTATTCAAAAATACAATTTTTTTTTTTAATTTTTTGAATTTTTTTTGAATTAGTTATGACGTTTTTAAAATAAATTCACGGACGTGCGCATGTGATGGAATTAGTAGTAGTATGTGGTGGTGGTGGTGGTGGTGGTGGTGGAGGTGGTGATGGTTGTGGTGGTTGTAGTGGTGGTTACATACATGGTGGTTATGGTGGTGGTGGTGGTGGAAGTAACCTATTATTTGTTTAATATTTAAAAATTAATATTGTATTAAATTTAAATAATATATTTAATAATAAGGGTAGTAAAGGTATGAAAAATATAAAGGGGATGTTTTCTATGAATAATTACTTCATTAGGCATTTTTTTTATAAAATAAATTATTGAAGGCATAAAAAATAATTAGAGAGTTTAATGAGCATGTTATCAACAATAACCCTTTTTTTTATACCTATACTACCTTTATTATTAGATATGTTATTTTATTTTTGATATAATATAAATTTTTTAATATTAAACAAATCATGAGGAACCTCCACCACCACCACTACTACCACCACCACCACCATGTAAAAAAATCCGACGACCACCTCCTACTATTACTAGTTCCATCACAAGCGCGAGTCTGGGAATTTTAAAAAAAAAAATCCTAACTAATTCTAAAAAAATCAGAAAAAATAAAAAATTTGCATTTTTGGACGAGGCAAATTAATATTTATGTCTATGACTTTGTTCTGATTTTTTTTTTTGCAAACATGAAATTCATTGTTCTAAACAAGTAATCCATTGTTCAAAACAGTGAATTTTTGTTTTTAACAATGAAATTCTTGTTCGAAAAATGAATTTCTTATTCATAACAATAAAATTCATGTATGCGGAATAGTTTTGATATTTATAAGAATGAGTTCCTTGTTTAAAACAATGAACAACTTGTTCGGAAAAAGAAATTAATGTTCGAAACAACTAATTTTATGTCTGCTGGAAAAATATATAAAACTCAAAAAAATTTATAGACGTAAATATTAATTTACCTCGTCCAAAAGTGCAATTTTTTATTTTTCTGATTTTTTAGAATTAGTTGTAACAATTTAAAAAAAGTTCGGACGCGCGCGTGTGATGGAATTAGTAGTAATAGATGGTGGTGGTGGTGGTGGTGGTGGTGGTGGTGGTGGCGGTGGTGGTGGTGGTGGTAATAGGTTGGTGGTGGTGGTGAGATGGTGGTGGTGGTGTGACGGTGGTATGGTGGTGGTAATAGGATGGTTGTGGTGGTGAGAGGCTATAATAGGGTGGATCAAGTTAAATGATAAATAATCGAGTAATTAAAGGAATTATATAAAGGTATTTTGTTCAAGAGCTATTTCTAACTTAAAAAAATTATTAAGGGTACAGATCAGTTTTTTAATGGGTTGTTTTCAATTAGTGGCTCAAATAATTATAAACTTATTTTTTTAATTTAGAATATCTTTAACTTTTGTTTAAGTTATTTTCAAATTAAATTATGAGTATTTTGATGAAAAAACTAAAATTCAATAATATTATAAAATACTCCTTAAATAAATTAACTTATCCAATTAATATCCTTCGTCATACTAATTATTTTTATCTAAATTTAATTCATAGGATTAAACTTTTGATTCTAATTCTCTTTACATTCCATTATATATATTTTTTAAATAACAATCCTATAATATATCATAGTCTTGTAAAAAAAATTATTTTTAATATAATTTATCATTATATAAATTAAATTATAAAATTAAATTACAATTACAATTTAATTAAAAATTAAAATTTATAAATACTTTTAATATAATTGAATAAAAAATTTAAAAGTTAAATATAAATTTTAAAATATAATTATTTAATAATAAATATAAATTAATTAATGAGAGAAAGAGAAAGAGAAAGAGATATTTTCCCATAAGTATATGGTTTTGAGTAAGAATTTTAGTAAGAAAAATTCTACGGTTATAGAGATGAATTTTCATTGGAGCTAGATTTGTATCTAGCCCAAAAGCAATATAGTTTTTTAATGTACTTGGCCTTATAAAGTTCTTACATATAATGGTGTTTGAGGTACTTGTTTATGTCTGGTTAGTTTTTTTATGGGGAAACAAAATATACATCATAAAAATCTATTATCCTATACCTAATTTTGCGAATATTCGTATTAGTTGAAGATAACTGAAATTCTTTAGGGTTCTTATATCTAGCTTTTTTTATAAGCTTATATGCAAGACAGTTGAGATGTCTTTGTATATGCTTGGACGTGACTAGAATATAAATGTCCGTCATTTGTGAATTTTTTCCAGTATTGGTTGTACATTTTTGTTCTTGACAGTTGCCAAATACCTTGAATTATCTCAAGGTTGTCTAAAAAGATAGTATTATTTTATTCATCATGAAATTGTTTCACATCTCCATGACTTCTAGAATTGCCATTACTTCTCTTCGAAACTAGAATTACAAAATCATGTTTTAAGATGGTCAGTTCTGGTACCTGCTTGTTTATTTACATCTACAATCCCGGATACTTGTTGGTTTAAAGGAATTAGTAAACATAACATCACATATGAAAGAATTGTCTGGGAGTTGTGTATATTGTTCCTCGATCGGTTGACTGCCACTTTCATTAATCTGCAAGATAGTCTGAACCTGATGACACTATCAACATCTAAACATGCATTCTCATGTAAAATTTTAGTTTCCGCTTTTCATATATTACATATCTTCATTAGAATGTACGTAATGTTTTTTCGGACATCCACCATCTTCATATGCCTTTATGATATCTAGTACCTAAGAACCCAACTCTACTGTAGATTCGATTTATATTCTTATTTGAGGTGGTGATCATGTTCAAGTGTTTCCGCTCACCGGACAAAAAAGAAGAAGGTGTTCCATAGACTCTCCTTTTTTACACCAGATGCATTTGTTTGTGGGATCATATTTCCTCTTTGTTAGATTCTTCCCCGATGGTATCTCATTACTGTATGTTTTTCAAATAAAAATCTTAACTTTTGTTGGTATGTTTGTTTTTCAGCTAGTCTTTCAAAAATCGTGGCGTAACCTATCGAGTATTGTAGATGTTTGTGGCATCTGTGACAGAATGATTCGTTAATATTTTATATCCGGTCTTTTTACAATATTTACTATTTTAAGAGTATGACCAAATAAATTTTTCATTCAAATCTGATTATATTTATCTTAATTTGACAAATTTTTAGAGTATGGCTCTATTATGTATTAAAAAAATATCTCATATAAATGTCAACTTTACCACAAACATCATGCTATTTTAATGGTAGAAATAACGCATTTGTCTAATCCAATTAATAAAACAAAAGTTGGCCCAAATAATAAAACAAAAGCAAGTAAATAATAATATTTTTTTGGACTAATAATTAAATAAATATATCAAAATCATATTTTGAACTAGGTCTCTTACTCGCAGAAATTCACCAATATTGTGATACGATAAATCTATAACTTTCATTGATTTTTGAACACCTCACAAACCACACCCACAAACACAAATACACCAACATCACCAATCACAAATAACACAATATCATCCATCCATCTAATTTTGTAAATGCGATCAAGTATGATGAGATTTATCTCATCAAAGAGTTGTTCTTCCATACATATGTTGTATGTACACACGTAAAAAGAATTAAAAACAATAAATAGCAATTAACTAACTTACCTTTCGAGTTGACCAGATTTTGTTGGTTATAGAAAGATGTTGAATAAAGTGGCTTTTAGAATCAGAAGTTTTTATTTTGACCAATTACTTTATGTAATGTTTTTTTTCATGTCGCTTTTTACTACAATACCGTTCGATGAACCTTTCTTATTTTCTGTTCCACACCAACAATCAGCCCCACCAACATCAGTGCCACCAACAACAGCGTCACCACCAACAGCAGCACCACCAACGAGCAGCAGCGGCACCACCGACACCAGCGACAGAACTCCACACCACCGTGAGTCCACGCAGCCAACTCAACTTCCAGTCCTCAGATCCAAGCCGCCGTTCTCCTCCGCCGCATCACCAGGTTCGTGTTTTCATCAGCGCCGTAAGAAGGCCGCCCACCGTAAGAAGGTCGTTCTTCTCCGCCGTATCTATCTTCGACAGCAGAGAAGGCCCATCTCAAATACCATAGTATTTTTTGTTTTTTTTTTATTTCCAAAAATGGTACGAGGCTTTAGCCCATCGAAGAGGCCCATCTCAAATACCATGGCCCTTCAACATCAGATTGAGTTTCTTTTTTTTTTTTAAATTTTTGTTGAACTTATTTTTTTTGTTCTCTTTTTAATTCACATTTTTATTGTAAAAAGAAATCTATGTTGTTTTAAATATAAATTTATATCTACTTGGAATGTCCCATATTCATGTGTTCGGAATGTACCAATTAGTT
Source organism: Nemophila menziesii (assembly GCA_029959085.1). Classification (NCBI taxonomy): domain Eukaryota; kingdom Viridiplantae; phylum Streptophyta; class Magnoliopsida; order Boraginales; family Hydrophyllaceae; genus Nemophila; species Nemophila menziesii. The sequence goes on from JARWIR010000001.1 coordinate 37,366,298, forward strand.
CGTGAATTTGTTTATTGTTTTTTGCGGTAAAGACTTGGTTGGCTCATACCAATGGATGTATATCCACACGATATCTTGGATGAGATTTCTAAATAATTGTGGATAATAACCTCGGACACAAACAACCTCTAGAAAAATACTATTAGAACCCGTAAAACGTAAAAACGGGCATAAAAAACATTTGGAACGTACCAATCTCGAAAAAATTGGTGTGTTCCAACAAATAAATATTGGTTTGTACAAAACTTAAAAATATTGGTATGTACCAATACCAAATTGAGTAAGGGTATAAAGGTAAAGAATCTAACTTAAGTCTTTGTTAGATTGAATATTTAGTTAGGATTTTGTGGATGATTTTTTGATTTTTTGGGCTTCAAAAAGTAATTTCCTCGTCAAGCAAATACAGGCCCTGGTGCTTTCGATTCAAAGTTTGGACAAAGTTACTGTGTACATCGTGGAGGCATAATGGATCTAATTGTGTTCTCTTTGTGATTGGAAGGGCAAAGAATTAACGTGATGGTCAACAACCATGTCTATGACCCCTTAGTCGAGCCATGATAACAATGCTTTATGCACAATTAAATAACAAAATTATATATCTACTAGTATAAATATATCTAATTTTTACTGGCTCCCCGAAGAAAATGTGGGCCCTATTCGTTCAGCTTCCACCCTACCTCCCATTGAATATTAGAATTATCAAAGTTTTATCCCATCATTATGAGAAAGCATGCTTTATAGCAAGGTCACCACTTAATGGATCAAATGATGTTTCAATATATACTGAATAACAAGCATTTGTAGATCCATGCCTTCCAACCATGACAGGTGTCTTTAAAAGCTTCACCCCTTGTTTCCAATGTTTCTTATCTGAAGATACACACACAAAAGATAACCTTTAATCCCAGCTAATCAAGTGCTTTTATATATATACATAAGCAAAGTCTATAATAAGTACCTGGTCCTGTTGATAATACGATCGAGTTCTCAACATCCATCACCCAATCAATCCATAAAGCAAATCCATGGCAAATCCCGGAACTATTAAATTCAACCTGTATATATATTTATATTCTTTCTTAGACAACTCTTATATATAGGGACCTATACTGCAATTAACTAAAAAAATTGAGATACCTGGACATTTCCAGAACAAGAATGTATTGGTTTTAATAAATCAAACTCCATTACAGTAATTTCATCACTAAGCATCTGAAATAGTGTTATCACAAATCCATCAATATATTTCAACATTTTTTGAAAAATCTGACTTGAATTACCTTAATCTCTCCACATTGCCACATAGGAAAAGCTAAACACGCACTTTCTTCTTGAATGGGTAAATCACCACATGCTCCAAGTGTATAGTTCACAACTGAATGATCAAACCCTTCAATTTCTTTCAAACAGCGACGGCTTTTCCAAAGATCCTGTACCAGAGACTCACTTTATATTAACATTTTTTTTCTTTTATAAAGTACAAAAAAAAAATTTGTAGTAACTTACTGGAAGGTACATTGCACAAGCCTTTAAAATTCCTTTACACGGCATTATTACCACGTCTTGTGATAAAATGGGATCCAACAATGTTCTCTCTTTCCTAACATCCGACACAAAAATAAAAGATAGGGTCTGAGATGCACATTTTAAAAGATGAGGGTCTTTACACTAAATAGTAATAGTATTACCAAAAACGCAGATTCTGCCACGGAAGCATACTTTCACCTCCACTATAGAAAGGCTCTGCAACCAATATATCAATCTGCACGTTCATAATAAAATCAAAAGAAAGTAAAAGTTAATTGTATAATAGGTCCCTATATTATGCGAAATAACCTTTCTCTGATGAGTATCAGTCATGTTTAATTCCACGTTCCTCTTTGATATAGTTTCTACACGATCCATCGAGAAATTATTTGCTTCTGAAACTTTATGCAAATATTTCATACCCTTCTCTCTTAGTCCCGGAAATAAAGATATCACATGTGATTTTTCGGAAAAACTAGCTAAGGCTATTGTCAAGAAAATACTATCATCTGCTACAACACACAATGGAGATTCCTTCTTCTGCAACTGGAAAAACAAGTTTCGTAAGTTTCAAAAATTGCACTATAAGTCCCTACATTATGGAATTAAGTCGATATACATACAGCATTCTTTATTGCTTGCGACATAGAACCCCTCCAACTGCTATTCCCAAGTATTCCAATTCTTTCTGGCGAAAGGAAGAGAGTAGAAAGGTCATATTGACCATAAAGCCCTTTCTCGGGTGAATTTTTAACCTCATATGAGATGCTCATTTCATTATGTGTAGCGTGTAAATGGACCTCGTCGTTTTTCAATACGGACAATCCCTTCTCGGGTATAAACCAAACACATTGTTTCCAATGGTCACACCAATGGTGAGCATCTAAAGAGAGAGGGTAAAAAGGTAATTTATCTTATTAAGCTACAATATTTTTTTTAAAAAATCGCCTTACCAGGAAGGGGTGATTCTATCCATTTTGGCGCTGTTGAATAAAATATTGTCCCCTCGGAATCAAGTTGAAGGACCCACCTATTCGAAAATCACCCATTATTTAATAAAAAGTAAAATAAAAAATAATAATAAGTTTCGTACCAAGTGATAATAGCATGAGCTGTCCCATGATTAATAGCCTTTACACAAATCTCAGACTCCTCATAACTCTCTGGTCTTCTCCAGAAATCAAAATCAAAAACTTTAAAAGGCTCTGAAAGCTGAATTAAAACACCAAATTATATAAATAATTTACTTAACTTTATTACTTAATTTATATTTTCCGAAAATAACAAATAATACCAGTTTCATTTCTTGTATAATTGCATCACAATGCATGGGATATTGTTGCCTTTTAGTTGATAAAATAGTGTGCATCCCTTTCGGAATAAGTTTAATATTATCCAAGCTTTCAGACTCTTGGTTAACTAAATCATGAAGCTTCCATAGATATGTGCTCTCTACAAGCTAAGAAGGATTTAGAAAAAAAAAAATTGATTAATTCTGTTATTAAAAATGGAATTAAAATAGCTGAGACACCTGTCCAAAAATTGTGGCTTGGTAAGGGACGGTTAAAGGATTTTCCACCAATAATTTGTCGTGGGCATGCTGTAAACTTGGAATCAACCCTTCACCGAAAAATTCCGAGTCTAGTATCTCACTAACCTGTATTAAAGTATAATGAACAAACTAATAATAATAATACTATATGGTACCCCCAAGTTTTCAGAATCTTCACTTGGCCCCCCTAGCTTTTTAAAATTACCTTTAGTACAGGAATTTATATTCTAATAGTGTAATTAACTCAAAAAAAATCAATTTATAGTGCAATTAACTCAAAAATAATAATATTGGGACTTATAGTGCAATTTTTGGATAATATAAGGACCTATAGCGCAATTAAGGATGTTGATCCCAAACCTGTCCCGCAGTTCCATTAACCATGGTTTCTTTATTCAATTTGAGAATGGTAGTGTAAACATAAACAACTTTATTAATCAAGTACTTAAGAATTAAGATCAAGCTCATGAATCATATCCAAAACATGTAGCTGAAGAATCAAAAGTTTAATGTACTTAAGAAACTAAACGAACTTACAAGAACTTGAGCACGCGAAGAGATGTCTACTCCAACTTCAAGTTCATCTGACCTTCTATTAATGATACGAATATTCCTTTCCATACCATTGGCACGGAGAACTTTCCGCATTACTTTAACCATTGGAAGGTATGATTCACATGCTGTCACTGTTCCCTTGGAACCTGAGTTACCGGATTGCATTGCTCGAGCTGCCATCATAGACAGTAAGCCCGTCCCTGCACTGCAAGAAGGTTATTTAACCATGGTTCAAATAACTGATCAAATTGCATGACACGGGGACTAATAGTGCAATTATTGAGGAATTGGTTGAAGTTGAGTAGTACGGGCGTACCCAATATCGAGAACATGACAAGGCTTGGTAATGGTGTTGTCAATAGCTTGGCGATAAGCTTTATTTCGAGGAGTATCATTGAGCATGTCGAGGTACGATGTCGTAGATAAGTTGGGTTGTGATGGGGATTCTTCTTCAATGACCACCCATTCTGAGTTTCCAGTGAGTGGGTCGAGTTTGAGTTGGAACATTCTCTGCTGCTGAGTTGACTCAGTCTTCATGTTTCTGATTATACGTAAGCTGCGCCGGAAATTGATGGTGGAATTGGCTTTGTGGCGGAGGAGATGGAGTTTGGGGGTTGGGAGTTTAGGGAAAAGGGAGAGCATTGACTGTTCCGTGGTAAACAGAGTTAGGGGTTGTTTGGTGAAATCTTAATAGATAAATTCCTGTTAACCGTTTGAAAATTTTTGTCTTTAAACATTTTATTTATCTTAGACAAAAAAAAACATTTTTATTTTGTAACAATTACGCTATGAGAGGTAAGTGTTGGCCTAACGTCCTTTTAATCTTGTTTTAATATTTGCCAAATCGTATTTTAAACTATTCCCAAATAGTGCATTACTTTTGTACTTACTAAATACCTTTTATTCATGAACTAAACATCCTTGAACTTGAGCTTCATTAGTACAGTGGTGCGGTACACCGGACCACATCTGCGGTACACCGCAATACCACGGACCAAAGGCGCGGTGCATAGCTAGCCCGAACAGTAAGCAAGAAAATGTGCGGTACACCGGACCGAAGGCACGGTACACCGAACCAAGGTTGCGGACCAAGGACACGGTGCATGAGGTAGCCCGTCAGTCAGCTTTGAAATCAATACGTTGAGAAGTGCGGTACACCGCACCATATCCGCGGTACACCGCGAGAAAGTGTTTTCTGCACTATTAGAAAAAGACAAAGCTTATATCCGTTGGAGTTAAAATCTATCCGTTAGATAGAAGCCTTTTGACCGTTGGAAGCTTATTTCAGCTATAAATTAAAGCTCTTTGAAGACACAACTCACACCATTCATCCACCAACATTTAGGGGCTTAATTGTGATCATTCATGAAGGTGTCAAGAAGCTAATCATAGTCAAAATCATTCTCATTATGCTATAAAGTCATATCCACTCTTTAGGAGTTCATCACTATTGTAAAACCATTCAAACACTTGATTCTTCCTCTTAGTCTAGTCTTTGTAATAGTTAGATTAAGAGAGTGTGTGAGTATAGGGATTATACTTGGTGTCCTTGTGTTGTGATTACACAAGAGGTTGTCCTTGTGTTGTGATTACACAAGAGGTTGTCCTTCGTGTTATCGAAGAGGTTGTAAACGGGTATTGTGTTCTCGCCCCGGTTAAGAGAGACACGGAGCTTAGTAAAGAAGCTTGAAAATCCTAAGGTGGCTACCTTAGGTAGTGGAGTAGGGAAACCGAACCACTATACATGCTTGAGTATTTTCTTTCCCTAAACTATTTACTTTCCGCACTCTAATTGTTTGATAATATGCTTGTATGAATATCTAGGTGATTACTATCTATTGCTCATTTATCAAACTCATGTCCATCTAGTTTAGAAAGAGAATAGGATTTAAATTAGCTTTTAATTTTATTTACTTAGAATTTAATTAGCCGATTAATTTCCGTAGTCCTATTCAACCCCCCTTCTAGGACGCATATAGAATATCAGTAAGTCTTTTTCGAAAGAAGCCGTTGTCAAATAAATTAAATGGTACACTTATTCTATATTATTCATTTTGTTTTCCCATCATGTCTTCTTAGATGATAGTAAAACTTTATCTTGTAATACTTCACATCCGCAGGAATCTCTTTTCATGTGTTCGGCATTAAGAGCCATGTAAACCGACTCTTTCGAACGAGAATGGGGAATAGTGAGTTCATAAACCCTCTTCATGGTCTTAATAGACAGCCCGTAAAAAATAGGCAGACCATTGAGTCTGTCAACAACCTTGCAAAAAGCAAGATATAAGGGAACCTGCACTGGAAAAGGATAGTCCCTTCCCTAGGTCCATACCTCCCTTCTCAGCCCCTGCGCACCAAGTGGGAAGAGAAGAAATTTAGAAGAATTCTCAGAGGATTCCATGAAGTAAAGTGTTTCATTAATAATGTTGTATGTTAGCCAAAAATTACCGGAATGTATTTATACAAAGAACTTGGGAATAAGGAACACTCTTTTTTATTAAATAAAGAATTGATACCAAAAGGTATTTGATATAACCAAGAAAAGTGTCATTATCAATAGACATTGCATGGCCGCGTATTCTCTAATTATGAAAAGTAATCAATAAATCAAGAAAAAACATTGAACACAATAAGGTCCTCGATAGTAGGGGAATCATTGTGGCTTTTCTAATATTATGTCAAAATAAAAAAAATTACAAGGCAAATAATATACATGAACCTTGACCGCACGAGGCATACTTGAACATGGTGGGTAAAGAAACAAAAGCATTTCTACAAAATCAAACAAAACTACCCAAGGGTTCGATAAAATTAATGCTAGCTCGGAAAAAGTACATTTAAGTCGTGAAGACATTACATTGTATCCTTATACTAAGAGTGAAAAAAGGTCAAGTACCTCCTTAAGGTTCATTGGAGCTTTTAAAAGAGATAAGGGCTACCTCAATCCATGTTTTTGGTGTTGGTTATAGCAATCCATCCATGTCTTGTAAACAAAAATGGGCAACATGTTCAAAGTCCCACGATGTTTAGAAATCCCTATGATCTAGAAGCTGAGTTGTTGAGATCGTTGGTTGAACTCTTCATGCATATTTAATGTGGCTTAATTATATCTTTGGTGAATCTCGGCATATTCCTTGCAAGGCTTTTTTCTCTACATCTCTCACCTGACTAGAAATGTCATTGATCTTTGAAGACTCTACAGCCAGGTCACCTAAAAGCTTGCTTATTTATTTTCAAAGATCACTCAAGGCTTGCTCGGATGATTCCTGAGTTATGTAAGAATACTTTTAAGGCGGTTGATACAAATGGCGAGAGATAGCTCAATCCAGGCACCACCTGGAGATAGTGGCCATAACTCATAAGATATACACAAGACACAAGACACGAGATAATTTCATGGCAATACCTATTTGCTACAAGGCTTCCATAGTAGTATCACAACCATAGAAACCTTATGTAGTGGAATGGAAATCATATCCAGAAATTGCGCCAGTATTGAACTGGTCTGAAAACTTGGGTCTAGCAAGTCAAGAGATTGCCTCGACCCTAGAACGGAAGCCCTAAGAGGATTCTTGAGTATCCATACTTAATGAAGTAATAAGGAGGTGTCTTCTTCACTCATTTATTCATCATGAAGAGGGTTTAACATAAGAGAGGTTTCCCTCTTACGTAGGGGTCAAATTGTTTCCTTACTCAATCTGGTGGTCAAGGTACCACTCGATATGCCCACCTAGTATATTGAAGAAATCATTGAACCCTATTCACACCCTTATCTTGGAGGCACGATTACAGGAGCATGTCCTCCCTTTTTATTGCCTGCATAGGCCATCCTCAGCAATCCCGCTACATCCATCTATTCAATTTACAAAAAAGAGGTTATGGAAATTAAAACATACTCAAAAACTACATCAAAGTTACCAAACTCATCTACTATTTCCTCTTACCCACAAGTTTTGGGAATGGTCTTTTTAGGACATGAGGCGTAAGTCATCATCTCTTTTGTAGTAAATCATAGTGAATAAAGATGATGATATTTTATGGATGGTTTCACGAGCATTTTAGACATTGAAATTTCAACGTGAATGTTAAGAATAACGATCCTTCTCAGATTTAGTAGGAGAATACGATAAGTCTCGCTCAAGGGGGGAAATCTCTCCACACTGTAGATACCAGATAACCTGGAAGTTCTCGAATGATAACTAACATTTTATGGCATACCTAGTGTCTATTGGGTAAGCTCCCAAAAATGAACGTAAGATAATGTTTATTCTTACGAGGAGCAAAGGTGTACCACCCACCTTGAAATTCAACCTTTTCGGAAGGGTTGGAAGATCTGCTACTTAAATGGTTGGGTTCCTCATTATTTTGTAATATGAACGAAAAAATTTCACATAAGGGGAGAGCCATAGTTTCAATCAAAAAGAAAAGTTGAAAACAAAAATCCTACCCCTGGCATTGGTGACAACTAGCCGAAACTCAATAAATTAGAAGTACAACAGGTCGTGAATAGAAGGACCAAAAGGGGTATCTCATACTCATATCAAAGCAACAAAGGTTAAGCATTTTTTTGTCGTCGTAACCTTCACAAGCTCTCTCAAACTTCCCAGGTAACCTCATATCCGTAACTTTTCATATGTCGATTGAGTTTGAATAAGGGTGTTTAGCATTCCTAGACAAAGAACATTTGATGTAACTAGCTCCAAACTTTGGGCTTCGACTGGAGTTCTCTCTCTCTCTCTCTCTCTCTCTCTCTCTCTCTCTCTCTCTCTCTCTCTCTCTCTCTCTCTCTCTCTCTCTCTCTCTCTCTCTCTCTCTCTCTCTCTCTCTCTCTCTCCATATATATATATATATATATCGACTCCTTGAAATGCCGATAAAATTAGACAGGGTTATTGATGTCTCCCTTTTTGTTCTAATTTTATGCCCTTAGGAGGCATCATTTTAGGTGAATAATTGACTAATATGATAGGATTTTAGTGTTGTTTCATTATATTTCATTTTCTCTCCTTGGAAATTATTATTTTTCATTTATAAAGCTTTTGCACGTTAAATGGGTTGTTTTTAGTGCAAAGTTTGTAGGTTCATGGATGCTAGGGAGCACCAAAACAAGGAGAGGAATATAGAATTAAAGTCTTAGATCGTGTGGAAAAGTCAAGGGCGAGAAAAGATTTTCCGAAGAATTGACAAGGAAAGCTGCAAATCTGGAAGGCTGATATTGATTGCTGATTTTGAGCGACTTAAACATGGAATTAGCCTTGAGTCGTGAAACAAGGTTTGATACCTTCTTGAGTTACTAAGATTTAGCAACTTGAATTAGTCAATTCGGGGTTGATTTGAGAAAGTTACAGCCGTTTTAGTGAAGACTGCACACCAGTTACGGGATTTTAATTAAAAGATTGGACTTGGGTTTTTTAATATTTCACTAATTCACTTAAGTACAAGCCCAAACCCGATTTTCTTCTTATAAATAGGCCTTTAGACCTTTATTTTACACACAATTCTTTCTACGCTTAAATTGGAGAGCTAAAGTCAAGAGAAGAAGGCAGAAGAAGAAGCTAAAGGTGAAGAATCTTCATTCTTTCACCAAAAGTTCTTCCACCGAACATCAATTCCAACACCTCAATTAGGTTCTTTTATCTTATTTTGTAATTTGAGACAATGAATTCCTTTTATTTTATTTTAGTTTTTCCTTCGAATATGAGCTAAACAATTAAGTACTTGAGAATCGCAATTATGGGTTAAACCCTTATTTATTTTAATTGATGTTTTTCTGAATTTGGGATTATTTTATTTAAATTGAATTGGGTATTTTGTATTGACTATTATCGCGTTTTAATTACTATTTTTATTCTGGCCAATTAGAAATAAGATTGAGTATTTAGGCTATTCATTATAGTGGCGTAATGATCACCTTGACGGGGGGTTTAAATACAAACCTAGGTAATAGCAGTTGGTATTTGTCAATGACCTTGACAGGCTTGACTAACCAATAGCCAATTGGGTAAGAGACTAAAACCATTCGAAAGTAGGTATAATCGCCCTGACGGGGTTTATAATACCGTATGATAGCTCCTAAGTCCACCCTGATGGGGGTTAGGAGATTATAGAGTCCCGGCTAGTACATAAATACCAATTCAGCCCTTAAAACGAAAGTATTAATTATATAAATATAGGTAGATCCCTTGCGAGACTCAAGTACCATTCTCTCCTTGCATCTACATCTTTTTCTTTGCAATATTTTATTTCAGTTTAATTTATTTAGTCTTTAATTTACTCTTGCATTCTAGTTATTAATCAAAAACCCAAAACAATCTTTTATAACATTTACTTTTCTGTAATTGCAATTATTTCACTATTTGATAACATTAGAGTCAACTTAATCCGTCCCTGCGAACGAATTTGACTACCATATATTACTTGGTACAACTGTACACTTGCAGTTAGTGGTTCCTCTATTTTATAACACACAAGGACCACCAGTTATGTACACACCTATCTCTTTCAGAGAAGGACTAACACCCAATTCATCATATAAAGAGGGAGTGGGCTCTAAAGTTAAAGGGGATTTACGAGAAGATAGTGATTTCCTCCTAGAGGAAGGATTCCTTTCATCCCCAAAGAAGGTTGATCCCAAGGCATTGAGACGTCGGGTAGATTTACTCTATGGGTCGAAGAAGAGGATGTATTTGAAGATTCGTATATAAGGACAAAGAACATAAAGGCAAAACGAAGAAAGATGCAGCAAAAATTTATGAAGATTTACCTCTGCAAAGACATGAGTAAGTCAACCTTGGGGCCAGACTCCTTAATAGTGATAGTTGGCAAGAAAACAAATAAAGCTACATAACAAATTTTGAGGAAATAAAGAGCTGAAATAAATATATGTATATGTCAGAGCACGAAGGCATCCAGAGTGAAACATGTCAGCAAGCCAAAATTTTAGGATACAAACAGATTGTGAGGATCACATAGGTAAACTCAACAATCGAAATACAGAAAACGTACAAAGGACGTGTCATTATTAGACTCGAGAATAGAGTATATTATATGATCGAAAATGTTCAAAAGCCACCTCGATATGTATCAATGAGAAAAATAGACACAAGGCTCGAACAAAGACAACGAAATCCTATTATTTCTCCAGGAAGGAAAAATGCTAAATTTTAAAGGGGTGTTTGATAGGTAGACTGTACCCTGACCTTGGGATTACGCATCTATACAAGCTTGGCGAGGAATAAGTACACGGTATCCACGAAATGGAAAACATATGTCGAACCTTCAAACCTCGGTCTGACGAGGGCATAAAAACTAAGGGAGTACCACGTACCGCAGAAAACCACTTCACCAGTGTGACCCATCAAGAAAAGACGTGGGCTATAGAACAGTTGAAAGCAGCTTAGAAGATCGTGATTATAGTAGCTATCTTCTAGGTAACTGTACTAAATCGTGGATGCTTACGATAAATAGGATGAATACAAATAGATAATTCATGTAATTAGGTACTTGCGCCCCAATCATTTTTACAATAAAGATTTTTTTTTTATATATATATTTTATCAAACATATTTAATTCTCATCAAATTTAATCAATTTAATTTATATATTTGTATTTTATAGCTTGCTCTGTAAGTTTTGATAGTCAGATTTACTCCAACTCAGGAGCAAGTTGACATTTTCACTAAAAGACTTGGTTCAACTACATTTGCTTATCTACTACCCAAACTATCACTCTCATGTTGAGGGGATGATAACGGGTAAGGATGTCCATAAAGTATAAGATGGGTCAGCATACGTTAATTAACTATAAATACAACTGTTAGTACAGCTATTAATATAGTTGGTCATAACAGAACATATAGATAACTGTCATTAATAGTTGGTCATAACAGAACATATAGATAACTGTCATACTACAACCTACTTCAAAACAAAATCGAATACTACAAATGTGTTGACCTACCAACCCCACAAGGAATGCAAATAATGCATTACGCCTACAGCAGAGATTTGACGTAGACAAGTAAATGAATTTAAAATTTATTATGGAGGTTGTAGAGATAATCTAATAAAGTGAATTGGGTATATCCTTGGTAATAGGGGCTTCATCATGTGAGGTACCCTTGGTTGCGATGTCCTTATACAAGGGGGGTAACAAACAAATCGACAGTCAGATTAAACAAGACATTCTCTCATCTAGTAGAGCTGATAAATATTGTAGTAGGAGCATTATTTCAATTAATAGAAAATATATGAGTAATATATTATATACGATATATTTCAAAGATTTGGAACTAAAATCTTAGCTTTAGCATTAGAGGGGCGTCTAGTTTTTCCTATGGTGCATAAATGAAAAGGCTGTAAAAATAGTCAGCAATCGCTACAGAGGTTGATTTATCACCAACAATAAAATTACATTAAAATTTCAAACTACTGTTAGAATCATGAATCACAACATCACCAAATCTTAATATACACATTATAGTGATGCAGACACAATATTGTACCAAAACATGAATTAACTCCCTGTCACAGAATCACATAAGAGCCATTGTGTATATTAATTCTCCAATATATTTACTTCAAGCACTACTAAATTATCACACCAGTTTGAATTTATCCCTGGCCAAATAACAAAACCATAAATTGATGCACTAAATCACAAATTTTCACCATGTATCTATAGTTAAATGTATTTTAACAACTAATAACATTTACTTCCAATCTAGTGACCATCCAATCGATTATATCCTGAGCAATTTCTTCACGCTCAGGTTCAAACAAAAGGTCATGCAAGAACCCTTCATAGAGTTTAATATTCTTAACCTTAGACGCTGCCTCGTTGTACAAATCTTGAGAAGCAAGTGGATCAGTGACTCGATCAGCCGTTCCATGAAGAACAAAGAACGGGACTTTAATAGACTTGAAATTGCGCGTCAAGTACGAAGTTATACGAAGAATTTCATGTCCTGTTCGAACCCTAATGGGTCCAGTATAGACCAAAGGATCCGAATACTTAGCCAAAAGTGCTGCGGGATCTCTTGAAACCGGGATTCCCTTTTTGTTAGCGCCTTTGAATTGATACCTTGGAGCAACCAATGAAAACAATGGTGCAACAGCCTATGTAAAACAAACAAGAGACAATTAATACTATACTTAATAAAAGGTGATCACTAAGAATAAAAGTAACTTACACCAACTATGGGATGTGCTGGCTTCACACGAAGAGCTGGTGAAGTCAATATAATTCCCTCAAGCATTTGTTCGATGTGTGGATAAGAAGAGGCCTATACAAAACTAAACGTGTTACAAAAATGATTTTAATTTATGTATCGGAATATGGTTTTTTATTTACTAGCCTCACCTTTAAAACCACTGCCCCACCAGTCGAATGGCCAAAAAGGAAACAAGGGACATTAGGGTTCTCTGATTTGATTTTCGCGAGAAAAGCCCCCTTCATATTAGGATAACAAAAGCTCAATTTAGTTTCAGAAAAAAAGAACACACACACAGACAAACACGAACTTACAGTATCTGCAACAACGTAATCGAGTGAAGGTACATATCCATGTAATCCATCACTCCCTCCATGGCCTATCCAGTCCATTGCATAGACACCAAAGTTGCACGAGTTTAACTGCTTAGCAAATTGAGCATACCGTCCACTGAAAATTAAATATAAAAAGAAATGTAAATTTGATTGATCTTGAGAGTCCATGTGAATTTGGTAAAATCATAATCGAAGTTTACCTGTGCTCATTGAGTCCATGTATGATTATAATGATGCCCCTGGAAAAGAAAAACAAAAAGAAGAATGGTTTTAAGAACAGGGAGGAAAATGTTACCTTTAACTATGCACATGATGGAACAACCATACTTTTAATTCATCGAAAGCAGTGACCTGTGACCCTGACATGAGATATGAATATGCTGCAATTCACCAACAATGTAACTAATCTAGTATCAAGACACTATTCTATTTCTTGATTTTCAAAGACAATATTATAATCTAAGTGATATTAAATTTTCAATAAAGATATAGTTCCATGCTTAAATAAGAAATTCCTTTGACTCCCTAACCAATTGACTTTTAAGGTAAGGTAATTACCTCCAATTATGTAAGTAATCAATTTTAGTTAAGAGTAAAGTCCTATTTGGGCCACTATCTTTAACCCCAAATTGAGGGAAAATGAAAGATATGGCCTACATTGGAGAAAAATGAAAGATGTGGTGGAGAAAGTAGTAAAATATAATGGCCGAAAATGGAACTTTACTTTTTTAATTTTTTCAAAGAAGATGGGAAATGAAAATAAAAGACATATATATACATAACAAATTAAAAGGTTCATTTATCTAACATGAAAACGGATTAGACAACGACTAATTCACTAACAACTTCAACGTTATACATTCTAAACAATCGAGATTCTGTTTTATACATCGCCAAAACAGCAATACTCAAGCTAAAATCACACATTATTAAGATCAATGTACTAACTAACATCCTTATCAAACTAAGTAATGAAATTCCCAAATTTTTTTGTTAAAAATTATTTTCAAAAAATCCTAATTTGTCAAATAAAACCCTAATTTTCAGCTACTAAATCTAGAAAATTGAGTCTTAATGATTAATTACATTTACATGTATGTATAGATATGAGTTGTGCAAGTATATGCATATGTAATAATGTAAATGTTTATGTACAAGTAATTAGCAACAAAAAAGAAAATAATATGAACCGAACCTTAATTCATCGGAGACTGGAAACCAGGACCGACAAAACAAGGCGTTACACCGCAGTCCAAAGAACAGTGACGTGTTCCATTGGCAATTCTCAGTGTCATCACCGCCTCCATCAACAACCATCTGCAAAGCCTCAGCAAGTGCTCTCCGACGAAGCGTATCCTCCTCATCTCGACGCAGCAAGAATTTCCGTTTCTTCTTCACAGCTGTCGTAGATGACGACGGAGAAGAGGCGGCGGAGGAAAGAAATAAACGCAGACGTGGAAGAAGAATGATCATCCATAAGAAAATCGATTGTAGAAAGATGATCGAACGGCGTAAAGCATCGTAAGAGAGAACGGACCGACGTACGTTTTTGAACACCGGTATTATACGGCCGCTTGCACCTGATGTTAGCTCCTCCATTTGCACCCCTTCCATTTTTACAGTCAATATGAATAAATGAATATATAATAATACACGCAAAAGCAAAGTTTAGATATAGAAATGGAAAGAGAAATATACAGAGTAAATATATGTCTATATGGAAATAAGGACAAAGAATAGAAATAATTTAACGCGTTTAGCTACTGGGGTATTTATAGAAGGGGGTGAAGAGAGAGTAAAAGAGACGCGAGACATGGGGTTTAAGTTGAGATGATGATGAACTGGCGATATGTAATTTGTTGAATTTTTTGAATTGTTTTTTTTGGTCAATATTTTTTGAGTTACGTATTAAGGAGGTATTTATTTTCCTACCTATTAAGGACGCTTGGTGGAATTTTTTTTGTTTGTGGTGGTGGATGATAACATGGAGTTTTTTTTAAGTTTAGTATTTTTTTTATAATTAATTGACGATTTGGCATAGAAAGTGAAGTAATTTCAAATTTAGCACAAGGGCCGTATCCTGAACACTGCCCTTAGGCAAAATTTTATTTCTGTTAAGGGCGGTGATTGAATAACCGCCCTTACAATTTTGCCTAAAAACGGTGTTCAGGATACAGGATACGGCTCTTGTGTTAAATTTGAAATTATTTTTATTTTTATGTCAAATTGCTAATTATTTATTAAAATAGTGTTAAGATTAAAAAAAACTCGATAACATGGGAAAAAGTGGAGGTTTCTTGTTGTCCGAAATGGACTGATAAAGATTGAAAAGGTACTAACTGGAAGCTAGTCAAGCCAGCTGGCTCGGCTCTTGGCTTAAAATGAGACAAAATTGAGTGGGTTGAAATATTTTTCTTTTCCTACGAGTGGGTTGAACAATATTTTTGGTCCGAAGAATGGGTTGAACAACTACATGAAAACTAAATACAACTTATTAAAAAAAAACCATACTTTCTAGTAGGTGATCTAAATATTAAAAATTAAAAATTAAAAATAAAAGACTTCTAATCCTCAGTCTAGATATTCTAAAATAAAATCCGTTTACAACTCACTTTAATAGATGGTTAGAATTGTTGTGAATGGTAGAAAAAGAAAAAGTAGCATTCTGTTTATAATCAAAGAGAGTGTGTAGATTATAATGTAGGAGCTCCTATTTATAGGTAATAGATAACTCTAAACCCTAGTGTTAAGGGGCTTGATTACTAGCCCATGAGCTGAAATGAATATCCACTAAATTGGTTTATAACACTCACCCTTGGATATTCAGTCCCTAAGAATATGTCTCGTTAAAACCTTCCTAGAAAAACTTAGTAGGAAAAAATCTAGTGAAGGAAAAAGAGTATATTTATTTATACGCTAACTAAGTACCCGTTTGGGATTGCTTTTCAAAATAATCACTTAAAGTGATTTTATATCCATAGCAATATTTTAGACTCTTAAAATCACTTTTAGGAAAAGCACTAAATTAGTGATTATTAAAATAATCACTTAAAGTGATTTTAGATGTCAAACTATTTTTTAATATTTTTTACAAATAATTAAATTTTAATCAAAAAGCGCTTTTAGCTCTAAGATAATCAATCCCAAACGGGCTCTAAAGCTATCTCATTAAAAACCTTTATCACGAAAACCTATTAGGACAAAACCGTGATGAAGAAAAATAGTGTAACGCGTATTTGCCTCCCTCTCTTGGCAGCATCTCAGGTGAGGTTTTGAAGTCGACGCATGCCAATCCTGTGTATTAATTTCTTGAATGTATATGTAGGTAATACCTTTGTAAATAAATCATCCAAATTGTCACTTGGGCGAATTTGATGAACATCTATTTCACATTTCTTCAAGATTTCACGTCTAAAGGATAACTTTGGAGAGATATGTTTGGTTTGATCACCTTCGATGTAGCTTCCTTTGTCTTAAGCGATACAAGTAGTATATTACTGGACTCTGTTTACTTGTTGAAAGATTGTGTTCCCCTTAAATATTTAATTTTGAGAATATACATTTAAACTTCTCTAAGAAAAACCCAATGGGACAAAATCTCAGTAAAGGAAAAAGAGTATAGTATTCTTCAATGCGCTTATATAAATTGACTCCTTAAAAACCTTGCAAGGAAAACCCAATGAGAAAAAACCTATGCTAAAAGAAAAAGAGTGCATTGCGTAAATGTCTCCCCCTGATGTAAGTATAACACAATGGTGTATAACTTGAGACATTCAATAGGAGTAATAAATGATACGACATAAATTTGATCGACGCTTCATTCATATATAATGATTTAAAATGATCGACATAGGACTTATATGAAGTCTTTTCATAAGAAATAATAGCAAATAAAAGTGCATCCACCACCGGAGACTATATCTCTTTAATAAATATATTATGTGTGCTACAACATTCTATCTTATATAGTGACTCCCCTTGTAGCACATTCGTTTTACAATTGTGAAAATTTCACGTCATACAAGTGAAATTTAAAAAAAAAAATTTGCTTTATTTATGTCTTTCTACTGATGGCCAGTCAGTTTATTTAGACATTTAAATTAAAATAATCCTCGATTTCATTCATATATTAATAGTTATTACGCGTATATATAAATATTCGATCATGATCAATTTTTAGTTAGGTTCCAATAATTTAAAGTAGTAACATAAATGATTAAGATCTCAATATATAATCTGGTACCTGATACTCAGTAGGAGTATTTTAATTTTCAGTTATATACACTACTTGACATTAATTATATGTCAAAAGTCTCATAATTAACAGCTTGCTCATGTTGCTGCTTATTTATTCTATCTTTTGAACCAAATAGATCTATTGCACTTTAAGTGTACAATATTCTAATTTTAGTAGATAGCTCTTCTGAGACATAAATTTTATTAGGAGCACTGATAACTGATTACTGGCCTGTGGATTAATCACTACACCTTTACAATATTTTTAATTATTTGTATGATTGTACGAGGATCAGTATAAATGGTATACTCTTATATCCAGTTATTTTTTTAAATCTCCCTTAATCCATAGAATAACGTAAATAACATGTATTCTCAGATTTCATCCTTTTGCGCGGTGGTGGAGCAATTGTAACGTAAATTGCGCAATTATGATATTTTGATGATTTTTTTGGGTTGGTCTCTGACCAATATGGAGTATTTATTATGAGCAATGGTCTTAGCGTTTCGTCATAGATGTTTCAATAAAAAAATTTGCTAGACTCGTATATATCCCTTGATCTCGTCATGAAAACATAGACGGTTTAATATCATAATAATTTGGGACACAAATTTTTATTTGGACATAGCCAATTTGATAATATGTATTTGATCATGTAGATCTTTAATTTTTTTCACTTTTTAATATTTCACTAATATTCATATTATCAAAAAGTAAAAAAATACAGATGATGATGTTGTCAAGATGAGGAAAAAATCAGTGATATGTTACCAAATGTAAGCGATAGTGATCTATGTTATTTTGTTCATGATTTCGCATAAGATCGCAATAATAATTTAATCTCCAAGATTTTGTAGAGTAAAAAAAATCCGCAAGAGTAAAAAAAACACTTATTAAATTATATTCCCTTAGAAAACACATGTTTGGTTCTTCAAGAACTTTATATATAATTCATATCATCATACATTATTTGAATTTTGGATAAATTCATCGATAAATTAAAATCATAACATCATTAATATTATACAAGAAAAAAATTGATATACATATTCAATATTACGGATTTAATTCGGATACCCAAGTAGTTTATATACAAAAACAATATGAGCGATAGTAAATAGTTAGAAATAAATATTTATTAATAACTAAAAGTGTGTGATATATAAAAAATGATTCTCTTGGCGTGGGAACAAATCCCATATAAATTGTGTCATAATGATGACACTAATGCTTCAAAATCGAATTACGGATTCTGACACGAATACAAAGCGTATTTTTCATAACTTATGAATCAAAATTTGTCAAGAATCCTTTTTTAAAGATTTTTGTTGAGATTTTTTGAAAAACAACTTAAAAGTTTTTTTTTTCATGAACAAGATAACTTCCATACTACTTTTAGCAATCGAATAAACAGATATATTATGCGAAATCTACTGTACATAAGGTGCATTTTAACATGCCCTAAATTTTGTTCAATTTCTAGATATATATACATCGTGCATATATGTCTTTTTTGTTTTTTGTATAGGTTATATTATATTAAATGATATAAACATAAAATACATATACAACTAATGTATATTCCCTATTCATTCGAATATATATCCTTAATTAGGTAATAATTTTTTTTTTTATTTACAGCCAATTATATAAATAGCACATGGATATTATTATTATTTTTTCCTTTTTTATCAAAGAAAATTGCTTATACTTTTTTTTCTCTAGTTGTCACATACCATAATAACAAGCTTAGGAGAAACATGTTTTTTTTCTTTCTTCTTTTCTTTAGTCCACCATTTTTTGTCATTCAAAATCAAACACAAGAGTTACTTATAGCTATTACACAAATTTAAAAGAAAAATATTAGAAGCAATCAACGACAAGTCCCTCCACCCGGACAGATCAATATTCCTTCTCGTACATTTAGCAAGAGCATCAGCAGTAGAATTAAATCTTCTGTTAATGTGGGCAATTCTCCAATTAATAGAATGACCTAACCATTTCTTAATTTCCGATAGGATAGGTTTAAAATTCCAATGAAATCCAGTCGTGTCCGCGATTCCTTGAGCTAATTCAAGGTTATCAGTGTAGAAAGACTCAATATGAAAGAACTTCCTTATTCACTTTTCTAAGTACTGGATTTTGTTACTTTTTCACTACTAGTTCATAGACAAGCAGGTTTTCAACTAATTTCAAACCTCACGTTCTACACACCAAATAACTCTCCCTAAGTTTCAACGTAACTTCTTAGCATTGCTCATTAACTTTTCTATCTTTTATTTCCTGTTATCATGCATGCATACTAAACATATTTGTGACATATTTCAAAAACACACTACTTACTATCATTAACTTAATTAAATCATGCTCGTACATTCAACATATTCTATGCCTATTCAAACCTAAAAAATTTAAATTTTATTCAAAAACAAAAAAGAAGATGAGGACAACGAATCCCCACCCCCAACTCAAAAGTGAGCAGTGTCCCCACGACTCGAAAAAGACTCAAGAAAGAAATAAAATTTAAAATTAGCACACATATTGCACATAAAGAAATGGTAGAGAAGAAAGAAAACATACTCTTCGAGGCTATTGCCTCGCATTATCGACAGCCAAGATAGGATTTGCTTGATCTTTCTTTAATTGCTCAAGGATTTCAATTGTGCCAAATCCAGCAGTTGTTGTGTACCAGGTGGGTACGTAGGCAGTTCAAAATGTAGATACCATCTCCGGTTCTTGTGGTAAACAAATATTTTCTGCAAAAACAATTCAAACAAATCAATATAAGGAAAAGAAAAGAAAAAAGCAATGAAACGTGATAAAATCTATTCAAAATGTTGCATTGGAACAAAAAACAAATAGAAATCTCTTCACACTCGGTGGAACAAAAACAAATATAAATATCTTCTCACTCGGTGGAACAAAAAACAAATAGAAATCTCTTTACACTCATATTGGGAAAAAACAAATAGATATCTCTTCACACTCGGTGGAACAAAAAACAAATAGAAATCTCTTCACAATCGGTGGAACAAAAAAAATAGAATTCTCTTTATACCCGCATTGGAAAAAGAAACAAAAAGAAATTATCTTCACACTCAGTGGAACAAAAAACAAATAGAAATCTCTTCACACTTGGTTGAACAAAATAAAAAATTGAAAGTAAAAAGTAATCCTCTTCACCCCCACCATCTCAAACTGTAACAAAAACAAAAAGAATTGTCCACATACCAACGAAACTCACATGGCATCACTTCTCATACGATTAAAGCGTTCAATTTTTTTAGGTTAAAAATAATTCTTTTGTTTTTACCTTTATTTGGTTTCTTTGCAAGCGGGATTGATGATGGTGGAGAATGGTCCACAAATGGCAGCGGTTTTCTTGGCAGTGGAGAACGGTTTGGTGCAAAGGTGAGGCGGCGGTTTTTTGTTGTAGGAGAGGAGGAAGTGATGCGGCGGTTTTCTTGTGCATGAGAGATGTTGAGCGAGAAGGTGAGACCTTAGTGTGATGACGGTTTTCTTGTGCAGGGGAGACTTGTCCTTTAGGGACGACGTTTTTCTTTTGCATGGGATAAGGTTCACTAGGGGCGGCAATTTTATTGTGAAGAGAGAGAAGAGAGAACAAAAAAAGTATTGATTTCCTTTTGTTTTATCCCTATAGGTTTTGTGTTTCATTGTTTCACTGTGAATAGAGGGGACGAGAGGTTTTTTGGGCATTTTTTCCTTTATAGTTGGGTTTCAAATATGTATGAGGGTGGGGCTTTTGTCAGTATTGTTGATGTGGCTGAGGTTTTGTTAAATATTTGCCCCGTTAAAGGATTTCCAATATTCAGTCATGTGGGTATCTACCTTTAAGAAGAAGAAAAACTTTTAGAGTGACAATCTGGTTTGATAATGTAAGTTTAATATATTGGTGAAATATTCATTATAGAGGTAATTTATTCTTATTATGTCTAGAGATATAATAGATCAAATAAATTGTATGATATGCTTTAACTAATTAGATTTTATATGACAAAAATATTGGTGAAATTCTTTTCATATGAATTATTTTAGGGTAAATTATCTATGGAGTTTTGGAGATAATATTAGTGGCATATAAGGAACACGTGGCTATGTTTTTTTTTTCAAATAGGCCACCACCATAATATTGGTGATCAAATATCAAATACCCTCAAATAAAACAAAAACCATATAAAGACAAAAAAACAAGTGGTATTAAGTATGAATCACCAAATTAATGAGTCATGAGTATCAACTCATTGAGTATCGATACTTTCCAGCTCCGATCACAACTTCCCGACCACCGTCGACCACCGTCGACCACCGCTAGTGTCGCTGGAGATTGGACTGAGTTCTCGGAAAGAAACCGAGTGCTTGGAAAAACAACTGAGTACTTAGACGAATTTACTAAGTATTGAAAAATAATCATCTAAGTGTCAGTGAAAAGACTGAGTATCGGGTGAAAAGACTGAGTATGCTCAGTAAATTTCCTGAGTATGGTATGGAACCACTGAGTAGACTTGACAAATTAAAATTACACACAAAAAAATAGGCAAAAGAATTCATAATTTGTATTTATATGATGAAAAGATTATATTTGAAATATATTAACAATGTACACTATAAAAGAAAAATAAAAGAATAAAAGGACACGTTGGATTTTTTTGTTAGATTAAGTCACTTAAAAGAGACCCACAACTCCTAAAATGATTGGGACTCTAAATATAGTTTTTATCATTAGAAAATAGTCCTTAGTCTATAGAAGTGTTCGCATTCATCAGAGAATATTAGAACATAACTGGGAAGAAGAATAAATCGTCTGGGACGGAGGTGAAGCAAGGGTTTCACATCATTCCATCAATTTTTCATCTTTTTGAGTGTAATCCTTAGCTCTTTTTAATACTTATATAAATTATGAATATGACTATCTTTGTATTTCCTACTTTCCTTATGAACTAAACTCCATTTAGTTTGAGATGCTTTTGTATGAACCATAAACAATGATTTGGATATTATTTTGATTTTATTTGGGATTTTATATTTCATTTAAACAAATTAGGGATAATTGTATATTGTTTATAACTCTTGTGATAATTGTGTGACCCAATTGTAGTGGCCATGCAATTGGACGTGATAGTTATTTGATTGTCGCCCTGATGGGTGGGGGGGGGGGGGGGTAGATAGTAGACAAAGGTTATAACGTCCGGTCTGTGGTAGTGATCCTGACGGGCTTGCCTAGCTGGATAATCATATAGGTAAAACTCTTTGTAGCGATAAGTTTTTGCGTAGAATAATCTCACCTGAAGGCACTAGTAATAGTTAGTCAGCCTTTCTTAGCTACCATGGGGGGGGGGCAGAGGAAGTTAGAATTCCGATAATAAACACATCCCCTTTTCATCCTTAAGTCATGAATACTCCCAAGTCATAACTATTAATGAATACTAGCGTCTCCAGCTACTTTCTCATATTTACACGTTATCCTTGTCTCTAATCTTTTATCTTAGGTTCTTGTTTTTTATCTATGTAGGCATTAAGCTCATCTTCCGAGTGGTGATTTATTCACCAACTGCTTTGAAAGATTTTATTTTGAAGATGTATGGAGGCTAATATCCACATTCCGTCCCAATTAATTATGCGGAAGAATCTTTGAATTACCAACAAAAGGATAACAATTACTACCAAGTCCCTTAATATTACGCGGATGAACAATAAAGGTACAATCAATGAGCCGACAATATTTTACACCCTCCAATGACACGTCAACCGTCTTGAGTATAATAGTTTTTGGGTTATCAACAATACCTGCAAATAAACGGATGGTGCAATCAGTTAGTTAGGAATGTTCCACACCATCCGATGACAAGTCGTCATTCTTAATTGCAAGAGACGCTTGAAAACTATAGGCGAGCCGATGGAATACCACACACAAGACTAGAGGAACTTATTAGGAAATCATTAAAAAAAACTCTCGCAGACTTCAAACAAATATATGAAACAAGCTCAGAGCCAAGGCCACGTCAACACTAATCCAAGGACAACAAAATTTGGAGCAGTTCATACAATCTAAACTTACTCGGCTACCCAAAATCAAGTTAATAGCATCGCCAAGAGTTGTAACAAAGCCTATTATGAGTCCACTCCTCCAGGGGATAATACAGATCATCTGAAAGAAGTAGTTAATGAAGACAGAGTGATAGAAGATACATGCATTGGTGATTCACCAACCTTTTCGAATGTGATTGACAACCACTATGTGGTTAAGCCTATGGTGATCATGGTAGAAAAAAGTTACCAAAACAAATCCTAGAAGTCAAAAAAGAAATTTATCCCCATGGAGTATTGATGTTTCCCTAAATGTTCTAATTTTATACCCTTGGGAGACATCATTTTTTGTGTTTATTTGATTATTTAGATAGACTTTTGGTGCTAATATGCAATAATTCAATTTTCCTCTTTAGATTTTAGTATTTTTTATTTATTAAGCTTTTGCGCGTAATATGGGTTGTTTTTTAGTGAAAAGTTGTAGGTTTCTAATACTAGCAAGGAGAGGAATCAAGAATAGAAGTCTTAGATCGTGTAAAGAAGTCAAAGGCGAGAAGGAATATCCCGAAGAGTTGACAAATGTGAGCTGAAAATCTGGAAGGCTGATGAAGATTGCTGATTTCGAGCTACTTAAAGATGGAATCAGCCTCTGAGTTGTAAAGACGATTCGTACCTTATCGAGTTACGAAGAATTAGCAAGTTGAATGAGTCAATTCAGAGTTATATTGAGAAATTTACACCCGTTTTAGTGAAGGGTGTACAGGAGTTACGAGATTTGGACTTAAATTATGGACTTGGGCTTTTTAATATTTGACTAATTAACCTAAGTAAACGCCCTAGTCCGATTTTAGCACTATAAATAGGCCTTTAGACCTCATTATTCAGTACCTCTTATTTTATTCTTCAATTTAAATCATCCTTAGAAGAGAGTGTCCAGAGAGAAAGTCAGCAGCAAGGAAAAGGAGAAAGCTAAGAGCTGGAGAAAGTCGTCTTCTCCAAATCACAGCCAAACCCAATTCCTAATTAGGTTCTATCTTTTATTTCTGTAATTGAAGAACATGAATTCTTTCTGTTTTAATTTAGTTTTTCGTATTAGTATGAGCTAAACTTATAAAGTACTTGAGAACGCATTAATGGGTTAAGCCCCAATCTATTTCAATTCATGTTATTGGTTTTGGGATTATTGTAATTGAAATCGAATTGGGTAATTAATCTTTTCATTAGTTTGCATTTATCAACTAATATTGAAGTCATGAATCAACAATAGGAATTAGTATCTACGCTATTTCATAAAGTGGCATATGAATCACCTTGATGGGGGGGTTTAGGTACATAACTAATTAATGAATGTAGGATAAAAGTTATTGACCTTAACAGACTTAATTAATCCTATGGGCAATTGGGTAAATAGAACTTAGTCATTCGAAGGTGGACTATAATCACCCTGACGGGGTTTATAGCACCTAAGAATAGCTCCTTAGTCCACCCTGACGGGGTAAGGAGAATATAGAATACCGACCTCTATTAATTACCAATTCGTCCCTTAAACAATACATGGAATGAATAGATTCAGGTGAAATCCTAGCGTCTCTCAAGTACTACCTTTTATATCTTGCGTCTAGCTATTTTATTTTCTCGCGTCTAGCTTAATATTTGCATTACCTTAGTCTTTCAATTTATTGTTCAAGAATTAGAAAACCAAACAAACAACTTTAAAATCATTTATCTGCTTTTACGTGTAATTAATCACTATTCGATAAGCATTAGAGTCAACCAATCCGTCTGTGAGAACGAATCTGTTTATCACATATATTACTTGGGACAACTGTACACTTGCAGTTGTGGTTCTCTTTTCCTTATTGCATTTATTTTAGAACACACAAAGGACCACCAAGTATGCATATAATCAATAGAGAGAAGTCAAGCTGAGAGAAGTGGTGATCGAGGTTAAAGAGCTTCTGAAGCAAGAATTTGATGAGCTACTAGTGGAAGATTGGGTCGATGGCGAGAAAGAAGTGGTTGAGAAACCAGTTGAGGCACCAAGGGTGCATGAGAACACTAAATCTATAATCGTTTATCAAGTAATTCACACATCACCATTTCCATCACGAATGATGAATGAAGCAGATCTGAACCCATTGAGGATCAAAGAGTGTTAGAAAAACCGGAACGACCTCCACCATTAAAGAAGATCAATAAATGTTTTGAAAGCAAGTTTCCATGCCGTGAAAGTATGGTGACAAGGAGGGGGAACAACCCACCACCTTAAGATGAACTCAAGATTGAAGAGAAGAAATAACTCATAATGTCAAGAACAATCATAAATTATATCCCAGTGAAGAATGTGTTCTGTCGCGAGGATAAGAAGACAGGATGGAGAAAATGCCCACCCCTTTTAAAGATCAAATGAAACAAAAATTAGGTGGGAAAGTCCCAAAAATACTAGTTCGAGGAGGAGGCAAGATAAAACAGGGTAGTACTGCAAGGGCCCCATTACAATTTTAGGGAGTTTAACATGTCGAGCTTAACAACGTGATAAACAAAAGCACTTATTGGGAGGCAACCCAAGATTAATAGGTAATTTTAATAAGTTTTAATGCATTTTTAATTTTAGTTTTCAAAGTGTAAACTAGTTATTTTTAGTTGTTTTAGTGTATATAACTTTTTATGAGTAAGGTAGTAGTGTTTTTGATGTGTAGGTATTCAGAATTCGAGTTTGGGGTAAAAAAGAGGAGACCGTTGTGACGATTACATAATTTTTGGTGAATTTAAGGGTGTTGGTCGAGAGGTTTTGTGGTACACCGTAACCTCCCATGGTGCACCGCATGGTGCATACTGTTGTGGTTGGTCCTATAAAATTATGAAAACGATAGTGGGGTTGAGAGAAAAGAGTGGTCACAGTATACCGCGCCATCCCATGCAGTAATACCTCATGAAGATATCAACAACTACTATATCGAGCAATGCAACATACCACACAATATATAAAAATCAGGGTCATGGTATACAGCGCCAGACCATGTGTTACACCGCACGACAATACTGACATCTACAGAGAAGAAGTTGAGTCCATACCAAATACTATATCCTTAAGTCTTCTTCTTCCCCAACATCGAAAACTCCATTTCACCAAACCTTCACCACACACCAAAACAAAACTCCAACACTAAAGAATCACTCCAATATAACAAATTTTTCTTCACCCAATCCCGAAAAAAAAACTCAAGAACATATATTTCCGATACATCACCATTACAACATTAATTCCAAACCCAAAAACATCAAAAGGCAACATTTTTTCCAAAATCTCGAAACCTTAAGTTTTGAATCCAAGAGCTTTAGAAGTCTTTTGTTGGAATTAAAAAAAAAGTCTTCCACGACAATAATTCCATCCACACCAGGTCATTCAAATCAATAACATAGTTAAGTTTCAATACTTTCTCTTCTGCTTCATAAAATTTGAGAATTGCTTGAAGTTAGCTACTTATTTTTTCTGTGGTGTGTTTAATCCTTTTTCTTGAGCTATATGAAAGTTTGCATTATAGGTGGCAATTGAGTTGAGGGTGGTTCATGTTAGAGAGATTTTTTGTTTATGTTGTTCTACACTACAAGGACAACCACATATCAAAGATGACAAAAAAAGAATAAGAGTCCTTGCTAGGGTGCGAAACAAAGGGAAGGATAAACAAATCAATGCAGAAGATGTTGTGAGTAAGAAGAGAAAAGGGAATTCGAGTAAGGTGTGAGTGAAGAAACAATCATGAGTGATAACAACCAAAATCTGTTGAGAAAAGATGTATTGTGAATCATCCACTTCACCCTACCTTGGGTGATGATCATGTGAGGCAATAAGCCTCGAGAGTATGTTTTATTATCTACCTTTTATTTCATTAATTGTATCATATGCGTTTTGTTGTATATTTTTTAGATTTTATTTCATAACGAGTTTGTTTTGAGTCATGGGGACATGACTCATTTTTTAGTTAGGGGTGTGGGGATTAGTGGTCCCTAATTCCCTTTTTTATGTGAAAAAAATAAAAAAATTAGTATATATTTTAAGGAATTAGGTGTAGGATGTGTAAATATTCCCCAAAAGCATAAACCTTAATGAGTTAATGATAGATTACTAGTGTATTTGTAAACTGGTCATTATTTATGCTTAAAATATGAACATGAACACAAACCATCGAAGTATAGAAAGAATTAGTAAGCAATGCGGTAGAAGTAAGTTTGAACTTAGGGAGAATGAGTGGTGTATATAACGTGAGATCCGAGCTAGTTGAAGACCCATTTTAATGAATGTTCTATAGGCGAGAGAGTAACGAAATCACGTAGTTAGGAAAAGGATTAAGGCAGTTCTTTGACAATCCATTTGTTTACTTTTAGCTTGCTAATAAAATTACATTGTTATATCATTATTATCCCCTTATATCCTATAAGACTTTCTTTGTAGCCACATTATAAGCCATACCCCTTGGATTTTAGGATTTTTCCATATGACCTGCACTCGAATAGAAATACTAAGATAGTCGATTAGTCATCTTTAGATCTTGAGTTTGGGATGGTGGGTATGTAAATGGGAAACACATTGGGTGGGTATTTGAGCTTGTATATGTATATGTTGATGATGCGCCTTTTGTCGTAACCCTTTGTTGGTGTCTATTGAAAAAATATTGAGAAATTAAGTATCACGACATCTCACATAAAAAAAAGTGTCATGGCTATCTTAAAAAATAACATGAAACAAAATTGAAAGAAAAGAATCATTAAAGTGGAATTATTATGTAAATCATTCTGAATTGCTATGTGATAATTTGGGATGCTAGTTAAGTGCATCAATTGTGTTGAGTGAGAACATCTATTAGTGTAAACTCAAGCTCTAGGGAGATTTGTTGATGGCTAGTAAGAAGAGAGCCAAAATCTCATTTACATTATCCAAATATACTATCATACCGTCCCTAGGCCAACACTACAACTTTAAAGACCTTATGATTCTTAACTATGTGACTTAGAAATAATTGAGTTGATACAGTGTAGTTGAGTGGACCATTGGATACTATGGAAGGATCGAGGAACAACCTATATCCACCATATCAGACTAAGCAAAAAACATATCCTTCTTGCATTACAAAGCTAATTAATCATGAAATTATGTCAAGGTAAATGTTTGTATGATAAGTGTATGTGTGATTCAATTTGTAGATATTATTACATTAAACTTTATAGATAGTTGCTTTGGGATCATTCTTTACATTCTCCTGTCCTTCATACTTATTTGACTTAGATTCCCTAGTTTAGTTCTTATTTCCTATATTGTCCGGAGAACAAAATCCTGAGTTGTGGGTTTTTATGTATCAATTAATGTGATAGATTAATCTTGTCATGATACATCTTTTAAGGATTATTTATGCTTATTTGAGGGGTTATTCCCTGTATTTAGATAGTTTCTCATTTCTTGTAAAGTTTTAGAGAATTGTTACTTTAGAGCTATGTGTGTGTAATTTATGTGTCAAGTGTGCAACTCTTACGTACTTGGATGATATTATATCAAAAGACGAGTATAAGAAGTCGATAAAGGAGGGTCAAACTCATGTCAAGGCAATATAGGACCAAGAAGGCATATCGGAAAACGAGAGCAGTTGCCGACCAGATTTGGAAATAAACTTGTTGGTGCCACCACGTGCAATTGATGAAGATTCTGAAGGATCCCTTTGGTTTCTAGATATTACTTGGAGTCGGGAGCATGTAGGAACTTACGATTCATAATTTGGAGATGAACTGGAGAAGTTATTAAAGTTGCAGATGTCGTGGCTTGAACCAGTCCACTCTCCCTTGAAAACGTTTTTAGGTTGAATTAGGTCACTTAAAGAAGCCCACAACTCTTAAAACTATTAAGGATATATATATATATATATATATATATATATATATATATATATATATATATCCATAATGGTTTTAGGAGTTGTGGGACTATTTAAGTGAATATTAGAAGACAAACAGGAAGAAGAATAAATCGTCTGGGAATGAGGACGAGCAAGGTTTCACACCGTTCCATCAATTTATCATCTTTTTGAATGTAATCCTTTTCTCTTTTTAACTCTTAGGATAATTATGAATATGACTATTATTGTATTTCATATTTTTCTTATGAACTAAGCTCCGTTTAGCTTGAGATGCTTTTGTATGAACCCTAGACTATGAATTATGTATTATTTTGATTATATTTAGGATTATATATGATTTAAACGAATTGATGAATAATTTCATTGTTGTTTATAACTTCTCTGATTATTGTGTAACCCAATTGTAGTAGCCATGCAATTGATGTGATAGCTATTTAACTGTTTCCCTCATGAGGGGTATATAGTAGACATAGGTTATAACGTTTGGTGTGCGGCAGTGATCCTGACGGGGTTGCCTAGCTAGATAATCATTTGGGTTTTATTCTTTGTAGCACGCAAGGACTTTAGTAATAGTTAGGTGATGTCTCCTCATTTGTAATAATAAAATCTATTTCTGAGACATCATTTTAGGCGTATTTATTAGTTTATAGGTCGAATTTTGCATGATTTAGTACACTTTCCTAATTTGGGTCTTGAATTAATTAATTATTATTTTTAGAGCATATTGGGTTTAATTATTTATTTAGTCTGAAGCTTTAGAGATATATGGTAATTAATTAGAGTCCAAGTTGGTAAAGAGAACTAAAGGAAAGAAGATAAACATGAAAATTGAAGATAAAGAAAACAAAAGCTAAAATCATGGAAAAGGAAAAGTTGCCTTAAATCTGAATTTCTGCAGTTACGCCAAAAGAAGTGGTGATAACTCCAAAACCAAGCCGATCTTGGAAGATTCCTTTAACAGGGACGTAGATAATTATGTGAGGATTCTTTTGGTATCTTGTGGGCTAAAAACCGACCAATTACGAAGAAGATATGCTCAAAACAAGTCAGCAGTAATTATCTTTATTTCCATACGAATTTGAGTTGGGCATGGAGTCTATTACTTGACCTCTCCTTCAAGAAACGAATTAGGTCAACCTATACACTATAAATACAGCCTCTTAACACTCTTAAATAATCCTTGGTAAAACCTTAAACCAAGAGGAAGCTTACAACACAAGAAAAGAAGTGTGGAAGGAGTTGTTCATCATAATGTCTTCTGCAACCTCTGAATTTGTAATTTCTTTCTTTTCTTGCATTAGTATGAACTAAATTTCTTTTAGCTTGAGTTTTTAGCATATATGTATGAACCCTAGTTTTGGTTGACATCTATCTAAATTGGGAATTCTATATTTTAAATTGAATTATTGTTTTTATTCTCTGTTTATGTGTTTGGATTTATATTCTGTGTTCTTGTGGAGTGCACCCATATAGAATTACCATCTACTAGTTAGGTCACCATTGACAATGGTGTTTAATTACATGTTTAGCACATAACGTCTAGTATTCGGTTTAAATCTGACAAATCAACCTAACTAGATAATCACTATGGTTTAGTACATGTTACTATTTACCAATTACAGGAACCGTTTGCTTAGGAAGCCTTATTGACACAGGTAAATCCTATTTAAAACTACCTAGCGTAATTGGAACTGATTATTGAAATACTACATAATTCACCCTTACATTTTTAGAACGACAAAACTAGTAAGGATTACATTCTAATGACTCAAGCTATATTCTCATACTACTTCTTTCGTATTTATTTTCTGTCTTTAAATTCTTAGTTTTAATTTAGTTTAATTAGAAAACCAAATAAATATTTATTGTCTTTATTTTCCCTGCGTTTAGTTGTTCTAGCTTTAATTATTTGCACTTGATTTTTGCATAAGATTCCCCTAACCTTCGTAGTCTCTGCGGAACGAATCTTACTTATTTTCTAAAACTTGCATACGATCTGTATACTTGCAGAACCGTGCTAGCTTTAGGGTGTTTATCTGCACTTTATTTATATCATATTTTATCACACCCTAGGCCCCACCAAGTTTTTGGCGCCGCTGCCGGGGACTACATCGTTAGTCCTTGTGCATATATCTTGTGCTTTTATTTCAGTTAGTTCTATTTTACGCTTTTTGTCTTTTTAGTTTTTGTTTTATAGATAGTTACAGATGGAGACCCCAAGGAGACTTGAGCTACCCATCGGATTCAGAGTGCAACCAAGAGGAATTCGCGCTCCAGAAATCCAAGCCGCTAAATTTAAGCCTGACCCAGGGATGCTAACTCAGTTCGCAACTCATGGGTTATTCAGCGGTGCTGCACATCAAGATCCGATCCGATATATTCAGAAATTCATGCAAATCTGTGATGCTTATATCGTAAGAGGAGTCACTAGGGAACAAGTGTATTACGTGATGTTCCAGTTCTTCTTGACCGGAGGTGCAAGCAATTGTTATGATACCCAATACCCTCATGTTATTCCAGACTGGTACAAGCTTCAAGCAAGATTCCTAGACCGCTTCTATCCGGCTTGAACAGTTTATACAGGAAGACGGAGAGAGTTTGGGTGAAGTATGGTTACGATTTACTGAAAAGAAAGCGAGATGTCCATATCATAAATCATCGCCGGAATATTATTTAACCTTGTTTTATGGAGGCCTTAATTACAAGTCAAGAGAGAAGGCAGTTTCGTTAGGAAACGCAGGTTTCGTGTTACTAGACCCTGAAGAAGCTAAGTTGGGGATGGAAAGGATTCTTGAGAACGAGAGAAGTTGGCCCAAGAAACCAGAAAAAGAAGAGAATTCAGAATCTCTGAAGCTTAAAGAATTGGCCCAACAACTCGAAGAACTACAAGAACAAGCCCGAACAATTGCTCAGGTAAATGTAGTACGTGCGATTCCTTCATGTCCTGGTTGTGGATCAAGAAATCATGTGTGGGAAGGATGTATGAATAATCCAGCAGTAGCTTCCGTTACATATCCTCAAGATAACTATTATTCTAATGGTTATACTTATCCTCAAGAAAGCTACGCTAATTATCAACAACCTCCACAACAAAGAAGTTGGGTCAGAAATCTAGAAACTTATCATCAACCCCAACCTCAATCTTATAATCCACCACAACCTATTCAGCAAAAGGCACCCATTGTTAAGAAAGCTTGTCAAGAAACAAAAAAAAAATCCACCTAAACAATCAATGCAACTGGCAAATAAGGAACTAATCCCAAGCTTGAATTCAAGTATGGCTAAAATAATGCAAGCAATTGAAAACAATATGAGACGTAGCCAACAAAAAATTCAAGTCCAGCAAAAGGTAATCAAGAAACTCAAGCATACTCTATCACATATGGCAAGTACATTGCAAAATAGGCCGAAAGGGCAACTTCCAAGTGATACCATTGCTCCTAGAGGTGATTCTTGTCATGCAGTTGAATTGCGAAGTGGAAAACAACTACCTCCACCAAGATCAGAACCAGAACCAATCCCTATTCCAGAAAAGGGGGCGAAGAAACAACCGAAGATACCGTAGATGAGGTAGTTAAACCAAAGAGTGTCCTAGCCGAGACACCAGAAAAAACAAAAAATCCAGTGGAACTTAATACACGCCCTCCACCACCATACCCTTCACATGTCAGAAAGAAGGACAATGACCTGGAATTCAAGAAGTTCGTTGACATGGTGAGCAAGTTAGAGATTAATATGTCGTTTGTAGAAGCTATCAAAAGAATGCCGAAATATCTGAAATTCATGAAGGACATTCTTTCTGACAAACGAAGATTCGAAACTACGGATATGAGTGGATCACCAGAGGAGTGTAATGCTATCAAGTTACCACCAGAAAAGCCCCTTCCCACGAAATCTTGGATGGCACCATCCATAATTATGAAGAATCGAGCTGAAAAGTTTGTGGGAATTAAAGGAAAAGGGTGGAAATTTTGGCATTCTTAATCGAGTTAATTTTAGTTGAACGAGTTGGAGGAGTTTCGCTATCTTGCCTATGAAAATTCACGCCTCTACAAAGAGAAAACAAAGCGATGGCATGATAGACGACTCCGTCCAAAGCATTTAGAGAGAGGTCAAAAGGTTTTATTATACAACTCTCGATTTTCGAACTACCCAGGAAAGCTTAAATCCCGTTGAGGAGGACCTTACATTGTTACGAAAGTCACACCTCATGGAGCGATTGAAATTGAACATCCAACCGAGCAAAGGACATTTATGGTGAATGGCCAGCGTTTGAAAAGATACCATGACAGTGAAGACTTTGGGCGAGAGGAGACGATCCATCTCGTAGAAAACTATTAGCCTGAGGTACACGTCTAACTCAAAGACGTTAAACAAAAGTGCTCTTGGGAGACACCCCTTGTTTTAATTGCTTTTTAGATTAGTTTACTGCTGTATAGTGTATAATAGTAAGTTAGTGTATATTTTAATTGTGTTTACAAGCTAAATGGAGAGAAAGGTAGTGTGTTATTGTGCAGGAAACGAGTTTGGGGTCAAAAGAAATTAGTTGGTAAAATTCGCAGACAGGTCTGGTATACCGGAGGATATGCCCGATATACCGCGCCTGGAAAAACCCGTGATACGGGTATGTGACTCGGGTTTTTGGACAAGAACGAAAAAATGGAACACCAGTCGTTCCGGTATACCGCGGTATGGCGGTTTGGAGGAATTTTATTCCTATTCAACTTCTTACCTTACCAAACTTAACCCTAGCCCCTCCCACACGAAATTTTCAGACCCAAACACTATATATAAACCTTGAAGCTTGTACAAACCTTCACAATTAACACAACAACATCAATAATTCTCTCCTCCTTCCTCCATAAACACAAATTCTTCATCAAATTCATCACACTACACCATTAAACACCATCAAGAACATCAAGCTTTCAAGAATTCTTCCAAGAATCATCAAGAAACCTTTCTCTTTCATCTATTCCAAGCAACAACCTCAAGCTAAACCAATTTCTCTTAAACTTTTAATTCATCCTTGGTATAACTTGAGTTGTGGATAAATCAAACATGACTAATAGATCTGATGCTATGGAATACAAAAGAAAGTGCATCATCCTTGGGAAGAATAAGAAATTTTCTGGAGCCACCATTGAAAAGCCTATTAACCTTGATGAGGCTACTGAAGAATCAAAAGAAAAGGCACCAGCACAACCACTACCAAAGAAGTTAACTGCTAGAATGTCTATACCAGGTAGGCCTTTGAAAAAGATAAAGATTCATGACCAAGGTTCTTCTACTTCTTCCTCTAAAATTGATCATGATCTTCCCCCATGGGCTCTTAAATTGCAACATGAAGTTGAAAGATTACAAGAAGAAAACAAAGAACTTTGGGTGGAAGTTATACAGATGCAATCACAGCTGGAAGATATTACCTTGGAAAGGGATATTGATAATTATTCCAATCCCTCTTCTTCGGAGGAGGAGGAGGACATAATGGATCTCTATGGCCAGCCAGGTAAGCCATTCTAATTCTCTTTCTTAATAGCTTGTATGCATTAGGTAGTTTAGTTAGTTTTTAAATTTTAAATTTGATTTCTTTCTTGAGTCTTTTTCGAGTCGTGGGGACACGACTCACTTTTGAGTTGGGGGTGGGGATTCGTTGTCCTCATCTTCTTTTCGTTTTTGCATAAAATTTAAAATTTTTAGGTTGAATTAAGGCATAGAATATTTTGAATGTACCTATTTGAGAATGATTTTATTAGGTCAATGATAGTAAGTAGTATGTTTTTGAAAGATGTATTAAGTTTGTTTAGCATTCATGTATGAAAACAGGAAATAAAAGATATAAAAGTTAATGAGCAATGCTAAGAAATTACGTTGAAACTTAAGGAGAGTTATTTGGTGTGTAGAACGTGAAGTTTGAAATTAGTTGAAAACCCGCTTATCTATGAACTAATAATGAAAAAGTAACAAATTCCGGTAGTTAGAAAAATGAATAAGGCAGTTCTTTCATATTAAAGCCACTTGAAGCTTTTATACCTTCTCACCCTTTTTATTTGATTATTGTTATTATTTATCCGTCTTAGCCCCTCTGAGCCTTTCTAAAGCCTTTATTGAAACACATTATAATCCTTACCCTTAGTTTATAGGACTTATCTATATGACCCGCACTCGAATAACAAAACTCGAAACAAGTCGTTTTAGAGCTTGAGTTTGGGGTGGTGGGTTTCATCATGAGGTAACATTGGGTTTGGGAAATTGTAATTGTGATTTTATTGATGATGAAAAAGTTATTATTGTAACCCTTTGCCGGGGTAATAGTGAATGGAAAAGAAGCTACGAGCTAAAATTGCCAACAAGGGCATAAAAAGAAAAATATATATATGAAAAAAATAGCGTGATATCTCGAACATCAAAAAGAGAGTCATAGCTATACAAAAGAAAAAATTGATATGAAAAGAATATATATATTCGGACCGGCAAAGTGGAATTGGTATATCATCATGAAAAAGGTTTTAATTGGGATTGATTGGGGATGCACATCAAAAGCATCAATAAATTGGGATTGAGTGAGAACATATTCGAGTGAAAACTCAAGCTCTAGGTCGATTTGTTGATGGCTAGTGAGGAGAGAGCCAAAAGCTCACTTTTCATTATCCAAATATACCACACCCGTCCTTAAGCCACGTTGTAACCAAAGACCTTAGGATTTCTAACTACTTGGTGGAGAAACAATTGAGCTATTAGGTAATAGGTAAGTGGACCATTGGATGCTATATGAGAACCTATGAACAACCTATAGCCATTAACCCGAACTAAGTTATCATCCTCTCCTTCTGGCATTGCGAAATTAATCTAGACTTGAATTTATGGATTGTTGATTACATGTGTATTAAGCATAATTGTGCATTATTTCTTGGGCATTACTGCATGAGACTTTTTAGATATTTTGCTCTAGGATCATTCATTATGTTCCGTTCTTATTCTCCTCCGACTTCTTCTTCTTGTTTATTTGACTACCCTACCGTTCTTTATTTTTATTGTATCAGGACGATACAACTTTGAGTTGGGGTTCTTGATGTCTCCTCATTTGTGATAATAAAATCTATTTCTGAGACATCATTTTAGGCGTATTTATTAGTTTATAGGTCGAATTTTGCATGATTTAGTACACTTTCCTATATTGGGTCTTGAATTAATTAATTATTATTTTTAGAGCATATTGGGTATAATTATTTATTTAGTGTGAAGCTTTAGAGATATATGGTAATTAATTAGAGTCCAAGTTGGTAAAGAGAACTAAAGGAAAGAAGATAAACATGGAAATTGAAGATAAAGGAAACAAAAGCTAAAATCATGGAAAAGGAAAAGCTGCCTTAAATCTGAATTTCTGAAGCTATGCCTAAATAAGTGGTGATAAATCCAAAACCAAGCCGATTTTGGAAGATTCCTTTCATAGGGACGTAGATAATTCTGTGAGGATTCTTTTGGTATCTTGTGGGCTAAAAACCGACCAATAACGAATAAGATATGCTCAAAACAAGTCAGCAGTAATTATCTTTATTTCCATACGAATTTGAGTTGGGATTGGAGTCTATTACTTGACCTCTCCTTAAAGAAACGAATTAGGTCAACCTATACACTATAAATACAGCCTCTTAACACTCTTAAATCATCCTTGGTGAAACCTTAAACCAAGAGGAAGCTTACAACACAAGAAAAGAAGTGTGGAAGGAGTTGTTCATCATAATGTCTTCTGCAACCTCTGAATTTGTAATTTCTTTCTTTGTTTACATTAGTATGAACTAAATTTCTTTTAGCTTGAGTTTTTAGCATATATGTATGAACCCTAGTTTTGGTTGACATCTATCTAATTTGGTAATTCTATATTTTAAATTGAATTATTGTTTTTATTCTCTGTTTATGTGTTTGGATTTATATTTTGTGTTCTTGTGGAGTGCACCCATATAGAATTACCATCTAGTAGTTAGGTCACCATTGACAACAGTGTTTAATTACATGTTTAGCACATAACGTCTAGTATTCGGTTTAAATCTGACAAATCAACCTAACTAGATAATCACTATGGTTTAGTACATGTTACTATTTACCAATTACAGGAACCGTTTGCTTAGGAAGCCTTATTGACACAGGTAAATCCTATTTAAAACTACCTAGCGTAATTGGAACCGATTATTGAAATACTACATAATTCACCCTTACATGTTTAGAACGGCAAAACTAGTGGGGATTACATGCTAATGACTCAAGCTATATTCTCATACTACTTCTTTCGTATTTATTTTCTGTCTTTAAATTCTTAGTTTTAATTTAGTTTAATTAGAAAACCAAATAAATATCTATTGTCTTTATTTTCCTTGTGTTTAGTTGTTCTAGCTTTAATTATTTGCACTTGATTTTTGCATAAGATTCCCATAACCTTCGTAGTCTCTGCGGAACGAATCTTACTTATTTTCTAAAACTTGCATACGATCTGTATACTTGCAGAACCGTGCTAGCTTTAGGGTGTTTATCTGCACTTTATATATATATATATCATATTTTATCACACCCTAGGCCCCACCATTAGGCTACCTTCTAAGCTACCCTGGCCGGAGTTAGATTGAAGTTAGAATCTCGACTAGCAACACATCCCCTTTTCACACTTAAGTCAAGGATAATCGCAAGTCATAACTAGTGGTGGATACTAGCATCTCGAGCTATTTTATCATATTTACACTTTATTTCATGTCTTTTATCTTTTATCTTTTATCTTCAATATTTGTAAAACTCAAAACTTAATATTATCATTTACATTATTGTCTATATCCTCAACAAGTATCTCAAACATAAACTAAAAGCACAAGCCTAACAAACTTAGTCCATGTAGAGATGGTAGACTTTATAGTTATTTTTATTACTTGTCAACGTTTCGTAAATTTGCGGTTAGTAAGTTTTCTTGAGGTGTTGAATTAGTTAGACTATTTTATCACAACTTGAAAGATAACGCTATCACACTCATCGACAATTGTCAGACGTCTTGAGAATAGTCCAAATATCCTTTAGCGTATTAAAATATTCAAATAGACAAGCTAAAGAAAATACTGAAATTATACCTCATAATACTTCTATATGGATCCTCCCAAAGAGTTATTCATTTCTTCTTACCCAAAGTAATGAACTCAAATTCAACATCTACCCCCATCCACCCCTCCTCCTTCCAATCCCTTTCCACATTAAATATATATTCCTATGTCCACCACGTCATCCGAAAACCCACATTGCATAATTTCCAACATAAAACCTTATTATCCTTGCTAACAGACCAACTCACAGTTACACTACTCCAAACAAATTCGGACAAACTATAATCCCTATTACACTTTCCTAAATTGGCCCAAACGGCCCAAAGATTATATAAAATTTTAATAAGGTCCTCATCACCTTCTTCCTTCGCGAAACCAGTGTTTGCAACCCCTTCATAACCGCTAGGGCACAAGGATCCGCCACCCCCCAACATAATTCCAATCTTTAGATATTAATCTACTCGTCCCCTTATGTTATAAATTGTGTATTGTTTTATGTTAGAATTTAATGGTGTTGAGAAGTTTTATATGTATAGTTGTGATTTGTAAACATGAAATGCTGGGTGTTTTTGTTAATGTTGGATTTGTGATTGTTTAGTTCAAGATTGTTTAATTTTTTTCATACATATGTGACCAGAAAACACTTTATTTTTGAAGGAATTTTTTTATTTATATTATGATAAAAGTTTCAGTTAACTGTTCAAAAAGTTTTAATCTCTTAAAATCTCTCCCAAGTTACAAACATCTCATTGAAGTGCCAGAGAAAATTAAGAAAGAATCGTCGTTTAAAAGGATGAAATAAGATTTATTATTGTCAAGTTCATTGGAGATTATTTTTCAACAATTAAGTTGGGTACAATAATTGGATAGTAACTTTAAACAATTTTCATTATTAAGTTTTTGTCTAGAATGTTTATAGTCTAATGCATGAGAATTGGACCTAAAATGTAGTTAGACTGAACCTTCAATCACAATCATATCCCTACAAATATTACCAAACATTCAATAAATTCCAAACACTCAAACATGATTGTAAGTAGTATATCAAAAACATGTCACCTACAGAATAATAGAAAATAAAAATAAATCGTAAAAAATTAAAAAATTGAATTCCACATCTCCTTTTCCTTCCTTAAACCGTGTAAGATTGCTGAATGGTATCAATATCAAGATTCTTCAACTTAACAACCGATTCAACATGTCCTTTCAACGTATTTAATTCTCTCAACCTACAAGAACATAACAAAACATTTCAGGCCCGGCCCATCCCAAACCATAACAAAATATTCAAAAACATACATACCTAGCCATCTCAGCACGTCTTTTAGCATCTTCAGCTAACTGACTAAAATCATTATATCTACTACTACTTCGATCTTCAAACTTAGTTTGTGGTTCTTTTTCAAGCCCATGTAATGTCCTTTGTGCATGTGCCCATTTCGCTTCCCTATCTTCCTTTCCAAAATTCTTCTTCGTCGTAAACGCAACCTTAAAAAAAACAAACACATTCTTAAATGGGCCGGGCCAAGGAACATTATAAAAGCATTAACATACATACCCTTTCATCAATAAGTGAATCCCAAGCTTTTCCACTTAAAACATAACGTGTAAAGAATTTAATAATATCGAGTGGGAAATAAGTAACGATATTATAAAGCCAAATAACTCCAGCCCATCCCCATCCTATTCCTTCAATAGCTGAAAATGTCCAGTTTGCGTATACAGCTATTACAGTAGCAACCTGTAATTCAAAATT
Organism: Nemophila menziesii; assembly: GCA_029959085.1. Lineage (NCBI taxonomy): Eukaryota > Viridiplantae > Streptophyta > Magnoliopsida > Boraginales > Hydrophyllaceae > Nemophila > Nemophila menziesii. The sequence goes on from JARWIR010000001.1 coordinate 37,406,503, forward strand.
AAATTAATTAAAATTAAATTAAATTAAATTAAATTAAATTTAAAATAACTCACCAGTTGAGCAACAAAGAAAGCTCCAACAAGAAGAAAACCGGGACGTTCAACAAAAGACCAACTTCTCGAACGTGTCACGAAAATCAAAGCTTGACTAATCGTACTCACTTGTAAATAAACAGCTGAAGCTAATTTATTGTAATTTTCAGTGTCCTTTTTTTGTAAACTTGGAACTCCGAAAACTCGCTGTAAATAATAATTTAATTAATTAATAAATAAATATTAAAAAAAGGAATAAGGAAGTTACTTACGGGAAAGAAGGAAGTTTCGTAAGCAGCCCAGAAGAAAATAACAGTCATAACTGCTAAGTAACTACCAAGTACAACACCTGTAGCGAATATTTCAGCTAATTTCCAGCTGTCAGGTAATGGAGAGGGTTTTACCCTATCCTTTGATATCGTCATTATCGTACCTTTTAAATAAATTAATATATTAAACTTTGGGGAGGGACTATAATGTAAAAAAGATTAGATTAGTACCTACCATCATTAAGAACTGCAATGATTAAAACCATAAAAGGCGGGAAATCAAATTTCCATATGAGAGCAAGTAACATAAACCCAAGCTACAAAAAAGATAAACAATAAGTCCAATTAGTACAATTGTGATGGTAAGCCAATATTGCAATGTAAGTTCCTATATTATGTGGAAATTGCAGTATAGGTCCCTAAGTTAATTTTTTTTTCAGACTAATTGCACTATATATGTCCCTATGTTATGCCAGAATTGTACTATAGGTACTTAAGTTAATTGCACTATAGGTCCCCCTATATTATGCAAAAGAAATGCAGTATACATGCCTATGGTATGCTAAGTTGCACTATATGTCCCTTATTTCATTTTTTTAAGTTACTTGCACTATAGGTCCCTGTATTATGCAAAAATTGCCCTTAAAATCCCTAAGTTACTTTTGTTAGGTTAATTGCACTTAAGGTCCCTAAGTTATTTTTTTTTTCAGGTTAATTGCACTATATGTCCCTAACATAATTTTCAAGACCCTATGTTATATGCCAAAAATATGTCCTTATGTGATGCCAAAATTTCACTACGGGTCCCTAAATTAATTGCATTATATGTCCATCTTTTATGCAAAAAATGCACTATAGGTCCCTACCAATAAAAAAGGAAAAAAAAAAACTTACGACAATACGAATAGTAATGGAAACAGCGTATATCTGCAAAAAGAAAGAATACATTGGAATTGATTAGAACAATATATAGTGAAATAAAGAAAAGAAAAGAAAAAAAAGGAGGAAAAAGGGAAAAGGACTAACAGTGTAATTTTTCATTCTTTGAAAAATAGCGCGACTAGTTAAAACAGCGCTAATAATAACACTTAAACCAGGTTCAGTAAGAACAATATCAGAAGCAGAACGAGCAGCATCAGTAGCATCATCAACAGCAATACCAATGTCAGCTCTTTTAAGGGCAGGAGCGTCATTTACACCATCACCAGTCATTCCACATATATGTTTTCTAGCTTGTAAACGTTTTACTATCTCATATTTATGCTCTGCCATGATATTTTCAGATATTAGAATTAATAGGGAATATTAATTAATTTATTTTAATTACCTGGGAAAACACCGGCAAAACCATCCGCTTTTTCGATAAGTTCATCAATATCAACAGGTAAAGTATCTTTGTTTCCTAAGAGAGCTGAAGAAGGATACATATTTGTTCCCATTCCTAATCTACGCCCTGTTTCTTTACCAATTGCTAATTGATCACCTGTAAAAAAAAAAACCTATATTATTATGTGAAAATTGCAATTTAGGTCCTTGTGTTATGCCATACTTGCAAATATAGATCCAAACGTTATTTTTTTTGAGTTAATTGTGCTGTTAAGTCCCTGTGCATTATAGGTCCCTACGTTGATTTTTTTGAGTTAGTTGTGATGTTCAGTCCCTGAATTATGTGGAAATCGCACTATGTAAATTATTATGCAAAAATCGCAATTCAGGTCCCTACATTGATCTTTTGAGTTTATTGTGATGTTAAGTCCCTGTGTCAAGTTAATTGTTTTCAGGTTAAATGCGCTATATGTCCCTATATTATGCAAAAAATGCTCTATATGGCCTAATTTTTATGCAAAAAATGCACTATATGGCCCAATCTTATGCAAAAAATGCACCATATGGCCCAATCTTATGCAAATATTGCACTATATGTCCCTAAAATAATTTTTCGAGACCCTATGCTATGCCAAAAATATGTCCCTATGTGATGACAAAATTTAACTACAGGTCCCTAATAGTTCCATATTTTATATACCTAAATTATGCTAAAAGTTGCACTATAGGTCCCAACGTTAATATTTCGAGTTAATTGCGGTATTAAGTCCCTATATTATAACTGACCTGTGATCATTTTGACGTTCACTCCAAGGTTCAAAGCCCTTCTAATAGTATCTGCACTATCATGTCTTGGTGGATCAAAAAGAGGCATAAGTCCAACAAATTTCCAGGGACCCCCTGGACTTTCTTTCACTCCTTCAGGGACTTCCTGTACAATTTTATCACATATAATTATTAAAACAATTTGAAAAAACACCAAATATTTTAATTAATTACCTGGTGTGCTACTCCAAGAGATCTTAATCCACGTTCCGCAAATTTATCAATTATAGCATGAACTCTATGTTCTATCTCCGATTTATTATGAGCAAGATTCAAAATCTACAAACCAAGATTTTATACAAATTATTGAAAGATTAGGGACTTGATAAGCAAATAAAAAAAATTACCTGTTCAGGTGCACCTTTACTGACTCTATGCATTTTCCCTTGTTCGTCAAAATATGTTAAAGCTGTGCGTTTATCAGTAGGGTTAAACGGAAGAAAATGCACCTCTCTAATTCCAGCTCTTGCCTTTTATTATATAACAAAAATTACAAGTCAAGGGACTACAACGTTTACATTCACTATAAAAAGGACTAAAATGTAAATATTAAATACCTCCTTTGGATCATCCAACATTCCAACTATAGCACCATCTATAGCATCTTGGTTTTCAGTTCGTGAAGCTCTTGCAGCCATTAATACTACCATCTCAGCATCAACTCCTTTAGCAAAAACCTGAAAAACAAGGGGTAAAATAGGAATTAGGTATCAGGGGTAAAAACGTCATATATATAATATTACAAACCTCGATGAGAGTTTTATCGACTGTTAGTTTATTTAACGTAAGTGTTCCGGTTTTATCACTACAGAGAACGTCCATTCCCGCCATTTCTTCAATAGCTGTCATTCTTTTCGTGATAGCTCCCTGAAAATTGAGAAAAGATTGCGAAAAGTCCCTATACTATGAAGATAGAAGGGAAAAAAAGAAACAGACCTGTTGAGATAAACGGTGGGACCCAATAGCCATAGTGACGGATAAAACAGTAGGCATAGCAATAGGAATACCACCAATAAGTAAAACAAGTAAATTATCGATTCCTGGACGATATTTTCTTTGTTGAATAGGATACATCACGATTATTTCTATTATAATCCCCACAGCTATTGAAACTATACAGAAATTCCCTATAGCTGTCAAAACCTGTAGCAAATACGAGGGTCGTTTATGTAAATTTACAAAGAGAGGAAAAAATATAGGGAACTGTAGTGCACTTTTTGCATAATATAGGGACCTGTAGTGTTCTTTTTGCATAATATAGTGTCCTTTAGTGCACTTTTTGCATAATGCAGGGACCTTTAGTGCACTTTTTGCATAATAGTGTCCTATACTGCACTTTTTGCATAATATAGTGCACTTTTTGCAGAGTATAGTGTCATATAGTGTCCTACAGTGCAGTTTGTGCATAACATAGGAATCTACTGTGCACTTTGTGCATAATATAGGGACTTATAGTGCATATTTTGCATAATATAGTGTCCTATAGTCCTTTTTTTGCATAATAAAGGGTCCTATATAGTGCATTCTTTGCATAATATACAGATCTATACTTCTTTTTTTGCATAATATAGTAACATTTTTTGCATAACATATATACCTCCTATAACACACTTTTTGCATAATATAGGGACAAATAATGCAAATAACTCAAAAAACTCACTCCACAAAAAAGTTTCTAAATCTAACATGAATTAAATTCATAAGAGACTCAACAACTCAATTTTCTTTTTTGTTTACAAATCAAGATTACGAAAACACAATAAGGGTAATTTATTGAGGAAAAAACCAAAAAAAAAAAAAAAGGAAAAAGAAATACCTTTTGAAAATGTCCAACTTGATTAGTAGAATCAACTAAATGAGCAGCTTTACCAAAAAAGGTATGAACACCAGTAGCAATAACAACAGCATCAATTTCACCTTGTTTACACGTGGATCCAGAATAAACACCATCACCAGGGTTTTTAGTAGCAGGTAATGATTCACCAGTTAATGAAGATTGATCTATTTTTAATGGATCTCCTTCTAATAGTCTACAATCAGCTGGTACTATATCACCTAATTTTATACTTACTATATCACCTGGTACTAATATAGCTGCATCTTCTTCTCCCCATCTTCCATTTCGTAGAATCTGTTAAAAAAAATACATAAACATTCATTATTTGCGTAATGGTCCTTTTTGTTTGCTTACCCTTGCTTTTGGAGCTAGATGTGCCATTAAAGCTGCTGCTGCATTTCCAGCATTGTTTTCTTCAATGAAACTAATTGTTGAGTTGATTACCAGAAGAATTATTATTCCAACAAAATCTTGCCAATCTGGAGGTTTTCCCTGTAATTTTAAACCAAAAATTTACGTTATAGGTCCCTAGATTATGCTAAAATTGCTTTATATGTTCATGTATTATGCAAACATTGCACCACTATATGTTACTATTTAAATTGCATTATCGGTTCCTATATTGTACAAAAACTGTACTATCTGTCACTATATTGTACAAAAATTGCAGTTTATGTCACTATATTTTACAAATATTGCACTGTAAGGTCCATATACTATGCAAATATTGCACTAAAGGTTCATATACTATGCAAATATTGCACTACAGATTCATATATTATCAGGAAATGCATTATATGCCCCTAATATGCATAATTTGCACTATATGCCCCTATATTGTGCAAATATTGCACTACAGGTCCCTATATTGTGCAAAACTTGCACTACAGGTCCCTATATTGTGCAAAAACTGTACTACATGTCCCTATATTGAACTAAAATTGCACTGTAGGTCTATATATTGTACAAAAATTGCATTATAGATCAATATATTGTGAACAAGTGCACAATATGCCCTGCCCTACTATGCAAATGTTGCACTCTATGTCCCTATATTAGGCAAAACTTGCACTATAAGTCCCTGTATTATGCAAAAATTGCAATCTAGTTTCCTATACTATGCAAAATAAACTATATTCTCATCATGAAAACAACAAAATATTCAGACAAAAAAAAACACCAAAGACTGAAAAGATAATTTCAAAAGTTTGAAGGGAGATAAGTGAAATTTTTCAAAAATTAAGGGACTATAAGGTATAAATATAATTTATTTTTTATACGAGTGAAAAGAATAGTTGCTTACTCCTCCATTTGCAAGTGCAATGGCCATAATAGCAGCAAGTTCCATGACCCATGAAAGAGGGTTCCACATAAACCCTAAAAACTTCAGAATTTTGCTCTCCTACAAATTCCAAATTTAAAAAAAAAAAAATCATTAAAATTGCAATAACAAAAATTAAAATAAACTAAATTAATAATTATGTTAAATTAATTATCACCTTCTTTTCCTCAAGTTTGTTGTAACCAAATATTTCAAGCCTCTTTTCTGCATTATTACTAGTTAAACCTTCTCGATTACACCTCAAGTTCACGAACACCTCTTCCAATGGTATATGCTCCTGGTTATTTTCAATTATATTAGCTTTAATTGAAATTTAAATCATATAAAATTATACATATTGCACTATTGGTCCATGTGTTTTAAAAAGCTTCCGTTATAGATCAATACACACCTCGAGTGTAATATTGACTATTTACAGGGACCAAAAGTGTAATTAACAAAAAATACTAACAAATGTTGCTAATTTTTTAAACGGCTATTTAACAGGGACCGAAAGTGCAATTACTAATATATATTTTCATTTTCATACTGAGTCCTTACCAAATCAACCGCCTCGTTTTTCAAAGCCTCCATGGCGTCATCGTTATCCGCCATTTTTAGAGTTGAAGTATTGTTACGGATGAACAAGTGGAGAGTTTACAAACAGGGTATTGGAGATTAGTAGGTGATGGAGAAGATCCGAATTGGGATGGCCTGAAGGAATGGGGCCCATTGGAATGTGAAATCGCTATTTAGCTATGGCTATTGTTAATAAGAATCAAGGTGCGCCCGTACCGTTTACATGAGTTTAGGGATGGCCCACTCTTTTTCTTTTTTTTTAATGGAGTTAATTGTATTATGTTATGCAATTTTTTTGAAATAATTTTAGGTATAAATCTCTTCTATATTATGCAAGAAGAATTAGAGCCTTATATTTTTCGCATCTTGATATTATGTAAAAAAAAAAAGCATTATAAATCCTTATATTGTTATATTGTGCAATATTGTAGTATAGGTCCCTAATCCTTGTATAATTATAGAAATGCACTATTGATTCCTATATTAACATTTTGAGTGAACTGTACGAAAATTCATATTATGTAAAATAATCGATATCATTGAATAAACAAAATATTTTTTCCTCCCTTCAAACTGCCTAGAATATCAAATACGCATTTAGGAAAGGCATGGGTGTGAATAAATTTTCAGCATCGCGACGGAGATTCTAATTAACTCCTTTCATTCCCTTCAATATCACAAGACAACGAGCAGTCGATGATTCCTCTTTACAAGGCAATTTAGTTGCAGCAACTTCAGTTCCAGCACTAAAATCACTAAAAAGAATATCTGCTTCTGAAAAATCAAACCCGCCTTATGTCTCTTATTAGGACTTGAATTTGTTTGATCTGTAATAGGGCGTTTTTTGCATCTTCTAGTGTAAACCTTCATCTGGGTTCTCATGTTCTTCTGTAGGCTAGAAAACTTGACAGCTTCACCAAATTCAGAAATATCCGAGTTTAGACTCTTACCAGAGCATGAAACGTGGTCATCACTTGATTTGCAATCCATACCTGTTGTGTTGTTCCTCTTTCTGTTTGACCTATGTATGCTTTATTTATAATACAAAGTGTGAAAACTAGAACTTATTCGACATAGTAACTAAAACCCATATTAATAAGATATGTATGAAAAACAAACTTGGTAACCAAGTTTCTATATATAAGGAAAGAATTAGGGATTGTTTAGTTTTGTATAAAAAGAAATAACTTGGACATCAATTTAATTTATTCTAATCTAATTATATTAGAATTTGAGGAGAAGTCGTGATCATCTAGGCTAGGACAACGATTCTCCATATATAGTACAAAGATAAATGTCCTTCGAATTTACAATAAATCTGTTCGATTTTTTTTTTCTCCAGTGTTCGATTTTTTTATATATTCGACAGTTGAAATAATAGAACTTATTCGTCAAAATTTGCTTATCAAGAATGCTGAAGAATTACTATTTATAATTTATTTTTATTTTAGTGAATTATTTTTAAAGACTGTTTAAAACAATTGGCGTATATAGAGATAGTAGAAGATGTACTCGTCAAGGCAGGTAATCTTATTATTCCTTGTGATTTACTTATTCTTGACTACGATGCAGATAAGAATATCAATCATTTTAGGGCGGCCATTCCCAACCCCGGGGGCGTACATTGATTGATGTAGAGAATGGAGAACTAATTATGAGAGTGCAAGGCGAGGAAGAGAAGTTTAGTGTGTTCAAGGGTTTGAAGTTCCCTAATCCACCAGAAGGTTGTTTCCACTTGGACACACTAACTCATGAAGTAAAAAGTCAAATCAATGGTGGTGACACCTTAAGGTTGGAAGAGAAAAGGCAAAAGAAACGAAAATCTAAAGCTCTGCCCAACCTTAAAGGTGGTCCATTCATTGCCTACTTGAAGAAGACTAAGAAAAGTGCTAAAAACGTCCCAAGGGTACCTAAATGAAAGTGGAAAGATAGTGTGTTTTTGGTGGGAGATACTGTAGCTATAAAGTATCCTAAGTAACCCACCGAACTCACCAAAAAAGTGCAAGTGTAAGAGTTCGTGGAGTGATCCTTACAAGGCCACTCGAATCAATTCTGGAAGGTTAGTTGAGCTGAACATCAAGGAGAGAAGCAAGCATCGCTTGATGGAGATTGATCGCCTGACCCACTGCTGGGGAGGTTACGTGAAAAAGAACTAACCATGAGGTGATACGTCGAACTTCAATGAAGTTAAGCAAAAGTGCTTCTTGGGAGACCATCCATATTTTTAATGCATTAGTAGTTTTTTTTAATGTGTATTAGTAGATTTATTTGATGTGTATTGCATTATGAGAAAGGTATTTGTTGTTTTTGATGTCTAGGTGAGCAACTCATTGAGTTTGGGGTGAAATCTGTGGAGTTTTTAGTATGCAACAGACCTTTGATGTGGTGCACCGCGCCTCCATGCGGTGTACCGTAGCATCGGGTCTCGAGCGCATTAAGCTTCGCAGATGAAAATCTGGGGAGTTTTGGAGTTGTAAGACGTGTTATGCAGTGTACCGCATGATACGCGTGGTGCACCACATGGTGCGAGACGTGACGAGATGAGTCCACGGTAAAATCACGAGATGATGAAAAGAACATTTTTCTGGTGTACCGCACGAAGCTTCTCGTGCGCACTAATCTCCACGCTTGATATCCAGGGATTAGTGTAAAGAAATTTGAGGTGCGGACGTGCGGTGCCCTGCACCATTCATCCGGTGCACCACACTGGACGTAGCGAAAATTGAAGAAAAGGGTTTAATCTTATCCCAAGCGCTAAACCTTCAAGCTTTTCCTTCCCCACGCCTTTCCCCATAATTAGAGTTTCGACCCAAACTTCACCAAACATCAAAATACATCCAAATAACCTACTTTTCATACCCAAAATCACCCTTCAATCATTCCTAACAACATTAGCCACTCAAAATCATTCCAACAACACCAGAAATCAAGAATCAAACCAAAAAAAATTCAAAATCCTTTTTCCTAAATACTTAATTCCTTCTCACCCTACCACAAATCCTTCATACCCACATAGCCAAAAACATTCCCCACACCTACTCACCTCCAAATATTACCTCAATCATCCATTCAAGGTAAAGTTTCAAGCTTTGGTATGATTTTTTTTAGAGTAGAGGAAGATGACAAGAAGAACCGAGACACTTGCTATTGTGAGAGATGTGCAGAAGAAATCAAGCACAGCTTCAGGAGAGAATAAGGGAAAACAAGTCGAAAATGGTGTGAGTAAAGCAAATAAGCAAAAGGGTGATTCGAGTTCGTTGGCTAAAGATAAACCGATAGTTGTGGAGTCGAGAATGATCGAGTATACGAAGAAGAAAGCTCCACAATCTCTTCAAGCCAAGGTATCCTCGCACAACATGAACAATCATTCTAGGATGCTAGAAGATGTGGCGAGTAAAATTGTGCCTTCTTTGGTAATCATATATGAGTGTAAATTTCATGAAGAGGTAGAAAAATGAAGATATAAGAGATTTCTTGAGATGGGGGAACAATTAGGATGGAAGTATTTCATGCCCAGAAGCTATAAATAAGTCTTTATCCATCCCCTTCTAATCTTTAAGATAATACGATATCTCGCAAGGTTTATAAAACCAATGAATCTCAACTTTCCTCGACTTGTTAGTGTGTTCCCATATCTTTACAAGTTTGCCAATTTATGGCTCTGATTCACCTTCCTTGTACAAGTAGACACAATCGTAAAGATTGTAATCAACACTGTCATAATTGAATGATTCATATAACTGAATATTTTTCTACAGCTTTCCAACTCCTTCCCTTTTACCCTATTTGAATTCCAGCTCTGCTTCTAGTAATGCTGACATAATTTGCTCAAAAATCAGTTTCATAATCTATAAATCTCAGGAATACAAATGAATTGATATAACATACTATTTGCAACATTTACAGGGGTATAATTGTTATTTTACTTAGATATGAAGAACAATATCAAGAAACTGCAATAGTTTTTCATAATAAAATACATCATTCTATTGAAATCTGCATCTGTTGAAAATCCGTCCCAAACTGAATCTTGGGACCTTTTCTTGAATTGGGAAGAGAGAAAATGGAAAAAAGATAATAGATGAAATTTTCTAGAACAGTAGACATGGGAAAGAGAGAAAAGAGACAATTTAAGAAATACAACATAGTAAGAATCTTCTGGAAAATAAATAATCCATTAAAATATTTTACCAAAAAAATAGCTTAATTAATAATGGAGTAAATAGCACTTTTGCCCCCTGCATTTATACCCGATTGACAGGTTGCCCCCTAACCTTTAAAATGCGACTCGTTGCCCCATAAGTTTTAATTTCGTGACCGGTTACCCCCTGACTGCGTGTTCCGTCTATTTTGGCCGTTAAAAGTGACGTGGCATTTCCAGGTCACAATTTTTTTTTTAATCCAGATGTTAATTAATCATTTAATTACCTTAATCCCTCTTTTTTTCAAGGGCAAAATGGGTACTTCAATTCAAGCCTACCCTATATATACCACAAAAACAAAACAAAATAATTAATCAAAAACCCAAAATCAAAAGAAGAAGACGAAGGAGCGCGGGTTCTTGCGAAGAACACGAAGAACACCAAACCAAACCCAGAAAAGCAAAGTTTTTTTGATCTGAAGATAATCAATGGCGCCGTTAAGTCAATGGAGTAAGTGTGTTTGATTATTACCCCTAACTACTTGCTCGTGGGTTATGATTATTTAACCCGAAAATGTAGGGTTTTGAATTGAATTCATTACATATATATTTATCACGCGTAATGGTAGCAGATTTTACGGGATTTGGTTACCATAGTCATGGTGTGATAATACTTTTTCAAATTGGTAACTAATCTAGTTAAATTTGATTGTGTAACAGAGAAATTTACACTAAAGATTCACTTCGGTGGGTTATTTAATGAAGACAAGAGTTGTTACCATGAAGTAAGCATTAAATACATAGATGGGTGTCACTATGACAAGTTTAGTATACCTATTCTTAAAAAAATTATTTCGAAACTGGGTATAAAAGGTAACTCGGAGTTTTACTATCTGAAATTGGGGGGAAAACTACCTGATGGTATAGTTTGTTTGGATAGTGAGGATAAAGGTTTGGAGATGTGTAGCATTGGTGAGGAGAACGTAACTGTTGACTTGTTTGTTGTTAGTAGTCCCGTAGGAGATGATGACAAAGAAATTCAAACTCCTATATTCATGCCTTTGTTATTAACGTGGAACAAGGATGAAGAAATAGTTCAGAAACGAGAAGATGAGTGTTCGAAGGAAGAGAACCTTGTTGATCAAAACACAGAGGTTGGTGATGATGAACAAATAAATGAGACCCTTGATGATCAGAACACAGTGGTTGGTTATGAACAAGATTTTGATCAAAACACAGAGGTTGGTGATGATGAACAAATAAATGAGACCCTTGATGATCAGAACACAGTGGTTGTTAATGAACAAGAAAAAATTACAGTTGGAGAAGAAAGTGTAAAGGTAGACACTCATTTGACAGACTAGCCCTCATCATTTAATATGATTGACAAATCACCCTTCTAGATTTACAATTATGTAACTGTATAATTCTTTTAACATTTCAGATTGTCTGCGAAGACCAAAGCACAACTGTTGAAAATCTAAACGAAGGTGGAAAAGATGATGTACGTGGTGGTGAAGAAGTAGTCCAAACTCGTGATGAAGGGCCCATGAACGTGGACGATAGAAATGATGAAATGCAAGAGGATAAAAACGTGGAAGAGGACATTGGTGACGAAGAAACGACTAAGGTACAAAGTCATTTGACAGTTTACCCCTTAATGTTTGAAGCTTGTGACAAATCACCCCCTCAATATTTCATGTAATGTGTCAGGTTGTTTTCGAAGAGCAAAGCACGCCAGTCGCAAAAGTAATTGAAGGTATAAACGAGAAAGTACAGGATGTTGAAGAAGCAGTTGAGACTTGTGAGAAAGGGCCTGATAGGAACGTGGAAGATGGTAATAATAAAACGCAGTTGGAGAACACCGTGGAGGAAGACATTGGCAAACAAGACACGACGAAGGTCCTCATTTGTTTGACAGTTTACCCCTTACTTTTTCATAATATTGACAAATCTCCCCCTTAATATTTTATGTTATGTTTCAGGTTGTTTGCGAAGAGCAAACCACACCTTTGAATGAGGAAGAAGTTAATAACACTATGGAAGAACAACTCTCTGATATTGGAGAGAAGGAGAAGTCTGTTAATGATATGTTGGATAAAGTGTTGAAAGCTTTGATGACTGAAGATAATGTGACTACGAGGAGTTCCAAACATAAATCTCCATTGAGGCCTTTCAGGCTTATAGACGAAGACCTAACAGATGACTCTGATAATGTTTTTAAGAAACCTGATGGTGAAGAAGATGTAGATGGTGACATCAGTGACATTGAGGACTCAGACAGTGATTTTATTATACGTGATGGTGAGGATGAGGAGGATGATGAATTCAGTGATAATGAGATACTTGCTAATTTCTTAAAGAAGAAGAAGTTGGGTATACCACATCAGAAGAAAGATACAAATTCACAGCTGAAGACAACCAAAGGAGTAGTTAAAAAAAACCAACAGGATGTGCCACACTCGCAGAAAAGGACTAGAGCTAGTATAAAAAGAACAAAAGGAGATGGTGTAGGTCCTAGTGGTACCAAGCCAGAGAGTTATAAAAGAGTTAGTAGGCCTAGTAGTTCTCAAAGGAAAAAGAATGTGGTTGAGCGAGAAGAAGTAGTGGATGAAGAAACAACAACTGATGATGACTATATAGTTGATAGTGACACCGATTTGAGTGAGGGTGAAGACGACCATGATTATAACACATTTATTGACAAGGAAGTGGAAGTGGATAGAGTGAATGTCGAAAATGATGATGTGGATGATTCTGATGGTGAAAGTACTGATGGTGGGACTGACTCTGATGAGTATGTACATAATTCTTCAGATTTTAGTACAGCTAGTGATTCATCTGGTACTGTTGAAGAAGGAAAAAAAAGAGCAGGAAAAAGATGAAGTACCCCTTATTTAAGGCGAGTATTGATATGCAAAAGCCTAGATTTGTCTTGGGCTTGACATTTAAGAATGCCACTGAAGTAAGACAAGCAGTAAGAGCCCATGCTATTAAAAAGGTGGTCGAGATTAAGTTTGTGAAGAACGATTGGAATCGAATTAGGGTTGTGTGTAAAGGAGCAGGATGTAGTTGGTTTCTTTATGCATCACATAAAGAAAAGATTGGCGGGTTAGTGGTAATGAGTCTATGCAATAAACATAGTTGTGGTAAGAACCTCAACCATAAACATGTGACAGCGAAGTACTTGGCAACTACTTTTAAGGACATGATAAGACTGAACCTGTACAGTAACGTATGCGACTTTCAACAGTTAGTTCGTCGAGAATATTCAGTTAATGTTAGTACCAGAACATGCTATAGGGCATATAAGTCTGCAAAAAAGATGATAGAGGCTGAATACAAGGAACAATACACAAAACTTTACGATTATGCAGCAGAATTAAGGAGAAGTAACCGTGGAAGTACTGTTGCAATTGAAACCACTATTGATGATGTTACTGGGGTAGAAAGGTTTCAGAGAATTTATGTTGGCTTAGATGGTTGTAGGAGAGGGTTTTTAGAGGGTTGTAGGAAGGTTGTTGGGATAGATGGGTGTCACTTAAAAGGTCCACATCCAGGTGTAATCTTGACAGCAGTTGGAATTGATGGGAACAACTGTATATTCCCAATTGTTTATTGTATAGCAGAGAAAGAAGATAGTAACTCTTGGAGATGGTTTTTTAATTTATTGATACAAGATCTTGGCATAAGTAATCAACATGAATGGACTTTCATATCAGATAGACAGAAGGTTTGTTTTCTTTGATTGGGATACCTATATATTTAGTTATTATTTTATGTAAAGATCTCTAACTTTTTGTTGTTTGTTTGTGTATTTAGGGTTTGCTCCAGGTCATGAGTGACATGCTTCCTGATATAGAACATAGGCATTGTGTAAGGCATCTCTACAATAATTTCAAGATCAAACATCCTGGTTTGGCTTTAAAAGACAAAGTTTGGGAAGCTGCAAGAGCCACAACGCATTACAAATTTAATGAAGTGATGGAGGAGATTAAATGTATGAATGAGGAAGCTTTTATTTGGCTATCTAACTTAGATCCCAAGAAATGGACAAGGTCTCATTTTCGTACTGTTACGAAATGTGATCTTCTACTCAACAACATATGTGAAAGCTACAACAATGCCATTAAAAAAGTCAGGTATATTGACTACTTACCCCTACACAGAAATACTTAGTGACTAAATAACCCTATACAGAAATACTTAGTGACTAATTGCCCCCTTTAAAGATATATATGTTGACTAAATACCCCCTATAAAATACGCTTAGTGACTAAATACCCCCTACACAATACGCTTAGTGACTAATTACCCCATATAAAATATACTTATTGACTACTTACCCCCTATAAAATATACTTATTTACTACTTACCCCCTATATTGTTTGTTGTCGTGTTGCACAGAGACAAGTCTATCATCCTCATACTAGAGGGTTTAAGGATGTATAGTTTGAAAAGGCTTCAGTCTAAAAGAGCATGGATGACAAAGTACGAAGCTGATTTATGTCCTAAGGTTAGAAAGTTGGTGAATAAGGGTAAAACAAACAGTGGAAAGTGGCATGCAGTATTTTGTGGTGAAATGAAATTTGAAGTAAGGAACCGCGGGACAGATTCATATGCCGTCGACTTGGATACAGAAAGCTGTCCTTGCAGGAGGTGGGAGCTTGCTGGTATACCTTGCTTTCATGCAATTGCATGTATTCAATACATTGGCAAAGACCCAGAAAAGTTTGTTCATGAGTGCTACTCAAAAGAGACGTATATGAAGGCTTATACACCCATGATTTACCCTATAAATGGACCATCGATGTGGCCTAGTACAAGACCTGTAAGTGTAGAACCTCCTGTGGCTTTTAAGTTGGTTGGCAGGCCTAAAAGGGCTAGGACAAAAGAGGCAGATGAGGTTCAAGTTAAAAGGTGGAGGAAAGAACGCACCACTAATGGTGTGCAAAAGCTGGTAGGGAGGGGTAGTAAAAAAAATGCGCGATTTGCAAAGAAGATGGGCATAACAAAAGGTCATGTAAGGCGAATGTAAATGCTGCAAGACATGAAACAGTTGGACTAGAAGATATTCAACAACAGGAAGTTGGTGCTAATGAGGTGATGGAATCTAGAGATCATGGTGTGAGGGAATCTAGAGAAGTTCGTGAATCTAATATTGGTGCTAATGCGGTTGTGGATGAGACTCCGGATGAGGAGATTAACAGAATGTTTGATGAGTTAGATGTGCAACCATCTGCTCCATGTAACCCCCAATGTACTCCAACTGAAGCTGCTAATATATCTGTAACAACAAAAAGTCCAGTTGATAAGGAACCCACTAATTCCCAAACAAAACAACCTATACCTGAAAAGAAAGATACTATGAACACACCCACTGAGTCAGAGCAAAGTATGCGTATGCCTGAAACACAAGATAAAGAGCCAGTTGTTAAAACACACCCCAATTCAAAACCAAGGATGATTTTCCCTCAAAAGAAACTAAAAGATCCTGTTGTTAACAGACCCCCTAATTCAAAACCAAGGATGATTTTCCCTCAAAAGAAAGATAAAGATCCAGTTGCTAACAAACCCCCTAATTCAAAACCAAGGATGATTTTACCTCAGAAGAAAGATAAAGATCCTGTTGCTAACACAGATGAGGCACTTGATAAATCCCCCCCTAAATCCAGACCAAAGATGCGCATGCCAGAACAAACATTGGAAAAACCAACACGGCAAAGCAGTAGAATTAAGGATCAAGGATTGAAGACAATTTCAGGAGGATCAAGCACAATGCCTATATCTTTAGAGGATGATGACTCAGGAACACCAAAAGGAAATAATACTGCTGCTCCTGAATCAATAACTGAGGTTAGTACTATTAGAATATAAAATATTGTTTGCAAAGGATTAAGTTTATAAGTATGTGTTGTCTGTATTTTGATTACAGGTTGATGACTCAGGGAAACAAAAGCAAAACACTACTCTTCCTCCTAAGTCAATATTAAAGGTTTGTGTGTCCACTTACCCCCTATAAAGTTTATATAATGACTAATTACCCCCTATATAGTTTATATATTGACTACTTACCCCCTATTTCTTCGAGCGCAGAAGGTAAAGATGGAAAAGTTGACAGATCTGTTGGAAAAAGCAAAGGAAAAAACTGGTAAGGATGCACAAACAAATGTCACTGAGAACACAAGTGAGATTAGCAGAGAAAAAACGCAGGAGAAGGCTCCCCCTTTACAAAAAAAGAAGATTTTATTAAGGGACATACCAGGGGTAAATATTTTTCATTTTGACTATGTACCCCTTAGGAATTTATTTTAGTGACTTAACGCCCCCTGAATCTACAAAATTGAGACAAAGTGGTCATCTGCGCATTAATTATAACAAAATGTTTTTTATTTGTTGTTTACCATTTAGGTGAGGGTTACACAAAATAAACAACCAGGTTCAAAAAGGAGTTTACCTGAGGTTAGTTAGTTGTTGCTTTTTAAAAACACTACATACTGCAGATTGTGTAACTTCCTCTTTATCTTACTACCAGGGAGGGAACAAACGCCAACCTGAGAAAATGAGGCACTTAATCCAGCATAAACAAGGGGTGCTAATGAGAGAGGGAGATCCAAAATACGTCACAGTTGTAGAAGCACTTCGTTTGAGGAAAGCAGCCAGCAGTTCTTCAGCAAAACCTGGGAAAGAAGATAAAGAATGAAGAATTCTGCAGATTTGTGGTTTTATGATTCTGTGTTTTATGTCTTTGTTTTGTGTAAGCTAGATCTAGAACTAGCAAGCTTGTGAGTGTTAAAGACTTCTATTATGTGGTGGAGGTGGTATTTAAGTAGGGTTATCTATGTTGGTTGGCCTTTATTGCAGGGTGTGGTATTTTGTATGTTAGTGCACAACTTGATGATTTGAATATTTATTTTTTGCTCTGGTCTATGTAATGCCAGCACTTTACTGTTATCTTTATCTACTTTATTGAGATTGCACTAGATTCTGTTGTCCATTTTGTATTTCTACTTATACTTTATTCATTGCACAATAAAACACATATTAAACAAACAGCAAAAACAACTTCATTCTCCAATTCAAGTTAAACCAAAACAGTACAAAGACTGATTTTAAACTAACACAGTACACCAAATTAAAACTTTAACAACCTGCCACTACATCAAAACAAAATACAACTTCAACAACCTGATACATCTAACAAGCCACACCAAAATACAACTTCAACTGCATTCTAATACACATAAAGCTTAAAACCAGACAAAATGGAGACAAAGAAGAATATAATCAAAAAGACACTCCATTTCAGCATCTTGTTTTCCCGAGTTACTGTGGTCATCACTGTGTTAAGACGTTGCACCTCGTCCTCCAACACCTTCACTTTCACACGCTCAAATTTCAAATCATTGGAGGCAACATGTTCTTTTTCTTGCAATTCAACCAAATCATTAGCCATCAAGGTCAACTGTGTGTTCAGTTCATTGACTTTTGCACATTCGAGCTTCCAATCTGCACATATGCAAAAAAGAAGATTTTCAATTAAAATTATAATATTTGTAAAAAAATAATGATAAAATGTTTTGACATTAAAATCATTTATAATTAATTTTTTTAATAATCACATATCTAGTGTTTTCTCTAAACACAAATAAGGACCGATAGTGTAATGTATTCATGCATAGGGACCTATAGTGCAATATTTGCGTAATATAGGGACATATAGTGCAATTACAGTAACTCAAAAAAAAGTGAAAGTAACGGAGTTAGTTAAAAGTAACGGACCTATATAAACGGTGAAATAATCTTTGCCACTACCAGATTTTTTCCAAGGGATAATAATGGAAGATTTAGTTTTCCATTTTTGAACGGCCGTGAAAATAGCGAGTAAAAGTAAAGACCCCACCATAACACCTGTTATTATTTCAAGTGCTAAAAGCCACGTAGGTTTTGAAGCTTTGACTTGATGATGACTAGGATGTTCTGCTATTGGTTGGTGCTTTGGATTTACTGACGCGTGTGATTTACCTGGTGGAACACCACCTGTAATAAAATATTAAAAATTATATTATATCGATTGATAGTGCAATTAACTCAAAAACTAACATAATGGACCTATGTTGCAATTTTGGTATAATATAGGGACCTACACTGCAATTAACTCAAAAATTTGGTTGACTGTGCAATTAACTTGAAAAAACTAACATGAGGGACCTGTATTGCAATTTTGCTTAATAGTGCGATTTTTGAATATTATAGGGATCTAATGATTTTAATTTTTTGCATAATATAAGGACCTTAAGTGCAATAAATTGAAAAATTAACATAGTGCCCTATAGTGCATTTTTGCATAATGATAATGTAAGGCCTTATAGTGCAATTGACTTGAAAACTTACGTAAGTCACCTATAGTGCATTATTTGCATAATATAGGGACTTTAGTGCAATTTTTGAATGCCATGGGGATCTATGGTGCGATAGGGGGACCTATAGTGCATTTTTGCAAAGATATAGGGACTGTACTTTTCGCAAAATATGGGGACATTTTTAGTCAAAAATAATATCTTAATCCCTTAAATTTCAAATTTTTACAACATTGGTCCTTTTTTTGTATTAATCTTTTGGGAACAACAATATAACACTTCAAAGGGTATTTTAGTCTTTTATCACATCAATAATACTGTACCAAAAAAGGACTAACTTATCACAATAAATCCAACTAAAAACTTACTGTTAACAACATAAAGTGACCAGATTGTCAAAAATATCAAACATAAAGGACCATGTAAGTTTCTAAAGGGTATTTTAGTCTTTTATCACACCATTGATATAGTACGTTACAAGAAAAGGACTATCTTGTCACAATATACAACTAATAAAAAGGGATTAAATTGTCAAAAAGGTGAAACATAAAGGACCAAATAAGTAATTAAAGAAAATAAATAAATATTAACATACCACATTGAGCAGCAGAACGTTGCTTAAGATCTTTATCTTGAAGGCAATTCCCTTCAAAGCTAGATCTGTGAATAAAAGGTAAGCAAATAAGTTAAGGGACTAAATTGTAAAAGAAGGTTAAAGATAAAGGACCAAACCGTGAAAGATAATTCAGGCACTTAGGTATACTTCCTGTAAAGAAATTATACGAAGGAAAAAAAGAGCAGGAAAAAGATGAAGTACCCCTTATTTAAGGCGAGTATTGATATGCAAAAGCCTAGATTTGTCTTGGGCTTGACATTTAAGAATGCCACTGAAGTAAGACAAGCAGTAAGAGCCCATGCTATTAAAAAGGTGGTCGAGATTAAGTTTGTGAAGAACGATTGGAATCGAATTAGGGTTGTGTGTAAAGGAGCAGGATGTAGTTGGTTTCTTTATGCATCACATAAAGAAAAGATTGGCGGGTTAGTGGTAATGAGTCTATGCAATAAACATAGTTGTGGTAAGAACCTCAACCATAAACATGTGACAGCGAAGTACTTGGCAACTACTTTTAAGGACATGATAAGACTGAACCTGTACGGTAACGTATGCGACTTTCAACAGTTAGTTCGTCGAGAATATTCAGTTAATGTTAGTACCAGAACATGCTATAGGGCATATAAGTCTGCAAAAAAGATGATAGAGGCTGAATACAAGGAACAATACACAAAACTTTACGATTATGCAGCAGAATTAAGGAGAAGTAACCCTGGAAGTACTGTTGCAATTGAAACCACTATTGATGATGTTACTGGGGTAGAAAGGTTTCAGAGAATTTATGTTGGCTTAGATGGTTGTAGGAGAGGGTTTTTAGAGGGTTGTAGGAAGGTTGTTGGGATAGATGGGTGTCACTTAAAAGTTCCACATCCAGGTGTAATCTTGACAGCAGTTGAAATTGATGGGAACAACTGTATATTCCCAATTGTTTATTGTATAGCAGAGAAAGAAGATAGTAGCTCTTGGAGATGGTTTTTTAATTTATTGATACAAGATCTTGGCATAAGTAATCAACATGAATGGACTTTCATATCAGATAGACATAAGGTTTGTTTTCTTTGATTGGGATACCTATATATTTAGTTATTATTTTATGTAAAGATCTCTAACTTTTTGTTGTTTGTTTGTGTATTTAGGGTTTGCTCCAGGTCATGAGTGACATGCTTCCTGATATAGAACATAGGCATTGTGTAAGGCATCTCTACAATAATTTCAAGATCAAACATCCTGGTTTGGCTTTAAAAGACAAAGTTTGGGAAGCTGCAAGAGCCACAACGCATTACAAATTTAGTGAAGTGATGGAGGAGATTAAATGTATGAATGAGGAAGCTTTTATTTGGCTATCTAACTTAGATCCCAAGACATGGACAAGGTCTCATTTTCGTACTGTTACGAAATGTGATCTTCTACTCAACAACATATGTGAAAGCTACAACAATGCCATTAAAAAAGTCAGGTATATTGACTACTTACCCCTACACAGAAATACTTAGTGACTAAATAACCCTATACAGAAATACTTAGTGACTAATTGCCCCCTTTAAAGATATATATGTTGACTAAATACCCCCTATAAAATACGCTTAGTGACTAAAGACCCCCTACACAATACGCTTAGTGACTAATTACCCCATATAAAATATACTTATTGACTACTTACCCCCTATAAAATATACTTATTTACTACTTACCCCCTATATTGTTTGTTGTCGTGTTGCACAGAGACAAGTCTATCATCCTCATACTAGAGGGTTTAAGGATGTATAGTTTGAAAAGGCTTCAGTCTAAAAGAGCATGGATGACAAAGTACGAAGCTGATTTATGTCCTAAGGTTAGAAAGTTGGTGAATAAGGGTAAAACAAACAGTGGAAAGTGGCATGCAGTATTTTGTGGTGAAATGAAATTTGAAGTAAGGAACCGCGGGACAGATTCATATGCCGTCGACTTGGATACAGAAAGCTGTCCTTGCAGGAGGTGGGAGCTTGCTGGTATACCTTGCTTTCATGCAATTGCATGTATTCAATACATTGGCAAAGACCCAGAAAAGTTTGTTCATGAGTGCTACTCAAAAGAGACGTATATGAAGGCTTATACACCCATGATTTACCCTATAAATGGACCATCGATGTGGCCTAGTACAAGACCTGTAAGTGTAGAACCTCCTGTGGCTTTTAAGTTGGTTGGCAGGCCTAAAAGGGCTAGGACAAAAGAGGCAGATGAGGTTCAAGTTAAAAGGTGGAGGAAAGAACGCACCACTAATGGTGTGCAAAAGCTGGTAGGGAGGGGTAGTAAAAAAAATGCGCGATTTGCAAAGAAGATGGGCATAACAAAAGGTCATGTAAGGCGAATGTAAATGCTGCAAGACATGAAACAGTTGGACTAGAAGATATTCAACAACAGGAAGTTGGTGCTAATGAGGTGATGGAATCTATAGATCATGGTGTGAGGGAATCTAGAGAAGTTCGTGAATCTAATATTGGTGCTAATGCGGTTGTGGATGAGACTCCGGATGAGGAGATTAACAGAATGTTTGATGAGTTAGATGTGCAACCATCTGCTCCATGTAACCCCCAATGTACTCCAACTGAAGCTGCTAATATATCTGTAACAACAAAAAGTCCAGTTGATAAGGAACCCACTAATTCCCAAACAAAACAACCTATACCTGAAAAGAAAGATACTATGAACACACCCACTGAGTCAGAGCAAAGTATGCGTATGCCTGAAACACAAGATAAAGAGCCAGTTGTTAAAACACACCCCAATTCAAAACCAAGGATGATTTTCCCTCAAAAGAAACTAAAAGATCCTGTTGTTAACAGACCCCCTAATTCAAAACCAAGGATGATTTTCCCTCAAAAGAAAGATAAAGATCCAGTTGCTAACAGACCCCCTAATTCAAAACCAAGGATGATTTTACCTCAGAAGAAAGATAAAGATCCTGTTGCTAACACAGATGAGGCACTTGATAAATCCCCCCCTAAATCCAGACCAAAGATGCGCATGCCAGAACAAACATTGGAAAAACCAACACGGCAAAGCAGTAGAATTAAGGATCAAGGATTGAAGACAATTTCAGGAGGATCAAGCACAATGCCTATATCTTTAGAGGATGATGACTCAGGAACACCAAAAGGAAATAATACTGCTGCTCCTGAATCAATAACTGAGGTTAGTACTATTAGAATATAAAATATTATTTGCAAAGGATTAAGTTTATAAGTATGTGTTGTCTGTATTTTGATTACAGGTTGATGACTCAGGGAAACAAAAGCAAAACACTACTCTTCCTCCTAAGTCAATATTAAAGGTTTGTGTGTCCACTTACCCCCTATAAAGTTTATATAATGACTAATTACCCCCTATATAGTTTATATATTGACTACTTACCCCCTATTTCTTCGAGCGCAGAAGGTAAAGATGGAAAAGTTGACAGATCTGTTGGAAAAAGCAAAGGAAAAAACTGGTAAGGATGCACAAACAAATGTCACTGAGAACACAAGTGAGATTAGCAGAGAAAAAACGCAGGAGAAGGCTCCCCCTTTACAAAAAAAGAAGATTTTATTAAGGGACATACCAGGGGTAAATATTTTTCATTTTGACTATGTACCCCTTAGGAATTTATTTTAGTGACTTAACGCCCCCTGAATCTACAAAATTGAGACAAAGTGGCCATCTGCGCATTAATTATAACAAAATGTTTTTTATTTGTTGTTTACCATTTAGGTGAGGGTTACACAAAATAAACAACCAGGTTCAAAAAGGAGTTTACCTGAGGTTAGTTAGTTGTTGCTTTTTAAAAACACTACATACTGCAGATTGTGTAACTTCCTCTTTATCTTACTACCAGGGAGGGAACAAACGCCAACCTGAGAAAATGAGGCACTTAATCCAGCATAAACAAGGGGTGCTAATGAGAGAGGGAGATCCAAAATACGTCACAGTTGTAGAAGCACTTCGTTTGAGGAAAGCAGCCAGCAGTTCTTCAGCAAAACCTGGGAAAGAAGATAAAGAATGAAGAATTCTGCAGATTTGTGGTTTTATGATTCTGTGTTTTATGTCTTTGTTTTGTGTAAGCTAGATCTAGAACTAGCAAGCTTGTGAGTGTTAAAGACTTCTATTATGTGGTGGAGGTGGTATTTAAGTAGGGTTATCTATGTTGGTTGGCCTTTATTGCAGGGTGTGGTATTTTGTATGTTAGTGCACAACTTGATGATTTGAATATTTATTTTTTGCTCTGGTCTATGTAATGCCAGCACTTTACTGTTATCTTTATCTACTTTATTGAGATTGCACTATATTCTGTTGTCCATTTTGTATTTCTACTTATACTTTATTCATTGCACAATAAAACACATATTAAACAAACAGCAA
The DNA here is from genome assembly GCA_029959085.1 of Nemophila menziesii. Lineage (NCBI taxonomy): Eukaryota > Viridiplantae > Streptophyta > Magnoliopsida > Boraginales > Hydrophyllaceae > Nemophila > Nemophila menziesii. The sequence goes on from JARWIR010000001.1 coordinate 37,430,181, forward strand.
AAACAACTTCATTCTCCAATTCAAGTTAAACCAAAACAGTACAAAGACTGATTTTAAACTAACACAGTACCCCAAATTAAAACTTTAACAACCTGCCACTACATCAAAACAAAATACAACTTCAACAACCTGATACATCTAACAAGCCACACCAAAATACAACTTCAACTGCATTCTAATACACATAAAGCTTAAAACCAGACAAAATGGAGACAAAGAAGAATATAATCAAAAAGACACTCCATTTCAGCATCTTGTTTTCCCGAGTTACTGTGGTCATCACTGTGTTAAGACGTTGCACCTCGTCCTCCAACACCTTCACTTTCACACGCTCAAATTTCAAATCATTGGAGGCAACATGTTCTTTTTCTTGCAATTCAACCAAATCATTAGCCATCAAGGTCAACTGTGTGTTCAGTTCATTGACTTTTGCACATTCGAGCTTCCAATCTGCAAAAGCATGACTTTTGCACATTTTATCAGCAAGAGAAGCAAGTTGACAGTATGTATCATTCTTTTAGTTTATTTCTTTTCAGCATGAATTAAATTTCCCATAGCTTGGGTTTTGCATATGTATACCCTTTTATAAATTGATTCTAGATTCTTAACCTTTATATTTGTTTTATGTGCTTTGATTTATTGACTGTAGTTCTTGCTAGTGTACAAGTATAGACTACCCCATTAATAGAAGATGGATGGTCACCCAGAAGGGGTGTCTAATTGTTGAAACACCACATAAACCTCTAGTGTGCGGTAGTGATTCGGAAGTGCTTGCCTAACTAGATAGTCATTAGGGTTTGATATTTAACCACCAATCATTGTGCAGGATCCCCTTACCCAAGTCCCATGGTAATTGTTAGGTCGCCACCTAAGTCTACCCGGAAGGGGGTTAGTAGGAATATAGAATCATGGCCACTTACTTTAAGAGCTTTAATCGCCCTTATAACAATTAGAAGAAATAGAAGGATAATTGCATACTAGCAAACCTAAGATATATTTCTCATCTCATTCTTACATCTTTATTTTATTGTCTTGTCTTTAGTTTAATCATTATTCTCCATCATTATTCATATTTACTTTTGTTGTCTTTTAATTCCTTGCAACTAGTTCTTACTACACTTTCTTGTAATCCATTCGTATAACACACTAAGTCCATGAGAACGAATCTAACTTATCGTTAAAACTTGTGTATGACTTTTGATACTTGCAATGAGTAACGTGATTAATTAGGGTAATTGTTCGCATCTTATTTATCATTATTCTTATCACACCCTACCAGACACAAAGATGTCTCTCCTTTTGTGATAGACTTTGATATATATATATATATATATATATATATATATATATACACACATACATATGAGACATCATTTAGGTGGGCTTTTGAGATTTAATGTGTTTATCTCTTTATTTGACATGTTGTTAGTTGTTAGCTAATTTTCATATAAAAATATATTTTTGGAGAAATTTGAGATTATTTGTGTGTTAAGTGTGCAACTTTTAGGAATATGTATGATACACTACCCAATATGAATATAAGAATTTGAAAAGTCAGGGAAAGACCTAATCCAAGTCACAAATGATCCAAGTGTTTCACGAGGAGCTCAATAAAAATTGGCAAAACGTCTCCACCGACTTTAAAATTCACGACAAATAACTGGTGAGGATTATGATCATTATACTTACACACAAGATAAATATTGGGTTCTAGACCGCATAAGAAGTAACGGTTCATAAATGAGAGTTGGATTGAAGAAGTTATGAGCTTTTTGCTATGAAGACCCAAGTTGTCCAGAACTTACATATAGTCCGCTTGACCCCTTTTGACTCACTTAAGCTGGCCCAACTGATGGGAATTTTTTTGGTGACTATATATACCAATTTTTAGCCTAAACACAAAGAACTTATCATATCGTATATCAAGGGAACACTATGATCAAGGAGAAGCGAAGGTTCTACATATATTTTATCAAATCTTTCCTAACTAATTTGTGTAAACCTTAATTAATTTTATGTCATTTAATTATGAACATCTTTATTAATTTTTTTCCTCCAAGCATGAACTAAACATATTTAAACTTGAGAATTCACATGTATGAATACTAGCTTTAATTTAGGATTACTTTCAATGAAATTTGAATTACATGTTAATTTAATTCAGTTGTGGATGCCTTGTTATTTAGAATTATTGTTATTATTGTGAAATCAATTAGTTATCCCTATATTGAGTTTGTTTAAGGTATTAAACTAAACCCGAAAGGGGGGTTAATATCCAGAAATAGAAGTATAATGTTGAGTTGAATTTGAGAATCTAAAGATCAAAACTAACTAGATAATCACATAGGGTGATAACTTTAGGCTTTAGATAGTTTTGTAGGATCTTGAGAGGTTCCTAGAATTAGATAACAACTCTTACTTATTCGGGAGAAATTAAGGGTGACTTTAGGATCCCGATTAGCATGTAAAATTCCCAATTTACCCTTAATTAAGAATAGTCCTAAGTCACGCTAGGTCTGAGTACGTAATATTGAGCTATATCTCTCACCATATCTCATCTTAATTTTTAGTTTTTAGTCATTTCAATTTCATCTTAATTAGGTCTTTACTTTATAATTTTGTAGTTAATAAATTGAAAACCGAACAAAAGTCGTCTTTTACTTTTAGTTTTACTCAACAAATATCTGGAATCAAGCTGAAACTACGTGTTTAACTTCTTATTCAGTGTGGAGAACAATCTCATCTTACTACTTAATTACTTGTGATGATTCGTACACTTGCGATAAAACTTTGCAGAGTGTTGAATTTTATATCACACCCCAGGGAGAAAAAGTAGCCTACCCTGTATACTCGTCAATGAGTAATAAATACAAGGATTTTTGGGCTAAAAATACAAATCAATATGGATATATTATTTATGGATTACTTTGATACTCCTTTTGAAGATAACTTTGAAAATATTTCAAAATTGGTTGGTGTAGAAAATAGCTACTTTTTGAAGTCTTCAATGCCCCTTTTTATCGCAAAATCTATGCAATGGATTTGTCTAGGTGTCAGCTTACGGTTGGCTGAGAATCTTCTTACGGATACTCAGAATGTTCTGGTCGGATGGCCGATGACTTGTCTTTAACAACTCTAGACAAATAGTACACTGACAACTCCTTTCTCGACCTTTCTAGCCGTAATCCTTCACTTATCGGATACCCGCCTATATCTCATTCGTTTATCTTCCTAGAGTCGAGTCTTCAAATCTGACGATTAAGCGAACTAGATACTTGAATCTTTTGATCGGTTATTCTATCTTCAACTTTTATAGTCTCCCATCTTAGGCTGTTAGGCTATTTTCCTTTCTTCACTTTAGAGGTATGCTCTTAGCTCTTTCTCAGCCTTCATTCTTTAATGGTTTTAGACATTCCAACTCTACCATTGCTTGGAGGTTCAAACTTTTTCTTTTCTTAGCTATCAATCTCGAATGACATTAGGCACTCAGAATTTTCCATGGTTCGGAGGTCCAGACTTTATCTCTTATTTCCTTGCCTTCACCTGGTCTCTTTCGTTACTTTGTTCTTCAACTCCTCCAGGGTCTGATGACCCTATTATCGTATCTAATCTTTGCTAAATCGGATCTGCAAGAGTTATACACAATCTCAAATTTTCTCGTAAGATCAAACATTTTACAATGTCATGACACAAACACATCAATCAAAATATAGCCTCTACGCTAACATTGCTCATATTCTGACTTTTTCTCAGCTATACCCATGAAGTTGCTTGTTCTTACCTAGAAATACTCTTCTCAACATGAGTTGTACAATTGTTACTGGAAAAGTTTGCTTCCAACATCACAAAACACTGAAATACTTGAGGATCTTTGTAGTTATGCTTCCAAGTCTAAAATTTACTGGTCACGTTCTTACAATAACTAAAGGGTGGTATCAAATCCTGCTTCAAATTTTATTGAGGATAAAGATATGGGGAAAAAGTTGTTAAATATTTTAATCGTTTCACGTCCCTATCAACCACTTGCCTGAAGGTTACAGACCCCCAACTCAAAGTTGTTACGTCCCGATACAATAAAGATAAGAACAAATGGAAGTCTCCAACTGGAAACCTGAAAGAGACAAAAACAAACCAAAAGCGTAAATCTGAAGAAAAAAAATAACTAAAAACTACTATGGCTAAAAATTTAAAATCTACCCACTAACGAGACACAAGTCCCCGACAGCGACGCCAAAAACTTGGTGTCGCCTAGGGTGTGATAAAAATAAGATAATAAAATAGAATAAACGAAGCACTATCACCCTAGACTAAACACGATACTCACTGCAAGTATCACAGGTCGTACGCAAGTCTTAATGATAAGTAAGAATTCGTTCTCAGGGACTTAGTGAGTTATACGAATGGATTTAACAAGAAAGCGTAGTAATAATTATCTATTAGAATTGAAGACAGAAAAGTAAATAATAGTTGGATATAATAATTATTAATTAAACTAAAAGACAATAAATTAAAGATGTAAGAATAAGTTGAGAAAGTATAGCTCAGGTTTTGCTAGTATGCATTAATCCTTCTATTTCTTATACTAGTTAATAAGGGTGATTAAAGCTCTTAGATAAGTATTCAAGATTCTATATTCCTCCTAACCCCCTTCCGGGTAGACTTAAGAGGCGACCTAACAATTACTAGTGGACTTGGGTAAATGGACCATGAAAATAATGATCAGTGATTAAATCTCAAACCCTAATGACTATCTAGTTAGGCAAGCAATTACGTATCACTACCGCACACTAGACGCTTGTGTGATGTTTCAATAATTAGACACCCTTCCGGGTGACCATCTAACTACTATTAGCACAACCCTTATTTGATCAGGATTAAGACAGACAATAAATAAAAGCACATAAAACAAATATATAGTTAGTTTTCCCAAACAAACTTAGATAGAAGAAAATAGAATTCAAAAATTATACATATGCAAAACCCAAGCTATGGAAAAATTAGTTCATACTGGAAAGAAATAAACTAAAATAAAGATACATACTGTTAACTTGCTTCTCTTGAATGACTTCTATGATGCTTAAGGGTTAGAACTGGGCAAGGACATGTTTACAATAGTTAAAGGGTGTATTTATAGGTGTTTAGGAAGCCCTAGGTCGGATTTCTTGGAGTAGAAGACAAGCAATTGGACTCCTTTTCCAAATCAAATTCGTTTCCTAAAATATAGGAGATAAGGTAAACTGTTGATCTCTTGTTTTGGTCGTAACGTCTTTGTTATTGCTCCGATTTTTGCCTAGTTTATATCGAAACGACCGCGTCGAAAAGATATACACTTCATCTTTTGTTTGATCCTCCAAATTCCCAGCCGATTTGAAGTTATATTCGATTTAGTGGATGTAGCTACAGAAATTTAGATTTACTTGGCATCTTTTCTTTTCCTATTTAATATCTACTTCCTCTTATATAACATTTCATCCATATATTCTTTCCTTATCTATTTAGAATTGATTTGACATCTAATTAATTCTCATATATCTTTAAAGCTCCACACTTAACAAACAAATAAAACCAAATACGCTCTAAAAATAATAATGAGGTTATTAGAGAAAGCATCCTCATAGAGTAGTCTAATACTTTCTTTAAGCCTCTAATTTTTTTATTTATACATAAATGTCTCCCAAATTAACTAATTAGAGATAACATCTCCATAATTATTCTATTTCCTTTTTTACCCTATATAAATACTATATGTATTAGACAATAGGTAATTAATTCCCCATTATTCCTCACACAAACACGTACGCACTCTTCTTCCGCCCCCCCCATTCTCTCTCTCTCTCTCTCTCTCTCTCTCTCTCTCTCTCTCTCTCTCTCTCTCTCTCTCTCTCTCTCTCTCTCTCTCTCTAACTGGTTCTTCGTCAAATTTCTGGTTACACACGCGCGTTCTTCTGGTTAATCTCTCGCTACTCGTCTCTCACTCTCTCTATCTCTCTCTCTATCTCGCAATTATCTCGCTCAAGGTTCTTCTCAAGTTTATTTTTTCTGGTGAGTAAATACATCGTTTACCCCCTGAACTTTACACGTTGTGACAGATTGCCCCCCAAAGAAATTTTTGCGACTTGATGGTCCTTAAACTATGTTTTTGTGACTCGATGCCCCTTGTTAACGGAAACCGTTAGTTTTCGCCGTTAGTTGGTCACGTGCGCAAATTGTCGTGACATTTTACCCCATGTACTAAGTATTTTGTGACATTTTACCCCCAAGTTTTCTTGACATTTTACCCTAGGCACCGAGTCACGAAAAACTTAGTACATGGGGTAAAATGTCACGAAAAACTTAGTACATGGGGTAAAATGTTACGACAATTTGCGCACGTGACCAACTAACGGCGAAAACTAACAGTTTTCATTAACATGGGGCATTTAGTCACGAAAACATAGTTTAAGGACCATCCAGTCGCATTTTTTTTCTTTGGGGGGACAATCTGTCAAGACGTGTATAGTTCAGGGGATAAATGAGGAATTTACTCTTTTCTGGTTACACACGCTTTGTCTCTGTTTTTGTCTTTTTTTCTTTCTAATTTTTTATTTCATTTTGTTGTTTTTTTTATTTGCATGTTTTTGTTTCTTATAATACGTATACATGTGTATGTATTGTCCATTTTGAAAGCATTTTGATTCACAATTTTCATCCTAATTTGCAATTTCAAGCAATTCTCCTGTTTTCAAGGTTTGTCCCTTTTAATTGTTTGTTTTGTTATGATTTTGTGTTTATATTCTTCATTTTGTTCATATTTTGCTTCAATATTGCAAAATTTTGTGTTTAAGCTGTTTTTGTTATGATTACGTGTTTACATTCTTCATGTTGTTCATATTTTGCCTCAATAATGGTAAATTGTGTGTTTATATTCTTCATTTTGTTCATATTTTGCTTCTATATTGCTAAATTCTGTGTTTAAGCTGTTTTGATCTGAGTAGAGTGTGTGTTTGAGCTGTAATGCAGTGAAGAGGTTTGTGCAGTCTCCGAATTCCATGTTTAAAACATGGAATTCGAAGACTGCACATAACTTTTTCCTTTTTCTACTTCTTCCTTTGTTTGTGTGATCATATTCTACTACTTACGTCATGACTTGTTTTCTGCAGATGGTTATGGCTGTAGTTAGGTTCGGTTCTCAACGTTCTATGGCGTTCGTTTGATCTTTTCCTGAGCCTCGATGTGGACGTTGCCACACCCGAGGACACCATAACACGAAATCCTGTCGAGCTCCTCTATTTGTGATGTTTTGTTTTTACGATCTCTATATTCTTGTAACGGTCGATGAATATTCACGTATTTAACATTGTTCACATTTGTATTGTAAAGTTTTTGAACCTTTTTGTGTTTATATTTGTGTTGTGTTTCATTATGTTAGTATTATTGTCTTTTTATAGTAGCTTAAGTTTCTTTGGTTTTCATATATTAAACATGGAATTCCATGTTTAAAACATTCCATGTTCAAAATATGAAATTCTGTGTCTGCAGAAAAAAATAAAAAAATTCAAAAAATTCCAAAAAAAATCATAGACGTAAATATTAATTTGATTTATCCAAATATATAAATTTTTTATTTTTTTGATTTTTTTTAAAATTAATTATGACGATTTCAAAAAAAAAATCACGGATGCGCGCTTGTGTTTATTAGTTTTTATTTTTTTTTTCTAATTTTTTTTCTTTTTTTTAATTACTATTTGTAGGGGTATTTTGGGTTGAGGCTTTTTTTAATAAAGAGTCTTATTCTAGGTACCTTTTTTTATGTAAGTGTTTTAATAGGCATTAATCTATAATTGGCTCAATAATAATTCATCAAATAAAGACAAAAAATAGGAAAATATCAAAATACGAATAAAAATCTAATATTAATTGATAAAAAACTCCTAAAATGATGTCTCCAGCCAATATTAATTCATCAAAAATAGGAAGATATCACTTCTCAATTCATAAACTTGTGATATTTGACAAAAGAGTTTAATTATAAGTTTGCTCATACATACTTTTAGAACACTTTTCATGTTAAGAATATGTTCATTTAAACAATACTTCTTATTCTTATTTGTGAATTTTGAACATGATATATCTTAAATATTCCTCTTATCATATCTTTGTGTGTGTTTCAAATTGGCTCCTGAGCCAAACTAGCAAATGTCTTAGATTGTCATTTTGAAACTTTTGTGAACAAAATGTTTCCATTTTAGCAACAAGGAATAAAAAGTTGAAAAACTAAGGTGTTGTTTATTTTTTGAAGTAATAAGTGTTGAATGCTGAATGAACAGCTGAATAGAACTTATTCTCTTCAGAGGTAGTGTCTGAATGATTCATACATAAGATCCATTCAGATCTAAATATGTCAGGAAAAACAAATAGTCTTATTGATCCAGTGTCTTAATGAACCAGATTAATATCTCATTAAGTGCAAACAAACACCCCTAAGTTAGAGAAATTTTGGGATCCCATCTTGCACCAAAATCTCGAAATTAAACAGAATCTGGAATCATGTATTTAACATATACAAGGTTGTTCGAATTCCAACTCTGGTTATATCCGTGATCAACTTAAGACATCTCGTAAAGAGTCATTGGTGAGTGAACAAGTAGCATGTTTCCACACCAAACCGGGTAACCATTTAAAAAAAATATGTGCATAACTCAGTTGGGTTGTGGGAACCTCATTTTCTATATATAGGCCTCTTGTGCATCATACAGTTTACATACTGAAGCTACAATGCATCACCATATTATCATACACTTCAAGAAAGAATTTACTAGCCATATACTCCTTTATTATTATGAAAGGCTTGTTGTATTAATTGTATTATCTACTCATTAGGATTTGTTTACTATTCTTGTAATCAAACACTTATTATAAAATAGATAGTAGTTATTTCTCTATAATAGTATTGAAGATGAGAGAAAAGAGAAGAGCGGTTCGACATCAAAGACAAGCTCGTGAAGAAGGCTTCGTGTATCGGGGGTTCAACGTTGTGTTAAGCCTTCAAAAATCTCATGTAGGTTTCGTGATTGAGCTTACAAAAATCATGCTAAGTTTTTGTTATCAAGCCTTCAAAAATCACACATAGGTTTCGTGATTGAACCCTCCAAAAGTCACGCTAAGGTTTTATGATTGAGCCCGTAAAAAATAATCATTGAGGTTGCCTGTCAAAAGTTTCCTTAGTTGTTTGGTGATTAAGCCATAAAAAATCACAAATGGGTTGTGATTTAGCCAGTAAAAATCTCATATGTATTCGTCTTATATCTCACCCTTTAGAAATATCAAGAAGCTAGTAGAAAGTCTTGAAAATCCTAAAGTGGTTAACTTAGGTAGTAGATGTAGGCTCTAACGAGTGTGAACCACTATAAACGATTTTGCATCTTCTTTACTTATCGTCTTTACTTTTTAGCTTAAGTTTATTATATAATTCCTTTTCCCCTATTACATGATTCCCTTATTTGATCGAAAGCATAAGATTCTTTTTGTATATGGTTCTTTCATACTAGCTTAGGAATTATTTTTACTCCTTATCAATCTTCATTGTCTTATATCTAAGTTAGACTCTAGGCTAGCTTGGTTTGTGTTTAATCAAACTCTTTTGTTGTATTATCTCTTAGATTTTGTCACATAAATTCATTTTATCCTGTTTATCTTAGCTTAGAAGCAATTGATTTTTAATCAGGCATTATTAGATTAAGGTTCCTTTTCACCTTCTCCTCTAGGAACTTATAGGTCTGGCAATAATACCAAGAAACACATACAACCGAGATAAAATGTCCTAGACAATTTACATTTCTACACATTATCTGGACACATCAATTACTAACAATTTGTTTGCTTGCACAAGTAAATACTGTAGTGCATGGGGCTTTGTTCTATCATGACGTGGTTCTATACCTTTAACATTACCATTAAAATACCTTTTTACCCTATCTACCCAACCTATTCTTTTGAGTAATGCCATATATCACCCCTTCACCCCTTATGTGGAGCCTATGTGGAGATTTTAAAAACCAATCATGATGTTTCTCTTTCTTAAATGACTTTTCTCTCTTTCTTTTATTTAATGCCACATAGGCTCCACATAAGGGGTGAAGAGCTGAAGGGGTGATATATATCATTACTCTTTTTTTTTTACTACAATAATGTCTCCCAAGCACCTAATGAATTTTCTAATAAACAACCAAAGACATTAAATAAAATTACTTTAAATACAACCACTTTCCTGTCACGTGTGAATGGAAAGCTTTGACTTTGTAGCGCCTAAACAGCTGTAAATGATTTCTTTATTATATTTGACTGATAATTAATATGGATATTATAACACATACATAAATGATATTGCAATTACTGCCTGCGTAAATGGTCATTAAATATCTCAAAGTCAATATTTATCCAATAAAATGGACACAAAATGGCCATACACTCATAATTTTTCATTGTAATATTCATATAGTTATGGCTGAAGAATATAACCATAACCGTCAATCTGCAGTAGGTCCACTCGTCCTGCTTGGGGTCATGGCATTTGCTATGATTATTGCATTTTTCAGTTGTATCAGAAACAATTGTTGTAATAGAGCTCAACCTCATACAACAATTACTCAACCAACAAGCCAAAATCACCCTGTAATAGAGCTCATTAATAACAATTCAGAGGCATCAGAGAACTATGGAATATTGATGACATACAATGATCAGCAAGCAGCTGATGAGTGTGTCGTGTGTGTAAATAATTTTATACATGGTGATCAAATAAAAAAGTTATCTTTATGTGGACATATCTACCATGTTCCATGTATTGCTAAGTGGTTGGAGTTAAATTCTACTTGCCCGGTTTGTCGTAGATACATAACATCTTCTAGTAGGGGGGCGTCCTTGCCGATAGAGTCTATTGCAGCATCAACAAGACGTGGAGCGGCATTCGTTCCAACTGAGACCCCATATTTTGTTTCGCCTGTTTAATTCTCTTGAGTATTTCACATTAATGTGAAAAGGTCAATATAATAGGTTAATCTTGGACTAAAGTTGATGAAACTATCCTTATAAATATAACTTAATATCTCGTGTCTTTATGATAGCATGTATTTTGTTATTTTGATTAGCTATAGTTGTTTCAAAATAAAATAAAATCAATATTAGATATAGTTGTTCCAATATGGATAATAACATAAGATGGTAATATATTAAGGTTTGCTCATATGTAAGGAAATTTTGGATCCATTTTTTTATTACATGGGAGACCCTAGTTTCGATTACAATACGGAAATAACAAAAGAAAATTTAGAATAACGCTAGATTTTCAAAATCTGATGTGAAGACTCATCTTGGAACTTTCCATGCACACTTATCTTTAACCAGAGCACTCCAAATATATCTGGCAGATCCTCCAAAATTACGCGAGTCTCTCTGGCCTTCCTTCCAAAATCTGCTAGCCAATCCGCGCAATGATTCGCCTCTCTAAATATAGCCTTGATCACGAAACTGCTATTCGAACTCAACAACCCCCGTATCTCATTCATCCAAAACCCAGTTATTCCACCCACATTAGATCCATGTTGAATGTAGTATAGTGCCTCTCTAGAGTCTGTTTCTATGCCTAATTCACCAATACCTATATCAATAGCCATCTTCAATCCCTCATGAATCGCAATTAACTCCGCTACTAATATTTATGAACACTTGAACCCCATTGCAAAACCTCTTATCCATGTACCTTCCTTATCGCTTACCAAACCACCCGCTCCACCAACCCTATATCTTGCTAACAAACTTCCATCTATATTGAGTTTCACTACCCGAATGGGCTTGCTCCACCCAATCCATTCAACCCTATCACGCCCCACCACATCCATCCCCACTTGTGATCCACATGCTCTCATATACTCCCTTGCTCGCCACTTAGCTTTACCAATTAATGTGCTCTCACCCGGAAAAGAAGAATTATTAAAAATGACATCGTTACGAGCATTCCAAATAACTCCTAACATAGCCCCCAAAAATTGTTCCACTCTATACCATTGAACATTTCCCTTTTCTGATACATTTATATTCCACCATTTTACTTGCTGTTGTATGCTAGTACCTATATGGTTGCTGCTACCATGATAATAGAGAAGATCCCGATGTGCTGGTACCTGGACTACTCTAGCTTAAGATGAACCAGTTGCAGCACCTGACCTCAGAACCGAAGGCTGTAACCCTTCCTCACCACCTTCCTGAATCTGCAAAAGCTGAAACCATTGTACCATAGGCCCAATATTTTTGAAATTGCAGATCCCAGTCCCTGAACCAGGCCTCAAAATCCTCTCCCCCCCTCGCCCCCTGTTGAACCGATTCACCCCCAAATTCCCTGAAACAAAACCCTAACCTTTTATCTCCAATTTCCATCCATATCTTCTTTCCTTATCTCTTTAGAATTGATTTGGCATCTAATTAATTTTCATATATTTATAAAGATTCATACTAAACAAACAAATTACACCCAATATGTTCTAAAAATAATAATTCCTCAAATCAAGACGAGAAATATGAATTTATCGAAATACAAATAAAAATTTATAATTAAATACTCGAATACACCTAAAATGATGTCTCCAACCTAAATTATTATATCACAAGCAGGGAGACATCAGTTACACTTTACACTCATGAAGACTTTAAAAGGGTATTCTCTTGCTTTTTTCTGGACGATCACAATTTCATTTTACAGGGATGGTAATGGAATCAAAGCACTCTTTGCTGCTAATTAACATGCTATGAATTTCTTTTCCTTTCCTAGAAGCAGGTGTCTTGGTAAACTCGAGAAAGATTTTTTTTTACTTCACAAGTGAACTACATGCACATATTGTTCTATATATAAAAGGTTTCCGAGAGAAGATGAGAAGCCGATGAATTCTATCACATCATTACATCAATAATGCAGTGTGTGCACTCCGAGAAAAACAATCTAATGGGAAGAATGAAATAAATTTTAATCAAAACTGATGTCTCCTCATTTGTGATAGATTAATATTAGGATGAGACATCATTTTTAGTGATTTAGAAGTCATAAATGTCGATTTTCTTGAGAAATAGTGCAATTTCCTATTTTGAGTCTTGATTTAGTAAAATAATATTTTTAGAGCATATTGGGTTTAATTGTTTATTTAGTGTGTAGCTTTAAAGATAATTATGGAGATTAATTAGAGTCCAAGTCAAAGACTACAAGATATGGAAAGAGATTTGCATGGTAATTGGAGATAAGGAAACAAAAGCTAAAAAGATGGAAAAGGAAAAACTGCCTAAATTTGGGATTCTGTAGTACACGCCTAAAGAAGTGCTATTTACCCCAAGAAATAGGCCGATTTTGGTAATTTCCTTTCATAGGGACAAAGATAATTCTGTGAGGATTCTTTTGGTATCTTATGGAGCTCAAACCGACCAATTACGAAGAAGATATGTTCAAAACGGTCCAGCAGTGTTTATCTTTATTTCCATACGAATTTGAGTTGGGCTAGAAGTCAAATACTTTATCTCTTCCTCAAGAAAACGAATTAGGTCTTCTAAACACCTATAAATACACCCTTATATCACTTGTAAAATCATCCTTGCTTAGAAAAACCTTATAATTATTCCTTAGTCATTGTAGAGAGCAAGATGATGTCTTTTGTAATTTCTTTTAGTTTATTTCCTTCAGGTATGAACTAAACTCCCCATAGCTTGGGTTTTGCATAATGTATAATCTACGAATTCTAATTCTTCTATCTAAGTTTCTTTGGGAATTACATGTTTTAATTTGATATTAGCTACTTACTTAATATTTGTTTATGTGTTTTGATTTAATGTCTTTCCTAGAACTGATCACTTTAGGATTGTTTTAATAGTAGTTAGGTGGTCTCCTTGACAGGGTGTTTAACTATTGAACCACCACATAATGTCTAGTGTCGATATTAGTTCTGACAAAACATGATTCTAACTAGATAGTCATTAGGGTTTGTTTTAATCACTATATCACCAATGATTGCAGTGTTTGCTTAGGGCCTTAGTAGCGTTTGATAACCCTATTTGAAACCACGTCTTGGTTGTGCTGTAGCCCCCTTAGTCGCTCTCAAGGTCTAAGGTATGGGAATTTAGAATCCTGACTAAGTATACCAAGAGCTAATATTCTCCCTTATAAACTAGATTTATAGATAGAATTAGAAGGATTAGTGCATACTAGCAAAACCTAAGCTATACTTCTCATCTCATATTCTTAATCTTTTACTTTATTGTCTTTATTTTCCTAGTTTTAATTCTTAATTTCGAAAATCTATTTGCTTTTATTTCCTGTCTTAAATTATTTACTTTTACTCGTTATTGCTATCCACTCGTGTAACACACTTAAGTCCCTGAGAACGAACTCAACTTACTAACTAAAACTTGCATACGTCCTGTAATACTTGCAGTACTGTGCCTGTCTAGGGTGAGAGTGCGTAGTTTCTTGACTTGATTTTCTCTTATTTTTATCACACCCTAGGCGACACCAAGTTTTTGGCGCCGCTGCCTGGGACTTGTGTCTCGTTAGCGTGTGGGTTATCTATTTCGAGTAGTAGTTTTTAATTAGCTTTAATTTTCAGTTTTTAGTTTTTATTTTTTCCAGATTTACGCTTGTGGTTTGCTTTAGTCTTTTTCAGGTTTCACAGTGTTTAATTCTTGGCCTCCTTTATCGGAGCCTGAGAGGAGCTTCAGACCTTACAACAAACGAGTTCGTGAGGAAAGAGCCTTAAGAAGAGTAATGGCAGCCCAAGATCCACCACTTGGTGACCAACTCGGAGTAAATCCGAGAGGTCCACCACCACCTGGTGGACTACAGCAAAATCAACCAGGGATCCAACAACAAGATCCACCACCAGGTGTACAACTACCAGTAGGAGGAGGTAATGGGCAAAACAACCTTAATAATCAACAGAACCGAGTTGAACAAGACCTTCTGGGCCTTCATGTACCATTCCATGTTCAACCAATCGGTTACCGCCCTCCAGAGATTTAGACTATCAAATTTAGACTCGATCCGGGTATGCTTAGTCAATTTCAAAGTTTTGGACTCTACACTGGTACAGCAATTCAAGATCCGGTAAGATCGATTCAGAAGTTCATGCAGATTTGTGATGCCTACATTACTCCTGGCATTACACGCGAGCAACTGTATTGTCATATGTTTTCGTTCTTCTTGACCGGTAGAGCTAGCGATTGGCTAGAAAGACAACCACCTGGAACAATTCTTTCTTGGAGAGAACTTCAAGCCGCGTTCTTCAACCGTTTTTATCCGAAGATTATGAGACTCAAAGATCAAACCGAGCTTGCAAGATTTTGCCAAGAAGATGGAGAAACATTAGGAGAGTTCTGGACAAGATTCCAACAAAAATTAGCTAGATGTCCTCTCCATGGTTATACACCTGCTCTACAGCTTGCTATATTCTATGAAGGTCTTAATGATAAAGGTAGAGAGAAGGTGGATTACATTGGAAAAGGTAATTTTGTGTCCATGAATCACAATGAAGCTTCCGAGGTTTTAGAGAATATTATGGAACAAGAAAGAAGTTGGCCTTCAACACGAGCTTCTGTAGCAAAGACCCGAGGAACGCTTCGTTTAGATGCAGAAACTGCGAACTCAGCTCAAATATCCGCATTAGAAAATCAAATCAAAGAGCTGAAGATAGAGATGCAAAAGAATTTAGCCGCTGCAAACGTAGTACAAGAAGCAGAAGGTTGTCAACAATGTGGGGTTAACAATCATACATGGTAAGAGTGCGAATCAAATCCGCAATCTGTTTACTTTATATCCAATCGCGGAGGTTATCAATGGGGTAACCGAAACCATCCGGGTATGCAGTATTCAAATCCACAAGGGGCCGCTAATCCTGGTCATTATCAACCGCACCCCCAGAACAACTCTTTCCAACAGAGAGGTCAGTACCAAAATCAATATCAGAATAGACCTGCTCCCCCTCAACAACCTGCTCAAGATGCATATACCGATTCATTAGATCAGAAAGCCTTACCTCATTATCCTCAAGAAGGATCTATGGACAATCAACAGATAGCACAAGCTCTAGACCGTTTGACCACGACAATGAACGCTCAGGAAGAAAAGGTCTGAGGACAAGATGCCATACTTCAGATGTTAGGTACTCAAGTAGAACAATTAAACAAAGTTTTAACAAATTTAATAGAACAAAAGGAAGTAAAGGCAATCGAAGGAGGTGAAAACAATGTTGGGTTCGAAGCATGCAAGGCTATTTGCCTTGAAATTGAAGAAGAAAAAGAGGAAGTACCGCATGCTGCCGTTAGTGCCGTGGAAGTTCCGAGTACCGAAGAAGAACCAACCAAGTCTAGCCCCGTGGAATCTGACTGTTCTGAGATTTATGTGGAGGACGATTAAGAGAAAGCCGAATTTATACAACTTTTGAGGAATATGCAAGAGGAGATTCGATCGGTAATGGATTATGAAGCTGAGCTGGCTAAAGAGAAAGAGAAGGAAGCCTCAAAAGAGGAATCAGAAGATGAAGTTGCACCTGCTGTGCATGAAGAGAAAGAAGAAGAGAAGGTGGAATCGCCACCTATTGTTCAACCAGTGTCATCAACTATTCCTGATACAAATCCTAAAGATGACACTGTACTCAAGACATTTGTAGAGGCGTATCAACCTGAAAATATCGACGCACAAATGCTTGAGATTGCGAAGAGAGGACTTACACCGCAACAAGTTTTTACGCAAGTTATTCCTGAGAAAGAGGCGAGTGTAGAGATCCCGAGAGAGAACCTGAGGGTTTCGAGAAGAAGTGAAAGAGAGCTACCGAAAAAGCTTAAAGATCCGGGAAGTTTCAACCTTCCTATTCAATTACATGGTATGCTCAAGGTGAAAGCGATGTACGATGTGGGTTCTGGTGTGAATCTTATGCCTAAGTCCGTGTTCGAGAGACTTGGACTTCAGAAATCAGAGAAAACTCTAGTGAAGTTGCAGTTTGCTGACAACTCAGTTAAGAGGACATGGGGAACAGTGGAGGACGCCCTTATATCACTTGTAAAATCATCCTTGCTTAGAAAAACCTTATAATTATTCCTTAGTCATTGTAGAGAGCAAGATGATGTCTTTTGTAATTTCTTTTAGTTTATTTCCTTCAGGTATGAACTAAACTCCCCATAGCTTGGGTTTTGCATAATGTATAATCTACGAATTCTAATTCTTCTATCTAAGTTTCTTTGGGAATTACATGTTTTTATTTGATATTAGCTACTTACTTAATATTTGTTTATGTGTTTTGATTTAATGTCTTTCCTAGAACTGATCACTTTAGGATTGTTTTAATAGTAGTTAGATGGTCTCCTTGACAGGGTGTTTAACTATTGAACCACCACATAATGTCTAGTGTCGATATTAGTTCTGACAAAACATGATTCTAACTAGATAGTCATTAGGGTTTGTTTTAATCACTATATCACCAATGATTGCAGTGTTTGCTTAGGGCCTTAGTAGCGTTTGATAACCCTATTTGAAACCACGTCTTGGTTGTGCCGTAGCCCCCTTAGTTGCTCTCAAGGTCTAAGGTATGGGAATTTAGAATCCTGACTAAGTATACCAAGAGCTAATATTTTCCCTTATAAACTAGATTTATAGATAGAATTAGAAGGATTAGTGCATACTAGCAAAACCTAAGCTATACTTCTCATCTCATATTCTTAATCTTTTACTTTATTGTCTTTATTTTCCTAGTTTTAATTCTTAATTTCGAAAATCTATTTGCTTTTATTTCCTGTCTTTAATTATTTACTTTTACTCATTATTGCTATCCACTCGTGTAACACACTTAAGTCCCTGAGAACGAACTCAACGTACTAACTAAAACTTGCATACGTCGTGTAATACTTGCAGTACTGTGCCTGTCTAGGGTGAGAGTGCGTAGTTTCTTGACTTAATTTTATCTTATTTTTATCACACCCTAGGCGACACCAAAAACAAAAACACAAATCGACATTTTTTTGGGGCAATAGATACAACCAAAAACTAAACAGAAAGCATGATAATCACCCAATACCCATCCTCTTCACGCGGTCTGTGATTTGTAGTGATGCATCTTGTAACTGCTTGGCTCCGTGTCTAGCGTGTTTTGCAAGACGGTCTGCCTGTCTGTTGATCCTTCTGGGGATGAATTTGAAGGATATCGGTCCTGCTTCCTCCGCTATGCGCCTGATTTGATGAATAATCGGCTGGACTGCCCATCTTGCCACTGACACCTGCCTGATACCTTGTATTAATTCAAGGTTGTCTGAGCATACAGTCTTCGTCTTCTCTTTCGTTTCGTTGCACAAATCGACATTCATCATAACCATATTGCCAATTTTCACATGTCACCCTCTTATTCCATATTCACGTGGAATTCGGAGTTTGAATACACACCCGACCCGATGATTGAGGCGAGTCATATTCGAAGTGGCACATTCAATGCTTTTCACCTCATTCGTAAGCGTACCTCAGGTTTATTCTCTCTACCTTTGAGATACATAATATTGAGTAATATGTTTTAAGTAAGACAACCATATCTATTGATTATTTGGACACCCCCTATGCCGCAATATTAGGGCAATATGCACACATATGGCCCTCATTCAAACCAACTTGACCTATGTTATATATTAATCGGTAATAAAATTGTCACTTACTTCTAGCTAACCTACAAGATGTCACTTAATAACTGCATGAGCGAGACAAAAAAATATTTCCAAGCGGTCAAGCGTCCATATTCAAATGCATATCTAAAAAAGGTTTTATTAAAATTGATAGTTACTCGAATGGTTACAGTACTCATGCAATGACCGGAATGTCCTCTGATCGAATCTTATCCGAGTCAAATAAATCTCAAATATGTTATAAAAGAGGAATGATATATACCATCAAAATCCATACCATTAAATGATAATATCAATCTTGTAAAGTGATTTAACTAGATATGAATTATCAATCAGATAGAGTTATATTAAGAACTTAAAAAGATTAATAATTCACATCAAATTAAATCACCTGCATCATTAGTGTATTTTGGTGATATATATCATTACTCGTAATTTTTGTTGGCTATCAATATTATAATTAATAAAAGTTCATACTATTTTTAATTTGGATATTTATTGTAATATGCCAATTGCTATTTTTTTTGTCGATAAAAGGTAAACACCACAACAGACGATAAACTTAAAGAGAGACAAAACATGAATAATAACATTCATTGAAAATCAACAAAATATAAGATTAATCTCTTATCATCACTAATTATTCAAGTAACATAATTACGCTTTTGAATCCACCATTATTGAGTTATCAACGGAGATTAAAAATTCTAGAACCAAACAAATGATCCTAATTACGATTAGACAACAACTATGAGCTACAACAGTGAAAAAAACCTTGACTCCTCCAATATACCTATCCAGATGGGTTAGAACCTTGGAAGACACAAGGAGTGAAAGTTTATCCAAATAACACCAACACTTAAAAATAACATTTCCGATTATTTTTTATTAAAAAATCAGATAATTTGTGTCATTATCAAAATCCAGTCAAATAAAAATTAATCAATAATTAATTAACTTAATTTTTTTTGTGTTACAAATGAGGTCTAAAATACCAATAAGTGAAAACTTTCTAAATCTAGTTATGAGTACTCTAGGTACCTCCCAACCGCAACGATCCTTTACTAGTAGACGTCAAAGACCATCCGGTGGGTCAATATACAAGGACACCCCTTCCGCACTATGTGCATCAAATTTCGCCAACCAATCCGCTCATCTATTTGCCTCGCGATAGCTCCACACCAACTCAAAATGCTCATTTGAAAACAAAATATCTTGACAAGCCCGAATTATATCATTGGAACTTCCTTAAGTTGCCCTTCACTAGCGCGTGCAACTCACTTGAGTCAGTTTCGATGATAAGTGATGTAAATCCCCGATTCACCGCCATGTTCAGTCCAAAATGTAATGCGAAAAGTTTTGAATCGAAGGATGTATGAGCAGAATAATTACCCTCGAACCCTTCAAGATAATCTCCCTTATGATTTCGGAATAAACCACCCATCCCGGCTAACGATCTATTCTCGTCAAAAGATCCATCAATGTTGAGTTTAACCCGATTTTCCTCCGGCTTAACCCACTTTATAAGTACACTTTGGGCTGACATGATTAGTCCTCCATCTCGTTCTACCCCCAAGCTTGAACATAATCTCTAATCGTGTTAAAAACAATAACTTTAAGCTCGCTACTTGTTTTTTTTCTTTCGGAAGGTTCAAAGATCCTCTTGTTTCTATCCGTCCATATACACCATACTAGAGCTGCGACCACACTACTAACTTCGATCCCATTAACTGTTGCTTTACTCGATAGCAACTTAGACCACCACTCCATATGCACCATGAACTGTATTTTATGCAACATAAATAAATTGCAGCGGTGGTCCCTACAATTCCGAAGCTTCACCAGCCCCCCTGGACTTGTTGTCGCTTGCCACCTGCTCCAATCCGCCTCAACTTCATCTCGTGGAATCTGTCCTCGGGGCTTCTTCCCTCTCCTCCTTTGGTCCACTTTCGTACAACTCTTTACCAAGTCCCCATACCCTCTACATCTTCGAAAAAAGATGCCCCGCCGTTTCATTTTCCAAACCGCACCTTTGACAGAGGGGAATGTCCATCACCCCTCTCGAGACAAGATTTCCCCCATATGTAACCTATCCCACAAAATACACCACAACAATACTTTAAACTTTTGCGGGCATTTGAGAGACCATATTAACTTCCATCTAAACCCCGACTCGTCCTCCATCGGTATTAAAATATTAAACGCCGTTTTCACCGAGAATTGTCCAGACGGTTCAAGTTTCCACTTAAATACCTTTTCAATCCCATTCAACATCTCAGTTATACCTTCTTTTAATACTTCTCGACCCACCATGATATTTTTGCACGTCCTAGAATCACTTGACCTTTCTATTCGATCTAAAAAACCATTTATGAAGTATTTTTGTTTAAGTACTTTTACCCACAAGGATTAATCATTCTTTAGATCCTTCCATCCTAGTTTGGCCAACAGAGCTCGATTATAATTTCTTGCGATTCTTAATACCAAGCCTTCACTTTTCTTATGACGATACTGAACATCCCATGAGAGCTAATGAATTTTCCTACCCTCACTAGGCGACCCCCCAAATGAAATCGCGAATGATCATGTCTATTTCCTCACAAACATATACCGAAAATTTCATTATTTGCATTGTATAAGTAAGGATAGCCGATAGTACCGATTGCGCTAGCGTAATTCTACCTGCCATTGAAATATTTTGACTCTTCCAATGCGGTAATTTGTTTTTCATGTTTGTTGCAACTCCTCGAAAGAAACCACGCGGTAAACGTTGAGACCTTATTGGTGCGCCAAGATAAACACCAAGCAATTCCTTTAACATGAAACCACTTCTCTCTGCAAACTCCTTTGCCACATCATTAGATACAGTTTTGGAGAAATATATTAATTACTTGTCTGCGCTACCCATCTGACCCGACTCGTTACAAAATACCTTCATGGCCTCCTTTATGAGATCTACTTAGCTTCCTTAGCGGAAAAGCACCAAGTGATATGAATTTGAGAATGAAAACAATAAAAATTGAAGATTTCTTTTTATTACTTCGGATAGCCCAAAATACTTTACCTAAATCGATGAAATGTTTTTAAATACATAGCGCCATAGCGGCATTTTGTTTTAAAGCTTAATAAATATATGGTAAATTCTTCCATCTTATATTGGATGATCCTACACCAATTAAATTTATACACATATCCCATGTTTTAAACTTATAAAATCACTAACTTATTAATCTAATGACATATATTTTGTTATAATAATTAATGGCTGCGATATAAATATTTTACCCTCTCCCGATTCTTCTAGAACTGTTCCTCCCTCTCCCTGCTGACGTGTTCTTCTGCTATTTGATTATCCACAAATGCAACCTATATACTCTCCGTAGGCGATTCAAACCCTCTAGTACAAACACATGACACAGAAAAACTCCAACCAATTAGCTTCACCCACGTCATCATCATCGTCGATATACTATTAACCTCCTCGAAATGATTCAGTCAATAAAAAATTTCAATTTCATAAAAAGATATTAAGATTCACATCATCTCTCTTACATAGCTAGCAAAACAATTGAATTTTCTGTTTCTTTATTTGAAAAAAAAATTGAAATTTATTATTAGGTGATCCTCACATGCATGAAAATCTGATGAAGTTGCAACAGGAACAGCTAGGGTTTCAGAATTGATATGCCTCAACTCCGAAGCGGAGCTCGCCGAGGCCGTCCAAGAAAACAACCACCTCAAGCGACAAACCCGGTTCAGTTAAACCAGACCGCGGCTAAAACCGGTTCACCAAAATCAAAGGCGAATAAGGTAGAGGAGGAGGAGGAGGACAAGAGAAGGATAGTGGAAGTAGAGTTGAAAGAAGACGATGATGATGATATTGATGTAGAGAATAACAATAAGCGATTGAAGGTACAATTAGCGCAGCGGAAGGTACAACAAGGAAAAGAAGTGAAAATGGACGAGTACGGTAGCTGTGGACAGAGTGGCGATAAAGGCGTCGCCGTTCCTGATGATGACGGCTCTCCCCCATTGCCTGAGAGGGTAAAAGAGTTCATTCCTTTATCACTCATTTGCACGTGTCTATAATATTTATATGAATTGGATAATAATAGACTAAAAAAAGAATTAACATTTTATGTTTTAGCTTTTACATACATGTATGTGCTTAAATCAACAAGGTTTTAGATGAAAGTTGATTGCCTTTGTTATGTGTCCGTAACAGGTCCAGGTAGGTGCTTCACCACCATATAGAATCGATAAGAAGCTGGGAAAAGGAGGGTTTGGTCAAGTTTTTGTTGGTCGTAGAATTAATCCTCCTAATCCATGTGAAAGAACCGGTCCAGGAGCTATTGAGGTGAGTCCTTAATCTGTATTAGCTATTAATAAACTGTTATGTGCAAATGTTATCAAAATAAATAAAAAAAATTACATTATCACTTTCAGGTAGCATTAAAATTCGAGCACAAAAGTAGTAAAGGTTGTAACTATGGCCCACCTCACGAGTGGCAAGTCTATAAGTAAGTATTGTCAATTATATCCTTGTCAAAATTTGTTATTGACTGATTCAGTGCTTATAAATATCTGTTTTTGTAGTACCCTAGGTGAAAGCCATGGTATACCTAGTGTACATTACAAGGGTCGTCAAGATGATTATTACATAATGGTATGTAAAGCAGCTATTATTCACTTATTTATCTCATCTTTTTACGTATTTAATTCCTTTGTAATGAAGTTTACAACTTTTCTCAGGTTATGGATATGCTGGGTCCAAGTTTATGGGATGTCTGGAATATAAACTCACAAACGTAAGTTCTTTTGATTTTCTTGACTAATTTACATTAATCTGACACCTATTTTTTTATTTAACTGGTTTCAGAATGACTGTTGAAATGGTAGCATGTATTGCAATTGAAGCAATTTCTATATTAGAGAAATTGCACTGCAGAGGGTAAATATTAATATTAATATTAATATTACTATATCATTCTTATATGCATCAATTCGCTCCACTCTAATAAATTTGTTTTCAGGTATGTTCACGGAGATGTAAAACCAGAAAACTTGTTGCTTGGTCCACCTGGCACACCCGATGAGAAGAGATTATTTCTTGTTGATCTTGGATTAGGTAAAGCTAAATAAAACCCATTAAAAATAAAATAAATTCCCAAACCCATTTCTTATTATAATCTGTGTCGATCTTTCAGCTACACGTTGGCGTGAAACTTCTGGTGAACATGTTGATTATGATCAACGACCAGATATTTTTAGGTATATCCATTTTGTTTATTTTTTTTATTTTTGTTTGGTGTATTTAATTTTTTAGTGTTACAGGGGAACAGTACGTTATGCTAGTGTACATGCTCATCTTGGAAGAACAGGGAGTAGAAGGGACGATCTTGAATCCCTTGCTTACACTCTCATTTTTCTTCTACGTGGGAAATTACCATGGCAAGGATATCAGGTTAGTAAGTAATTTCTTTATTTAAATTAAATTAAATTAAATTACGCTAAATAAATTCCTCATGGTAATTTAGGGAGACAATAAGAGTTTCCTCGTTTGCAAAAAGAAGATGTCAACTTCTCCGGAACTTCTATGCTCTTTTTCACCTGCTCCTTTCCGACATTTTATCGAGTATGTGGTCAACTTAAAATTCGACGAAGAGCCTAACTATGCAAAGTATATCTCACTCTTCGATGGAATTATCGGTACTAATCCAGTTATAAGACCTATCAATACAGATGGTGCTCAAACGGTAATTAATTAATTAATTAACTAACATATTCATGGTATATTTTGACAATTTTTTAACGTATTTTTGTAGCTAACATCTCAAGTTGGACAAAAGAGAGGGAGATTAACAATGGAAAGTGAAGATGAACAACCAAGTAAAAAGATAAGAATGGGAATGCCAGCTACACAATGGATCAGTGTTTATAATTTTCATAGACCTATGAAACAGAGGTATCATTACAATGTGGTGGATATGAGATTGTCTCAACATATCGCAAAAGGAAATGAAGATGGATTGTTTATTAGTAGTGTTGCTTCTTGTTCTAATATGTGGGCCCTTGTTATGGATGCCGGGACTAATTTTACTGAACAAATTTACCAGCTCTCACCCCAATTTCTTCCCAGGGTTTGTTCTTTTTCCTTTGAAGAAACTTTATATCCATTTCCTTAATAGAGTTATAATTTATCTGTCTTTTTTTTTTTTTTTTTGTATTAGGAATGGATTATGGCTCAATGGGAGAAGAATTATTACATTAGTGCCATAGCTGGGGCTAATAATGGAAGCTCGATAACGGTTATGTCGCAAGGTGAGTTTATTTATTTGACATTGTAAAAACTTTGAAGTTTATTTAACATTCTTCTTTTTTTTTTTTTTTACGTTATATAGGGACTCAATTTGTACAACAATCGTATAAAGTGAGTGATTCATTTCCATTTAAATGGATAAATAAGAAATGGAGAGAGGGGTTTTTCATTACTTCCATGGCTACTGCTGGGAGTAAATGGGCAGTTGTTATGTCTCGTGGGACTGGTTATTCCGACCAGGTATTTGTTACACTCTTGCAATCTTTCATATAGGGGTATTTTAGTCATTTAATATTTTTGCAGGTATTGGAACTAGATTTTTTGTATCCTAGCGAGGGTGTTCATAGGAGATGGGATGAAGGTTATAGGATCACATCAACAGCTTCTACGTGGGACCAAACTGCCCTTGTACTTAGTGTTCCGAGTAAAAGACCTGAGGATGAAACTCAAGAGACCCTTCGAACTTCTGCTTTTCCAAGCACACATGTCAAGGTTGGTTATTAATTAGTTTTAATTTATATATATTATGTTTGGCCTGTTATTTAATAAATAAAATATTATATGTTTTGTAGGAGAAATGGGGGAAAAATCTTTATATATCATGTATTTGTTATGGACGAACTGTTTCATAGCTTTGGTGGGATGAATCAACAGAGTAGTAATTTTCTAACATATGTGTGCTCTCCACTGCCTTAGGCAGTTAATGTAATTTAATTAATTAGGGAAAGCCAAAGCTTGTATAGTTCTGAAGAGATAGGCAGAGTTGGAGCTTTGGTTAAGCTATTGGAAACATTTTACCTAAACATGTATGAACTTGAGTTGTATCTCTTGTGAGATCTGAACAATTTGTGTTTTTCTTTAGACTTGTATTGTTAGTAATTAATTTACTAATTAGAACAAACTTATTGATCGTTGATTGGTATGCTATTATGACATGACAAGTTGTTGGTTTTTGTCGTGATTCTTTATTTACAGTGTTTTAATTGCATCTTTGCATTTAAGATATAGGAAGGAAGAATTAAGAGTAGGTTTTATTGTTTGTTGTTGACGTCATAAAGGTGTCAATTTGGTTTAATTGAAAACCGGTGTTTAGGTGTTCTTAGAGATGAATTTGGATCCTTTCTTAACTTGACTCCTATATTAACCCTACTAACTCTAATCACAATTAAGTAATTGGTTTTTAGTATTATTTTTATTCATTATTTTTATTTATAATTGAATTACTGTGTGAGATATTATAGGAAGATAGAGAAATAAATTATAAATAAAAATAATACTAAAAACTAATTACTTAATTATAATTAGAGTTAGTAGAGTTTGTATAGAAGTCAAGTTAGGAATAGATATGTCAAATAGTAACCGTTCTTAAATCTGATATATATATATATATATATATATATATATATAGGGGTTATTGTTGAAAACATCCTCCTTAAATTTTCTAATTGTTTTTTATGCCTTCAATAATCTTATTTATAAAAAAATGCCTAATGAAATAATTATTTATAGAAAACATCCCCTTTATATTTTCTATACCTTTATTAATTCCATCACATGCGCGCGTCCGTGAAATTTTTTTAAAATCGTCATAACTAATTCAAAAAAAATCAGAAAATTAAAAAAAAAATATTTTTGAATAAATCTAATTAATATTTACGTCTATGAATTTTTTTGATTTTTTTTGAATTTTTTTAACTTTTTCGATTTTTTTTAATTTTTTTTCGCAGACATGGAATTCCATGTTTTAAACATGGAATTCCATGTTTTAAACCGTGAAATAAACATGAAATTCCATGTTTTAAATATGAAATTCCATGTTTCAAACATGAAATTCCATGTTTTAAACATGGAATTTCGTGTCTGCGAAAAAAAAATTAAAAAAAAAAAAAAAATCAAAAAAAATCAAAAAATTCAGAAAATTCCGAAAAAAATCATAGACGTAAATATTAATTTGATTTATCCAAATATAGTTTTTTTTGATTTTTTTGATTTTTTTTGAATTAGTTATGACGATTTTAAAAAAATTTCACGGACGCGCGCGTGTTTATTAGTTTTTTTCTTATTTTTTAATTGTTAATTATAAAGGGGCTGTTTTCAATAAATATTTTTTTCTAGGCACCTTTTTCTAAATAAGTTTTTTAATAGGCATCAATCAACAATTGGCTCATATATATATATATATATATATATATATATATATATATATATATATATATATATATATATATATATATAATATTGGAGAAGGGCCAACGGCCCGAAATGTCTCCAGTATTTTTCCACATTTTCTAGCCTTCAGATCAAATTTCTATCATTTTCGGCCTTTAGATCGATTTCAATTAATGGTCCAGATTGTCTAAGTTCAGTCCAAGGTTTAAAATGTCTTGATGTCTCCTCTATATTTTTTCAGTCCTTGGATTACTTATCAATATAGAGGAGACATCAAGACATTTTAAACTGTGGATTGAATTTAGACAATCTGGACCATTAATTGAAATCGATCTAAAGGCCGAAAATGATAGAAATTTGATCGGAAGGCTAGAAAATGTGGAGAAATACTCGCTTCATAGGGCACCTCCCACCAAACCGCTCTCCTGTATCAGCACTGCATGAAGATTATTCTCAAGCAACACCGACTAGATACAGTCTTCAAGGGAAAAGTTCAGTCTTTTGTATATTCCAACATTTTTTTTTCTTCTCTGCAATCCCTTTGTGTGTATTTTTATTTATTTTATTACTAAATATCAATTTCTATAACAAACATTAATTGACTGTATTATGTTACAATACTTATGCTTTCACATGTTGTTTCCATTTAAAAGAAAATTGAGTAATTGTATATGCAGGTTGGGATTCATAAATATAATTTCATGTAGTCTATTATAAGAGTAAATGAGTAGTTGAGGATGATGTTCTAGAAGATGATGATCCAGAATTGTGATGGAGTAGTTTCTCAACATTGAAATTTACATTATTTCTTTAACTATGTTTATTGAACAAAACTATATATTATTTTCTCTTTTCATATTTTTCAATTAATTTAAGGCGATTGTGTTTATTAATAATTGAACTATATAGTGTTTATATCATTTGATATCAACCATGTAAAATGACACGTGTAAATTTAAATTGGTAAGCATACCATGAACTTTATTACTTGACAATCAAAACTATATTGTTTTTCTTTTACAATTTAATGTTCTAATAGAGTTGAAGATAGAATTTTTTGTTAGAGTTTAGGGTAATACCCCAACTTTTAGTTAATTTCACTATAAAGCCCTATAATACAAAAATTGTATTATGTCCTAAATTTATAAAAATTTGTATCGTAGGTTCTTATATTATGAAAAAAGAAATGCATTATAAATCTTTATATTATGCTAAAATTGCATTATAAGTTCTATTAATATGCAAAAATATTTACATACTTCTAAATTAAATTTTTTTAATCTGTATTTTAATAAACAGTGTGTCGCTCAATCTCTATTTATATTATCTAAAATCTTTATAGTGCCTTCGGATACGGGTTCATACCTAGTCTATATAATATTGGAGAAGGGCCAACGGCCCGAAATGTCTCCAGTATTTCTCCACATTTTCTAGCCTTCAGATCAAATTTCTATCATTTTCGGCCTTTAGATCGATTTCAATTAATGGTCCAGATTGTCTAAGTTCAGTCCACGGTTTAAAATGTCTTGATGTCTCCTCTATATTTTTCAGCCCTCAGATTACTTATCAATATAGAGGAGACATCAAGACATTTTCCACATTAAAGATCAATTTAATGGGTTGAATTTCACAATGTTTCAAATTTAATAGGTTATTCATGATAAAAGAGATAGTGATGAATCGATAACCCGTATGAATTGGCCAGGATTGATTCATCCATTACAAACAATTTAAGAAAAAGTATTTCTCTTCTGATTTTGTGGCCAATTCTAAACTAAAAGCACATTGGTCCCTTGAATAGTAACAAAGACCCACCAATGATTTTATGCTTAGGTGGATAAGGCTATTTTTAGGACCATCACTTGCATTTTGCAACTACACTCAAGGCCAGTATCATAACACCGAATTTAATTGCAGAAATGCTTTTTGTTAACATGAAGGAAAGAGACCCCCTATT
This sequence comes from Nemophila menziesii, assembly GCA_029959085.1. NCBI lineage: Eukaryota > Viridiplantae > Streptophyta > Magnoliopsida > Boraginales > Hydrophyllaceae > Nemophila > Nemophila menziesii. Next base: position 37,459,295 of record JARWIR010000001.1, read on the forward strand.
GAAAGAAGAGAACTTTTGTTCCATTAGCAATACGATCATACGTAAATGGCAATACAATTATAACATTTCTTAAGGTAATAATTTATTTTGTTTCAAAAAATAGAATATATACACAAATAACACAATTGTGGCAGAGGTGATTCGTCAATGTATAGAAAATTTGACACCGGGGTATATTTGAAACACAAAGGGACCAGAGGTACAATTTACTCTAAAATTACAAACTCTATAATCTTGATGATAATTATCCCTCATGCATATATATTTACCATATAGTATCCCAAGGTAAAATTCTTGAACTGCAGAGGCATAATTCAATTCATCAACATATGAAAATGTCTCTACAATATCCTGCACGGACTCTAGGGATTATCTGCAGCAAGTGATATGTACTCTTTACTCTAAGTGTTTACCCTGAAAGGAAAAAGGAAGATTTTTTGATCCCAAGGGAAAAGAAAGTATACAGAAAGAGGCAACAATCCTTTGAGATAGATCGTTCTTTCGATTTAAGGCAATCCATGATCTAATTTACTTCTATACATACACATATAGATTATACTGGTTTCAGTATACATATATATTAGTATAAATGATACCATTGGTCCCTGAGTTACGAAAAACAGCCTTGATACACTTTTCAAAACTCGGGAACTAATACATTTGTAGAATAGGGAAAGTTGCACACATGGTCCCTGAGTTATAGGCTATTCGTCTGTTTTGTCCTTTGGAACTTCCAACTGGTCCTCAAAATTCATTTTTGGTATAGTCTAGGGACCATTTGAGAAATTCTACCTATTAATAATTACAAAAACACTTGAATAATGGACCTTACACTAAATCCAATAATTTATTACAAAATAGCTAATTATCACTTTTCGGCTGCTGAACAGTTTCAGATCTCCTGCCTAGTGATCCGATATGCCAAGAACCTGACCTGAAGTTATTCGATCGCTAAATGTATCTCCTCTATCATGTGAACAAACTCTTGCTAATCCAATTAGAGAAGGTGGTAAAGAGAACCTAAAACAATAACATAAAAAGCCCACAATTCAAGGATAGCCAATATGAATATTTTACGATACTTTAGGGGTGTTTTTGTATTTAATAAATAACGATTTTACTTACTTTTAAACCTTCTTTTTTAAGAGCATCGATACATTTCCTTGTGAACCAAATATCGGCAAGTCCATCGCCAATTTCTATATCAGCATGCGTCTCTTTAAAGTTCAATAAAGTAGTATTGGTACCCTATATTATGTAAAAATTACACACAATCAGAAATAATCAAATCAACTGAAACTAATGAGAGACATTTGAATGAGAGAATAAGATAGCTACATGTGTATATCCATAAACAAAAGCAGTTGATCAAGCATTAAAAAAAACACCTAATGATGCAAGATGCCGCATAACACACAGGGACTGATGGTGCAATTTCCATCTGATCAACCTGCCATATTTAATAAAAAAAACATTAGAGAAATTTCCATTAGGCCCCCTCTCGAAATGTATGTTTATACTTTAATATACGATGAAATCCAAGATTTTGTTTCACATGATACACCAGTCGTCGAAATTAAATTCTTATTTATGGTCAGAGTTATAAGGATATAAATTGGACAGATTGTTTTCCAAACATAACATGATGCAATTAACATAAATTTTAAATCATTCTAAGACTTTTTTAGAGAATTATTACCAAATAAGAATCTTTTAATAGCTTGCGCACTTCAAGACTTCACTGTTCAGATTATCTATCGGCATGATTAGCTCGAATAGTGGTTTCGCGCTATCATCAACCCGGCCTGCTACGTTATCAACAATCGAAGCCTATCAACAATCGAAGCTATCAACAATCTAAGAACCCAGAAAAGGTAAAAAATTAATTTATACCATTGAAACTCTAATTTAATTCACACGGTTAATTTTTTTCATATTCCCATTTTGTATAATCGTCATCTGGTGGGCTTACACAACACGACACATACATACAAAACAATTTTCTATTTCTTTGTATGTGTAGATTATGATGGCGGCTATCGAAGAACAATCGAAGAACTCAAACGCCTCGCCAATGAAGCCTTCAAAGGTACAATTCGTATTTCCGTGTTTAATCGATACACGATTAGTTCTAAGGTTATGCTTATCACTTTGTTCGTATGTTAATTTTGTCCAATAGTGCATAAGCAGTATATTGGGCTAACCGTGCATTCGCACATAGCAAATTGGAAGAATACGGAAGTGCTATAGAAGACGCCTCTAAAGCTATCGAATTAAACCCTAAATACTCCAAAGTTTGTTCTTCTTCTCTTTTACTTCTAATTTTTTTGTTTATGTTAAAGGTATTTGTTTTGGGAATTTGATTGTTGAACAATCAAATTCCCAAAACAAATACCTTTAACATAAACAAAAAAATTAGAAGTAAAAGAGAAGAAGAACAAACTTTGGAGTATTTAGGGTTTAATTCGATAGCTTTAGAGGCGTCTTCTATAGCACTTCCGTATTCTTCCAATTTGCTATGTGCGAATGCACGGTTAGCCCAATATACTGCTTATGCACTATTGGACAAAATTAACATACGAACAAAGTGATAAGCATAACCTTAGAACTAATCGTGTATCGATTAAACACGGAAATACGAATTGTACCTTTGAAGGCTTCATTGGCGAGGCGTTTGAGTTCTTCGATTGTTCTTCGATAGCCGCCATCATAATCTACACATACAAAGAAATAGAAAATTGTTTTGTATGTATGTGTCGTGTTGTGTAAGCCCACCAGATGACGATTATACAAAATGGGAATATGAAAAAAATTAACCGTGTGAATTAAATTAGAGTTTCAATGGTATAAATTAATTTTTTACCTTTTCTGGGTTCTTAGATTGTTGATAGCTTCGATTGTTGATAGGCTTCGATTGTTGATAACGTAGCAGGCCGGGTTGATGATAGCGCGGTCCCCGATTGGGCGGCGATGGAAGGTATTGGAACTACGGAGAAAGGTTTTAGGTTAGAAAATTTGGGGAGGGTTTCTTTTAATTTTCTTTAGACGTGTTGTGTATTAAAAAAAATTTAATAAGTGGGGTCAGAATCGATCCTGGCCACCACTTATGTTTTGCCAGAATCGATCCTGACCACCACTTAAGTGGGTAAATCCAGACCGTAGGAAAAACTTCGAAATATAATATAGATATTTGTAATCCTTGTAAGCATAGAAATATTTTGAATATTAATTGACTCAATTTTGTCACAAAACTAGGCAATATCTGAGTTGTTTTTGGGTTTATTCACCCGACAAAAAAAGATGAGTTTAAAAAAAAATTATTAGCAGCGTAGAGTTCTTTTCATCAAGATAAAGATATTTAGTGAAGTAAAGAAAGAGTTTTTTTTCTTTCCTTCTTTCTCAATTAGGTAAGCTATTAGAGCTACATTTTGAATAAACTGGAATTAGTTAATTTATAATATTTTGAGATTTTTTTTTCGACTAAAATAAAAGATTTGAATTTTCGGGTTGTATTTTGGCAAGTGTTTGTGAAGAAGACGAAGTCCGATCCTTTGCTTCGTGTTGTGCATGTTGTCCATGCTCCACGCCTCTGATTGGTAGAAAAATTGGAAATAGTTTAAATTTGTATATACATTAATTATTAATTAATAATATATTATTTAGAACTATTTTTAAATTATATGTCCGTTGTTGTGGTCGTTGATTGTCATCAATCTTGACTGTTGACCAGCAATATTGACTTTTTTAGCTAACCATATGGGGGTTTGGGTAGCCACAAGTAATAACAGTTGATAAGTGAGTTTGTTTCCACAAGAATTAAAAAGTTAGTAAGGAGCAAATCGTCAAGAATAAAAGACTAAAAGTAAAAAAAAAAAAAAAAATTGGTTTCAAATTTAAAAACTATCAAATATGAATTTTAACTAAAAATCAACTGGAAAATTAAACAAGAAGTTATGAAAAAGTGGAGAAAAACGTATGTCGAGACACTCATAATCTCCATTAATTATGACAATGACTTTATTATAATTTTAAGGAAAAATAGGACGTTGGTGCTAATCAGGAGTCAAAGATACACTCTAAGTATCTTCCGAGTAAATATGGACTTCTATTTAATATTAGACACCTTTTCCGAGTAAACCTATAATATTATCTAACATTTAAGACTAGTTTACCCTCTCATTATTACCTAGTTAGTTTATCTCTTTCTAGTCTTCAACTCCAAGAGGCATAATTAACCTAGTTCCACTATAAAATTCTTCTTTCCGGCGTAATTCAACAACTAACAAACACTAGCTATGTGGACATCATACACAAATTTAAATATAAGCATAAGGGTAATTAAATCAACAACAACATCTACGTTTTATTTAACTGTAAGATCCCAAAGTCATAGAGAATAAATCCCAATCACACACTAGGGTTCATACCTAAAAGCTCAAGCTACTAAAGAGTTTAATTCATAATGAATAAAGGAAAACAAAAGCTAAAAGAGTTATATTTAATCAAAAAATAAAAATAAGGAAGAATTACACTAATTGCATATGAAATAAAATGAAATTAAGCGTTGAAAATGAACTCCTTGCTTCCTTCCCTTAGCGCCCAACGTTCTAAGATCTTTTTATATGATAAGTGGTTGTTTTAAGACTAAAAAAAATAGTATACATAATCCATGTTTTATATCAATTGGGCCAACTTAAGTGAGTCAAAAGTGACCCAATGGACTCTTTCAAATCTGGACAACTTCGGATATTGTCAGTAAAACACTCATAACGTATTCAATTCAACTATAATTTGTGAACCATTTCTTCTCACACGATCTTCACTCAAATGGATACCCTGAGCTAAGTTTCATGAACATAATCCTCGCCAATTATTTATCATGAATTTTCAAAATTGATGGAAGGGTTTTGCCGACAATTCTTGGTGAGCTTCTAATGGACTTCGTAGCTTATTTTGCGACTTGTGTTAGGTTTCTTCGTGACTTTTATTACTTCCTAGCTTCATCTTGGGGTCTAAGATCATCCATATACCTATGATCTACACACTTATCACACAAGTTATCTCAAATTTCTCACAAATACATTTATCATCCAAGATTAGCAAAAACTCAAATAACGTCAAATAAAAATAACAGAATTAATCTAAAACCCCCACCTTAATGGCATATCATCTAACTCAAAATCTATCATAAAAGCATAGATATCATTCCATGCGAAAGATCCAAGTATTCTCAAATGGAATGAGCTGGTGAGCATTCACCAACAAGGTTGTACTCCGACTTAGATAACCCACACACCATGATATTCAACGCTTTATCATTTTGTGTTAGTTTTGTTTTATCTTATTTGGTAAACTTTTTGAAGTCCTTCACTTCTCGGATTAGCAGACTAACTCTGACTTTATTAACTTAAATCTGGTATGGCACGAACGGAGATGTACTCGTGATTATCCAAAACTCAATATCTACGCATTATAGATAGTCCTCCATCCTTTTATCCAATAAATATAATTTGTACCTACAAATAGTGGAGATCTAGTTGTAGAAGAACCTTCTAAACGATTATTTCTATGTTGTTTACTCTAATTATTAAGCTATTAACGTAGAGTTATTCTCTGATACCACTTGTAATTCCTATAGGGGTGAATAGGAAACTAATCAAATTATGCTTAATTAAAAAAAATTCCCGACAATGAGTAGTTGAAGAAACTTCTACTAGTCAATTAATCAAATACTAGGGGATCATGCAATAAGATTGATTATGCTTTGATTAATAAGCAAAGAAATAAATGAAGACGATATGTAAAAGGATTAGAATAGAGAGTATCTAATCTTTTTTTAGTGGTTCGAACCCCCGGAAGCCTAATCCACCACCTAAGAAATCACCCTGAGGATTTTAAAATTCTCCACTAAGATTCTTGTAATTATTGAATGTGAAATACAACATACTTACGATGAGGTTTTTACCAGGCTAAGTTAAATTTTACTAGGCTCATTCCCAACCTCTAAAATCCCTCGTATCTAATATAGGAGTAAGAGAAAATCTTTGTGTTTAGTGAATATTAAATAAGAACCAAAAACTCTAATGAGTAGGTAAGATTGTTGAAATCCTTCTTGAGTATATTTTATAATGATGTTGATAAACTCCTTGTTGAGTAAATGATATGATGAATGTATCAATCTTGAGTATGATTATAAGATGATGCATTTCAATGAAATAAGAAAGATGTAAGAGTGAAGAGATGAGATCAATGCTGAAACAAGCTTTTGTTAATAGGTAATTTGAGACTCCAACATGTTTTACTGTGTGGCAAGTGACTTGGCATACTTTTCCAGATTGACATTCCACTGTTGAATACATCAGGATTCCGATTTCATTCACAATGGTCAAAATCCACACGACTACTTCTAGGTTGAATTATGTTAGCCAAAAGGCTATATTTTGACTGATGATTGGTGAAAAGTTAATATATCTTGAACATGTATGATCTTAAAGGAAACCGAGATTGATAGTGTTATTTACAGGTTTAAAGACCCGTGAAATAATGGAGGAGAAGAAAATAATAGAAGAGATGATAGATCCAAAACAATGAAGATTGAGCCAATGAGATAGAAGATTAAGAATATGAATATAATGATACTTGAATCTATGAAGCAGATGAAGAACTGGTGTTAAAGCATAGATGATTGGAGATTTATAAAGAAGATGATGCAAAGAAGATGAATAAGAGCTTAAATAACGAAGTAGATTGAGAACAGAGCACCAGCCCTCCGAATAGCTAATCAACTAAATGCCTAATGTGGTCAATTGAAGAACACAAAGAAGGATGTGAAGAGCAAATCTCCGAGACAAAGACTAGGCGTTAGAACACGGAGTATTTGGGAAATTTTCATTAGTTTCTCTTTAGTTAAATAGTAAATTTGAACTTCTGAAATCAATATGTTTCAAAGTGTTTAAGATTGTTAGTATACTTTTTGGAAATTCAACACTAAGCATTAGAACATATTTTTGCATAGTCTTAATAGCGAAACACAAGATTGATATTAATTGCGTTAAGTGCTTATATCAATAATGTATTTGCTCAGTTTTAATACCTATCTCTGCAATTTTTTAGATGTAGACTATTGTTTATTTGAAGTTTTGTTTTTTTCTCTTTGATCACTTTCAAAGGAAAAACCAAAAACATTAACTTTCACATAGTTTTACACCTTAGTCAAAAATAAATCTATTATTACAAAAAAATCCTAGTATTAACCATAAGAAGGTTTGTAAAATTTTTATTTGGTTCTTAAAAATAGTAAAATTAAAATAATTCTTTTTTGATCAACAAGCATTATATTTCATCAATCAAACATGTACAAATAAAAGCTACATTTTATCATTTTGACTAAACAAAATTAAATTCTGCAAACAAAACAGACCTATACAATAATTATTAGAAAACATGGAAAACCTAAAGATAAATTTTTGTGAATAAGCGGTTCAACAAAATTTGAAGGTTTTAAGTAAAATTTTACTTTGAACCATTTATATTAGTAGAAATAATTTATATTAAATTAACTAAAAGTTAAAAAAATTATCAAAGATAATTCGTTTAGTTAAAGTGTGAAATTATTGAAGAAACGAAAATAGTGATAGAAGAAGAATGATTGGATTGAAGTGTATTATTATTATTATGAAAGTTCGAGGTTTACGTGGCCTTCATATCTTTTTACGACTTGGATTATGTCTTTTTATAATATAATTGAAATATTTTAAAACTATTTTTTAACATAACATTTCGTTCTTATTTAGAATGAATAATTAGATTCGTCCCAAATTTAAAATTTATAAAAATTTACATGAAACTATTAAAAGATTATAAAATTTTATAGTATATTTTACTTATATGTCGTATTAGTAATATATATATTTATATATAATAGTAAATTTATTATAAACACATGTATTAGTGTTCCATGAATAATAATAATAACAATTTTATTTTGAAAGACTTAATATCTAAAAATTTCCCATCTTATTTACTTTTTGAAATAAAAATGAATAAGCTTGCTAAGTTAGCCAATAAACTCAACTATAGGGGGTTCATTACATTGATCCAGGTGAAGTCTCGTCTATATCTGGTAGACTAGGTATACTATGCTCGCAAGCTATCCATTATTCCTACTTTCACATCCATGCTTACATAGAATACCCTCCCCCCTTCCCCGAGTGTTAATGACATGTTCTTCTTGTCTACTTTTCTTTCCATGATGGGAAGAACACTAAATTGTTAAACCTTATTAAGGAATTTCCTTCTTAATATGTCTAAACCTTAGTTTAACTAAAGTCCAACCAGGGGCGGATCCAGACACTAAATTGAGGGGGACGGTGGGGGGGGGGGGGGGGGGGGGGCTTGAAATATATAGGAGTTCGGGGTCAAATTTTCTGAATTTTTTAAGGTAAAAATATGATACATAAATATATAACTACAAATGCCAAAATACAAATATGAGAATCTAACACCATTACGTTTCTCGTCTCTTCAGTTGATGAACTCAACAATTAGTATTTATCCAAAAACTATACAAATCCACACCATTCCACTTAATTTATATAGTATCGTTAGTATTATATTAATATACTATAATTTATATTAATAACTATATGTTACATTAATATTCTAATTTATAAATATGATGAAAATTATCTACAAAAATTAAACATTGAAGTAATGTAAATAATAAATTACTAAGTTTTATGTCTCTCAAATTCAAAATAGAGACACGTATTTGTATACAAAAATTGCAATACTTGATAAGTCAATCTTATGAAAATTGACAAATTTATAACTTTAATCTAGTACATAAAATAATAAGATAATTTTTCGTTAGAAATTAAAATATATGAATAAAGTTGAAATCTTATTCTTATTTTATATTGAACTTATTTTCGAATCAAATCATGTTTAAACTTGATTCCGAAATGATTTTCTATTATGTGTGTTTTGGAAAAAAGATAAAACAAATATTTTCGAATCAAACCATATTTAAATTTTGTTTCGAAATGATTTTCTATTATGTGTGTATTTGGGAAAAAGATAAAACAAATGCTAAGATTCAAACACCTAACCTCCATTCTAAATTCTAATATGTAAAGATATTAAACCATTAAGGCACAATAACTTATGTGTTTCTTAGAACATGCATGTTTTACATAAACGTTCAGAAGAAACTAATTATTTTTTGGGATAAAATTACATTTACGTATCATAAAATTTACGAGTTCATGAGGGGGGGGGGGGGGGGGGGGCTTGAGCCCCCCTGGTCCCACTAAGGATCCGCCCCTGAGTCCAGCAACTCCCTAACAATTGGAGATCAAAACTTCCTTCTATCTCAAATTTTAACTACTTGCTCCAACAACTTTCCTATTTCAAACTCCTAGTTTTAAAAAATTATATTCTAACTTTATTTTCAATAAACTATTTATTGTAATTAATTATTTATTTATCTAAATTTTATAAAGTTTATTTATATATGTATCTTACAAAAATATTAAAATATAATTTATATTTAAATTATAATTATTTTTCTAAATATTTATAATTTTAAAAAATATATCGTTTATTTCCTTATATAATAGAATTTATCACTTTTTTCTAATATATATATTTATATTGTTGAATTGTAAAGTGAATTTAAAAATAAAATAAAATTGGAGACTGAAGATATATAAAATGAATGAAAATAAATAAAAATAAATAAAGGCTAAAGATATATAAATTTAGTAACTAAGCTGTAGGAACATGTGAAGTGTTTTCAGCTGACGTGGAAGTTTGATAAAGTCAAAGTACTATGTGGAAGCTTAGTCAGATAGTCTTTGTGCTCTCTTGTCTCTACACTCAGCTATACAGTGTCGTTTGTTTTAAGTAAATGCGGAGTTAATATGGAGTGTTGATCTTATATCTAATGAACGGATGAGATTGAACCGAGAATTGTCTCATATAAAAGGACTCTTCTCTTCACAACTCTCGTATTCTCTCTTCGCTTCTTTTCAGAAATTCTCTCTCGCCTCTTTTACGAGACAAACTAGGGTTTGCTCATTCTTTGTATTCAAGTGCTTAAATCCTCTGTAATAGATAGTGTAATCTTGTTATTTCCTTGAATCTTGCTGCTTCAAGGCTAGATATTCAGCGTAGCTGAGTAGTGATTAGATTTGCTGGTTCTACACTTAGGGTTTATTGAATACTGTGATTTTCTATACTTGTGGAGATTGTAATCGGTGATAACAGTGGTGATAGTGGAAAAACGCTCTCAAATCCGAGCCCAACGTGGATGTAGACTATTTTGTCGAACCACAATATATCATGTGTTCTTTACTTTTTGTTTATCTTTGATTTTTTGTTTAAAACCTTATTTGAAACTCAATCTTGAAACTCGACAATTTTACAATAGTGTATCAGAGCTTGGTTAAATCTCATATTAGTTTGATTGATTCTCGACTCCTCTTTAGGGTTTCGAATCCAATCTAATCTGCGATTTACTTTCTTTTCTAAATCTTGTTGGGTTATAGATTGATGTTTCTGATTCTTGAAAATCTTTTTCAGATTCTTTCAAAAGGGTTTTTAAATTGTTTACAGATCGTGTTTGAGGCATTAATTTTGTTTCCCGATCTGTTGGTTTCACAAACTTGTGATTTTAAAAGTATTTGTACTTTGGAGTTTTTTTGGTTTTGTTAGTACTTGTGATTCTTTGTACTAACATGATGGCTACAACTCGTATTGAGATGTCAGTCTATGATGGAAAAATTGATTTTGGTGTTTGGCAGAAAAAGATGAAAGCTCTGCTGTCTCATCATAAAGTAGAACCTACACTTGTTAAGGACATTAAAGAATGGCCTGAAGGTACACTGGACAAAAAAGCTGAGATACTTGAGGAAGCTTTCAACATCATCTTCTTAAACCTATCTGATTATGTTATACAAAAAGTGGATGGATGTGAAACTGCTCTTGAGATATGGAATAAGTTAGTCTCTCTATACTCTACTAAATCTTTGCCCAATTTAGCTTTCTTGAAAGGTTCTTTGTTCAATTATAAAATGGATTCTAGTAAATCTTTAGATGATAATCTTGATGAATTCTTGAAAATGACTCTTGTGCTAGATGGTACCCCACAGGCTTTAGATGATACTAGTAAGTGTATGATTATCTTGAATTCCATTCCTGAATCTTATCAAGTAGTGAAAGATGTGTTTCAATATGCTAGTACTGTCCCTACCTTTGAACAAGTTGTTACTGCTTTAAAAACCCGAGAAAATGAGATTAAAATTAGCAGAAGATCGGGTCTAATTTGTTTATTAAACCTAGAACAGCTACTACACAGGTCCCTGATATGTATAAACAGAAAAAATCTGGCCCTAACAATAAAAATAAGGGAAAGGACACTAGAAAGTGTTTTCACTATGGTAAAATATGACACTTGAAGAAATACTGTTTTAAGTTGAAAAACAAATTATCTGCTAATGTGAATGAGTCCAATGTGGTGAGAATGCCTAAGATTGATGATGATGTATATGAGGTACTGAATGTTATTGATAAGTCTAGGCATGTTAGTTGGATTCTTGATTCTGGTTGTACCTTTCATATGTGCCCCTCTTCTGAGTTGTTCCATGATTTGATTGAAACTTGCAATGAAACTCTGTATATGGGTAATGACCAAACTTGTGATGTGAAAAGTATTGGAAAGGTTAGTCTGAAACTATATAATGGTAAACAAATTACTTTGATTAATGTGAGATTCATTCCTGAATTAAAAAGAAACTTGATTTCTTTAGGTGCCCTTGATGAACTTGGTTGTGTTTCTGAAGTGTCTAAGGGTAATATTAATGTGTATAGGAATTCCAAACTATTTTTTACTGGAACTAAATGTGGTGGATTATATGTGTAAAATGGAACTGATATTTCTTGTTTGACTAATATTGTTTCTGAGCCTAAGCTTGCAGCTATTTATAAGTGGCACTTGAGACTTGGACATATGAGTCAACAAGGGTTTAATATACTCAGCAAAAATGGTAGTCTTGGTAAGGATACACTGTGTGATCTATTATTCTGTGAGAACTGTGTTTTAGCAAAACAATACAGGTAAAAATTCCAGGTTGATGATCATTTAGCCTCTCATTGCTTTGAATATGTTCATACAGACTTGTAGGGTCCTGAAAGGTATGATTTTTTAGGTAATTACATGTATTTCTATCTATAGTTGATGACTATAGCAGAAGGGTTTGGACCTTTCTTTTAAAAACAAAAGATAAAACTTTTTTTAAAATAAAAAAATGGAAAGTTTTGGAAAAAAATTAAACTGTTAAAATAGTTAAAGTTTTTAAAATTGACAATGGTCATTTTACAATATAAGCTTTTAAATTTAAAGTGAATTTTGAAAAAAAAAAATGTTACACATGGTACGTAATTTGTTAAAAAAATGGGTACCTAATATGAATAAAGAAAAAAAAGAAATCAAAGACTAGTTAAGATTTTAATTAATAAGTGGATTAAAAAAAATTGAAATGGCAAGCTATAGTTTCATATGCAAAATAAATAAAAAAGAAAAAACAAAATATATAAGTAAAGTTCTCTTGTTCAATATATCTGGCTAAAGAATGGTAAATTAATGAGGTTAAAAATTGGTGTTCAATATTGTATTGAGGATGTTGGAGAATAATTATTAAAGAGTCAAATTATGAAAGCGGCGTTCTCTGATTTTTGAGTATGCTGAGCAGCTAATGATTTGTTGTAATAGCAAATGTTTGAAATTGTAAGCAAATTTATTTTTAACAATATTTTTTTAATTTTTACTAATATGTTACATTTTTTTCTAGAGTATTTTGTTTTTTTATACGGTACTCTGTTTTTTTTAGTAACATGTATTTTTTTATTTCGAATTTCACTGTTTTAAATCTGTTACTTTATATTTTTTCAAATATTTTACTTTTTAACGATACTTTATTTTTTTCTGATACTCTATTTTTTTTAAATCACTGAGTACACTATCGGTGGCGGTGGCAGTGGTAGTCGGTCGGTGGTCGGTGGTCGGAGATTGGTGGTCGAAGGTCGGTGGTAGAAAATGAACAGTGACCATACTCAATAATTTGTTTTTTGTTTTTTAATGTTTTTTACATTATATAGGGTAGGTTAGTATTTAGCCATCCTTAAAATATTTTTAAAAACATAAGATTCACACTAGTTTTTTAAACTAAAATCTAGTATTTCATTCACCGTAATCGTAATCGTAATCAACCTTTCATTACAACAATTGATATTTTTTTTTTTTGGTAAGCAATAATAATTGATTTTTTATTCTTTCTTCTCCATTAACTTGCAACATACTGAAGGCATCACTTGCAAATTGCAATTAGTTAAAATAATTTTAATTAACCAAAGAAAACGGGAAAGAAATATAAAACAAATTGGAGGATATACTTTAAGTAGTGTGTTCAATTTGCATAAAGATGCCATTGAGTTGTATAAAAGGGGGAGAGAAAGAAATTCTATTTACAATTGGCAACGGAACATAAGTAATTGGTGAGTCGAGCATTTGACCAATCCTTTTGCAAACAATTCATGATGTTGAGGTATGAATCTCCTCTATACTTGCATTTACATTCTACCATGAATACTCTTGTTACGACAAGCCCACTTTAGCTATACATTTAATTAATTTTAAGGCATTTATTGTATTTTATCCTAACAGTACAAATAGTTATTTCTCATCATGTGACAAGTCGCCAGAGAATTGATATAACATGCATCACCTTCAATGGATATTACATACTACCACAGTGGTGGTTAATTTGATGATAAAAATTAATTTTGGTTTTTGAAAGAAAAACAAGTTATGCATTAACCGACAGTCAAGGCTAAGTTCGAAGTGTTTAGCAATTGCAGTTGCATCTATTAAAATTAGAGATGGCAATGGTTATGGTTTAAAACCGAAATCAATAAAAATTCGAACCAATTAAAAACCGATTATGTAAACTTGAATAAAACTGTTACGTTATAGTTTTAAAAAATGTAACCGATAGTTAAATCCGTTAGGTTATAATTTTAGATAAAAATAAATCCAAATAACAAAAAACTCGTTTTTAATATCTATTTTTTTATATTTTATAATAAATTAGATAAAAAGGTATTTTCATATCTCAAAACTAAAATCTAAATATTAGAAAGAAAACGTTATTTAATTAAATATCAACATAATATTCTATATATTGGAGATTTTTCTTATATTTATGATCTTGTTTCAATATTTTCAATATATTTATAGTTATAGTTTAGTTATGCTTAAAATCCGAAAACCCGTTTAAAAAACCGAATCCGAATTATTCGGATATGTTTTGAAAAGTAAGTCTGATGGTTAAATCCGTTAGGGTTTGGTTTTTGATAAATTAAATGGATATGAACATGGTTTTGGATTTTTTTTTTTTGCAATATCCGATCTGTTGTCATCCCTAATCAAAATCAACTTTCACATGTTTGGTGACTGTCGGTGGTCGCTAAGCCTTAGTCGTTAGTCATGGATAATTAGAAGTATACTCTAACGATCAGGGGCGGATTTATCAAAAACCTAGGGAACCCGAACTTCCCTTAAACCCGTTAATTTTAATGATATACAAGTGTAATTTTCGCTTGAAAAATGATTAGCCCCTTATGAACGTTTATATTATACATTCGCGTTTTAAAGTACACATATAACATTGTAATTTAGCGGATGATATGCTTGGTTTTTAGGATTAGAATAATATTAGTTTTACTTAAATATACTTAAAATAAAATTCATTTAAAAATAATTTAAAAAAATTTGATTCAAAAAATATATAACAAAATTTCATAACTATTTTTACGACCTACCTTTATTCTTATATTTTAATATTTTTTAAAAAATCTATATTCAATACACTAGATTAAATCACAACTTTAACAATTTTTACCGAATTATAAAAATATTGTGGTTCATTATACCAGTCATCATTTTGATTTGAGACTAACAATGCTTCAATAAATAACTTAATAAAATTATATTGTTTGTTTTTTTAGATGATTAGAATAAAAATATAACATTATAAAATATTAATATAATTTTAGTGATACTATGTAAAATAGAGGTGAGGTATGTTTTTAGGGTGAATTATCTATAGGGTCTTAGAAGCACTATTTTTTCTCTATAGAGTAGTGTCTTGAAAGTTGTTATTCTTAGGGACCTCATTTTTTACAATAGTCTTTTCTACCCTTACTAGCACTAAAAGACAAAAAAGTATGATGTCACTGTTTCTCTCTCCTCTACCACTACCCACCGAGAAAAACATAGAGTACCAGTCACCGGTCACCAGAAAAAACATAGAGTACTCCGAAAAAAACATAGAGTACTCCGAGAATTAAACGAATACTCTATAAAAATAGTCAGAGTACTCTATGAAATAGTCGGAGTACTCTATAAAATATTAAGAGTACTCTATGAAATATTAAGAGTACTCTTTAAAATTAAATGAATATTCTATAAAAATTTGTGTATTTAATAACATTTCATTATTCAAAATTTAAAAACATTTACAATAGATAAAATAAATAAATAAACCTAAACTATTACATGGTTGTCATACACGTTCTTTTGGATCTCTAGCCAAACTGTTTCTATAAATTTAAACAATTACCTTATATTAAATTAAGATCAACAATTAAAATTAAACCATCCAAATAATATATTGAAATAAATACGTGACGTAATACAATTATATACAAGTATCGTTTCTAATTTTAACTGAGCATAAAACTGTGACATACAACATACACATCTTGCATTGGTAGGAATGGTCCTACACGTTTTGATACCTCATATTTTAAATAAATAGTTATTATTAATAAATACATTAACCTAGAGAGTAGTTCATTGGCGTGTCCTGTCCAAAAAAAAAAAAAAAAGTCCATTGGCGTGGGGTAGGGACCTTAAGGTAGGTACTACCCGTTCTAGAAATTAGCTTTTTTACTTTGCTTTAGATAGACCGAAAAAAAATAGACACAATATAGTTTTCTCCCTCTGTTCTGTTCTCACTTCTCTGCACGCGGAAAAACTTTCATCATACTGTATACAAAAATATTGGTTTATCCACACGTTATTTTCATTTACATCGGGTAAGTGCCAACCTTTCATAATCTTGTTTTTCCACTACTACAAATTTCCAATTCCAATTATTAAAAAATAGCACTCGTCTTCTCACTGCGATCAAAGGGGTAAGTAAGAATCTTTGCAATGTACTATAATTAGATTATCTATAGACTAAATTTGTGCACCATGCATGCATTTTGAATTTTAATATATAGCATAAGCAGCATTAACCATAATATACTATATTTCTTCACTTTTTCAGTTTGTGTCCTTGGTTGAGAAAGGCTAGTGTTGTAATGGGTCACGGTCAAGGAGTAGGAGGAGGTAGAAAGAAGAAAGAAGAGATGGAGAGTAATGGTGAATCTCATGTATTTGATTTGAATGGTGAGCAGAAATCCACTGAGGATCACCCTATCACTCCGTGGACCTCTTCTGTTTCCAGGTGAGCTCATATAATTGGACACGTGTTGTGAATTTAATTTATAACCATTACTTTGAACTACTCTATTAGCCTCCATACCTCGAATTCTGGGTCCAATTGACTAATTATTGTTACAGTGGGTATAATTTGTTGCGTGATCCACACCATAACAAAGGACTTGCCTTCACTGAGAAAGAAAGAGACTCCCATTACTTGTCCGGCATTTTACCTCCAGCTGTATATTCTCAGGAGCTTCAGGTAAACTCGATTTTAAGCTTCATAACTTCTCTATACTCTCCATTAACATTTATGTCAAAACTTCCTCAGGAGAAGAGATTGATGCAAAATATCCGACTATATAAAGAGCCGATTCACAAATATGTTGCCATGATGGATCTTCAGGTAGTACTTCTCGCTTTCATAAATATATCCGCATTTTCTTCTGCTTTAAAATCTCGAGGTTTGAATTCTTCAGGAAAGGAATGAAAGACTATTTTACAAACTTCTTATTAACAATGTTGAAGAGTTGCTACCTATTGTATATACTCCCATAGTTGGTGAGGCATGCCAAAAGTATAGTAGCATATTCAGACGCCCTCAAGGTTTATACATCAGCTTAAAACACAAGTATGAATCTCTATTTAAACTCTTAATAATCATATATCATCTTTTCTTAATCATTCGTGGATCTTCTCAGGGGAAAGATTCTCGAGGTTTTAAAGAATTGGCCCGAGAAGAATGTTCAAGTCATTGTTGTAACTGATGGTGAACGCATATTAGGTCTCGGAGATCTTGGCTGCCAGGTAAAAATCATTTTCTATTCGATAATTAACAATTATGTCTAAAAACTATAAAAAATTTACCTTTTTTTTTTGGTCATTTGGTATAAATTTTACCTTTTTTTATGGCTGTTTGGTTAAAATTTTACAGGGAATGGGAATCCCAGTGGGAAAACTCGCTCTTTATACAGCTCTCGGAGGTGTTCGACCTTCAGTAGTAAGAATTATTAGATACGATCTTTAAAAATCGCGTGTAATGTATATTTTTATTAACTCCAAAAGCTCGTAAATTTAATTTTTCTTGTTTTGGTTTATTTCACAGTGTTTACCTATAACTATTGATGTTGGGACAAACAACAAACAGTTGTTAGAAGATGAATTTTATATCGGACTGAGGCAAAAGAGAGCAACTGGTCAGGAATATTCCGAGCTTTTAGATGAGTTCATGGCTGCAGTTAAACAAAATTACGGGGAGAAAGTTCTCATCCAGGTAATTAATTATCAACAATTTTTTGTTAAAAGGCCTCACCATTAATATTACAAGTTTGAGAAATTAGTTCCGATTTTTATTTGCAGTTTGAGGATTTTGCAAACCACAATGCATTCGAGTTGTTAACGAAATACCGTAATACTCATCTTGCGTTTAACGATGATATACAGGTAATTAGAAGAGGGGCTTTTTTGTCATTTTTTTCAATATCATGTATAAAAAAAATGTTCGATTCTTTCAGGGTACAGCATCTGTGGTACTAGCAGGACTTATTGCTGCGTTAGAATTAGTTGGCGGAAAATTAGCTGATCATACCTTCTTATTCCTTGGTGCTGGAGAGGTGAGCTTTTTGTACACCTCATACGATTTGTTTCTTTTAAGGTTGTTGAAGACTTTAACTTAGTATCGTGCGTTTTTTAGGCTGGAACTGGTATAGCTCATTTAATAGCGCTCGAAATGTCAAAAAAGGTATACAATTTTTTTTTTGTTTTCTTTCTCTAGTGAAGGTTTTTATATAACTTGTTTATTACAGACACATACTTCAATTGAGGAGTGTCGTGAGAAGATTTGGCTTGTGGATTCGAAGGGCTTAATAGTTCATTCTCGCATGGAGACACTTCAGCATTTTAAAAAGCCATGGGCCCACGAACATGAACCAGTTAAAGAACTTGTAGATGCAGTAAAGGTAGGAAATTCTTTACTGTTTTATGATCACATTTTCACTTTTTTTTTTGTTTTTTTATTGTCAGGCTATAAGGCCAACAGTTTTAATTGGAACTTCTGGTGTTGGAAAAACATTTACTAAGGATGTTGTGGAAGCCATGGCGTTCATTAATAAGGTATCTGTTTTCCTTTCATGAGGATTTTATTTAGCGAGGACTATAATGCAAATTAATTATACAAAAATATAATATGCAGAAACCTCTGATTCTTGCTTTATCAAACCCAACTTCACAGTCAGAATGTACTGCAGAAGAAGCTTATACATGGAGTCAGGTAAATTTTGTGACAGAACAAGTATATTCTTGAGCTCTCAAAGTTAAAAATCACTAAATTGTTACTTTTATATGAATATTATGTAGGGTCGTGCGATCTTTGCTAGTGGAAGCCCATTTGATCCAGTAGAATACAAAGGAAAAGTTTTTACACCTGGACAGGTGCTATTATACACTAAAAACTCTTGTCTTTCAATCATGTCTCGCTAACACAATATATTAGTAGAGATTTATATTTTCTAATATCTTTTTTGCAGTCAAATAATGCTTACATTTTCCCTGGATTTGGGCTCGGTTTGATCATGTCTGGTACAATTCGCGTGCACGATGATTTACTTCTTGCAGCCTGTAAGTAACCTTAATTTTTTATATTCTTTACCATGCTTGAAACTGTTAAACTAATATTTTCGGACCAATCTTGTAAATATTTGTTTGATTTAACAGCGGAAGCTTTAGCAGCTCAAGTTACGGAGGAAAATTACGCTAAAGGGCTTATTTACCCACCTTTTACTAATATCAGATATATATCTGCTCAAATTGCAGCTAATGTAGCTGCAAAAGCATATGAACTTGGTGAGTTTATATATTAGTCTTGTAAATGTTTGTTTAAATAGAATGAATTAAGATTGTTTATATGGTTTTCAGGTTTGGCTTCTCGACTCCCTCGCCCTCGTGATCTTGTTAAGTATGCAGAGGATTGCATGTACACGCCAAATTATCGTAGCTATCTATAAATTGATGTCATAAAAGGATCTATACTAATAAAATAGATTTGAGTTTGTTTTAGCGTGTATTAGTGTTGCTGATTGTTGAGTGAATAACTTTTATTTCGTGTGTTGATTACAATTATGATTGAATTGTTTGAGTGTTTATGTATTTTAAAGTGTAAGGAATTCGATAATTGTGTTGAGAATATGTATTTACGTAGCTGTGAGATTATTTAATATAGCAATGATGGAATTGTTTGAGTGAAGAATCAATTAATTGAAGGTTAAATCTTGTTGTTTAGTGTATTGTGTTGGATCTTATTTAAGGTTCTATATTGAGTATGTAATATTTCTGATCTATGGATTTTATATGCTTGGTGTAATGCTTGTATGGAGAGGCTATCGATTCTAATACAGGAGTTATGTGAAAATGGAAGTTGGAACCCGATTAATATGAGTAGGGGTGGTCCTAAACTATCTCATTTATTTTTCGCTAATGATTTGATCTTGTTTGGTGAAGCCTCTTTGTTACAGGTTAATCTAATCCAAGAAACGCTAGCTATATTCTGTACAGAGGCTGGTCAAACAATAAGCGCGGAAAAATCGCTTATCTATTTTTCGAAGAATGTTCCGCTAGAGATACAAGGGGAATTAGTTGTTGTCAGTGGGTTTTGTCTTAGTCAAACCTTTGGAAAATATTTAGGCGCGCCTATACAAGCGGGTCGTTTACCCAAAGGTTTTTATAAGCAAATCACAGAAAGAATGCGGGGTAAACTAACGGTTTGGAAGGCAAAAAGCCTCTCACTTGCGGGACGAATTACACTAGCTCAGTCCGTTCTATCGGCTATACCGACGTATCAAATGCAAGTTATGAAGTTACCGATATACGTGTGTGACGAAATTGATCGAATTGTACGGGATTTAATATGGGGGTCATCGGAGGAGAAGAGGAAAATACATTGGGTAGGGTGGAAACAAATTTGCAAACCGAAATCGTGTGGTGGACTAGGTTTCCGAGGAGCGAAAGACTTTAATTTGGCCCTATTGGCGAAGTTGGGATGGAAGCTTCTCCAAAATCAACCGGTTGCGTGGGTGGAGGTATTTAAAGCCAAGTATTTTAAGAATGGATTGCTCCAGAGAGAGATTAAATCAAATGACTCAAGCGTATGTAAAGCGATATTAGCTGGGGCGGATATCCTTCGAAATGGGGTGGAAGAAGTGGTGAATTCCGGAGGAGCAGAATATAAATGGTTACACGAGTCTTCTGGTCGTTTCACTGAAAGTCAGCTTATTCACAACTAAATTTAGTTACACCAGTAGATACTTTCTCATGGGATGTTATTTGGAAGGCGCGTTGTTCACGGAAGGCGAGAAAATTTTGATGTGGAGACTAGTACAGGATAGGTTACCAACAGCCATGAACCTATCTCAAAGAGGAGTGTTGGAGAGTGGTGTGTGCACAATTTGCGGCGCTGCGGAAGAGTCTGTAATTCACCTATTCATTAGCTGCAAGTTCGCGTCATGTTTGTGGAAGGAATTGGGGCTGTCATCAGCGCCTCAAACTTCTTCTATACAGTCCGGTTCTGGTGCAACAGCACTTTTTGCAACATGTACTCCAGGGGCGGCGAACAGCTGGATTCTCGATGACTTGAGTTCTGGTCCTCGGGTGGGAACAGCTATGCTGTCGCGTGAGCTGAAACAGTTACACCAGGAGGTTGAGCGAGCAAATAATACCACCACAACTGGAATTTCTGCAGCTTTGATCGAGGGACCTGATAGTGCAATTATGTAGAAATGGGTCCAAGCGAATCTCACTTTAGTAGATAAGCTAGGTAGTTTGGAGTGGAAAATTGTTTTTATTGCCGCAATTAACGTAATTTGTATTAGAAGGAACGAAAACCTTTTTAAATATCCGGGAGCTCCACCAAGACTTGTGGGAGTTAAAAGAGATACGGTAAACTTAGCAAGTAAATACGTATCCGCGTGGGGTAAAGAATGTGATGGAGGGATTATAAAAGCTGCGAGGAGTGAGTTAATAAAATGGGTTAAACCGGAAGGTATGATGAAACTTAATATTGATGGGTGTTATGATATAATGAAGCGAAAGGCTAGAATTGGGGGTCTATTACGAGATGAGGAAGGAGCATTTATTGCGGGTTTTTCGGGGCCGTGTGTAGTGGAGTCTCCTATCTTTTCTGAACTACTAGCGCTACATTTTGGGTTGAGATGGGTGGAAAGTAGAGGGGTTAAAGAACTATATATCGAAACAGACTCGAGGGAACTTCACGCGCTAGTGAAGGGCGGTGGTAGTTCTAAGAGTTGGAACTGTTCTATTGGGCGTGAGTGTAGTGAGCTAGTACGAAAGCATCCAGGTTTTGAGGTCCACTTTGCCTATCGTGAGGCAAACAGACGCGCAGATTTATTAGCAAAGAATGGAGCGGATTTGTGTGGAGGTACAATAATACTTGAAGACCCTCCAGATTATCTATGGCAAGACATAACTAGGGATAGGAGTGGAGATGCGATTCCTTGACTAGTTTCAAACCCTTTATGAGGGACTAATTGATTATGTAATCAATTCCGGCTTTTAAGCCTCCTATGTATGCAAAAAAAAAACTCTGTAACTCCTTGTAAATGGTGCAAAAATAACAAGACAATGACTAGTTAAGCTACTCCAACTAGTTAAAATAACTTATATCACTAGTGTATTTCTGTTTATGATTTGTTTTAGTAAAAAGATTCAAGCTAATGAATTATTTTCGAGAGCAAATTCCATTTTTAGGCTATTACTTATGACTTAAGAATATTTTTAGACCAAACATTTTAAAAGTATTATTGTTAGATCAAACATATTTAAAACGACTATTTTTAGACTATTTCAAATCTATTATTACAAAAAAAAAAGTCCTCATCGTAACCATATGAAAGTTTGTGAATTTCTATTTGGGTTTTAAAAATAGTAAGATTAAAATAATTCTTTTTTTTATTAACAAGTATCATATTTCAGTAATTAAACATGGACAAAAGTTAAAAGATACCTATACAAATCCTATCTACATTTTATCTGTTTGACTCAAAAAAATCAAATTTGACAAACAAACCTATACTAGGGTTACTAGAAAACACGCAACACCTAAACAACTTGTTAAAACCAAAAACAAATTTAAATAAATAAGTTGTTCAATAAATTTGAAGGTTTGAACCATTTATATTAGTAAAAATAATTTATATTAAATTAACTAAAAATTACAAAATTTATGAATGATATTTTATTTAGTTAAAGTGTGAAACTATTTAAGAAACGAAAATAGTGATGGGAGAAAAATGATTGGATTAAAATGTATTAATGTTATGAAGGTTCAACGTTTCCACGTTTTTACCACTTGGATTATGTTTTCTTATAACTTGTCTAATACATTTGAAAATTTTAAATAAAATTTTACTTTGTACCATTTATATTAGCAGAAATAATTTATATTGAATTGATTAAAAATTACAAAAATTGTAAAAGATAATTAATTTAGTTGAAGTATGAAATTATTTAAGAAATGAAAGTAGTAATAAAAAAATAATGATTAAGTTAAAATGTATTAATATTATGAAGGTTTAAAACTTATGTTTTTAATATGTTTTTTACCATTTAGATTATGTTTACTTATAACCATAATTAAAATATTTTTAAATTACTCTTTTAACATAACATTTAGTCCTTATTTAAAATAAAAATCTAGATTTATCCCAAATGTATAATTTACTAAAACTTACATGAAATTAATACAAAAAATATAAAATTTCATAATATACATATTTATATATTATTTTTATAAATATGTATATAATAAAGTTATTATCAATATATATTAATTAGTATTACATCAATTATAATAACAATTCACCATTTGAAAGACTTAATGTCTAAAAAAATCCCATTTTATTAACTTTTTGGAACAAAAACGAAGTTAGCCAATAAACTCAAGTATCAAGTGGTTATTCATTGATCTAGTCTTGTCCATATTTGGTGCTCGCAAGCTATCCCATATTCCTATCCTACCTAGTGATTACTTTCATGCGTATAAATAATTCTCCTCTTGAGTGTTATGTCATGTTCTTCTTGTCTACTCTTTTTTTCATGATGGAAGAACACTAACTTATTCGAACCTTATCAAAGATTTCCTTTCTAATATGAAAGTATTCTCTGACTTTGTATTCGATTCAAATCTTCTTGAAATTTCCTCCAAGGGATATCAATTTTTTTTTAGTCAAAATGAAAATAGATTAATAATAAAAAACACATAGATATATTACAATAAGTTCAATGTTATCAACTAATACCAATAGCTAAGTGGTCATTTTTTAATAAAATAACTAATTAAGAAGGGGTAGAAGATCCAATTACTAGGCAGAAGATGACACATCTTCTATCTAGCAAGCTAATTAGTCGTCTTGTTTAAACTCCTATTAATGTGAGAAAAAAAGATATATCTTGAGCTAAAAGTAGAGTATCTTTAAAAAGTTGTTGCAAGAATCTATTACTATATGAATTTCTTTTGGTTCGAGAAACTTCGTAATGGTAATACAGTTTTGAGTAAATAACACTTTTGCCTCCTGGGTTTATACGCGATTGACAGGTTGCCCCCTAAGTCTTAAAATGCGCCTCGTTGCCTCCTAAAATTTACTTTTGTGACCCGTTACCCCCTACTGCGTGTTTCGTCCATTTTTACCGTTAAAAGTGACGTGGCATTTCCATGTCACATTTTTTTTAATCCAGATGTTAATTAATTATTTAATTAACTTAAACCAAGGGCAAAAATGAAATTTCATTAATAGTTTTTATAATATTAAATAAAAATAAAAATAAAAACCCCTACCCCCACCGAGACCCCCCTACCCCCTCCCCCCTCTCTTCCCCATCTTCTTCTTCCCCGTTCATCTTCTCTTCCCTACCTGGTTCTTCTAAAAAAAAAAAAACTTGTTAAATTTTTCTCATAGTTGGAAACACAATCTATAATATCACCATCGAAACTCTGCATCACACAAAAATGAATATAAGACACAAGGTCCTGAAATTATCCATATCAAACCAGGCAAAAAACGAATATTATGAATAATAATTTAAGAAATTAAACGAAAAAAAATGCCTGAATTGTCTTGATAGCAGGTTTATTAATCTTAATGAGATGAGCAAACAAAGAAGACAAGAAACATAAACCAAACAAAATCCGAAATGATTGGGGATGTCTTAGAATAATCCATTTTCTTGATGAAGTTGAGTAAATTCTTGTTTTCTTCTTATGTACTAAAACTGTTTGTTTTTGGTGTACATATGACAACCCATGAATATCATCAAGCGTAGCAGCTTATTTATTACTTATGATTTTTGAACATAAACGTAGCAGCTCTATCATTAATCGTACCAGCTTTATTGTACTCATAAAATCACGAAGCTTCTCCAGATCTTGAACCATGGAGCTCGATCTTGAACGCCGCTGCTCAGTGCTCGATCATAAAACGCCGCTGCTCAGAGCATCATGGAGTTCCTCTTTGATTCTTGGGCAGGAGAGCTCGCCGGACTTCGACGCCATTGCAGCGGAGAAGAACGATTCCGATCTGCTGGTTCTTAAAAAAAAAATCATATAAGCAACAAAGGTTCAATGAAGCTGAAACCTTGATTTCTGGATTTTGTTAAATGGTTTCATTCAAAGTTGAAGCCAAAACGATTTTCACATTGGTTAATCTAGTCTTGCAGGAGACAATGGGTTTGATCCACTAGGACTCGCTGAGGATCCAGAGAACTTGAGATGGTTTGTCCAGGCTGAGCTTGTTAATGGCCGATGGGCTATGCTAGGAGTTGCAGGAATGCTAATCCCTGATGTTTTAACAAATATCGGACTCCTTAACGTTCCTAAATGGTACGATGCTGGAAAAGAGGAGTACTTCGCTTCATCATCAACCCTTTTTGTTATCGAGTTCATCTTGTTCCATTACGTAGAGATCAGAAGATGGCAAGATATCTTGTTTCATCGAGTTCATTTTTTTTTTAAAGAACCAGATGAACGGGAAGAAGAAGAGAGGGGGGGGGGGGTAGGGGGTGCGGTGGGGTGGGGGGTGGTTATTATATTAATTATATTTAATATTATAAAAACTATTAATGAAAATTCATTTTTGCCCTTGGTTTAAGTTAATTTAATAATTAATTAACATCTGGATTAAAAAAAAAATGTGACATGGAAATGCCACGTCACTTTTAACGGTAAAAATGGACGGAACACGCAGTAGGGGGTAACGGGTCACAAAACTAAATCTTAGGGGGTATCGAGGCGCATTTTAAGACTTAGGGGGCAACCTGTCAATCGCGTATAAACTCAGGGGGCAAAAGTGTCATTTACTCTACAGTTTTTTAGTTATTTTGGAGATGAAAGTTAAGTTGAAGATGGTTCTTTGCTTTTGATACTGTATTTGTAACCCCAATTAGTTCAGTTTGAACTGGTGATTTGGGTGCAAATTTTCATTTTTTATTACTCAGATTACTGGGTTATTCTCTGAATTTTCATTAGTCAAATATAAACATTCTTTTTGTATTTATTAGGAAACTGATGTTGAGGAAGAGCTTAAAGAAGCTTTTAAAGTGTTTGACAAGGATCAAAATGGTTATATTTCAGCTACTGAGGTGAGCCGCCTCTCAATATATATCCGAACTATTTTTATCGTATAAAAATAGGCCATAGAAATTACAAAACTGTAGCAATAAGCTTTGAATTACATGAATTATCAACATTAGGAATGAGTTCTAATTTGGAACCTTAACATTTCCCTTAAGACTAGATATTTTATTTGAAAACTTTGCAAGGAAGCTATACCAACGGAATTAAATAAAGCTAAAAAAAGATTAAGACGGTGTTTATTTGCATTTAATGAGATCTTCATCTGGTTTATTAAGATAATAAGATAGTTTATTTTTTTGACCAATTCAAATTTAAATGATTATTAACTGGTATGTTTCATAAAGATTTTAAACTAAGTATCGTTTACTTTTTTAGAGTAATGATATATGTCACCCCTTTTCATGTCACCCTTTTATCACTCTTCTATATATATATATGTATTGATTTCCTTGAATAGTGAATAGAAGATGGATAAAAATTAAATAGGATAGAGAAATCAATTCATTGGTCCATATAAGCATACACGTAGGAGGTGATAAAAATGTGACAAATATCATTACTCATTTTTTTAATCTATAACTAATGAATGCTGAATACACGGAATAAAGAACTGATGAATAAAACTTATTCAGTTAAGAAACAGTAATTTGAGTAAATCAGACTTGAAATTTTAATGCAATAGACCGGTTAAAAACCATTTAGATTTGAATTGGTCCGGATAAAAAAACCGTCTTATTAATTAAGTATTTTAATAAATTAGATTAAAATAAACATCTTATAAGTCTGAATTATTCAAACGCTATTTCTCAAAATAAATTCTCATTTATTCAGCATTCACTTAAAAAACACAAACAACACCTAACTAATAGTAGCTTATATAAAATTTGTAATAATTATGAAGAAAATACTGAATTTAGTTGAGTATGTTATGTTTCCAATCATCAGAGCCCTGGAGAAGATAACACCATTCCTGTTGGAATTGGCTAACTTATTGTAAACTTTGGCTTATATTATGTTTGAAATAATAAAAAGGACTACACTATCATGAAAATAAGTTATTTAGCCTTGAAAATAAATATATTTGGATACATGAACTACATACATCCAATGAAAAGAAAAGCAGAAACGCTATCTCCAGATGCAAAGCAAACTTACAGCAAACCAAATAAATCAAAACAAACATGCGTTTAATAACAACAACACCTTACAAACAAAGCAAATCGATCCCACTTTTTAACCATAACATATTTGAAAAGACCCATAAACCTCAAAACAGAAACAATCACACAATAAATAATACACCCTTACATAATAATAACATATACACTTAATCCCATCATGATAGTAATAAAGCACCAACACAAATCAAGGAACAAAACCAATGTCCTTGAAATACTCATGCTCCAGTGCATTTCTAGCTGTCACTCTCCTACTCGGATCCAAGTGTAACATTTGCTGATTTATAAACAATCACTAATTAGCAAACATAAAATCAAATTTTAATCATTTTAAAAGTTTGTTAAGTAGTACTCTCTTACATTAAGGAGATCAATACCAGCTGTATTCAAGGTTGGAACCAAAGTTGCTAGGTCCTACAATAACGTAATATTTATCATTACAAAATACAAATAATCTTCAAACTATAAAAGGATAATACCTTGCGAGGCCATTTTGGAAAAGCAGATTTAAAATCAGGCATAGAAGTCACACCAGGCCATATCTCCTCATTTGGAGTCCCCAAAACTCTGAAAATCTTAAAAAGCTCATCAATCTCGGAATCTCCAGGGAATAAAGGGCGTTGATTCACCATCTCAGCAAATATACAACCAATTGACCAAACATCAACTGGAGTAGAGTAATGACGTGATCCTAGTAGTATTTCAGGTGCTCTGTACCATAATGTCACAACCTGAAACACACATTTTAATCATGGTCACTAAAAAGTAAAGGTTAAAGGTTAAAGGTTAATCACCACTTATTACCTCATGTGTAAATGTCCTCACTGGTATACCAAATGCTCTAGCTAATCCAAAGTCTGCTAGCTTTAAAGCATTAGTACGACGATCTATTAGCAAGTTTTGAGGTTTCAGATCACGATGAAGAACTCTATGTGAGTGACAATAAGCTATACCACGCAGTATTTGATACAAAAACACCTGCAAATAGATGATACGCATTAATTAATGTACATGTGTTAAAAAAAGAGTTGACTCACTTTTACTGTACGTGGATCCTTAGAGAAATCTGGACATGAATCCATGTGTTTCTTCAAATCTAAGTCAAGATATTCAAACACAAGATACAATCTTTTGTCACTGTGTACTACATCCTGTAACTTAACAATATTTCGATGTTGCATTTCCTTGAGAAGAGAAATCTCTCTAATAGCTGTACTAGGAACTCCTTCATCTTCTTGCTCTAAACGGATCTTCTTAAGAGCTATAGTTTCATTTGTTTTACGATCACGAGCCTTGTACACTACTCCATAAGTTCCCTCTCCAATCTTTTCAACTTTTTCATACTGTCATTTACAACAATCAATTTTATATATGTTTATAACACAATATCTAAAATACTCAAAAATTTATATAAATTTTTTTTTTTACCTGATCCATCTACTCTACACTGAACACTGATCGGATCCACTGATAAGCAACACAATACTATAATAAATCAGTAAACAAACAAATATTAAAGAGAGGAAATACAAAACATGCATACAGATCTTATGGAAACGAATCACCACTACATTTTCATATCTAAGTTAAAAATATCAAACAGTAAATACGTTGTTTATTATAACATCGATTATCACGTAATTTCACAACTTAATAAGCATTTAAAAACAAAAAAAGTGAAGTAAGAACTGAAATCTAACTAAGCTCTGCGACACACCTGTTCGATGATCAATAAATTTCAGAAAATATCAACATCACATAACTTCATCACGAACACTATTATACCGAAAAGAAAAATGTAACTTATCTACTAGTTTTAATTTTTTTAATCAATTTGTTAAAACAGTGTTATATGACATTTAGAGTAAATTAATAGAGAAAAACTGGTAAATTTGAGTTGGCATTAAGCAATTATTTAGTATAATAAACTAAATGTGGTGATAAATAAGTAGATATAAAGATGGGTAAGTATAGATATTTGCAATTGAAGTATTGAGTGGTGAGATTAGATAGAGAGATTGGAGGATTACCAGAGATCGGAAAAGAATAAAGGAAGAGTGTGTGTGTGGGCGGGGTTTATACACAAAATGAAAAATCAAAAGTATATATTGATGATGTTGGTGATTCCTTCAACTCATTGATTGGGTAAATGTTGACTGTGGTTAATTTTTATGGGCTCAAATGGGGGAGACCAACATCTGAAAATAATTGGACATTTTTCTAAATTACACAACGGTAGTTGGAGAATAATTATTAGATGGAGATATTTATAAAAATATGAGATTTTTTTTTTTTTAAATACATGAGAGAGCCATTTAGACTTGGAGTAAATGACTCCAAAATATTCAACTTGTTTTTGTAAACTCTTTTTCAAGATATAAACTCTTTATTTATTTGGGTAAGACTTCCATCCAATATTGGATGGTCCAATATTCATATCACTACCATTGATTATTATAACAAGACACATGTCATTAGATTAATAATTTAGTTACTTTTGCAAGTTTAAAACATGGGGTATGTGTATTTATATGATTGGTGTAGGATCATCCAATATTGGATGGAAGAATTTTCCTATTTATTATATCTTTTATTAAAAATCTATTGAAAAATTTAACCTATAAATTTATTTTTCCACTATTCAATATATTCTTAAATATTTTTTATTCAAGGGTGAATTATACATAGGGTCTTAGAGACACTATTTTTTCTCTATAAAGTAGTGTCCAAAAATCTGTTCTTATTAGGGACCTCATTTTTTACAATTGTCTTTCCTACCCTTACTAACACTAAAAGACAAAGAAAGTGTGATGTCACTGTTTCTCTCTCCACTACCACTACCCACCTACCTCCGACCACCGACCTCCGACCACCGACCTCCGACCACCGACCACCGACCTCCGACCACCAGTCACCGGAAAAACATAGAGTACTCCAAGAATTTGCTGAGTACTCAGACAATTTGCTGAGTACTCCGACAATTTTGTTGAGCATTCTGATAATTTTGCTGAGTACTCCGACAATTTTGCTGAGTACTCAGACAATTTTGATGAGTAATCCGACAATTATACTGAATATAATTACTCAATTAAAAATCAAAGAGTAAAGAGTATAATTAAAATAAAAAGCCAAAATAAATATTTTATTCACATTTCTTCCAATTTTCTAATGAATTACAAACAAATAAACAAATCAAAATTAACTTTTACATTGACTAGATCTAGTCAAACCAGATCTAAAAAAAAATTAAAAAATCCCAAAAAACAAAGCGTACTAAGTACGCTGATAATTAAAAAAAAAATAACTTCATGCGTTCCTTCGCATCAGCTGTAATGGAGAACTGAACAACAGCAGCAGCTGTAATGGAGAACTGAACAACAACATCAGTTGTAATGGAGAACAACCGCAGTAATGGAGCTCCGGCCACCGCAGCATCGAGCTGCCAGATTCGCCGACGAGAAGAGGACAAGCTCCGGCGACACTATTACCTGCTCAGGAAACACCATTGTTGCAGCACCCTCTCGGAGCTCTTGAACGGTGCATCGCGAACGGAGAACAACCGCAGGGGTTCGTTGCTTCACCATTCTTCACCATTAGATCGCCTCATGTTCCAGCTCGGTGAAGAAGAAGCCTTGCGCGAAACAGGACGGCGGAGCACCACCGCGCAGCTCTTTCTCACGTCGCGAAGGCGCTGTGAACCTCCATGGCTGCTCCGATCTGCTACACACGGATCTCGGCGCTGTGAACCTCCATGGCTGCCATGGGAGGTTGCGAGAAGACAGGTGGTGGTGGTGTGTTTTAGTGGTGGTGGTGGTTTTGGAGCTACTCACGTCGGAGGGGAGAAATGGGGAGGAGAGGGAGGTGAGAGAAACTGGATCTGGATCTGAAAATATAATTTGTGGTATCTAAATTAATATATATAGGAAAAAAACAAAAGAGGGTAGTAAAGTAATTGGGGTTTTGGGTTTCATGTGTTAATTACTTTTTGAGGTCTTTAGTAAGAAGAGACTCCTAGAGGGGGTTCTATCTCGAAGAGAGGGGTGTGTTCAAGACCCTAAGTGGCATTTTCTATTTTATTCAATATATATAATATTAAATAAATATACATAAAATCACATTTTTTACACCTACGAATTCTATAACATTTTCTCCCCTCTTATTTCCTCATCCCCAACCACAAAAATGGTGTTTCACGGGGGCTAAATGACGGCAAAAAGGAGATCATCGACAACCTTGTTCGTAGACCTTGGTTCTGATGTAATGGACGAGTTGGATCTTCTGGATCGTGGATTGACTGGAGTTGCTAGCTTTGTTCGTAGATGAAGCCTCTATTAGTCGAGCTTCCATTGCCGTCGGAGTAGACGGAGCTTTAATTTCATCCATTAAAGCTTCAGTGAGTTCATGGATTCGTGGATCTCGAAGTTCGCACTTACAAGGCAGATCCGGTGTAAGTTGAAGGTTTGTTTGACACTCTATTGGTTTCTAGGTGTAGATACGAGTTTGTGGGTGGTTTTGGTTCGAGTATATCATAGATACACGCCAGTGCTTGAAACAGTTTAATTTTGTTAAATACTTAGTGATTTTGCGTTAATACTCAGTGATTTTATGTTACTACTTAGTGATCTTGTGTAATATTTAATGATTTTGTATAATACTTAGTCGTTGTGTGTTAATACTTAGTAATTTTATGTTAATACTTAGTGATTTTGCATAATACTCAGTGATATAGTGTAATACTTAGTGATTTTGCGTTGATATGTAATAATTTTGTGTTTATATTCGGTGATTTTGTCTTAATACTTAATGATTTAGAATAGTACATAGTGATTTCAAATAATACTCAATATTGAAATTCAGTAAAATCACTGAGTACGCCCAATGTGGTGACGCTAGTGGTGGGCGTTTGTGGTAGCCAAAGATGAATAGTACTAATACTCAATAACTTAATACTCAATGATTCGGTGGTACATGCTTTTTTTCACTTGTTTTTTGTCTTTATATAGTGTTTTTAGGGTACTTTAGTATTTTTTCTTAGTTGTTAAGGCCTTTCTAAAAAAGAACAAGCATACATTCTTTATTCAATCACCCTCAAAATATAAGTGTAAAACTTGTAGGTGGGGTATGATATAACATATATGGCAATAGTTTCATATGATATTTACTTATAAATTAAACTAAAGTTATTAAATATAATAACAAAGCATATAACATTAAATTAGTTCTATTATAATTAATGAAGGTATATATAAAAAATAAGACATGTATCAATCATTTGGTTTACTAATGATTTAATCAATATGAAAAAAGTACCTTCCTTAAAATATATAATACATAATACAAATGACAGAAAAATTTAATGAATTTCTTTTAAAACAAATAACATACATAGGATGAAATAATATAATGATTTTAGATAGAAATTTTGTAACTAAAATTATAAATGTGGCGATCTCTAGATTTTCCGAAGTCAATCAATTTTGTTATTGAACAATCTTAACCGTTTTATCATAAATACCGTTATTTCTTATCATATAAATTCAGTATTTCGCGCTTTTAATATCACTACGAAAACTAAAAAATAAAGATTGAGAATTTATAGGATCGTTGATAACTTTAAAAAGTTAGTTAAACACGTGGGATAATCTACACCTCTCGATGGTCATATAGTTTAGTTTAAAAGCGATCTCAACCTTTATTTATAACAATACCCTCTCTTATTATATAGATTAGGTACTGCCCACGACCGAGATACTACAAAAAAACGACAAAGACAAGAAATATATGATATAAATTAATTGGTATTTTTTATAATTAAATTTTTATTTGTGGCGAAATCTAGACCTTTTAACCAAACAAATAATCTTTCTCTCTAACGATCTTAGCGTTCTTTTATAAACACACTCTTTCTTATTAGATAGATTTTCGATATTTTAATAACATGTGAATGTACCCAAATGGGATAATAAACCAAAATATCCATAGCCTAAGAATAGTTTTTTACTTAGAGTTTAATCAAAATTTTCATCTCCGGAAGGAATTTGAATATTATTTTATTGACATGATTTCTTTTTGTTACTCTTATCAAGTGATTTGCTAGCTTATAAAAAATTCAAAATTATAACAGTTTTCACAACGACAAAAGAATATATCAATTCATTTTCTTGTGGTGTTCCAATATAGTAAATCATCAACTGATTCTCCATAAACAATACCATTCACATATGGAAATTGATCGTCAACACTGTAAAAAAATTGAATAATTGAGAAAATGGTTGCACAAATGCAATAACCTTGTAATCATTTTAGTTGGAATTGATGGTGTATGTGACATTTTTAGTAAGCATGACAAAAAATAAATAATGTTTATATTTATCTATGTGTCTATTTTCTGGGGTTTGCAATGTGCGTGTATGCGTATGTGTGTATCGATTGAAGATGGTGATTTGTAATTACAGTGCGGCGTGGAGATGGTGTACGTGGTGGAAAATGCATTATGATTGTGTTTATGGCATGGAGTACATGGTGGTAAATGAGATGTTTCAATGGCAGTAATTGAGATAATTTCATGGAGTTTGAGCACATTCTTGTTCTTTGTTAAGTTTTAAATTAGTTTAGTTATAAATACACACTATTTGTATTTCATTTTTAGCACAATATTTATCGTACCTCTCGTTAAAAATATACAGTTAACCATCCAATCCCTGTGGAGACGATATTTTAATTAATTTTATATTACTTGACGACTCGTACACTTGTGGGGGTGTATTCACCGAAGTGTTTATTCTATATCACACCTTATAGGACAAAACTTTTTGGTCTTTTGTATTTAACATACTTATTGCACTTATTACATGATTATCTATCCTTTTGTGTAATGTGTATCTTGTCACTAGTTGACTCATCTCAAGCATGAATATCCTTGTTATATAGACATTTACATGAGTCGAGCACTCCCTATGTTATAACTTGTTATATGTTTTTATTTGCATAAGTTATCAGTTAGAAACTTTCACATATGCTCCATTAGATCATTTCACATGTTAAGAGTTAAAATACCCAAGAATATCTTACTTGCTTTTAATGTGCATTCGTTCATCTTGATTATATGAGCACTGTTTATGCAATAAATTTATGTGTTGATTGTGTCTAAAATGTTATAAAATTTAATGTTATATGACTTCACATTCAATACATATCTAATTATAGGAACTAGAAACACAAGTATGCATACTAGGATCATATGTGCACCCATTTACTATTTAACACATTTATTGACTATGTGATAGTAGTTAAGCTATTAACATATCTTTTGATATTACGCTCCATAAACTTATACTTTTTAAAGGTGTCTACTTTATTTTTATATGATTCCACAATTAGAAATGCGTCACATGATGAGATATAAACCATCCTAGTAAGATTTTTCTTTCATTTGAAGAAATATTGTATGAATTATACACACTTAATGGTGTAACGTTGTATGTGAAATGAAACGGTAAATGTATTTAACTACAAAAATATTTATATTATCATTTAGAAAACATAACATGTTAAGAATAACAAGCATTCTAAGTACCACTCTATATGTTTCATGAGATTTCACATAAGTGGAACACTTTCAGAGCGCAACTTCTCACATATATTGAATTTGATAAAGTGATAAACTAAACTCTTCTTTAGTAACTCATTGATGTATCCATTTATGTGATAGATTAATCTAGTCACGATATATCTTTTTAAGGGTATTTAGGGCTTAGTTGAGGTATTTTCCGTATTATTTGACGTTATACACTTTCTTATCTAGTTTCAGTTATGTTACTTTTAGAGTTTTTGTGCGTGATTTGCGTGTTAAGTGTGAAACTCTTAGGTACTTTGATGATATGATACTCCGAAACAATTATAAGAAGTGAAAAAAACGATATTAACCCAAAGACATATGGCGTAAAAGGAAGATTCGACAACTTGTAGAAAGTAGGAGAAGTTGCTTGCTAGCTTTGGAAATCGACTTGTTTGAGTTACCACACAAAATTTATGAAGATTCTGGAAGATCCCGTACTTAGAGTCAGGAGCGCGTAGGAACTAATGGTTCATGATTCGGAGCTGAATTAAAGAAGTTTTATAATTTTCCGTTGTCGTGGTTCGAACTAGTCCACCATTTCATTAAAACATTTTTGGTGGATTTAGGCCAGCTAAAGGGGTCAACAACACCAAAAACGTGATGAATCATGTATATCAGTTTTTAACATTAAAAAAGGGTCCCATTAAGTTTTATCATGAAAAAAATTACTTGGAGTAGAGAAAGAAGAGGAGAAGAAGTTTGGAACCAGTTCATGTCATTCCAACTCTATCTTATATCATTCGTCTTGAATTATTAGTGTAAATTTATTCTATTTTAATGTCTATAACATGTTTTATGTCATATCTCTTGATGTAATTCATAAAAGTGATTAACTACAAACTTCTTTAGATTAATATTTAAAGCATATATTACGGTTGCAGCTAAAGAACCTGAGCATCAGGTTTCATGCAAAAACATGTAATTTCATACTCTTGAACATGTTTTATGCTATAACTTCTTTTGTGTTTTGTATTTGAAAAAGTCATCAGCTAAAATCTTCCTTAGAATATCAATATGAACATATTTCATGAGGGAGGTTTCATCATTTGAGCGAAGAATAAGAGAATCCAAAATCCTTAAATACATAAAAGAAAGTGTGATCTTCGCGGCCCCGCTTTAAATCAGTTCCTGGTTTCAATACAGCGTTGCCGAATTTTTATGAGCGTTGGGGCTTATTTTGGATATATTGTGGTCCACTTACAGTCTATTTCATATCTCTAGAAGTAAACTTTAAAATCTCTAACCCAAAAGTTTTGTTTTATGGAAATACATGATACCTCTGAGAACACTAAGGTAGATACAATTAATATTCCTAATATTAATACGCCTAATACAAAAGAAATGATATTGAGGTAATAAAAAAAAAGATGAAATGTCTAAAGAACTTAATAATAAATGGAGAAAACTACTCCCTAACTTTGTACAAATTAACCGTGAAATGCAGTTTTCTCCGAGAAGGGAGATGTTGTAGCATGTATAGGTAGAGATTTTAATGAAAAATTCTTGACTGGAAAAAGTTGAAAAATTAGCACAGAGTCTAGGTTTGAGGCAGAGGCAGTGAACATCTTAAAGGCGACATAACTAGTTACAAGACTAAACCTGTGGGAATAATATTATCTAGAATGACGCGAGGACCATCATACAACCTCTAGCTAGTAACCAGGACATTTTGTGTAACAATTTTCAGAACTTAGTTTCTAATATTTATAGATTTACAGAGTAAACCAACCCTATCTTCACCATGATTCTTAGAGATAGAATTTTGACTACTGATTGGATTGCCAAATAAAAACTTTTAAACACATTGTTGGTAACTAAGATGTTTGTATTCCTGCCCTCTAGGATCAACTACGACGTATTTTGTTTTATTTTATCTATATATTAGTATGGTTTAGAAAGAAAAAAAGAACAATTCATATGGGCAAATAAATCCAGCTTTGTTAAAAAAAGCGAGAGAGTCCTTTTTGGGGGCGGGCGTTGGTCTTGGACCTGTTTGGGCCTCAACCTGATGGCCCAATAAGTGCTCAGTCCAATACATCATAGTACCCTGATTTAAATATTCTCCAAAGTTTTGCTTCTCCACTCATGTCATCACACCTTCTTCTTCAGGTACGTTCCCTCTTTTTGTTCTTTCTAAATTTCACTCCTATTTAATTTTCCTTTCATATTCTGCTTATAATTTTATTTTTATATCATCATTTTCACTGCTAAGCACCTACCTGTAAAAAATTTCTCCTTTTTTTTTTAAACGTAATTAATAAATACCCTTTTCTGCATCTAGGTATGTATATAATCTGTTAAAAAGAATTTTAAAAAATATTTGATTTTCGATTTAGGCAAACGCTATTTACATCACCATTTCTTGTTTTAGGGGTGGTTTATAGTAAAGTAAATAGCACCATTGATCCCCTGTATTATGTGGCAAATATATACCCATGTGTTCTAGCACATAAAATAATAATAATCATGTGTTATTCAATTAGTACACAAGTACCAATTTGCAATTCTATTGTATAACACGGCTACAATTGCTATTTTTGGAAACACAGAGTATATTTGGGTATTTCCCACAAACACAGGGACCAATGGTGCAATTAACCCTAATATGAGAAGCACATGTTGTTAATTTAATTCCACACATATTCTTGAATTCTGCTTTAGTTCTGTTCATTGAAAAAATCTCAACAGGTGATAACTCGGTGATTAAGATAGCTTGAAAGGGTAAAATCTGCCTTATTTGGCAGTAAAATTCTCGATGGGAACCCCAGAGACTTCTCGTGAGCCTTGTCCAGATCGTATACTAGATGATGTAGGTGGAGCATTTGGTATGGGTGCAGTAGGAGGTGCAGCTTTCCATTTCTTAAAAGGGACTTATAACTCTCCTAGAGGTGAAAGACTAACAGGTGGTTACCAAACCATGCGTATGAATGCACCTAGAGTTGGTGGTAGTTTTGCTGTGTGGGGTGGACTTTTCTCAACTTTTGACTGTACCATGGTTTATATGCGTCAGAAAGAAGATCCATGGAACTCA
This sequence comes from Nemophila menziesii, assembly GCA_029959085.1. Taxonomy (NCBI): domain Eukaryota; kingdom Viridiplantae; phylum Streptophyta; class Magnoliopsida; order Boraginales; family Hydrophyllaceae; genus Nemophila; species Nemophila menziesii. The sequence goes on from JARWIR010000001.1 coordinate 37,497,308, forward strand.
ATTATAGCAGGTGCAGCTACAGGTGGGTTTCTTCAGATGCGTCAAGGATTAGGTGCTGCTTCAAGATCAGCTGCTTTTGGTGGTATTTTATTAGGTTTAATTGAAGGAGCTGGAATTATGTTGAATAAGATCATGAGTAATCCGCAGAATTTTCCTCCAATGGATGAGCCGTTGCCTAGTTTGCCAAGTGTTCCGCCTGGGTATCAGATGGGTCAGATTCCGGGTCAAGCTCCTGTTAGTATGGAAAGTGTGGGGACCACTGAATCTTCGTCTTCTTCCTCGTCGTGGTTTGGAGGGTTATTTGGTGGTGGGAAGAAGGAAGAAACAAGTACAGGCAGTGGAAGTAAGACTGAGGTGTTGGAAAGCTTTGATGCTCCAACTCCACCTTCATTTGAGTATAAATGATCTCTCTTCTCACTCTTTTTAATTTAGCTTTCTGCGTTTAAATTTGAAAAAATGGCCAGTTTTCTCTGGTGGTGCTATATTTATGCAGTAGATTATACATTTGAAGACATGGATATATATGAGTTGTCAGGCTGTTTAATATATTTCTTTTAGTTTCCTTTATTTGCTAATGAAAGTTAGTATGACTTTCCGATTATAAATCTTTAACAGTAAGGGTATGATTGGATTAGGGTACTCTTTAATGGGAATTAGACACTATCAATTAGTAGTAATCAACTATGATTACCTTTTGTGAGTTTCATGTACAATCTACACTCATGTCATTTCAAAAGTCCGTGAAACCTTTTCTTGTCTACTATGTTGTAGAACTCAGTTTTGCGGCCTAGGCGGTCGATCGAGTACCTAGACGGGATTATGCGGTTTTAAATCTCATTATTTAATGTTATATATTTAGTAGTAATATATATAGTAATTATAATAATTTTAACTATTTAAATCATAATTTATAAAAATATTAAAATTAGAGTTATAATATTAATTTAGGCATTTTTTAGACTAAGAAAAATGAAAGGAGGGTCTAGGCGACCATTTTTTTTTCATTAATCCGTGTCTAGATGGGGCAGGCGCCTCTTCCACGACAAGGTGTTAGGAAAAAACGTGAAGCATTTTTACTAGGTGTAAGCGGTTGGGAGAGAGTTGACGCCTACAACATAACTTGTGTCTCACCACACAAGTATAATTATACAATCTATACATATGATTTACACATACTCGTGAAATCTTTACTTGTATGTACACTTACACAAGATCTCAAATTACTTTATCCTAATCTATTGAAGATCACATTTATCACTGAAACAAGAAGATTACTAGCTTTTAAGATTAATTTCTTATCTCCTTCTTGGTCCAGGCGTTTCTGACTTTTTTAAATGATAAGTGTAATTGTTTTAATCTTCCAAAGTTGATGTAATATGTTGTAAAAACACGTATGGGCATGTGGGCCCACTTAGGTGGATAGAATGAGTCCTAAAAGCGTTTTAACTAATTCTTGACAGGTCGGTGTCACCTCGGCAAAACTTGCATATTTCCGTTGTCTCAACTTTGATTCACGCGACCTAGACTTAAAGGGATGTACTGAGCTGAAGGAGTTTGATCATAAATCTCACCAATTAATTAAGTCATAAATCTCACCAATTAATTAAGGTGATATTTCAAAGTCGACGGTATTGTTTTTCTGGGAAATTGCATTTATCCATTTTGAGAGGCTTTTTGGTTCTTTCGCGACTTGACTCGGGGCTGACTTCGACTTTTTGACCTCTTAGATTCATTTAAGGGTCTCGTATCAACCTATACCTAGAAGATAGACACTTAACACACAATTAACTCAAAAAAAACCTAATATACAAATAAACTCCAAAATTAGTTACTAATCAAATAATGTCACAAATATTCGACGTTAAAGCAAAAAAACCCTAATCACGTGTGTCTCTATATCTATCACACATCAAGACCCCCAACTCAAAGCTTCGTCCTCCCAACAAAATCAATACAAACCAAATCTCTAGATTCCAACAAGTCACGCAAGGTAGAAGCACGTAATAATCCCCAAAGAGATACATAACAAATCTCATCAATTTCTTCTTAAGAAATAATCCACAAAAGACATTTTTCATACAAATAATTATCACGTTATAATTCAAAGATTATTTTGTTTTGCAATGCAAGAAGGATAATTTTCACTTAGTTTGAAATGGTGGCTATAGTTTGTTCCTCAATCCTCACATGATGTCTAATGGTCCACTTAACTGTTTTTTTCTTATATATTACTTAACCACACAACTAAAAATAAAATCTTGACGTCTTTCAGTTATAACATAGACTTAAGGTTAGGTGTGATAAATTTAGGTAGTTTAGATAGAGCTCTTGGCCCTCTCCTCACTAGCTGACATTTAATCACCCTAGAGTTTGAGTTATGCTCGAAATTGTGCTCACTCATTCCCCTTTTGATGCATTAGATAAGCTTCACAAAATCCCGAACACCAATTCACACTTTTCCTTTGCCTAATTCTTCTATTTTCATATATATTTCTCTTTTTCTTTAGTTTTTTTAGTCAAACATGAAACTCGATTTGGTGTGAGTTTTCACGTGGACTTATTTTCATATATAATTTTTTTTCAAGTTTTTTCTTGAATCTAGAAAGGATCACAATAAAATGCATCAAACATAGCTTTCATATAATAAGCTTAACCCATCCGAAATATCCCGTGACCAAACACGCACCACCTTAAACTCAAGCTCAAAGACGACAAGTCTAAAGGTATCGTGACCCGAGGGCGACTCATATGGTCAGGTCCTACAAACTAAGGGGTATAGGCCTATAATACGGATATCGAAGAAAATTATTAAGGATAAGAGGGTCTAATAATGATATTGTATTCTCTTCGGTTATAAATATAAAAGGGAACAAAGGGTTAATCAAAAAACTCTCTCGATCATTTTTCTAGCTATGTGGTTTCATTACTTTTTACTTTAAGGTCGAAGGTTGATAAGCCAAAATATAACGCTTATACTCGGCCTTATACAATAAAATTTCAATGAACTTGAGAACAAAAGAGTTATACCGGGCTAAGGAGATCGATGGCCGGGTGCACGAGGAGGCAAGCAACCTGGCCTCGGTCCTGAACCCATCTCTCGAGGGAAAATTACGCGTGCCAGGATCATGAGGCTATATAACTGGTGGTGGATAGGGTGTAATAAAATAATGATATAAATAAGAGAACTAACACCCTATACCACCACGGTAAACTCTTTGCAAGTGCACAGATCGTTTGCAAGTGCACAGATCGTTTGCAAGTAATGTGTAAGTAAAACAGATATATGGACTATGAAAGTTAGCTATAAATAATGCAATTATAAAGTGCAACAAAAGAAGTTGAAATAATAATACGCTAAAGACACTAAAATATTTGTTTGGTTTTATGACTCTAAAAAATTAACTACCAATTAAACTAAAGACAAGAATTTAAAATATGAAGAAAAGATGTATAAGAGTTTAGCTCTAAAACTAGCAAGTAATCCCCACTAGCCTTGTTCTATGATTATTATCTAAGGGAGAATTTTGTGATACATTCGCAATAGACATGATTCTGTATTCCTCCTATCCCCCGTCAGGGTGGACTTAGGTGGCAACCACACCATTACCAGGGGACTTGGGTGAGGGGACCATGCACAATGATAGGTAGTTTAATCGAACCTTAGTGACTATTTATTTAGGCAAGCCCGTCAGGATCACTACCGCACACTAGACGATTATGTGGTGTTTCTATAATTGAATCCCTTGTCTGAATAACAATCCAACTACTAATGGGTTAATCCTACACGTTGTACACCGCAAGAACTACAAACATTATATTAAAGCACATAACACAGAACTATCACAACTAATTTCACTCAAATGTGAAATGACATCCCAAATTAAAATAACATATATAACAAGTCTAGGGTTCATACTCATATGTATTCTCAAGCTAAACATAATTAGTTCATACTAGAGAAAGAAAAAAACAATTACAAACGGGAAGGGTTGGAATGGCATGAATAACTTCCAACTCCTTCTTCTCTTCTTGTCACTTGCTCCTGATGATTTCTAGGTGTAATATTGATTAGGGACTAAGAAAGAATGATACTTCTAAGGTAAAAGTGGATATATATATATATATATATATATAGAAATTAGGTCGAAATCTGGAGTGTGTGCCAAGTTACAGAGTCCAAATCCTACTAGAACTTGTTTTCCTATATTGTAGGACATGATAACCTTTGCAAATTGAAATAATCATAACTCCTTCGTTATTGGGCTAAATCCAGTGATCCATCCATCGAAACGATTGCAATTCAAAGACCTTTTGAATCACAAAGGGATCCTTCAAATTCCTAGCCGATTTTCTGCAACATCAAGAATACTACTCGACTTTACAGTTGGACAACTCACTTTTACTTTCCAATTCTATCCAAACTTTCCTTTTTCATCATGACTAAGGGGTTCTATTTACTGTTCCACTTCTTATCAGTATCCATAGGTGCAATAGCTTCCAAATACCTAAGTGCTGCACATATAACACACAACTTACATGCAAAAGCTCACAAAATAGCAAAACACCTAAAACTAGACAAGAAAGTGTAAAGTATGGATGAATGGGAAAAAATCCCACAAATAAGTACTAATTACCTCTAAAATGATGCCTCTTGACTAGATTATTCTATCACATAAATGGACACATCAAGACCCCCAACTCAGAGTTGTGCCGTCCAGACACAGTAAATATAAAAACATTAGGGTAGTCTCAAATAAATACAGAAGAAGAAGAAGAAGAAAGGAAAACAATGAATGATACTAGAGAAAATATTATAACATGTCTCATGTAGTAATGTCAAAGAAATAATGCACACACACGCTTAATATACACAAAAATCAACAATCCACATTTCAAGTTCAGATTAAATTCACAATGCCAGAAGTAGAGGGATTTCACTTTGTTCATGTTAACGGCTATAATGTGATCATAGGTCCTAATATAGGATCTAATGTCCACCTAACTATGCCCTAATTGTTCCATTGTTCCTTAACCAAGTAGTTAGAAATCCTAAGGTCTTTACGGTTATAGTGTTGGCCTAGGGTCGGTATATGATATATATATATATGGATAATGAAAAGTGAGAATTTGGCTCTCTCCTCACGTTCCATCAACGCATCTCCCTAGAGTTTGAGTTTCACTCGAAGATGTTCTCCCTCAACCCAAATTTGATGCTCAAATTTGCATCCCCCAAATAACCCAATAATGCTTTTTATGATGATTACATAAACAATTTCTACTTTGCCGGTCCAGTTCATATTCAATCTTTTTCATATCAGTTTTTGCTAAGCTGAATATGACCCTTTTTTTGATGTAGGATATCATACCACTATTTCTCATATTTCTGTTCTTTTCAACATATTTTTTTCTTTTACCCCGGCAAAGGGTTACAATAAAATTACAATCAAAGTTCCCAATCAAATGTTCCCAACGATGAAGCCCACCACCCCAAACTCAAGCTCTATAACGACTTGTCTCATGGTTGCGATTCGAGTGCGGGTCATATGGATAAGTCCTATAATCTAATGGGTATGACCTGCAATGTGTCTAATAAAAGGCTTTAGAAAGGCTAAGAGGGGGCTAAGACGGATAATAATATTTAATTAAAAGGGTGAGAAAGCTAAAGGTTTCAAGTGTCTTATGAAAGATCTACCTTATTCATTATCATAAATTACTAGATCTCGTTACTTTTTCACTTTTAGTTCATAGGTTAATCGGGTTTATCAACGAATTTCAGACATCACGTTCTACAAACCGCTCAAGTCTTCCTAAGATTCAACGTTTTTTTACGCATTGCTTATTAATCTTCCATATCCTTTACTTCTTGTTTTCATGCATGCATACTCAAGCGTGTAGTGATACTGTTCAAAAAACATACTACCTAATATCATTGACCAAATTAAAAACATGCTCAATAGTGACATTCACCATATTCTATGCCAATTCTAACCCTAAAAATTTAAATTTAAATTTTATGCTAAAAACAAAAATGAAGATGAGGACAACGAATTCTCACCCCTAACTCAAAACTGACTCGTGTCCCCACGACTCAAAAAAACTCAACGAAGCAAATAATATTTAAATTAAACTAAACTAACACGTAAGCAATTAAGGAGAGGGATCAAGAGATGGTACTCGGCCAAAAACAATGTTTTCCCATACATAATCAAAAGGAGAATCGTCTTGTATTTCCATCATAGCCATGATCCTGTCAATATTGTTGTTTATCTTTAATTGTTGCATGATGCCCCCATGAGTTCTGTCTTCTAGATTGGTAATTTTTCTCATTAACATTAGTGCCCAATCTGGAGGTTTAGATACAACCTCATTAGATTTTATTTGTATATTTGAAGGCAAACCTTGATCCTCGACTATCGATTCCTTCTCTATTGGTTTGGCTGGCACTCTATTTCTTATGTTATATTTACGTAGTTGTTGTGTAGTTACCTAGAGCTTTGGCTTCTTTGCAATTGGCTCATCAATGATGATGGCTGTCTCTTTAGGAGATCTAGGTAAATTCTTTTTCTTCCCTAAGACATAACTCTTCCTCTCGAAATCCATAACATCTGTTCTTCTTGTCATGTTTCTAATCGACAACTCAAGATGCACCAAGTATGAATAAAATTATGGATGATTGGTGTGGCTTGAAGTTGTTGTTTTGGATGGTGGATTGTGAATAGTAGAGGAAAGGAATAATTTACTTCTGGTGGAATAAATCTTGAAGGCTTGATGATCTTTGGTGTTTTATGGTGTTATGGCATGGATTTGATGAAGATTATGTGTTTTTGGAAGATGGAGGAAAGATTTGATGGTGGTTTTGTGTTTGTTTGAAGGTTGATCAAGCTTCAAGGTGTTTTTATAAGGTTTGGGACTAAAAGTTTTGTCTTTGGGAGGTTGGAAGAGGCTAGGTTTAGGTCTTGTAGGGTTGAAATCCAAAAAAGACCTGTTTTTTCCTTTGGACCGACCTACTATGGTACACCGCAGATATCGTGCGAGTGACGACACAGTTCGTCATGTGGTACACCGCAAATTCTTGTGCAGTATACCGCACCAATAAGCTACCCCTCACATATAAACCTGAATTCATGAACTATTGCGACGATTTTTCCTTGGTTCGGTTCACAAGTGAACCATAATTCATAGAGCGTTTTGACGATTTTCGGCTGCGGTACACTACACGTTTTGGTGCGGTACACTGTAGCAAGCTGCTGCCTATATTCTGAAAAATTCTTTTTCAGCCCAAAATCAGATTTTTGCATTCCTACACAGTAGAACACTACTTTTTTCTCCTATTAGCTTGTAAACACATTAAAGTTATACACCAACTTAAGATTATACACTAAAAACATATATAGAACTAGAAATCAATTAAACAAGGGATGTCTCTGAGGGGCACTTTTTTTTTACGTCACCAAGTTTGACGTGTTACCCCGGGTTACTCGTTTTCAAGGAGGTACACTACCTCCTCTTGTGTGAAGTCACTACTCTCATGGTATATTTCAAGCGTTGACCATTGACCATAAAGGTCCTTTGTTTAGTTGGATGTTTTATTTTGATCGCGTCATGAGGTGTGACTTTTGTAACAATGTATGGTCCTCCCCAACGGGACTTGAGTTTCCCCGGATAGTTCTAGAATCTTGAATTGTATAAGATCACTCTTTGTCCTATATCAAACCTCTTCATACGAATCCTTTTGTCATGCCATCTCTTTGTTTTCTCCTTATAGAGACGTTTATTACCATATGCATGAAAGCAGAACTCATCTAACTCATTCAACAGCATCATCCTTTGCTTACCCGTTAATTGTTCGTTAAGTTTTAGATATTTGATAACCCAATAAGCACGAGATTCAATCTCGATAGGAAGATGACAGGCCTTCCCATAGACCATGCGATATGGAGATCTCCCACTGGTTTTGAATGCTGTTCTATAAGCTCAGAGAGCACCATCAAGCTTAGTTGACTAGTCTTTCCTTGTTTTTCTCACGGTCTTCTTCAGGATAGATTTGATCTCTCGATTAGAGACCTCACCTTGACTGTTAGTTTGGGGATGATGACCTGTTGATGTATGGTAACTCGCCCCCAACTTTTGAGAGCAACCCTCAACTGAACATTGATGAAGTGGGTACCTTTATCACTAATGAACACCCGTGGTGTACCATGTCTTGAAAAGATATTTGCTTTGAGGAACGTGACAACGGTCTTGGCTTCGTTCTTGGTGTTGCCACTGCTTCTACCAACTTGTAAACATAGTCTACTAATAGCAAGATATACAGATTCCCATGGGAATGAATGAAAGGTTCCATGAAATCTATTCCTCAAACATAAAAAATTTCTACTTCTAACACGTTGTTGAGTGGCATCTCGTCTCTTTTTGATATATTGCCAGTGAATTGGCATCTTATACAACTATGGACGTACTAATGGCAATCTTTGTGAATGGAGGGACAATAGAACCCGGATTGAAGGAATTTTGCTGCGGTTCTATCGTCCTTGAAGTGCCCCACACATGGCGAGCCATGACACTTTGCAATGATTTTTTGTATCTTGTTCTCATGAACACATCTCCTGATTACTTGGTCACTGCAAACCTTGAGAGGTATGGATCGTCCCAGAAGAAGTGCTTAGTTCGATGGCACAATTTCTTTCACTATTATGGATTGTAATCCGCAGGGAATACACCACCGACTAGGAGATTAACTATATCTGCATACCAAGGAACAAACATATTTTTGACAACAAAGAGTTGTTCATCAAGAAATACCTCTTTGACCAATTCTGGTCCCGTGTTGACTGTAAAGACTTCGAGGCGAGATAAATGATCATCTACAAACATTAAATCAAAGCACATAGCACAAAACGATCACAACTAATTTCAATTAAAAGTAAAAGGACATCCCAAATTCAAATAACATATAAAACAAGTCTAGGTTTCATACCCATATGCTATTCTCAAGCTAAACATAATTAGTTCATACTAGATAAAGAAAGAAAAACAATTACAAACGAGAAGGGTTGGAATGGCATGAACAACTTCCAACTTCTTCTTCTCTTCTTGTCACTTGATCTTGATGATTTCTAGGTGTAATATAGATTAGGGACTGAAAAAGGATGATTCTTCTAAGGTAAAAGTGGATATATATATATATATATATATATATAGAAGTTAGGTCGAAATATGGAGTGTGGGCCAAGTTACAGAGTCTTAATCCTACTAGAACTTGTTTTCCTATATTGTAGGACATGATAACCTTTGCCAATTGAAATAATCATAACTCATCCTTAATGGGATAAATCCAGTGATCCACCTATCAAAACGACCGTAATTCAAAGATCTTTTGGAATCACAAAGGGATCCTTCAAATTCCTAGCCTATTTTCTGCAGCATCAAGAATACTACTCGTCTTTACAGTTGGAAAACTCACTTTTACTTTCCAAATCTATCCAAGCTTTACTTTTTCATCATGACTAAGGGGTTCCTTTTACTGTTCCACTTCTTATCAGCATCCATAGGTGCAATAGCTTTCAAATACCTAAGTGATACACAAATAACACACAAATTACGCGCAAAAGCTCACAAAATAGAAAAACACCTAAAACTAGACAAGAAAGTGTAAAGTCGGAATGAATGGGAAAAAATCCCAAAACTAAGTACCAATTACCCCTAAAATGATGTCTCGTGACTAGATTATTCTATCACATAAATTGAGACATCAAGACCCCCAACTCAAAGTTGTGTCGTCCTGACACAATAAAGATAAGAACATTAGGGTAGTCTCAGATAAATATAGAAGAAGAAGAAAAAGAACAGAAAAAACAATGAATGATCCTAGAGTAACTATTCTAACATGTCTCATGTAGTAATGTCAAAGAAAATAATGCACACACATGCTTAATATACACAAAAGTCAACAATCCATAATTCAAACCCAGATTAACTTAGCAATGCGAGAAGTAGAGGTTTTCACTTAGTTTGTGTTAACGGCTATAAGGTGATCATAGGTCCCAATATAGTATCTAATGGCCCACCTAACTATGCCTTAATTGATCCATTGTTCCTCAACCAAGTAGTTAGAAATCCTAAGTTCTTTATGGTTATAGTATTGGCTTAGGGACAGTATATGATATATATTTGGATAATGAAAAGTGAGATTTTAGCTATCTCCTCACGTTCCATCAACGAATATCCCTAGAGTTTGAGTTTCACTCAAAAAATTTCTCACTCAACCCAATTTTGATGCTCTGATTTGCATCCCCCAAATAACCCAATAAAGCTTTTTGTGATGATTACATAACAATTTCCACTTTGACGATCCAGTTCAAATTCAATCTTTTTCATATCTTTTTTTACTAAGTTGATTATGGCTCCCTCGTTGATGTAGGATATCATACCACTTTTTCTCATATGTCTTTTCTTTTCAACATATTATTTTTCATTTACCCCGAAAAAGGTTTACAATAAAACTCATTATCAATAATATCATAATTACAATAAAAATTCCCAATCCAAATGTTCCCAATGGTGAAGCCCACCACCCCAAACTCAAGCTCTATAACGACTTGTCTCAGGGTTGCGATACGAGTGAGGGTCATATGGATAAGTCCTATAATCTAATAGGTATGACTTGTAATGTTGCTAATAAAAGGATTTAGAAAGGCTCAGAGGGGGCTAAGTCGGATAATAATATTTAATTCAAAGGGTGAGTAAGCTAAAGGCTTCAAGTGGCTTATTAAAGATCTGCCTTATTCATTTTTCTAACTTACTAGATCTCGTTACTTTTTCACTTTTACTTCGTAGGTTAAGCGGGTTTATCAACTAATTTCAGACCTCACGTTCTACACACCGCTCAAGTCTCCCTATGATTCAACATTTCTTTTACACATTGATTATTAATCTTCCCTATCCTTTACTTCTTGTTTTCATGCATGCATACTCAAGCGCGTTGTGACACTGTTCAAAAAACATACTACCTAATGTCTCCCCATTTTTGATGATTTAATCTTAGCTGGAGACATCATTTTAGGTGTACTTATTAGGATATAGGACGCTTTTCCCATGATTTAGTACACTTTCCTATTTTGTGTCTTGATTCAATTATTTATTATTTTTAGAGCATATTGGGTTTAACTGTTTGTTAATTGTGAAGCTTTAAAGATATATGGTAATTAATTAGATGCCAAGGTAATTCTAAGAGATAAAGGAAAGAGGATAAACATGGAAATTGGAGATAAAGGCAAGAAATATGAAAACTGAAAAGATAAAGTTGCCATATAAATATGAATTCCAACAGCTACGAGCATAAAAGTGATCATAACTCAAGATTGGATAGGAATTTGGAAGAATGGTCTAAATCAAAGTTAAAGAGATTTCCAAGACGATCAGTTTTGACTACTGGAACGCGTCAACGGATATGTATTGAAGCAGCTACGACCAGAACAAAACAACATCAAAATCTTACCTTTTCTATATTTTAGAGTTACGAATTTGAGTTGGGCTTGGAGTCCAATACCTATCTTATACTCCAAGAAACGTTTTAGGGTTTCCTATACCCTATAAGTACACCCTTTTATTAGAAGAAACACATCATTGGCTAGTCCTTAAGCTAGGAAGAAGCTTACAACACAAGAAGAAAAGTCTGGAAGGAGTTGAACACCATACTATGTCATCTTCAACCTTAAAATTTGTAATTGTTTTCTTTTCTTTCTTTAGTATGAATTAAATAAATTTAGATTAAGATTTAGCATATATGTATGAAACCTAGATTTGTTTAAACGTCTATATAATTTGGGATACCATCGTATTTAAATTGAATCCATGTTTTATTTCTCTGTTTATGTGTTTTGATTTATTGTCTGTTTTCCTTGCTAGTGCGCGAGTATATGATTACCTTAACAGTAGTTAGATAGGCATATTTAACTATGGAACCAACACATAACATCTAGTGTACGGAAATGGTCCTGACAACCCAGCCTAACTAGATAATCGTTAGGGTTTGGTGTATTCACCATTTAATCAATTGTAGGAAAAGTTTGCTTAGGACCCTATTGACACAGGATAACCCTATTTGAAACTACCTCGCAATAGAGGCCGATTATTGCAATACTACACGATTCATCTTTACATGTTTAGAATAGACAAGACTAGTGGGGATTACTTGCTAATTTCTCAGGCTAAACTTTCATACTATCTGCTCTTCGCTTATTTAATTTTCTGTCTTTGAATTATTAGTTTAATTTTCCTTTATTAAAAACCAAATAAAAATATCTTTAGTCTTTTATTTTTTACATATTACCTGTTCTAGCTTTTATATCTGCACTTGATAAATTGCATAAGTTCTTTCTAACTTTCGTAGTCTCTGAGGAACGAATCTTATTTATCAGTAAAACTTGCATACGTCCTGTAATACTTGCAGTTTCGTGCTCAGCCTAGGGTGCTTATTTGCACTTATTTTATTCATTATTTTATCACACCTTAGGCGACACCAAGTTTTTGGCGCCGCTGCCGGGGACTACATAGTTAGTCCTTGTGCATTTATTTAGTGCTTATATTCCAGTTAGTTCTATTTTACGCTTTTGCCTTTTAGTTTTATCTTTACAGATTATAGATGGCGAGCCCAAGGGGACTTGATTTTCCCACCTCGTTAAGAGTGCAACCACGAGGACTCCGCACTCCAGAAATCCAAGCCATTAAATTTAGACCAAATCCAGGCATGATAGCGCAGTTTGCGAGTCATGGAAAATTTAGTGGTGCTGCACAAAAAGATCCGGTCCGGTATATTCAGAAATTCATGCAGATGTGTGACACTTATATCATAAAAGGTGTTACAAAGGAGCAAATGTATTACGTTATGTTCCAGTTCTTCTTGACCGGAGGTGCAAGCGATTGGTACGATACCCAACACCCTCACGTTATTCCAGATTGGGAAAAGCTTCAATCCAAATTCCTAGACCGATTCTATCCGGTTAGTAGGAGATTAAAAGATATGTTGGAGCTTGAACAATTTTTGCAGGAAGACGGAGAAAGTTTTGGTGAAGCATGTTTACCTTTCAATTAGAAAAAGGCGAGATGTCCATTCCATATATCATCGCCAGAATATTCTTTAACCATGTTCTATAGAGGACTCAAAGACGAGTCCAAGGCAAGAGCAGATTTGTTAGGAAACAAATGTTTCGTATTATTAGATCATGTAGAAGCTGAAAGTATTATGGAGAAAGTTTTTGAGAACGAGAGAAGTTAAGTGAATCAGAAGAACAAGAAGAGGCCTCAAAATCTCTAAAGCTAAAAGAATTAAACCAACAAATCAAGGAACTACAAGAACATGCTCGAACAATAGCTCTGGTAAATCTAGTACATACTGTACCTTCGAATCCAGGTTGTGGGTCGAGAAATCATGTGTGGGAAAAGTGTATGAATAATCCAGCTGCAACTTTCTTCGTATCTCATCAAAGAAACGATTATTCTAATGGTTATTATCATTCTCAAGGAAGTTACGCTAATTATCAGTCCCCACAAGATCAAAATTGGGTCGGAAATCAAGAGACTTATTATCAACCTCGACCTCAATCTTACTATCCACCACAACCTATCTATCAAGAAGCGCCAATCTATAAAGAAATCTACCAAGAGGCGCCAATTTATAAGGAAGCTTATTAAGAACCACCTCAATATTCAATGCAACAAGCTACACACTAGCAACCTTTGAGTTTAGATTCAAGTATGGCTGCAATGATGAAAGTAGTTGAAGAAAATATGAAGATGAGCCAACAAAGAATCCAAACCCAGTCCAAGGTAATCAAGAATCTCGAGCATACACTGTCACACATAGCGAGTACACTTCAAAACAGGCCAAAAGGGCAACTCCCAAGTGATACTATTGCTCCAGAAGATTATGCTTGTCATGCAGTTTAATTAAGAAGTGGAAAACAATTACCTTCGCCTACAGTAGAACCAGAACCAACCTCTATTCCTAAAAAAGTGGCTGAAGAAACAATTAAAGACAAGGTGGAAGAGGTAGTTGAACAAAAGAGTGTCCCAGAGAAGACACCAGAACAAAAGAAGAGCTCAGTGGTAAACAACACACGTCCTCCTCCACCATTCCCATCACATGTCAAAAAGCAGAACAATGAAAAAGAATTCAAGAAGTTCCTTGACATGGTGAACAAGTTAGAAATCAACATCTCGTTTGTAGAAGCTCTCAAAAGAATGCCAAAATATCTTAAATTCATGAAGGACATTCTTTCTAACAAACGAAGTTTAGAAGCCGAAGAGATGGATGGATTGCCAGAGGAGTGTAATGCTACATATGAAATAAAGTTACCACAAGATGCACATACACCCCAGAACTCTTGGATGAGACCATCCATGGCTACAAAGAATAGATCTGAATAGTTCGTGGGAGTGAAAGGCTAGGGATTCAAATTTTGCATGCCAAATATTAATAAACTTTCTAGTTGCTGGGGAGGTGATGTTCAAACATGACCGAGGTAACACGTCAAACTTAATGACGTTAAACAAAAGTGTTCTTGGGAGACATCCCACATTCTTTTATGTGTTTAGGTAGTTATGTTTTTGTTCATTTTAGTGAGTTTATGTGTTTTTAGTGCATATTGCAGCAATAAGACAGGTATAAGTGTTTTTGGTTTGTAGGTATGCAAGGGTTCGAGTTTGGGGGTGAAAAAATGGAAAATTTTCGGAGTTAAAAATGGTTGGACAGAGATTTTTTGCGGTACACCGCCAGTATTTGCGGTAAACCGCACATATCAGCGCGAGAAATTTTACAAAAATTTCGAACTGGCATAACTTTGCGCTCGGGTATCGGAATTCACTTTTTCTCGAGTCTATATCGCATATTTTTTCAAGATTTATCCAATGGAATGGAGAAAAACCGATTTGGAGGTAAAATAAAAAACGAATTTTTTTGAGCATATTCTGATTTGCCCACCGTATGCCTGTTACACGACCGGTAAGCCGGCGGGTCAAAAAGGGGAGCCTCGGGTACACGCCTCGGGTTCTTTGCCGAGAGGTTCATGTGCGAGAAATTGCGCACCGGTATGCCGACCCATACCGCCGGTATGACGGTCAGACAAAAAGACGAGCCCTCGGCTTCACACATAGGGTTTTTTGCCGAAGATGAGTTTTCAAGGAGCAGCTCACCGGTAAGCCGGCCCGTACCGCCGGTAAGTCGGTTCGCGCCGTTTGAGAGAGAGAAATTTCGAATTTTAGGGTATAAAGAAGAGGAAGGTTAGTCAATTACGAATTTTACAATCCTTAAGTCTCTCTTTCTTCTCCAAACCTCTCCCAACTCAGTTAAAGCTTCATCAAACCTTCCCTAAACATCAAAACACTACCCAATCACCAGAAAAACACATCAAATCTTCTCTCCACATCATTACAAAGAAGATTCAACCACCCATATCATACCAAAACACATTGAATTCAAGAACCAAAAGCTTAAATTTCATAAATTCATCCAACAAACTCTTAGATCCATACCAATCTATCAAGAATCCCTCTTACACACATAAAGAATCATCATCAAAACACCTTTACTAACCCAAATAAAGCTTGTTCAACCAATAATCAATAGTTTCAAATTTCAAAAGCGGTTAAAGCTTTGAGTTGGGGGTCAATTGAGATGATTAAAGAGAACATAAACATTTATCTACTGTAAGGGAGATGAATAAAATCAAGGTATTGGGTTCTATTGAGAAGAAATCAAGTAAGAAAAGTTCTAGTTCCAACACAAAGGGTAAAATAGGGCAAGAGAAGAGAGGTCAGCTAGCTGTGTTTGATTCAATGGGCAAAAAGGTTCAAGCTTTAGTGAAGAAAACAACACAACCTCTACAGATCGAAGGTCCTACACCTGAAGAAAAAGAGAAAGCTTCAAGGGCCCTGATAGCTTCTGCGAAGAAACAATTATAAGAACTTCCTTTTGCTTATAAGAAAGTATGTGAAGAAGAAGTTGGTAAAGGAGAATACAAGAAAATTCTTGGAGATTTGGTGAAAGATTGGGTTGGTTTACGTTCATGGTAAGGCGTCCTAAAAAACGCTATCTTGTTGAACTGTATTTTGAGGAGAAGAAGAGGATGTGGCAGAGTTGATCTATGAGGAGGTGATGCGATTTTCGGACTCTCCTATCTCGTTATTTAATGAAATATCCTACTATGATCACGTGTCTTGTTCGGAAATCGAATGTGATTTTGGGTGAAGAAGAGACACTTGAGTTTAAGATGAGTAACAATATTGACAATTCTTGGATCATGAAAGTTTTGAGAGGAATTACACAACTTTCAAAAGAAGAAAAGGATCATATAACAACACTCCTTGAGCAATTAAAAAAAATCCAGCAAATCCTATCTTGGATGTCGATAATGCGAGGCAATAGCCTCGAAGAGTATGTTTTCTTTCTTCCCTACCATTTCTTTATGTGCAATATGTGTGCTAATTTTAAATTTTATTTCTTTCTTGAGTCTTTTTCGAGTCGTGGGGACACGACTCACTTTTGAGTTGGGGGTGGGGATTCGTTGTCCTCATCTTCCTATCTGTTTTTGCATAAAATTTTAATTTTTTGGGTTTGAATAGGCATAGAATATGTTGAATGTACCTATTGAGCATGATTTAGTTAAGTTAATGATAGCAGGTAGTATGTTCTTGAAAGATGTCATAAATATGTTTAGTATGCATGTATGAAAACAGGAAATAAAAGATAGAAAAGTTAATGAGCAATGCTAAGAAGTCAAGTTGAAACTTAGGGAGAGTTATTTGGTGTGTAGAACGTGAGTTCTGAAATTAGTTGAAAACCCGCTTGTCTATGAACTAGTAGTGAAAAAGTAATTAAATCTGGTAGTTAGAAAAGTGAATAAGGCAGTTCTTTCATATTGAAGCCACTTGAAGCCTTTTAGCTTTCTCACCCTTTTATTGATTATTATTATTATTCATCCGTCTTAGCCCCTCTGAGTCTTTCTAAAGCCTTTTATTTAACCACATTATAAACCATACCCCTTAGTTTTTAGGACTTATCCATATGACCCGCACTCGAATCGCAAAACCCGAGACAAGTCGTTTTTAGAGCTTGAGTTTTGGGTGGTGGGTTTCATCATTAGGGACATTGGGTATGGGAAATTGTAACTGTGATTTTATTGATGATGAAAAAGTTATTATTATAACCCTTTGTCGGGGTAATAGTGAATGAAAAAGCTGAAAAGCATGAATTGAATAAAAAAATATATGAAAACAAAATAGCGTGATATCTCGAACATCAAAAAGAGAGTCATAGCTATACAAAAAAAAGAATATATATTCGGACCGGCAAAGTGGAATTGTTATATCATCATGAAAAGGTTTTATTTTGGGATTAATTGGGGATGCACATTAAGGCATCAAAATTGGGTTGAGTGAGAACATCTTCGAGTGAAAACTCAAGCTTTAGGGCGATTCGTTGATGGAATGTGAGGAGAGAGCCAAAAGCTCACTTTTCATTATCCAAATATACCACGCCGTCCATAAGCCCCTTTATAACCGTAAAGACCTTAGGATTTCTAACTACTTGATGGAGAAACAATTGAGCTATTAGGTTGTAGGTAAGTGGACCATTGGATGCTATATTAGGACCTATGAACAACCGATAGCCATTAGCACAAACTGAGTTGAGACCTCTCCTTCTGGCATTGCGAAATTAATCTGAACTTGAATTTATGGATTGTTGATTATGTGTATATTAAGCATACGTGTGCATTATTTCTTTAGCATTACTACATGAGACTTTTTAGATATCACGCCCTAGGATCATTCATTGTGTTCTGTTCTTATTATCCTCCTACTTCTTCTTCTTGTTTATTATTTGACTACCCTACTGTTCTTTATTTTTATTTTTATTGTATCGGGACGATACAACTTTGAGTTGGGGGTCTTGATGTCTCCCCATTTGTGATGATTTAATCTTAGCTGGAGACATCATTTTAGGTGTATTTATTAGGATATAGGATGATTTTCCCATGATTTAGTACACTTTCCTATTTTGTGTCTTGATTTAATTATTTATTATTTTTAGAGCATATTGGGTTTAATTGTTTGTTAATTGTGAAGATTTAAATATATATGGTAATTAATTAGATGTCAAGTTAATTCTAAGAGATAAAGGAAAGAGGATAAACATGGAAATTGGAGATAAAGGCAAGAAATATGAAAAAGGAAAAGATAAAGTTGTCAAATAAATCTGAATTCCAGTAGCTACGAGCATAAAAGTGATCATAACTCAAGATTTGCTAGGAATTTGGAAGAATGGTCTAAATAAAAGTTAAAGAGCTTTCCGAGACGATCCGTTTCGACTATTAGAACTCGTCAAACAGATAAGTATTGAAGCACTTACGGCCAAAACAAAACAACATCAAAATCTTACCTTTTCTATATTTTAGGGTTACGAATTTGAGTTGGGTTTGGAGTCAAATACCTATCTTATACTCCAAGAAACATTTTAGGGTTTCCTATAGCCTATAAATACACCCTCTTATCAGAAGAAACACATCCTTGGCTAGTCCTTAGCTAGGAAGAAGCTTACAACACAAGAAGAAAAGTCTGGAAGGAGTTGAACACCATACTATGTCATCTTCAACCTTCAAATCTGTAATTGTTTTCTTTTCTTTCTTTAGTATGAATTAAATAAATTTAGATTTAGATTTAGCATATATGTATGAACCCTATATTTGTTTAAACGTCTATCTAATTTGGGATACCATCGTATTTAAATAGAATCCATGTTTTATTTATTTGTTTATGTGTTTTGATTTATTGTCCGTTTTCCTTGCTAGTGCACGAGTATAGGATTACCTTAATAGTAGTTAGATAGGCATATTTAACTATGGAACCAACACATAACATCTAGTGTACGGAAATGGTCCTGACAACCCAGCCTAACTAGATAATCGTTAGGGTTTGGTGTATTCACCATTTAATCAATTGTAGGAAAAGTTTTCTTAGGACCCTATTGACACAGGATAACCCTATTTGAAACTACCTCCCAATTGAGGCCGATTATTGCAATACTACATGATTCATCCTTACATGTTTAGAATAGACAAGACTAGTTGGGATTACTTGCTATTTCTCAGGCTAAACTTTCATACTGTATGTTCTTCGCTTATTTAATTTTCTGTTTTTAAATTATTAGTTTAATTTTCCTTTATTAAAAACCAAATAAAAATATCTTTAGTCTTTTGATTTCTTGCATATTACCTGTTCTAGCTCTTATATCTGCACTTGATAAATTGCATAAGTTCTTCGTAACTTGCGTAGTCTCTGAGGAGCGAATCTTATTTATCAGTAAAACTTGCATGCGTCCTGTAATACTTGCAGAACCGTGCTCAGCCTAGGGTGTTTATTTGCACTTATTCTATTCATTATTTTATCACACCTTAGGCGACACCACTACCAAATATCATTGACCTAATTTAAACATGCTTAATTAGGACATTCACCATATTCTATGCCAATTCTAACCCAAAAAATTTTAAATTTAAATTTTATTCTAAAAACAAAAAGGAAGACGAGGACAACGAATTCCTAGAGTTTTTGTGTGTTAATTTGCTTGTTTAATGTGAAGTTCTTAAGTACATGGATTCTTGAAGGCACCAATACGAAGATAAGAAGTGAAGTTTAAAGTCCAAGATAAAGAGAAAGTGTTAAAAGAGCGTAAAACATCACTTTAGTGAAGGTGGAGGTTCCTGGAAACTGGATAGTCGTCACTTCTAGCCCCTCCTGAGCCCTAATTGTGCAGAATCTGAATTGGTGATTGAAATTGAAAAGATGTGCATCTGAGTTATAAAAATTTGAGAAGTGGAATCAGGTGTTCTGGAATTACGATGCGAAAGTTACACCTGTTTTACTGAAGTGTGTACAACAGATGCGAAAATATAAAATAGATTTGGGCCCCTAATTACTTAATTAAGCCAAGATTAGACCTAATCCGTTTTTACTCTCTATATTAGCTCATTTAAACCTCATTACTCAATACCTCTCATTACACATAAATATTGAGAGAGAGAGAGAGAGAGAGAGAGAGAGAGAGAGAGAGAGAGAGAGAGAGAGAGAGAGAGAGAGAGAGAGAGAGAGAGAGCAGAATTTGGAGAAGTTCTTCTTCAACAACAATTTAAGTCTTTCCAATTAGGTTATACTTAGTTTATTTTTATTTTTAGAAATTATGTCTTTTATTAAATGTCTTTATTTTCTGTATTTCAATATGAGCTAAATTCTACATACTTTTGAATCACAACATGGGAAGAACCCTACTTTTATAATTTAATGTTTATTTCGAATTTGGGATTATTTCTAATTTAAATTAAGTTTGGTATTTTGTATTGACTATTATTTTGTACTTGTTTACTATCATTGACGTCGCGAATCAAGTGTAGTTTTTAGTAATTAGGCTATTCACTAGTGGCGGTGATCCTCCGGAGGGGAGGGGGTTAATTACAGAACTAGTGGATAGACTCGTGGTATTCGTTATTAAGCTTGATGGTCTTAACTAACTGTGTAGCCAATTGAGTTTTATGCATAATCATCTGAAAGTAGCTTACAGTCGCCCTGACGAGGTCTTTAATACCGTAGGATTGCCTCTTATGTCTACCCTGACGGGAGTTATGAGGATTATAGAGTCCCGACTAATACTAAAATACCGACTTTACCCTTAAACGAAGGCATTAGATCTTGAACTTAGGTGATTCCCTAAAGAGACTCAAGTATATCGCTCTCATTTTTAGTAATCTTTTTAGTTATTATTTTAATTATTATATTTGCATTAGTAGTTTCTTAAACAAAAAACGAAACAAATATCCTTATCTATATTTATTTCTGCTATTAATTCTACTTCTTATATAGACACATTTATCTTACCTAGCAATCCCTGTGGAGACGGAATCCCTTATTATTTATCTAATACTTAGGACGATCCGTACACTTGCGGTTAGTCGCATCTCTTCTTTAGTGTCACACTCTAGGAGTGACCAAGTTTTTGGCGCCGCTGCCGGGGAATGCAGCGTGTAATTTTTATGTTTAATCCCTTTTATAGAGTTAATTGTTATTTTCCGTTTTACGCGTGTTTTTTGTTTTTGTCTTTTTCAGGTCTCTTAGGTTTCGTGCATGAGCAAAAGTCCTGAGACATTACTAAGAGGTTATTGGAAAAAAGAAAGAGAAAGACGAAAACTAGAGAAAGAGATGGCCGAGTGACATGCCAATATTCAGGTGGAAGTTGATGAGGATGGGAACCATGTAGTTTCACAAAATCAAGAAGTTTAGAATCAAGAAGTTCAACATCCACCAGTAGGAAATGCTCAATCCAACTGGTATATGATCCATAATTTGTGCAAACTCCAGAACAACACTCATTCTGATGTCCTGATCAATGAGTTGGCCCTCCAGATATTCAAGTTGCTAGATTCAAGCCCGATTTGGGTATGTTGAATCGATTCCAAGACTTCGGAAATTTTCAAGGAGTGGCTAGTGAGATGCAATTGGAGTAGTGCAGAAGTTCATGCAGATATGCGATGCGTACATTACATAAGATGTGACACTAGAACTAATGTACTGCGCGTTTTTCTGATTTTTACTCATAGATGCAGCAAGTGAGGGGCTTGATCAACAACCACGAGATCGAATCACTAATTGGGATTAGTTGAAAACATCGTTCTTTGACCATTACTATCCCAGAAGCATGAGGTTGAACACACAACTAGAGTTGACATCATTCCGTCAAGAGCAAGATGAACCAATGGGAACATGTTGGACAAGATTTCAGATGTGTTTAAGACGAGTTCCTGATCATGGCTACTCCGAAGTGAAACATTTTTCCATTTCTTTATAAATGCCTTGATTGTAGTGCAAGAAAAGATTTAGATTTGTTATGTGTATGTGGCTTCTTGATTGTTATGCCAACCCACGCAACAATGATTTTAGACAGAATAATGAAGAATGAGATAGGATGGCAAACCATGAGAATGCCATTTCAAGGTACAATGCACCGAGATAGTGGAAATGTGATTGATGAAAAGCTATCTTCAATGGAGAACAAGTTAAAGACAATATTCGAGCAACAAATGAAGCAACTTACTTTAGCTGTTCAGGAGGGTTTCTCAGGTAGAAGAGCGAGTGTGAATGTTCCACAAGAGGTTTATGGGTGTTCATACTATGGAATGAATAATCATAATTAGGGGAGTTGTCAAAGAAATCCAGAATCCATAATGTTTGTTTCTAACCGAGGGAACTATAATTTGAACGGTCAAGGTTATGGTCAACAAAACAAAAACCATCCTGGTTTTCAATATTCAAATCCAAATGGGGCTGCAACTCTAGCTCATGCATATCATCCACAACCTCAAGGGATCAACTGCCAACCGAGACCACGGAATCACTACTAAGGGGGACAAAATTATGGAAATCAACCACCACAACAACCTGTACAAGACTCTTACACATAAAGTCTGAATCAAAAAGCTCCACCTTCTCATCCTCAAGAAGGTTCAATGTGTGAAATCCAACAGTCGTTACAAGCACTTATCTCTATGTCGCATAAGAGTAAACTAGAGCAGCAAGCTCAGCTAACTTGAACGACAATCATCTGCGTTCAAGATCTTAGAGAATCAAGTGTCACAAATGAAGAAACAGCTAAATCAACGTCCACAAGGACAATTACCCAACGATACAGAAATTCCTCGTCACTTTGAAGAATGTAAGGCAATTTCTCTTAGAAGTGGGAAAAAATTACAACCACCTACCTTCCCGATTATGAAAGAAAAAGAGATAACTTTCAAGCCAAAGGAAGTAGAGGATGTAGTTGAGAAAGAAGTGGAACCTGTTATAGTTGAAGATGTAGTTGAGGATGTGAGTGAAGATGTAAAAGAGGAGCCTATCAAGGCTACGAAGGAGAATACAAAGAAATATATAGTCGTGAAAGATAACCGCCCCCCTCCTCCCTTTCCATCACGTGTCCAAAAGAAGAACAATGACAAAGAGTACAAGAAGTTCATGGACATGGTGAGGAAATTACATATCATTTTGCCGTTTCTGGATGCCATCCATGGAATGCCAAAGTATGTGAAATTTTTGAAGGATGCGCTTTCCAATAAATGCAAATACTATGAGGGAGAGATGGTTGGTTTACCGGAGGAGTGTAGTGCAATATGTCAAGGTGAGCTGCCTCCGAAATTAGAGGATTCCGAGAGTTTCAATATTCCTATATCTATTGGTAAAGAATGGATCGGGAGAGCTCTCGGTGACTT
Source organism: Nemophila menziesii (assembly GCA_029959085.1). Classification (NCBI taxonomy): domain Eukaryota; kingdom Viridiplantae; phylum Streptophyta; class Magnoliopsida; order Boraginales; family Hydrophyllaceae; genus Nemophila; species Nemophila menziesii. Next base: position 37,520,614 of record JARWIR010000001.1, read on the forward strand.
AAGTGCAAATATTAATCTCATGCCTAGGTAAATTTTTGAAAAGATGAGGATTGGGGAAGCGAAACCGACTACCATGGTCATACAAATGGCGGATAGATCCTGATGTCTCCATACTTGTGATATATTAATCTAGGTTTGAGACATCATTTTAGGTGTATTTCGTTAGTTGTTAAGGGTTTTTCCCATTAGTAGATAATTTCTTAAATCGTGTCTTAATTTGGAGATTTATTACTTTTGTAGCATTTTGGTATAATTTGTGTGTTATTATGAAACTTTTAAGTAAAAGGAAATATTTTGAGGCCAAATCAATGTCAAGGAGTTAAGGAAAGAAGATACAAGGTGAAATCTTGAGTTAAAAGGAAACAAAGTTGAATTAGGAAAGGAAAAGCTACCAAGTAAATCTGCCATGCTGAAAAGTCATCTAGTATTTTGAAGACTGCATAAAATCTATTATGAATTTGGATGAGACATTTTACCAGTAGCTAGATCTTTGAATTTTGGTCGTTTTGACTGGTTGTGCACTAAATTTGACCTAGTAACGAAGGAGATATGGTCAAATCATTGAAGCAGTGTTTATCATGTCCTATATTTTAGGGAACGAATCTGAATTAGACTTGGACTTCAATTACTTGCCTTCCACTCCAATATTATAATATAGGGTTAGAAAACCTATAAATACACCCTCTTATCATTGTAAACATGTCCTTCTCAACCTTTAATTATTATTACTCTAGAAGTCATCAAGAGAAGCAAGTTGACACTCTGTACCTTTATTTTAGTTTATTTATAATTGACATGAAATAAATTCCCCATAGCTTGGGTTTTGCATATGTACAATCTTTTAATTCTATTTTCTAAGTTTGTTTGGGAAAAACCTTTTAAATCGATTGAGCTTCATAACCTTTATATTTGTTTTATGTGCTTTGATGTATTGATTGTAGTTCTTTCTAGTTCATGAGTATAGGATTACCATAGAAGTTGGATGGTCACCTGGAAGGGGTGTCTAATTGTTGAAGCACCACATAAATGTCTAGTGTGTGGTAGTGATTCTGACGGACTTGCCTAACTAGATAGTCATTAGGGTTTGAGATTAACCACCGATCATTACGCAGGGTCCCCTTACCCACGTCCCTTGGTAATTGTTAGGTTGCCACCTAAGTCCGCCCGGAAGGGGGTTATGAGGAATATAGAATCCTGACTACTTACTCTAAGAGATTTGATCACTCTTATAACTAGAAGAAGAATTAGAAGGACAAGTGCATAATAGCAAACCTAAGCTATATCTCTTATTTCATTCTTTTGTATTTACTTTATTGCATTCGTTATTAGTTTAATTAGTATCTCTCCAAATTATTCATCTTTATATAATGTATTTTATTCAAACAACTATTCATTAATACGCTTTCCCTCTAAACCATACTTTTAACATACTAAGTCCCTGCAAATGAATCTTACTTATTAACTAAACTTGCAAACGATATGTGATACTTGCAGTGAGTTTCCGTGTTTGATTTAGGGAGTAAGTTCTTTCAAATTATATCGTTATTTTATCGCACCCTAGCCACCACCAATTTTTTGGTGCCGCTGTCGGGGACTTGGGTCTCGTTAGATTTTGTGTTTAGTTTTTAGAGTAGTAATTTTTAGTTGTTTTTCACATTTACGTTTGCTTTTTGTTTTTGTCTCTTTCAGGTTCTGGTGTATTGATATCTCCCCATTTGTGACGATTTAATATTAGTTGGAGACATCATTTTAGGTGTCTTTATTAGGTTATAGGTCGATTTCTCATGATTTAGTACACTTTCCTATTTCCTGTCTTGATTTAATTATTTATTATTTTTAAAGCATATTGGGTTTAATTGTTTGTTAATTGTGAAACTTTAATGATATATGGTAATTAATTAGATGCCAAGTCAATTCTAAGATATAAGGGAAAGAAGATAAACATGGAAATTGGAGATAAAGGAAAGAAATATGAAAAAGGAAAAGATAAAGTTGCCAAATAAATCGGAATTCTAGCAGCTACGAACATAAAAGTGATCATAACTCAAGATGGGCTAGGAATTTGGAAGAATGATTTATATCAAAGTTATATAGATTTCCGAGACGATCGGTTTCGAATATTGGAACGCGTCAAACGGATAAGTATTGAAGGAGTTACGGCCAAAACAAAACAGCACTAGAATCCTACCTTTTCTATATTTTAGGGTTACGAATTTGAGTTGGGCTAGAGTCCAAGTTACTTGTCTTCCACTCCAATAAAATGTTTTAGGGTTTCCTATACCCTATAAATACACCCTTTAATCAGAAGAAACATATCTTTGGCAAACCTTAAGCCAGGATGAAGCTTACAACACTAGAAGAGAAGTCTGGAAGGAGCTGAACACCATATCATGTCTTCACAAGCCTCCAAATTTGTAATTGTTTTCTTTTCTTTCCTTAGTATGAACTAAATAATTTTAGATTGAGATTTAGCATATGTGTATGAACCCTAGTTATTTCTATCTAATTTGGGATACTATCGTATTTAAGTTGAATTCATGTTTTATTCTCTGTTTATGTGTTTTGATTTATTGTCTGTTTTCCTTGCGGTGCGCAACATATAGGATTACCTTAATAGTAGTTAGATGGTCGCCCGGAAGGGGTGTTTAACTATTGAAACACCAAATAACATCTAGAATAAGGATTTGGTCCTGACAACTCCAGCCTAACTAGATAGTCATTAGGGTTTTTTTAATCACCATATGACCAATTGAAAGAATTGTTTGCTTAGGAACCTAGTAGCGTAGGACAACCCTATTCTAAACTGCCTCGTGGTTGTGTCGTAGCCTACCTATTCGCTCTTCGGGTGTAGGTAGGAATTTAGAATCCTGATTATTGCAATATTACATGATTCACCCTTACATGCTTAGAATAAACAAGACTAGTGGGGATTACTTGCTAATTTCTCGAGCTAAACTATCATACTATCTGTTCTTTGCTTATTTACTTTTCTGTCTTTAATTTATTAGTTTAATTTTCTATTTACAAAACCAAATAAAAATCTCTTTGTATTTATTTTCTTGCGTAATATTTATTCTAGCTTTCTTATTTGCACTTGATAAATTGCATAAGTTCTTTCTAACTTTCGTAGTCTCTGAGAAACGAATCTTATTTATCAGTAAACTTGCATACGTCCTGTATACTTGCAGAACAGTGCTCAGCCTAGGGTGTTTATTTTTGCACTTATTTTATCTATTATTTTATCACACCTTAGCCGACACCAAGTTTTTGGCGCCGCTGCCGGGGACTACATCGTTAGTCCTTGTGCAATTATTTAGTGCTTTTATTTTAGTTAGTTCTATTTTACGCTTTTTCTTTTAGTTTTGTTTTTCTAGATTTTCACAGATGGCGAGCCCAAGGAGACTTGATCTTCCCATCACATTCAGAGTGCAACCGAGAGGAATCCGCATTCCAGAAATCCAAGACGCTAAATTTAGACCAGATCTAGGCATGATAACGCAATTTGCGAGTCATGGACAATTTAGCGGTGCTGCACAACAAGATCTGGTCCGGTATATTTAGAAATTCATGCAGATCTGTGACGCTTATATCATTAAAGGCGTTACAAAGGAGCATATGTACTACATTATGTTCCAGTTCTTTTTTACCGAAGGTGCAAGCAATTGGTACGATACCCAACACCCTGATGTTATTCCAGGTTGGGACAAGCTTCAATCCAAATCCCTAGACCGATTCTATCCGGTTAGTAGAAGATTAAAAGATATGTTGGAGCTTGAACAATTTATGCAGGAAGACGGAGAAAGCGTTGGTGAAGCATGGTTACGTTTTAATGAGAAGAAGGTGAGATGTTCATTCCATATATCATCTCCAGAATATTCATTAACCATGTTCTATGGAGGACTCAATAACGAGTCCAGAAGAATAGCAGATTTATTAGGAGATAATGGTTTCGTATTACTAGATCCTGAAGAAGCTGAAACTATTATGGAGAGAGTCCTCGAAACCGAGAGACGTTGGCCGATTGAATCAGAAAAAACAAGAAGAAGCCTTAGAATTTATAAGGCTCAAAGAGTTAAACCAACAACTCAAGGAATTATGAGAACAAGCGCGAACAATAGCTCAGGTGAATATAGTACATACTTTACCTTCATGTCCAGGTTGTGGAGCAAGAAACCATTTGTGGGAGTATTGTATGAATAATCTAGCTTCGATTTCCTTCGTATCTCATCAAATAAACCATTATATTCTACCCTCAAGGAAATTATGCTAATTATCAATCCCAGAATCAAAATTGGGTCGGAAATCAAGAGACTTATTATCAACCTCGACCTCAATCTTACTATCCCCCACAGTCTATCTATCAAGAAGCGCCAGTTTATAAAGAAGCATATCAAGAACCACCTCAATATTCAATGAAACAAGCTACACAAAAGCAACCTTCGAGTTTGGATTCAAGTATGGCTGCAATGATGAAACTAGTTGAAGAAAATATGAAGATGAGCCAGCGAAGACTCCAAAACCAGTCCAAGGTAATCAAGAATCTCGAGCATACACTGTTACACATGGCGAGTACACTTCAAAACAAGCCAAAAGGTCAACTCCCAAGTGACACTATTGCTCCCGAAGATTATGCTTGTCATGTAGTTGAATTAAGAAGTGGAAAACGATTACCTCCGCCTAGAGTAGAACCAGAACCAACCTCTATACCTGTAAAAGTGGTTGAAGAAACAGTTAAAGACAAGGTTGAAGATGTAATTGAACAAAAGAGTGTCCCAGAGAAGACACCAGAAAAGAAGAAGAGCTCAGTGGTAAACAACACACGTCCCCCTCCACCATTCCCATCACGTGTCAAAAAGCTAAACAATGAAAAAGAATTCAAGAAGTTCCTTGACATGGTGAACAAGTTAGATATCAACATCACGTTTGTAAAAGCTCTTAAAAGAATGCCAAGATATCTTAAATTCATGAAGGATATTCTTTCTAACAAACGAAGCTTAGAAACTGAGGATATGAATGGATTGCCAGAGGAGTGTGATGCTACACATCAAATAAAGTTACCACAAGACGCGCATACACCCAAGAACTCTTGGATGGAACCATCCATTGATACAAAGAATAGATCTGAGAAGTTCGTGGGAGTGAAAGGCAAGGGATTCAAATTTTGCATGCCAAATATTGATAAACTTGCTTGTTGCTGGGGAGGTGATGTTCAGACATGACCGAGGTAACACGTCAAAATTAATGAAGTTAAACAAAAGTGTTCTTGGGAGACATCCCACGTTCTTTTATGTGTTTAGGTAGTTATGTTTTTTTCGTTTTAGTGAGTTTATGTGTTTTTTAGTGCATATTGCAGTAATAAGAAAGGTATAAGTGTTTTTGGTTTGTAGGTATGCAAAGGTTCGAGTTTGGGGTGAAAAAGTGGAAAATTTTCAGAGTTAAAAATGTCTGGACAAAGCTTTTTTGCGGTACACCGCCAGTATTTGCGGTGCACTGCACCTATCAGCGCGAGAAATTTTACAAAAACTTCGATCTGGCATAACTTTGCGCTCGGGTATCGGAATTCATTTTTTCTCGATTCTAATTCGCATATCTTTTCGAGATATATCCAATGGAGTGGAGAAAAACTGATTTCGAGGTAAATTAAATAAAAACGAAATTTTAGGCACATTCTGACCTACCCACCAGTATGCTGGCCATACGACTGGTAAGGCGGCGGGTCAAAAAGGGGTGCCCACGGGTTCATGCGTCGGGTTTTATGCCGAGAGGTGGATTTTCGAAAAAATACGCACCGGTATGCCGGCCATACCAGCTGTATACCGGCCAGACAAAAACACTTGCCCACGGGTCCATGAATCAGGTTATTTGCCGAAACGAGTCTTTTCGAAGAACAACTCACCGGTATGCCGGTCCACGCCGCTGGAGAGAAAGGTTTTGCATTTTTTTAGGTCATAAAGAAGAGGAAGGCTAGTATATTACGAATTTTCCAATCCTTAAACCTCTATTTCTTCCCCAAACCTCTCCCGACTCCATCAAAGCTTCATCAAACCTTCCCCAAACATCAAAACGCTACCCAATCACCATTAAAACACACCTAATCCTCTCTCCACATCATTACAAGGAAGATTCAACCACCCATATCATACCAAAACACATTGAATCCAAGAATCAAAAGCTTAAAATTCCAATTTTCATCCTACAATTTCTTAGATCCATACCAATTCATCAAGAATCCATCTTACCCATATAGAGAATCATCATCAAAACACCTTTCCTAACCCAAATAAAGCTTGTTCAACCAATAATCAAGAGTTTCTAATTTCAAGAGTGGTTAAAGCTTTGAGTTGGAGGTCAATTGAGATGACTAAGGGAACAGAAACAATATCTACTGTAAAGGAGATGAAGAAAATCAAGGTATTGGGTTCTATTGAGAAGAAATCAAGTGAGCAAAGTGCTAGTTCCAACACAAAGGGTAAAACAGGTCAAGAGAAGAGAGGTCAGCTAGCTGTGTTTGATTCAATGGGCAAAAAGGTTCCAGCTTTCGTGAAGAAAACAACACAACCTCCATAGATTGAAGGTCCTGCACCCGAGGAAAAAGACAAAGCTTCAAAGGCCCTGATAGCTTCTGCGAAGAAACAATTACAGGAACTTACTTTTGCTTATGAGAAAGTTTGTGAAGAAGAAGTTGGTGAAGGAGAATACAAGAAGATTCTTGGAGATTGGAGAAAGATTGGGTTGGTCTATGTTCATGGTAAATCTTGTTGAATTGTATTGAGGGGAGAAGAAGAGGATGTGGCACAGTTGATCTATGAGGAGGTGGTGCGATTTTCGGTCTCTCACATGTCGTTATTTGATATGAAATATCCTTCTATGATCACGTGTCTTGTTCGAAAAGCGAATATGATTTTGGGTGAAGGAGAGACACTTGAGTTTGAGATGAGTAACAATATTGACAATGCTTGGATTATGAAAGTTTTTAGAGGAGCGGAATTATACAACTTTCAAAAGAAGAAAAGGATCGTATTTGGCAAGAGAAGGTAGAGGAGCGGTTAAATAAAGTCGAAGCAGCTCAAACTTCCTTAGCCAAAAGATGGGGCACAAATCAAAGCAAATCAAGTGCACATCATAACACTCCTTGAGCAATTAAAGAAAGATCCAGCAAATCCTATCTTGGATGTCGATAATGCGAGGCAATAGCCTCGAAGAGTATGTTTTCTTTCTTCCCTACCATTTCATTATGTGCAATATTTCTGCTAATTTTAAATTTTATTTCTTTATTGAGTCTTTTTAGAGTCGTGGGCACACGACTCACTTTTGAGTTGGGGGTGGGGATTCATTGTCCTCATCTTCCTTTTTGTTTTTGCATAAAATTTGAATTTTTTTTAGGTTTGAATATGCATAGAATATGTTGAATGTACCTATTGAGCATGATTTAATTATGTTAATGATAGTAAGTAGTATGTTTTTGAAAGATGTTACAGATATGTTTAGTATGCATGTATGAAAACAGGAAATAAAAGATAGAAAAATTTAATGAGCAATGCTAAGAAGTCATGTTGAAACTTAGGGAGAGTTATTTGGTGTGTAGAACGTGAGGTTTGAAATTAGTTGATGGTGGGGCAAAGGTGTGATAAAATAATAGATAAATAAAGATAATAATAAAGAGCACACACCCTTGAGAACCACGGAGCTCACTGCAAGTATCACAGATCGTTTGCAAGTTTTAATGATAAGTCAAGTTCGTTCGCAAGGATTGTATCCGTTAGATCTACTTATATTTAACAAGCGTAGATGAATTTATATGTTTATAATAAAATATAGAAAGGATGAATAATTATCTGATATGAAATAAGTAAATATGAATGCAGATAAATAAATATGAATGTAAGTCTAATAGATTAGGGTCACTAATATGAGTCTAATTTACTAAGTTGTTATTCTAACCTGTCACAGATTAAGCATTGTATATTAACCAGGATTCTAAATTCTACCTATCCTCTATTAGGCTTAGGAGCAACCTCTCCACTACCAAGGATTCCTAAGTAATGATTGGTGATTAAATCAAATCTTTATGGCTATCTAGTTAGGCAAAAGATCAAAACTAGACGATTATGTGGTGTTGTCAATAACTAAGAATAATCCTAAGATTGGCCAAATCTAGGGTTGTAACAATAAGTCAAAACACATAATAACAATATACGCCAAGCTCAATCAATTAAAATAACAAATAGTATTATGAAACTTAAGACAAAATAATAACCCAACAATTAAAAGTAAAACTTACAGAATAAAAGCTTAGAAATATGGTTGAACATAAATCTATAGCTAAATACCCTAAATATAGAGAAGGTGAGATGTAGAAGAGGAGTTTGTCACTCTCCAACTTCTTCTTCTTGTCTTCCTCTATAGGTCAGCTTGCTTCTTGAATGAATAGCTTGATTCTAAGAATGAATATTAATTATAAGGACTAAGCTATTATTTAAAACTGAGAAAATACAAGTAAGGACTTAGCCTAAGCTTAAAACTGAGCAAGGACATGTTTACAATGGTATAAGGGTGTATTTATAAGTGTTTAGGAACCCTAATTCGTTTTCTTGAAGGAGAAGGTAAGTAGTGGACTCCAAGCCCATTTCAAATTCGTAACCCATAAACATGGAATCAGACCCGGTTTTGTTTTGGTCTTAGAAGCTTCAATACTCATCCGTTTGACGCGTATGAGTAGTCAAAATTCATCGTCTCGGAAAGATATTCAACTTTGCTCTTAACCGGTTTTCCAAATTCCACACCGATTTTGAGATATAAGCTGATTTGTGGTCGTAGGTGCTGAAATTCAGATTTAAGGCAGCTTTTCCTTTTCCATGTTTTTAGCTTTTCTTTCCTTATCTCCAATTACCATGCTTATCTCTTTCCATATCTTTTAGTCTTTGACTTGGAATCTAGTTAATCTCCATAATTATCTTTAAAGCTTCACACTAAATAAATAATTAAACCCAATATGCTCAAAAAATAATAATTTACTAAATGAAGACTCAAAATAGGAAAGTGTAACATTTTGCAAGAAAATCGTCTCAAAGACTTCCTAAATCACTAAAAATGATGTCTCCAACTAATATTAATTCATCAGAAATATGGAGACATCAAGACCCTCAACTCAAAGTTGTATCGTCCCGATACAATAAAGATAAAAACAAAGGGAAGTCTCTAAATACACACCTAGGTCTATCAAGCACAGAGGGAAGAAGATAGCAGAATATGGAGAATAGACTCAAAGCAACTACTCAGAAAATTTCATGTAATAATATTTACAAACTACATACCTACATATTTGTCATATCCACAATCAACACGATTTGAATTCAAGATTAGATTAGCTTTGCAATGTAAGAAGGAGAGGAACTTTACTCAGTTCACCAAGGAAGCTATAGATTGTTCATTGAACTTCACTAGTCTCCAAAGATCCACTTAACTACTCTCTATTGGCTCAATCACTTCTCGATTACATAGTGAAGAATCAAAAGGTCTTTAAGGTTGTAATTTAGGCTTAGGGATGGTATGATAAGTATATTTGGATAATTTAGAGTGAGATTTTGGCTCTCTCCTCACTAGCCATCAACGAATCGCGCTAGAGCTTGAGTTACTCTCATGAAACGTTTCTCACTCAACCCAATGATTTCTTTGATGCACAATTTAGCATCCCCAATAACTTAATTAAAGCATAAGATGTTCACATAAAAATTCCTCTTTGCCGGTCCGAATATATATTCTTTTCAAATCATATTTTCTTCTTTTGTAAAGCTATGACTCTCTTTTCATATATATGTATTTTTTCTTTTCTTTTAATGCCCTTTTGTTGGCAATTTTAGCTCGTAGCTTATTTTTCATTCACTATTACCCCGGCAAAGGGTTACAATATAATCATGTGAATCATCATCAATATAATAACAGAGCACAATTAATAAGCTCAAAAATCCCAACCCAATAATATTTCCCATAATGGTGGACCCACCACCCCAAACTCAAGCTCTAAAACCATTGTCTATGCATCGCGATTTGAGTGCGGGTCATATGGAAAAGTCCTATAATCTAAAGGGATATGACTTATAATGTGGTTCAATAAAAAGATTTAGAAAGGCTAGAAGGGTGTGAGAAGGATATAGCATATAAAATCAAATATCAAGGTGAGAAGGTATAAAAAGGCTTCAAGTGGCTTCAATATGAAAGAACTGCCTTATTCACTTTCTACACCATGTATTTTCGTTATTTTCTTACCTTTAGCACTTTCATCAAATAGGTTTGTCAACTAGCTTGGATCTCACGGCCTACACACTTCTCAAGGCTCCCTGAGATCGAACATACTTTCTATCGCATTGCTCACTAATCTTTTCTTTAATATCAATGTGTGTTTTCCTGCAAATACTCAAAGCATACAAAATAAAATAGCTCATAAACATACTACTTTCTATCATTAACTTACTGAGCTTATGCTTTCAAGCTATTAAACACACTCTACATACATCTAATCCTTCAAAAATTTTAATTTCTACCTAAAACAGAATAATGGAGATGAGAGACAACGAATCCCCACACCCCAAACTCAAAAATGAGTCGTGTCCTCACGACTCGAAAAGACACAAAAATAAAATAAAAGAAAATTAAATTTTTTACAGATATTACACATAAAGAAAAGGTAAGGAAGAAAGAATACATACTCTTCGAGGGTATTTACCTCGCCTGATCAAAACCCGGAATAGGGTGTAGTGCTTTCATGTATGTAAACTTCTAGTATCACCAATTTTGCTTTCCCTTACATCTTCTTATGCTCCATCCCAATTAATCACACTCTAGAAATCTCTTATTTATCTTCTTCCAACTTTGCTCTTGAATAATCTCTCATGTTACAGTGTTCATCCAGGAATATGTTTTGAACACAGCTACTAGCGTCCCAGAAGCTTTTGTTCATCTTAGGTAAAGGACTATCGATTGTAGAGGTTGTAGTGTCTTCCTTATGAAAGTTTAAACCTTTTTGCTCTTTGAATTCACCACAGCTAGCTTCCCTCTATTATCTTGATCCGATTTACCTTGTAATACTCCCAAACTAGTACCCATCTCAATTGAAATCTTCTTGATCTTACTCAATACCTTGCTTTGATTCTTCATATCTCCTAACACTTGTTAATATCTCTATCATCTCTTCATCATCTCTTTTGACCCCCAACTCAAAGCTTTGAACACTCTTGAAATTTGTAACTCTTGATCATAGGTGGAAAAAGCTTTAGTTGGGTTAGGAAAGGTGTTAGGATGATTATTCTCTATGTGGGTATGATGGAATCAAGCTTTGATGATGTGGGTTTAAGGAATTTTGGAGAAATATTTTGAAATTCATGGTTTGGATTCTTGGTTTCTAAGTGTTTTGATATGATTTGGGTGCTTGAATATTCTTTGTAATGATGTAGAGAAGGATTTGGATGTGAATTCATGGTGATTGGGTAGTGTTTTGATGTTTAGGTGAAGGTTTGTTGAAGCTTTAATGGAGTTGGGAGAGGTTTGGAGAAGAAAGAGAGGCTTAAGGATTAATAAATTCGGAATAAAACTAACCTCCTTGCTTTTTATAACTAAAACGCAACTTTTTTCTCTCTCCAGCGGTGACCTCCGGTATACCGGGTATATGTTCCGGTATACCGGACCTACTGTTCCTCGAAATTTTTAATCCTCGGCAAAAAACCCGAATCTCCTACCCGTGTTACGGGTTTTTGGTCCTGCGGTATACCGGGACTATGGTCCGGTATACCGGACCTGAGGTCCTGATTTTTTTTCTTCTCGGCCAAAAACTCGAGTCAATACCCCGTACTACGGGTTTTCTCCTCTGCGGTATACCGAGGCTGAGGCGCGGTATACCGGACTGGTGGTCAGAATTTTCCGAAATTTTTTGTTTTCTCCTCCCGAACTCGATTTGTCCAATACCTAAGCATCAAAAACACTAATACCTTTCTCAAATATGCAATATCAACTAAAAACAACTAAACTAACTAAAACTAAAAACATAAAAACATAAAAAACTACTATGGGATGTCTCCCAAAGGGCACTTTTGTTTAACGCCTTTCAAAGTTAGACGAGTTACCTCGGTTATTTCTTTTGATAGCCTCCCCAGCAGTGAGTGAGATGATTAACACTTACCAATCTGAGCTTGCAACCTTCGATAGCTTTTATTTCGACCACTCCTTCTGAGATGATTTGCGTGATAATGTATGGCCCCTTCCAAGAACTGTTATGTTTGGGATTGGGAGATTTCCATGCTACCTCGTCTCCTACCCCAAACTCAATCTTTTTCTCCATGGTTTCTTGGGGACTTACAGCATCTGGCTTCTTAGTTACAACTCTAATTGGATATAGTTCTTTTGACTCATTTTTCTTTTTCTTCTTCCCCGAAACATAGAATGTTTCAGAGTTATCTTCAATACGGAGAGTCACGGTTCCTTCATTCACATTCACTATTGTATCGCTGGTGGCTAGGAACGGACGTCCAAGAATGAATGGGACATTCTTATCTGCTTTATAGTCAAGAATAATAAAGTCCGTGGGAATAACAAGGTTACCTACTTGAACGAGTACATCCTCAATTACTCCCCACGACTTTGCTGTTGATTGATCCGCAAGTTGTAAGGTTACGGATGTCGGTTTTGCATCACTAATACCAATCTTCTTGAATATACTTTTGGGCATGATATTCACACTTGCCCCTAAATCACACATGGCTTTTCCATTAAATGTACCACCTATTTTGATTGGGAGTTTGAAACCTCCAGGATATTTAAGCTTCGGTGGTAATCTTTGCTGAACTTGTGCTGATATCCCTTCATTGAGTGTCACAGATTTGGATCTTGTGAACCTTTCTTTATTGTAGAGTGCCTCCATAAAGAATCGATCATAGTTTCGCCTTCCTTCCATAGCTTCCATAGCCTCTATACACTTCTGTTGTTGCTCCATTGGATAAGCGGGATAGTGGCAATGTATGGGTGGTTGTCTTTCTCTACTTCTTTCTTCAATTCTTGGTTCATCAACCACTCTTGGCTTCTTAATCTCTCCTTGTTCAACTTCTTCTACCCAATCTTCAACAATTATCTCATCTAAGTTCATCCGTTTTACGTTTGACTTGTTTGGTAGGACACCGCCTTTTGATGGAGATGGTAGCGTTTCCTTCATCTTTTCAGCTTAAAGACTAATAGTCTTCACCTTGTCGTCAACGTATTGGATCTTCTTCATGTTAGTAGTTGTATCTTGGGTTAATTGTAGGAGTTGACTTTGCATTTGTTCTATGACTGTAGTGAGCCGCATTACATTTTTCTCTAAAAGTTGATTATGCTGTTTTAGATCTTGTTCTGTTGTTGCAGGCTTTGCACTACTGATGCATCGATCTTTGATTCAAGTATGCTCATATTATCCTTCGACAAGTTGATGAATTTACTAATAGTCTCTTTTAACTCAGTTATTTCTTCTTGAGGACGTGATTGAGCTTGACTTATATTATGCACATTGCATCTCGGTGGTTGATTAGCTTGATTTTCATAGGCTTGTTCTTGTAGGTATTACTGTTGAGGTGGCTTTGGGATGCTTTCCTTAACTGTTATAGCGAGTTGTTGTATTTGATCTTGCAAGCTTGAAATCCTCGCTTCTTCTTCTTCGTTAGTGGTAGGAGTTTGTTCTTGTGGCCAACTCATGTTGTTATCAATGATTGTTTCCATACCACTCTTTGCTTCTTTTGGATCCATAGAGACAAAATTACCACGACCCATATTATCTGCTCTCAGCCTTGACTCTCTATTGATTCCATTATAGAACATGGATAATTGTAATTGTGGCGTGTATCCATGTAGTGGACATCTTGCCAACATCTTTTGAAATCTCGTCCATGCTACGCTAACACTCTCTCCGACTTCTTGTAAGAAATTCATAGGCTCTAATAGTTCCTTCACTCGCATACTTGTAGGATAAAATTTATCAAGGAATCTTTCTTGAAGCTTGTTCCAATTTGTTATTATCTCGGGAGGTTGATCATCGAACCAATCGCTTGCTTTCCCGGTCAAGAAAAATTGAAACATTAAATAATACATCTGTTCTTGCGTAACACCTTCATTAATGTAGGCATCACAGAATTGCATGAATTTCTGAACAGATCTGACCGGCTCTTGATTTGTATCACCATTAAATTTCCATAGCTCGCGAATTGATTAATTAAATCAGGATCAGGCTTAAATCGAACGACTTGAATAGTTGGGACGCGAATCCCAATGCGTTGAACTCGAAATTTACTAGGAAAACCTAGCTCTAACCATTGATGAGCCATCTACAATCCTGAGAAAGAATAAAACAAAAAGAAAGCGTAAAACTGAACACAAATAAAAACTTCTACACTAAATAAACACAAGATAGATTTAACTTAAAGATAAATCCCCGGGAGCGGCGCCAAAAACATGGTGGGGGCAAAGGTGTGATAAAATAATAGATAAATAAAGATAATAATAAAGAGCACACACCCTTGAGAACAACGGAACTCACTGCAAGTATCACAGATCGTTTGCAAGTTTTAATGATAAGTCAAGTTCGTTCGCAGGGATTGTATCCGTTAGATCTACTTATATTTAACAAGCGTAGATGAATTTATATGTTTATAATAAAATATAGAAAGGATGAATAATTATCTGATATGAAATAAGTAAATATGAATGCAGATAAATAAATATGAATGTAAGTCTAATAGATTCGGGTCACTAATATGAGTCTAATTTACTAAGTTGTTATTCTAACCTGTCACAGATTAAGCATTGTATATTAACCAGGATTCTAAATTCTACCTAGCCTCTATTAGGCTTAGGAGCAACCTCTCCACTACCAAGGATTCCTAAGTAATGATTGGTGATTAAATCAAACCTTTATGGCTATCTAGTTAGGCAAAAGATCAAAACTAGACGATTATGTGGTGTTGTCAATAACTAAGAATAATCCTAAGATTGGCCAAATCTAGGGTTGTAACAATAAGTCAAAACACATAATAACAATATACGCCAAGCTCAATCAATTAAAATAACAAATAGTATTATGAAACTTAAGACAAAATAATAACCCAACAATTAAAAGTAAAACTTACAGAATAAAAGTTTAGAAATATGGTTGAACATAAATCTATAGCTAAATACCCTAAATATAGAGAAGGTGAGATGTAGAAGAGGAGTTTGTCACTCTCCAACTTCTTCTTCTTGGCTTCCTCTATTAGGTCAGCTTGCTTCTTGAATGAATAGCTTGATTCTAAGGATGGATATTAATTATAAGGACTAAGCTATTATTTAAAGCTGAGAAAATACAAGTAAGGACTAAGCCTAAGCTTAAAACTGAGCAAGGACATGTTTACAATGGTATAAGGCTGTATTTATAGGTGTTTAGGAACCCTAATTCATTTTCTTGAAGGAGAAGGTAAGTAGTGGACTCCAAGCCCAACTCAAATTCGTAACCCTAAAACATGGAATTAGACCTGGTTTTGTTTTGGTCCTAGAAGCTTCAATACTCATCCGTTTGACGCGTATGAGTAGTCGAAATTCATCGTCTTGGAAAGATCTTCAACTTTTCTCTTGACCGGTTTTCCAAATTCCACACCGATTTTGAGATATAAGATGATTTGTGGTCGTAGGTGCTGAAATTCATATATAAGGTAGCTTTTCCTTTTCCATGTTTTTAGCTTTTCTTTCCTTATCTCCAATTACCATGCTTATCTCTTTCCATATATTTTAGTCTTTGACTTGGAATCTAATTAATCTCCATAATTATCTTTAAAGCTTCACACTAAGTAAATAATTAAACCCAATATGCTCTAAAAATAATAATTTACTAAATCAAGACTCAAAATAGGAAAGTGTAACATTTCGCAAGAAAATCGACTCAAAGACTTCAACCAATGTCAATTCACCATGAAGGTGCGGTACTCGGCTTGATGCTCAATCTCTATAGCTCCATGTGGTGTGACCTTGGTCACAATATACGGACAAGACCACTTAGATCTCAACTTACCTGGATAATTACTGAACTTGGAGTTATACTTGAGGACCATTTGTCCAACTTTGAATTTCTTTTCACGAATGCGATTATCATTCCATTTCTTTGTTTTTTCCTTATAAAGTTTACCATTTTCATTGACATGAAATCGAAACTCATCAAGTTTATTCAGCTTCATCATACGATTTTCACCAGCTAAAGTAGGATCCATGTTCATTTCCGTTGTCGCCCAATATGAACCTTATTCAAGTTCAAGAGGTAAGTGACAAGCCTTAACATAAACTATGCGATATGGAAATGCACCAATGGGAGTCTTGAACACAGTACGATATGCCCACAACGCATCATCTAATTTCATTGACCAGTCCTTGCGTGTGGAACCAATAGTCTTCTCCAAAATGTATTTGATCTCTCGATTAGAGACCTCCGCTTGACCATTTACTTGTGGATGATAAGCAGTAGATACACGATGTCTCACCCCATACTTCTCTAACACGGCTTTCAAGTATCTGTTCACAAAATAAGAACCTCCATCACTAATAATAACTCTAGGCGTACTATGTTTAGTGAAGATGGGTGACTTCAAGAAGTTTATCACCACTCGCGAATCATTCGTTGGTAGAGCTGTAGCCTCTACCCATTTATACACGTAATCAACAACTAACATGATATAAAGATTTCCATTAGATGGCACAAAGAGACCCATAAAATCAATACCATACATCGAATATCTCAACTTCAAGAACATTATTGCATGGAATCTCATCTCTCTTAGATATATTACTGGGAAATTGGCATCTATGACATTTCTTAAAATATCATGACAATCTTTATGTAGAGTAGGCCAGTAAAAACCGGATTGCAATACCTTTGTAGTTGTACGATCACCTTTGAAATGTCCTCCATAGGGTGAATCATGACAACTGTCAATTACTGACTGGGTTTCACTCTCAGGTATGCATCTCCTTACCATATGATCACTACATGCTTTGTAGAGGAAATGATCCTCCCAAAAGAACTGCTTTGCACGGTGGATTAATCTATTCCTTTCTTGTGAGGTAGCTCCTTCAGGAAAGGAACCACTCACAATAAGATTCGCTATATTTGCATACCAAGGAATGCCAGTTGTATATATCGAAAATAGATTCTCATCAAGAAAATCTTCTTTGACCAACTCTGGTCCACTATTAGATTCGGAACTTCAAGACCCGACAAATGATCTGCAACTTGATTATCACAACCCTTTCGATCTCGAATCTCTAAGTTGAACTCTTGTAACAATAATATCCATCAGATCAAACGCGGCTTCACATCTTTCTCCTCCATAAGATATTTGATTGCGGAATGATCTGTTTACACAACAATTTTCGCTCCAAGAAGATAGGAACAAACTTTATCAAATGCATACACAACAACTAGTAATTCTTTTTCTATCACAGTATAATTAATCTGAGCACTTGTAAAGGTCTTACTGGCGTAGTAAATAGAATGAAATACCTTCTCTTTTCTCTGATCTAATACAACTCCCGTAGCAAGATTACTATAATCACACATAACTTCAAACGGTATATTCCAATAAGGAGGTAATACAATGGGACAGATATGAGTTCTCCTTGACTTCTTTAAATGCCACCATGCAAGCTTCATCGAACAGGAACTTGGCGTCCTTCTGGAGTAAGTAACACAATGGCTTAGCAATCTTAGAGAAATCTTTAATTAAACGGCGATAAAACCAAGCATGACCCAAGAAACTTCTCACCCCTTCTACAGAAATATGAGGGGGAAGAGTCTTGATTACCTCAATCTTTGCATGATCAACTTCTAAGCCTGCACCCGAAACCTTGTGTCCCAATACTATTCCTTCACGAACCATGAAATGTCATTTCTCCCAATTCAAAAGTAAATCAATTTCCTTGCATCTAATTAACACCTTCTATAGATTCCGCAAACAATCATCAAAGTTATCACCAAAAACAGAGAAGTCATCCATAAATACCTCAAGGAATTGATCAATAATATCTCCAAATATTTCCATCATGCAGCGTTGGAAAGTAGCGGGTGTGTTACACAATCCAAATGGCATTCTTCGAAATGCGAAGGTGCCAAAAGGACATGTAAAAGTAGTTTTGTGCTGGTCATCTAGATCTACACATATCTGATTGTAACCTGAGTATCCATCCAAAAAACAATAATATTCTCTACCTGCTAACTTGTCCAACATCTGATCTATGAATGGGAGTGGGAAGTGGTCTTCCCTGGTTGCTTTGTTCAACTTATGATAATCAATACACACTCTCCAACCAAATACGGTTCTCGAGGGTATGGCTTCATTCTGATCATCCAGGATAGTAGTGATACCACCCTTCTTTGGTACGCATTGAGTTGGACTCACCCAATCGCTACTAGCTATGGAAAAGATGATTCCCGTATCTAGTAGTTTGATTACTTCCTTCTTAACCACTTCCTTTATGACTGTCATCAATCTCCTTCGACCTTCAACTAAGCGTGCACTTTTATCTTCTAAATTTATCTTGTGTTGTCAAATGGTTGTACTAATACCTTTGATATCAGCAATGGTCCAACCAATTGCTTCTTTATGAGCACGAAGTACACACAACAGTTTTTCTTTTTGAAGACGTGTTAAGTTAGCTGAAACAATAACAGGTAAAGTATCATTAGTACCCAAATACGCATACCTCAAGTATGAGGGAAGTAGTTTCTCCTCAAGTTTCGGAGGAGACTCAATGTATGGCCTCTTCTGAGGCTCAATCTCCCCCGATTCTCATAATGGTTCATAGGCTAGACGCTTAGGCTTTGCATTTTCAGAATTTAGAGTTGTCACTGTTTTAGCAAGCTCTTACATCATCTCCGGTAAGTCAAGTGTTAGGGCAGCCTGCAAGATATTATCAAAATTCATATCATTATGATGATTTAATCTTAGTTGGAGACATCATTTTAGGTGTATTTAATAATTCAAAGGTCGATTTTTACTTATATTATTGTATTTTCCTATTTCTTGTCTTGATTTGATTATTTATTATTTTTAGAGCATATTGGGTTTAATTGTTTGTTAATTGTGAAGGTTTAAAGATATATGGTAATTAATTAGATGTCAAATCAATTCTAAGAGACAAGGGAAAGAAGATAATGATGAAATTTGGAGATAAATGAAGGAAATATAAATAAGGAAAAGATAACGTTGCCAAATAGATCTGAATTCCAGCAGCTACGTCCATTAAATTGATCATAACTAAAAAACGGCTGGGAATTTGGAAGAATGGTCTGATGAAAAGTTATAGATCTTTCTGAGGCGATCAGTTTTGATATAAATAACGCATCAATCAGAGCAGTATTGAAGAAGTTACTGCCAAAACAAAACAACTACAGTTTATTACCTTTTCTATATTTTAGGGTTACGAATTTGAGTTGGGCTAGAAGTCCAATACTTGCCTTCCACTCCAAGAAAATGTTTTAGGGTTTCCTATACCCTATAAATACACCCTCTGATTAGTAGAAACATATCCTTGGCCAATCCTTAAGCCAAGAGGAAGCCTACATCAAGGGAAGAGAAGTCTAGAAGGAGCTGAGCACCAAATCATTCCTTCACAAGCCTTCAAATTTGTAATTGTTTTTTTTCTTTCTCTTGTATGAACTAATTTACTTTAGCTTTAGATTTAGCATATGGGTATGAACCCTAAACATGTTTTACATCTATTTTAATTTGGGATACCATTGTATTTAAACTGAATTCATGTTTTATTCTCTGTTTTATGTGTTTTGACTTATTGTCTGTTTTCCTTGCGGTGTACAACATATAGGATTACCTTAATAGTAGTTAGATGGTCACCTGGAATGGGTGTCTAATTATTGAAACACCACATAAACGTCTAGTGTGTGGTAGTGATCATGACGGGCTTGCCTAACTAGATAACCATTAGGGGTATGATTTAACCAACGATCATCATTAGAAGGCCAGACTCATTTAGGAAACTAGTGGCGTAGGATCACCCTATTTAAGTCCCCTCATGATTGTGAGGTAGCCACCATAGTCCACCCTGACGGGGGTAGGAGGAATTTAGAATCCAGGTTATTGCAATTCTACATAATTCGCCCTTACATGATTAGAATACACAAGATTAGTGGGGATTACTTGCTATTTCTCGAGCTAAACTCTCATACTCTTCGTTTCTCATATTTAATTTTCTGTCATTACTTTATTAGTTTACTTTTTCATATTTTAAAAACCAAACAAAAATATATTTAGTATTTTATTTCTTGGGTATTATTTATTCTAACTTTTTTATTTGCACTTGACATTTGCATAAGTTCTCTCTAACTTTCGTAGTCTCTGAGGAACAAATTCACTTATCATTACAACTTGCATACGTCTTGTAAAACTCGCAGTACCGTGCTAGGCTAGGGTGTTTATTTGCATTTATTTATATCTTATTTTTATCACGCCTTAGCCGACACCAAGTTTTTGGCGCCGCTGCCGGGACTACATTGTTAGTCCTTGTGGATTTATTTAGTGCTTTTATTTTAGTTAGTTCTATTTTACTCTTTTGTTTTTATTTTTGTATTTACAGGTTTTTACAGATAAAGACCGAGGAAACTTGATCTTCCCATCTCATTCAGAGTGCAACCCAGAGGAATTCACACTCCAGAAATCCAAGCCACTGAATTTTGACTAGATCCAGGCATGATAGCGCAATTTGCGAGTCATGGACAATTTGGTGGTGCTGCACAACAAGATCCGGTCCAGTATGTTCAGAAATTTATGCAGATCTGTGACGCTTATATCATCAAAGGCATTACAAAGGAACATATGTATTACGTTATGTTCCAGTTCTTCTTGACCAGAGGTGCGAGCGATTGGTACGATTCCCAACTCCCTGATTTAATTCCAGATTGGGATAAACTCCAGAAAAAATTCCTAGACCGATTCTATCCGGTTAGTAGACGTTTAAAAAATATGCTGGACTTTGAACAATTTATGAAAGAAGAAGGGGAAAGTGTTGGGGAAGCATGGTTACGTTTTAATGACCAGAAAGCGAGGTGTCGATTCCATGTCTCTTCACCCGAATATCATTTAACCATGTTCTACAGAGGACTCGATGACGAGTCCAAGGCAAAAGTAGATATGTTAGGAGATGTAAGTTTCGTGTTATTAGATCCTAAAGAAGCTAATATTATCATGGAAAGAGTTCTGGATACCGAGAGAAGTTGGCCGATTGAATCAGAAAAACAAGAAGAAACTTTAGAATCTCTAAAGTTCAAAGAATTAAACCAAAAAACTAAGGAACTTCAAGAACAAGGAAGAACAATAGCTCAGGTAAATCTAGTACACACTTTTCCTTCATGTCCTGGTTGTGGAGCAAGAAATCATTCATGGGAGAATTGTATGAATAATCCAGCTTCGATTTCCTTCGTATCTCATCAAATAAACCGCTATATTAATGGTTATTATCATCCTCAAGGAAATTACGCTAATTATTAGTCTCCATTGATACAAAATTGGGTCGGAAATTAACAGACTTATTATCAAACTCGACCTCAATCTTACTATCCACCATGACCTATCTATCAAGAAGCGCCAATTTATGATGAAACTTATCAAGAACCACCTCAATAGCAAACACAACAAGCTACACAAGAACAACCTTCGAGTTTGGATCGAAGTATAGCTGAACTTTTGGGATTAGTTGAAGAAAATATGAAGATGAGTCAGCGAAGACTTCAAACCCAATCGAAGGTAATCAAGAATCTTGAGCATGATCTTTCACAGATGGCAAGTACATTACATAACAGGCCAAAAGGGTAACTCCCAACTGATACTATTGCTCCCGAAGATGATTCTTGTCATGCAGTTGAGTTAAGAAGTGGAAAAAAATTACCTCCGCCTAGAGTAGAAGAAACAGAACCAGCCTCTATTCCTGAAAAAGTGGTTGAAGAAACAGTAGAAGACAAGGTTGAAGAGGTAATTGAACCAAAGAGTGTCCCAGAGAAGACACCAGAAAAGAAGAAAAGCTCAGTGGAAACAATACACGTCCTTATCCACCATACCTATCACGTGTAAAAAAAAAAGAACAATGAAAAAAATTCAAGAAGTTCCTTGACATGGTGAGCAAGCTAGATATTAATATACCGTTTGTAGAAGCTCTCAAACGAATGCCGAAAAATCTGAAATTCATGAAAGACATTCTTTCTAACAGACGAAGTTTAGAAATCGGGGAGATGATTGGATTACTAGAGGAGTGTAGTGCAATTTGTCAAAGCAAGTTTCCACTGAAGCTACAAGATTCCGGAAGTTTTACGATTCCTATAGCTATTAGAGAAAGTTGGACCGGGAAAGCATTATATGTCTAGGCGCGAGTATCACTCTCATGCCAAAGTCCCTGTTCGAGAAGCTCAACATAGGAGAGGTAGTACCTACTTCAGTGGTATTACAAATGGTGGATCGCTCTCTCTCCCAACCTGTAGGTAAAATTGAATATGTTTTAGTTAAAGCTGGTAGTTTTATATTTCCTTGTGATTTTATTATTCTTGACTAAGACGCGGATAAGAATGTCCCCATCATCTTGGGTAGACCATTCTTAACCACGGGGCGTACACTAATAGATGTTGAGAATGGTGAATTGATCATGAGGGTCGAAGACGGACAGGTACGATTGAATGTGATCAAGGCTATGAAGTATCCAGATACAAAAGACGAATGCATAAAGATAGATGTCATCGGCAAAATTACACAAGAAGTCTTTAATGAATCAAGCTATGATGACACTCTAACATCAGCTTTGGCACTTGAATCTCCAGAAATATACGATGATATAGCGGAAGAAGTTGCAACATTAGACTCAGATGACGGTAGGCCTAGAGCTATTCGAGAACAACTTCGAGAATCACGAGACATTGAGCCAATGAAGAAACATTAGACTCAATCGTGTTGTTTTTATTTTTGTTGTTATTGTTGTTTTTTGTGGTGGTGTTGGTGGTGGTGGTATTGTTGTTGGTGTTGTTATCGGTGGTGGTGGTGGTGGTGGTGTTGTTGGCGTTGTTGTTGGTGTTGGTGTTGTTGTTGTTGTTGATGGTATTGGTATTTGTGTTGGTGTTGTTGGTATTGTTGTTCTTATTGTTATTGGTGTTGTTGTTGTTATTTGTGTTGGTGTTGTTGGCGGTGGTGTTGTCGGTGTTGGTGTTGGTGTTGTTGATGTTATTGGTGTTGTTGGTATTGTTGTTGGTGGTTATACTGGTGTTTGTGTTGGTGCTCCTACTACTGCTGCAGTTGTTGCTGCTGCGGCTGATGTTAATGTTGTTTTTGCTTCTACTGCTGATATTGTTGATGTTGATGTTGTTGTAATTGTTGTTGTTGATGCTAATGTATGTTGACGTTGAGGATCGTGATGATGCTAATGTTGATGTTGTTGTTGATGATGATGTTACTGCTGATGTTGAAGTTGTTGATGTTGTTGTTGCTGATGATGATGTTAATGTTGAAGTTGTTGATGATGTTAATGCTGACGATGATGCTAATGGTGTTGTTGTTATTTATATTGTTGTTGTTGCTGCTTCTTTTGTTGTTGTTGTTGTTGTTGTTCTTATTGTTTTTGGTGTCGTTTTTGTTTTTGTTTTTTGTTTTATTGTTTTTGGTTGTGGTGTTTGTGGTGGTGGTGTTGTTGATGGTGGTTTTATTGGTGTTGTTATCGGTAGTGGTGGTGGTGGTGGTGGTGGTGTTGTTGGTGTTGTTGTTGTTGGTGTTGGTGTTGTTGTTGTTGGTGTTAGTGTTGGTGTGTTGGTGTTGGTGTTTGTGTTGGTGTTGTTGGTGTTGTTGGTGTTGTTGGTGTTGTTGTTGTTTAGTTGTTGTTTTTTGTTGTTGTTGTTTTTGTACTAGTTGTTGTTGTTCTTGTACTAGTTGTTTTTGTTGTTGATGTTGGTGTTGTTGTTATTGTTGTTGTTGATGTTGTTGTTGGTGGTGGTGTTGTTGGTGTTAGTGGTGTTGTTGTTGGTGTTGTTGTTGTTGTGGTGGCTGTTGTTTTTGTAGTTGTTGTTGTTGCTGGTGTTGCAGGTCTAATGATGTCATTGTTGTTTTGTTGCTGGTATTGTTGTTGTTGTTGTTTTTTATTTTATTTTTATTATTGTTGTTGTTGTTGTTAAAGTTGTTGATGTTGGTGTTGGTATTGATGTTGATGTTATTATTGGTGGTAGTGGTGTTGTTGTTGGTATCTGTGTTGGTGGTGTTGGTGGTGTTATTGTTGTTGGTGATGGTAGTGGGGTTGATGGTGGTGTTGTTAGTGGTGTTGTTCTTGTTGGTGTTATTGTTGTTGGTGTTGATTTTATTGTTGTTTGTGAAGGTGGTGGTATTAGTGTTGGTGTTGGTGTTATTGATGTTAGATTTGATGGTGTTGTTGTTGTTAGTGGTGATGGTGGTTGTTGTGTTGTCGCTGTTACTGTTGTTGTTGGTGGTGGTGGTGTTGATGTTGTTCTTGTTGTTGCTAAATATTGTTGTTGTTATTGTTACTGTTGTCATTGATGTCGATGTTGTTGATGTTGTTGTTGTTGCTGTTGTTGACGTTGTTGTTGACGTTATTGATGTTTCTGTTATGTCGGTGTTGTTATTGTTGTTATTGTTTTACCAACAGTTGTGATAACAACTTAGGTATTGTCACTTATAACTATGTATTAGTAAAATTATTGTTGTCCCTAAAAAAGCTGTCATTGTTGATGCTAGATGTAATAGTGTTAAAGTACCTATATGTCTCTTTGTGGATTTCTTAAGTATCCTATGCATTTTTTTCTTGAACATAATTATTATAGATAACGTTGTTTAGCCTGAAAAAAATAGTTCTCATCAAATAATATGATATAAGAACATTAATTACTAAATTCCTCCTAATGTGCAAAGAATGATTAATAGCTAATCAAGTAATATGATATAAGAACATTAATTACTAAATCCCTCTTAATATGCAAAGAATAATATAATAGCTAATTGTCATAAAAAAATCGTACCAATGTTAAAATATGTTTTAATTTTGGTCTTATGAAACAAATATATAAGTGGTAGCTCTACTTTTTAAGAAATTATCTTATAAAGAAATTCAAAGGTGAAGTTAACAAAGTAATAAACTAGTGATGGAGAAAAGGTTCTTTGCGGTTGTGTTGTTACTACTTTTTGTTTTATCTCAAGTGATGATGCAAAGTGAAGTTGAAACACATAACTTAAAGAATCTTAGGTATCGTACTTGTTCTTTGGAAATAGTCGAACAATGCCAGATTACATGCAAACACAAAGGTTTCGAAACTGGTCATTGTGTGGAATTGAAGGAATTGGAGGAATTGAAGTGTTTTTGTAAAAAAAATGAACACGGTGAACCAACACCGGAAGTACCACCGAAAGATCCCAAAACTCCCGAGACTCCCAAAAATTCTCCTGAAAATCCTGAACATTCACCCATAACTATCGATGATCCACCTAAAGATGATGAAGAACCCAAAACTCCTGTAACCCCACCAGCAACTATCGGTGATCCACCTATAGATGATGAAGAACCCAAAACTCCTGTAACCCCACCCGCAACTATCGGTGATCCACCTATAGATGATGAAGAACCCAAAACTCCTGTAACCCCACCCGCAACTATCGGTGATCCACCTATAGATGATGAAGAACCCAAAACACCCGTAACTCCACCTAACCATTATGAACCCAATTCTCCCGCAACTCTAAAAACTACACCTGAAAAACTCAAAACTTCGCATGTAAATCCCGAAGATCCACATAAAACTCCTAAAGATTCGAAAATTACCAAAACTCCATATGAAATTCATGAAGATCCCAAAATTCTCGAAGATCCACATAAAACTCCTGAAGATACCCAAATTACTGGAACTCCATATGAAACTCATGAAGATCTCAAAATTCTCGAAGATCCACATGAAACTCCTGAAGATCCTAAAATTCCTGGAAATACTTAATCTTCTAATTCTAGATTGAAGATTTCTTATAAAAGAGTACTTGAATCCAAGATATAAAAAATACTTGAAAAAATGAGACTTTTATATAAAAACTATGTATAAGAATATTATGCATGGTCTAATTCATATTATTGTTCATCGTATCCTTCTAAAGTATTGTTTGTTTTTTATGTGATAAGTACTAAATGTTGAATTAACAGTTGAATAGAATTTATTGTGTTAAGAGGCTGTGTTTGAGTGAATCAGACTTAATTTGAAATCTTAATGAAACAGACCAATTAAGACCATTTAGATACGGATTGGTTACAAAAACAAATTGTTTTATTGATCCATTGTCTTAATGAACCAGATTAAAATTTCATTAAGTGCAAACAAACACTCCCTGATACTCCAATATTAATAAGTAGGGTACGTTATCTACTTACTAAGATTGTAAATTGTTTAAATATATTATTTGAGCCTACATATTTTAACAAAAACTAAATATAAGGAAGATAAACATGATTAATATACGTTTAGAAGATTAAATGTACAAATTCCTAATTAGCCGCTAATATTGAGTGTGCATATCATGCTTTACTCGCCTAAAACCTTCACTATTAGTTCTCGAGCTAAGCTCACATACATCTTCTATTTGTATATTATTTTCATGACCTTTGTTTAATTACTTAATTATTTAAAGTCTTGAAAACCAAAAAAATATTCTACTGTTCTTAGCGTATTATATTATCAACTTCTTTTATTGCACTTCATAATTGCATTATTTATAGCTCACTTTCGTATTCCTTGAAATCGATATATGGTTTACTTACACATTTCTTGCAAACAATCCATGCACTTGCGGAGAGTTTATCGTAGTGGTATAGGGTATTAGTTCTCTTATTTATATCATGGATCAAAAAGATACGTTGAACCCGGCTTCAAACTTTATCTCCATGCTTGTCATGTCTGCCTCTACTAGACTACCAATATTTGTTCCTAATTTTTTTATTACTTATATCCCATATTATATCCAAGTAGAGGAATAATTACTGTGCAATCCCATACCTTACATTCTTCTTATTTTTGCTTAGTTGTGCGCAATAGTTGCGGGTACGTACGGTCTGGTGAAGAGTATCAGCCGTCAAGTTGAAATCAATTTGTATTTCATTTTGGTTGTTCTAACACCAAGTTACATCATCGAGAGATATCTATGTCTTCTATATCTATCTATTACATAATACAAGTATTATCATGCAAAATAAAGAAATTATAATTATCTAACTGATGTCTCCCTATTTTTTCTAAATATTAGCCCTTAGGAGACATCATTTTAGGTGAATATTTGGCTTATTTGATAGACTTTTATGCTTATTTTGTCATATTGCACTTTCTCCCCTTGGAATTAGACTATTTGCATTTTTAGAGCTTTTGTGCGGTAATTTGTTTGTTTTAGTGCAAAGTTAGTAGGTTTATGAATTCATGAAGAACCAATACAAGGAGGAGAAGTGATAATTAAAGTCTTAGATCGAGTAGAGGAGCTAAAGGAAAGAAAAGAATTTCCAAGAACTTAATTAAAGAAGTTGCAGATCTGAGAGGGTGTTAAAGATTGATGTTTTTGGGCTACTTAGGAGCGGATTTAGCCTTGGACCGTGAAACATGGTTTGATGCCCTATTGAGTTAGGAAGATTCTACAAGTTGAATCAGACCATTTACACACCAGTTAGGGAATTAAAGAAGAAGATGGGCTTGGGTTTTTTATAATTTGACCTAATCCTCTTAACCTAAGCCCTAATCCGTTTTTAATAGTATAAATAGACCCTCTAGCCTCCTTTTCACACACACTTCAGAGAATTACATCAGAGGCTTCATATTTTCAAGTCAGAGCAAGAAGGCAGAGGAGAAGCTAGAGTTGGAGGAATTCTGTTCTTCCAACAACAGCCAACCAAACCTTTAGGTTATCTATTTCTTTTCTGTAATTGAATATGATGTCATTCATTTATTTAATTTTAGTCTTTAATTTGATTATGAGCTAAACTTTCTTATACATGAGAATCGCAATAAATGGATGAACCTTAATTAATTTAATCTATGTTTTGAATTTGGGATTGTTATGATTTAAATTGAATTGAGTCTTATATATTGGATATTACTTTGTTTTCATTACTATTTCTTTTAGGAACAACTAGAAATAGCTTTTAGTATTTGGGCTATTCACTTTAGTGGCAAAAGTGATCATCCGACAGGGGGGTTTGAATACAGACTTAGGTAATACCCGTGTAATATCCGTTATTGACCGACATGCTTAACTAATTACATAGCCAAAGAAGTAATTGCATAGCATCCGAAGAGGCATATTCGCTCATATAGGGGTTTATAGTACTTTAGGATAGCTCCTAGGTCCACCCAACAGGGGGCTAGGAGACATTAGAGTCCCGACTAATATTATAATACCAATTCTACCCTTAAACAAAGCATAGGTTATGTTAATTAGGTGGATTCCTTGCGAGACTCAAGTATCTCTCATCTCTAAAGCTAGTCTTTTATTTGCATTATTTCTTTTCAGTTAATTTAATTTAGTATTTATTTCATTGCATCTTTTAAATTTAGAAAACCAATCAAAAATATTTTATTTTATTTTTCTGTTAAACAATTATTCTTACTACTTGATTAATACTTGAGTTGAACCTAATTCGTCCCTGAGAACGAAACCTGGTTTATCGGATATTACTTGGACAACCGTGCACTTGCGGTATTGTGGTTCCTTTTATTTATCACATTAATTATATAACACCCCAGGACCCACCACTAACTCAAAAAGCATTCTAAGATTTTAGGCTAAACTTTTCCGAAACATAATAGAGTATACTTCAAAACCATTCAAATTATCGAAACTTCCAAGGTTGCTTCATTTCTTCTGCGTGCAAATTTTCCATCTCACATGAATGCATCACCATGAATGTTTTGTAAAACTCTCTTCAAACCTATATTATAGTTAAAGAAATCAAGTTAAACACAATATCATCTCAAATTATTTTAAACCTTTCCCAAGAATTCTATTAGAAATAGGAAATATTGTTTCAAAGATTATCAAACTTTCAAGGATTGCTTGCAGTATGGATGATCAAACAAAATACACTTTCCAACTTTTCAATTAATTCCTAAGACTTATATTGGATATTAGGAAATATCGTTTCAAGCCATTACATAAAATATGATCATGTCACAATAAAATACACAATACCATCTTTCTTCTTCAAGCCTTTCTTCAAACTCCAATAAAGGAAATATCAATTCAAAAGAGTTTTAACCGCTTCTACTTCATTTAAGAGTGTACACAGTACCATCTCAGTTCTTCAACCCTTTCATTAGAAATAGATGAAATATCATTTAATATATGCTTGCAGTCGAACCTTCTCACATGATTGGTTATCTATCATAGAATTTCCACTTTGGAGCAATCTTCTAATCAAGTGATTTAAGAAGATATTTCATGTGATTGAGTCAAATAGTAACAAAAGATACTATATTCTACACAATTTGATCCTTATTTGCAGCTTTACTACCATGAATTCTTGAAATTCGTTCATTCCAAATAACATATATGAAACTTTAAACCAACTTACATATAGAGCTAGAAGAAACTCACTTGTACAATTCTTCAATATAATATTAATGAGATCATCCCAAGATGAAAAAATTGAGTTTCAGTCGCTTTTCAACCAACAAGCTTGTAAAATTCTTTTTGTGACAGAGCACTCTATATAGAGGTGATTCCTATCTTCATATCAACCATGGAAAAAATCACATAGAGTATTCATCATGATTCCTCATTCACTTATTCTACTATTGGTAGATATAGTCAAGGCATGCAAGCTGGGCAATAAAGCAACACCTTGGAGTATTAGAACTCACCCAAATTAACTTGCTCCAACTAACTTTGTTGCTACAAATTCTTACTTTGTCTAATTTTTTTAATGAGAATTTGTTATTTTACATTCTCAGTCCATGTAATAACATCTTGCTCAGTAGATAGAATTGGATCCTTAAGATGAGTGCTTAAACCTCTTGAATCATGAGAGAAATGTTATTTATTTTGAATGACACATTTATTCACTAATTTATTTCTTTATAAGCCATCTTTACAAATATCTTTATGTAATATCTCTTCAACATTATTCCCATTAATCCAATTTTCCCAAACCACAACTGCCCTTTATCCATTTTTTACTTCATGATGCATAAAAGGGTCCACACTAGGCCCTAATATTTAGCAACTGCTTTCATATCCATGTAGAATCTGGTTGATTTTGAGACTCCATACACACTTATATTTAATGTGATTATGATGCGTCCATTGACTCAATACGATATTGATGACTCTCTTTTTGTGATGGATTAATCCACTCATGGGACATTCTTTTGAGAGTTTATTGGGCCTAAGTGAGGGATTTTCCCCTAATATTTTCTATATTGCACTTTTGTCTCTTGTTTTGGACATATTGTTATTTATAGAGTTTATGTGCCTTAATTGTGTGTTAAGTCTGTAGATTTTAGGTACATAGTTAAAACAAGATTCCAATATTATGAAGAGAAGTAAAAAATTCAAGATAAACCCCAAGCCAAGGCGTAATTGGACATAAAAAGTCTTGATGTCATATTGTTTCAGTCACCGAGAAGAATTGGTGAGAGATTTTGACCAGATTCCTTTTCATTTGGAAATATATTGAAGTCAGTGACGCGTGAGAGGTGACAGAAGTAAATTCAGATTTGAGACAAGAAATTTATGTTATTTGTGCCACTGTGACTCAAACCAGGACAACACTACCTAAAAACGGGTTGGGCCATTAGTAACTCATTTAAGTGAGCCCATTTGACCCCAAAACATTTTTAGGTTAGTATATAAGCATATTATAATCTTCTAATTCATTATACAACAGGAGATAAGAGAAATTACACCACATGGAGGAGCAAAAACGTATGGAGAAGGAGGAGAGGAAGAGGAGGCGGGTTTCCACCTAATTCCACCATTTTCCTCCATTTCATATTTGATTCCCTTCATTACAAAGAGGATTCTATATTATTTTTCATTTTAGACATTATTTTAGCATTAGTTTTTTGTAATTTCCAATTTATTTTTATGAATTAAACATATTGTGATTAAGGCTTGCAATGGGTATGAACCCTAATTGAGTATTTCTTATGTTATTTTGTATTTGGGATAATTTCATATTTTATTATTTTATTGAATTGAGGTTTCTTATATGACATTGATTATATATGTTTATGTTTGTTGTCAATTCATGCCTTGGTCATGTATTGGATAGTATGAGACTTTTGGCTATCACTCGGGAGGGGGTCGGATTTCAGACATAGTATATAAGTGTCTAGTGTGAGGTAGTGAACCGGGAGGTCTTGCCTAGCTAGATAGTCAATAGGGTCAAAAAGTGAGGGGTCTATAGTGATGGAGGGTTTTCTTCTAAGCTACCGACATGAGTTAGGAAGATTGTTGAATCCCAGGTAATGTGAGCAACCCAATTCGCCCTTATGTCAAATAACA
Source organism: Nemophila menziesii (assembly GCA_029959085.1). Lineage (NCBI taxonomy): Eukaryota > Viridiplantae > Streptophyta > Magnoliopsida > Boraginales > Hydrophyllaceae > Nemophila > Nemophila menziesii. Next base: position 37,552,164 of record JARWIR010000001.1, read on the forward strand.
ATTAAATAGTTAATTAGGAGGATAATACGCAAGACTTAAGTATACTTACACCCCCTTTCTTTTCGTTTATCATTATAATTATCTTGCATCTTAGTTCATTAGTTATTTTATTTCATTTAGTCCCCTAAACGAAAACTCAACAAATATGAACTTTATTTTATTATAATTTTCTTAGCAAATTTACATTAGTTTACTCTCGCAAAACACATGATGTCTCCATATTTGTGATATATTAATCTAGGGTTGAGACATAATTTTAGGTGTATTTGATTAATTGTTTAGGGATTTTTACCCATTATTAGATAAATTCTTAATTCATGTCTTGATTTAGAAGTTTATTACTTTTAGAGCATATTTGGTATAATTTATGTGTTATTGTGAAGCTTTTAAGTAAAAGGAAATATTCAAGACCAAATAAATGTCAAGGAGTTAAGGAAAGAAGATCCAAGGTGAGATCTAGAGTTAAAAGGAAACAAAGTTGAACTAGGAAAGGAAAAGCTGCCAAGTAAATTTATCATGCTGAAAAGTAATCCAGTATTTTGAAGACTGTAGAAAATATATTACGAATTTGGATGAGATATTTTACCAGAATATATATCATTGGTCAAAGGGCGGAATAATGGATCGTTATATGAATGGCCTACATCCCAGCCACACATCTACTCCACTACTTTAAAAACATGGCATGACCGGCTAGGGCATCCAAATGAGCTCGCGCTCAAAACTTTAATATCTAAATTTTCTTTACCTTCAATGTCTTCTACTCTTTCAAATTGTGTTCATGTTCAAAAAAATAAAATTCATCGACTCCCCTTTGGAGATTCTACGGTGACAAGCTTATATCCTTTGGACGTTATTTATTCTAATGTATGGGGCCCAGCGCCTACTACATCAATTTATCACTATCGCTACTATGTTTAATTTGTAGATCACTTCACTTGTTTTGTATGGCTATATCCTTTAAAAACAAAATCTGAAGTTACTATCACCTTTGTTAATTTTAAAAGTTTGGAGCAAAAAATAATTTAATTGCAAAATTCGTACTCTTTACACCGATGGGGGTGGAGAATACATTGGCTTGCAACCCACGCTTGTAAAATATGGTATTCAGCACATGATTACACCACCTTGCACTCCTCAATTAATGGGGATCGTTGAGAGGAGGCATCGTCATATAATAGAAACTACCCTCACCCTTTTGGAAAAAGCTAATTTACCATCACAATTTTGGTCGCTTGCCAGTCAAGGCGCAGTTTATCTCATTAATCGAATGACTCTTGCATCACTTCATAACACGTCATCTTATGAATTACTTTTTAAAAATAATCCAAATTATACTAAGCTTTGTATTTTTGGATGTTTATGCTTTCTATGGTTAAAACCATATATAGTAAATAAACTAGAATCAAAATCACTTCCATGTATCTTTGTTAGTTACTCAACCACACACAATGCTTATAAATGTTTTGATCGTCAATCACAAAAAATATTTATCTCACCTCATGTAAAAAAATTTGAAAATGATTTTCCATTTGAAAAACTAAATAAAATATCTTCTTATTCTCGTTCTCATTGGTATGATCCAGCTACCATAATTGCCGCTACGACTTCTCCACACTACATCACACCTCAAAACAATATAAATGACATAAATACTCATCCTCGACACCCTACCACCACGTCACCATCAACTACATCACCAAACCAAAGACATAGAATATTTCACCCAACATCACACCTTATCCCGCCAAGCCAAAGTGTGTATATAAATCAGCCACATGCTACCACCACCCCTGGATCCAATACAACACCGGTTTCTAGCAATGGTCAACAAGATTCACATGAAGATAGGTCCACAATGATGGATCCTAGTTCCGACCCTCCACCAATGCAGTCTCCCTACGTTGAACCCTCACAGGTATGCCCTAACGATCCTCCTAATATTCCACAAATATCACATCATCATATGCAAACTAGATCAAAAGATAAAATCTTCAAACCTACTAAAAAGTACAATTTAAATACCCAACTCTCTCAACCACAAACCGAACCTCCCACTGTAACCCAAGCCCTAAAATATGAAGAATGGTGGAAAGCTATGAGTGAGGAGTTTGATGCTCTTGTTCGAAACAACACCTGGACCTTAGTACCTAATACAAATTTGTCTAATGTTATTGGTTGTAAATGGATACACATGATAAAAAAGAATATGGATGGATCTATACAACGTTACAAGGCCCGACTTGTAGCAAAAGGTTTTCATTGAAGACCTGGAATTGACTACAATGCCACTTTCAGTCTTGTAATCAAGCCAGATACTATTTGCCTCGTTATAAGCATAGCCATCAATCTTAGATGGTCATTACGTCAACTAGATGTCAATAATGTGTTCCAGCAGGGGAGCTTAACAGAGAGAGACTATATGTCTCAACCACCTGGATTTATTGATCAGCAGCACCCTACATATGTTTGCAAGCTACATCAAGCTATTTATGGTCTCAAACAAGCACCACGTGCGTGGTATCAAGAATTACAAAAATTTCTTATGTTAATTGGGTTTACAAAGTCCGGAAGTGACTCATCACTATTCATTCCGAAGACTAACAGTTATATAATATATTTTTTGGTCTATGTGGATGAAATCTTTGTAACAGGTAGCAGCAATCAAGTCATTAATCATATTATTTGTCAATTGGCAAACAGGTTCTCGATCAAAGATCTCGGGAAACTCGATTTTTTCCTTGGCATTGAAATTCATCGAACATTAAATGGTGCTTTACTCTCTCAAAGAAAATACATCACCGATTTGCTTGCAAAATCATATATGTTGGACGCCAAAGGAGTACACTCACCTCTATCAACTTCAACACCTCTCAAACTCAAAGATGGCAGCCCACTTACAGATTCAATACCGCCAAGTGGTAGGTTCTCTTCAATATCTATCACTAACTAGACCGGATGTCTCTTTTGCTGTCAATAAGTTATCTCAATTCATGCATGCGCCAAGCGAAATACATTGGAATGCGGTCAAAAGAGTATTGTGTTATCTCAAACAAACACAAAATTATGGACTATTTCTCAAGAAACATCCAAATCCACTTTTATATGCATACTCAAATTCATATTGGGCTGGAGATCTAAATGATAGACACTCAACCTCAGCATATGTAATTTATTTTGGGTCCTCAACTATTAGTTGGTCCACAAAGAAACAAAAAACGGTTGCTAGATCTTCCACTGAAGCTGAATATAGGGCAGTCGCTACCACAACATCGGATATCAATTGGATTCAAAACTTACTCCAGGAACTACACATTCCGCAACCAATTAGTCCAACAATATATTATGATAACATTGGCGCAACATATCTTTGCTCCAATCAAACATTCACTCACGCGTGAAACATGTTGCCATTGATTTACTCTTCGTACGTGAAGAAGGTGAAAACAAGCTAATCAAAGTTGCGCATGTGCACTCTGCCGATCAAATCGCAGATTCTCTCACTAAACCATTGTCCCGGTCTCATCATCAACACCACTGTAACAAGCTAGCCGTTTTTTACTCCACGTCTATCTTGAGGTGGAATATTAAGGAAAGTAATTATATAGAAATTAATAGTCAATATGATTCAAAAATAATCCCATGATACAAGCTCGTGAACAAGGAAAGAATCCACAAATATTTCCTACAATACAATAACGTAAATCAAGGATCATGATACAAGCTTGTGAACAAGGAAAGAATCCACAAACATTTCCTACAATACAAGATCGTGAATTAAGGTCCTTAATTGTAGCTAATAAATTATATTTATGTTATAAATGTGTGTATATATAGAATATATATGTAAAAAATAAAATCAATTCAAAATATACATTCTATAATTAGCGCCGTTGGGCTCGAAATCAACTGGACGTGACAACTTTCCAGATTCTTATGCTATTCTTCATCTCTTTGAGTGGTACCTTATTGCTATTTTGACTCCTCTTTTTGATCTAATACTTTAAACTCCACTTCTATTCCTTACCTTGGTGCTTCATAGCACCTATGTACCTATGACTTCATACTAAAACACATGAATTAAAACATAAAAGCTCTAAAAATGCAAATATCATAATTTCGATGGAAGAAAGTGCAATATGACAAATTAAGCTCAAAAGTCTATCCGGTAAGTCCAATTTCTACCTAAAATGATGTATCCTAAGGGTATCTATATCTCATAAAAAGGGAGACATCAGCTCTCCTTTCTTATGAAGGTTAAATTTGGAAAAAAAAATTCGATTATGGGTTAAATTCAGCCCTAACACCCCAATCTATATTCAGTGTAATATGGCAGGGAGACTTAATATGCTTATAACTAATAACTTGGGTAACTACCTTGGCCTTCCCACTGAATGGGGAAGATCCAAGATAAGGTGTATGAATTTATTAGTTGAAAAAAGCTTAAAAAGAATGGATAATTGTAAAGTATGTTCTTTACAGAAGCTGGAAAAGAAATCTTAGTAAAAGTTGTGCTACAAAGTTTGCCTAATTACTTTATGTCTTCTTATATTATACCTAAAAAGGTATGTTACTTAATCTCCTCACATATAGCAAATTTTTGGTAGGTTAGCAAAGGTAATAATAAAATACAACGGGACAATTGGAAATCCTTGACTAAAAGTAAATTTTATGGAGGTTTGGGCTTTAAAGATCTACATCTTATTAACTTAGCTCTATTTGGTAAACAAGTGTGGAACTTAATAAATAAAACCAATTCTATGCTCTATAAGGTGCTTAAAAGTAAATATTTTCCACTAAAGTCTCTTTTGGATGCTAAATTAGGGCACTTTCCCTCTTGGGGATGGAGAAGCCTTACAATCGGAAGAGATGTGTTGGTTAACAATATTAAATAGAGAATTGGAAATGGTTATACTATATATTTACACTTAGATTATTAACTGTAATGAAATAGTGAAGTCTAATAATAATATGGTGAGAAAGGTCAATGGTCTTATCATTAGTAATGAAAGAAGGTGGAATATAGAATTAGTTAAAAATTCTTGGCCTCCAAACATTGCTAAATGCATCTTAAACACTTTCATCACCCTTTCTGGTGAGAAAGATGGACCTATATTCTAAAGGTAGACAGGGTATATATTAAGTAAAGAAATCATATCAGTTGCTAAAGGAACCATCTGATTTAACTGAATCAAGGATAGGTAACACTAAGTCTAATTCATCTCATACAATTGGCCCAAAAGTGTGGAGGATGATTTGGAATCAAAGTTGCCCCCAAGATAAAAAAAATTATGTGGAGAGTGATGAGAAATCTCTTGCCTACAAATGAGAATTTTTTGAAGAGAACGGTGATTAAGTCTACTATGTGTGATATATGTAACAAATCTATTGAAACTGTGGAACATTTACTTTTTGAATGTGAATTGACTAGAGTGGTATGGTTTGCTTCTCCATTTAGCCTTTATACTAGCAACAAGTTATCTAGTAAAGTGGATAATTGGATGGAAAGTTTAATGGATTTAGCAAAATGTGATAAAACAGATAAGCTCTTATTAGAGCAAATCAGTACTCTAGCCTGGAAAGTATGGAAAGATAGAAATAACTTCAAGTTCAACCATAAAGAACTTAATCCTCTTGTCACTATTGAAGGAGTTATGAATGATTGGAAAGAAAATTATAAGTTAAACTACCCTAAGGATGTAAATATTAAACTGAAGGATAATAATAATATTTTAACTGTTGCCCCTCAAATTGTGAAGCCTATCAATAATGACCCCGGGGAGCAGCCTGTTTCCAAGAGTTGTAAGAAATGGACTCCTCCTACTTTTGATAAAATAAAAATTAATTGTGAGACGGAGTATGAAAGTAACAATTGTGCAATTTCTTGTGTTTTCAAGGACCATTTGGGGAAGATGATTAGTTGTGAGGCTTGGGATATTTCTACAGAATCTCTATTAGAGACTGAAGCGCTGGGGGTACTTATAGCATGTCTATTAGTTTGTGATTCTCTACAGAATAAAATGATAATAGAGTGTGATAGTCTTCTAGTTATGCATCCACTACTGAATAATTTGCAGATCTCTAATCATGATATCAGTAATATCATTAGTAGTATTTATTTGGTTTTTAAATTGTGTAACCCCTATCTTTAGTCGGTGTAATAGAGATAGTAATAGAGTAGTCGACTGGTTAGCGAAACATAAGCTTGCTAGCAACATGTGAGCATGTGTGAGAACACGTTTCCAAATCGGCTAACTGTTTTAATTAATGAAGAAGCGATACCTTCAGGTATTGGCTAAGTTTGTAATAACGTTTATTTTAAGGGTCAATGACCCAAAAAATCAAATTAATATTATGTCTGCCTCAAAGAATCATTAATTAATCAGTTAGGTAAAGATTACTTATTTACCCTTTCCCATCACCCGAGGAATCCCGTCATCGAAAGAATCCAGTCACCGACGATTCCCGTCACCCGACGAATCCCGTCACCCGACGAATCCCGTCACCGACGAACCCCGTCACCTGACGAATCCCGTCACCCAACAAATCCCGTCACCCGACAAATCCTGTCACCTAATAATAAGATGTTATGAAGAGATCATTTTATATCATGCTAAAAGCTTGCGATATAGGTCCCTGTAATATACAAAATTTGCGATATAGGTCCCTATATTATACAAAATTTGCGATACAGGTCATATATTATACAAATAATGCAATATAGGTCCCAATATTATGCAAAAAAATGTAATAAAGATCCCTATATATATTTATTTAAACTAATTATACTATAAGTCTCTATACTATACACTATAATCTATGGTTAAAACAAAAAATCTATACAAATAAAATCTATACATTGCCAATGTTAATGCAATGTATACCATTCAAATCTTCCAATACTTTAACCACTTTCCCTTGCTTTTCATCAATAGTCATTCGCACATCTTCCCATTCAAATCCAGTTGCATATACTTTCATAGGCTTTGTATTAGGAAGCTTTGAGAATTGAATGATTGTTTGCAATGATTAATGATTACTACACCAATTATTTCTCCAAGAAATATATCCTGAAGAAGAATAAAAAAACTGAATCTTAAAACTAAAAAAGTTGGAAAGCCTACGGACTAATCTATTAGAGGGGATTATTATAACTATTCTAGTTAATTTGCATCATTAGCTTCTCTATTATCCAAAATATGCAAACTTAAGATAGACGTAGTATATACCATATGTTGGTATATAGCATGTGTTCGTTTCAAGCGATGTAACCTGGACAACAAACATCTTGCAAACAACGCTTCAGGTGTCTCTGTTGTTACTCGTTTTGTTGAGTAATGGAATCTTCAATTTCTCCAAGAACCTCTGGACTTGAAGGAATCTCTTTTGTTATCATCTTGAGCATTTCTGCACCCTCATTTTGAACACAAACATACGAGGATGAGATTTTCATAAGCAACATATACAAATAATTACGAAGAATGACTAAATCCCATCACCTAATGTAATCACATTAACTATCTTAAGTCTCATTAACAAACCTCACCCCCACCAGCTATCTGAATACTAATTCACATCTAAAATCCCTTAAATTGTATAAATCCCATCATCAAAATATTAAAATCCCATCAACTAATGTAATCCAATTATATATCTTAACTCCCATCAGATGTTTCATCAACCAACTTAACTCCCATCACACTTTTAAAATCCCATCACAAAATCCTGAAAAAGGAAAAAGAAATAAAAGTTAGCAGAATACATAACTGTATAACTCCAGGAAAATATCTAAATCCCAACAGCTAACGTATAAAATTCATCACGCATATAAGTCCATCAACTACTCGAGTCCAATCAATACAGAAAGATCCCATTAAGAGAAAACAACTAAATCACATCAGCTAACGTATAAAATCCTATCACGCATATAAGTCCATCAACTACTCGAGTCCAATCAATACAGAAAGATCCCATCAAGAGAAAACAACTAAATCACATCAGCTAACGTATAAAATCCCATCACAAATATAAGTCCCATCAACTACTCGGGTCCCGTCAAACAAATAGGTCCCATCAAAATAAAATAATTAAATACCATCAACTAACGTATAAATCCCATCACGCATATAAGTCCCATCAACAACTCGGGTCCTATCAAACAAATAAATCCCATTAGAAAACAACAAAATCCCATCAATACACATATACACCCCGTCAAGCATATAAAAACCATCACCTACTTGAGACCCAACAAACAGCTAGATCCCATCACAAATATTGTTCTAATCACCTAACATACAACTCGCATCATGCATATAAATCCATCCCATCAACTAAAAATCTTAACACCAACTGTAAATAACTACTAGTATGCATATACATCCCATCAACTAACGTGAAAAAATAATACCATCACCTATATAACTCCTAGACAACATCAACTAACTTAATCCAATAAGAATACTAAATCGAATTAGTTATCTAAATCAAGCATATTAACAAGTCACTAAAAACATTAACAAGTTGCTAAGTCCACTAACATAACAATTAAATTGTTAGTTCACTAAAAATATTAATCAGTTCAATAAGTCCACGATCAGTTCAAACATTACTCAGATCAATCACTCACAACGAAATGAAAAACATTTATGATCGAGCAAAAGAAAAACAAAATTAAACAAATGTAGAGTAAGACGAATATAACCTATATACTACCGAAAAGTTTGAATCAAATTGAAGAAACTAAAAATTTGAGCAGCACAGAAACTAAAAATTTAAGAATCGGGGATAATTGGAAAAGAAATCGCTAGCAGTGAAAAAATACTGAAAAATCACAAAAATACTGAAAAATACTGAAAGATGTTTTATTAGTTACTTACTAGTAGTGAAGAAGGAGGATAACAAAGATTGTGTTTGAGGCGCGCGTTGATTTAATAGTAAAAGGAAGAGAGAACTTTGAGCGCGCGTTGATTTAATAGAGAGAAGAAGAGAGAACTTTGAGCAGCCAAGGCCATGGAGATATGAAAAAATCTGTGATCAGCGGTGATGGAGGAAATGTAATCAGATAGAGAGAGAGGAAGAGAGAGAAAGAAAGATAATTCAAATGTGTTATAATTATTAGGTTATATATATTAAGTAAATTTGTAATATATAAACTAAATAGGAATATTTTAGTCAAATAATCTATTAAATAATTCAGTAAATGATTTTATTGGGAAGAATATTCTTGATTAAGTTGATTGGGTTGAATTTTTTTAATATAACTTTTTGGAACATTTTCCCTTATTTTAATCTAGTTAAACATTTGAAACAAAAAAAAATAGTTAAATCTACAAGTATTAGGTATTTCCTCCGTCAATTTTTTATTTGTCTGACAAGATATCCATGTTGCCAATGTTGATTTAATCAGTAGTATATTTCGAACAAAAAAAAGATCAGTAGTATTAGTATAGGGTTTTTTTATTTCTAACATTTTATAATAAAATAATTGCATCATAAACGTATACAGGAAAATATTTGCGAGACTAACACAAATTATACTCAACCGCATATATTCACATTGAACATCTTAAAACCCATCGCTTTACATCAATAATAGAAGAATATTTATTTGGCGTAATTATTAAAGATGATTTTACTGATGTGTAGAAGAAATCTAGGCATTAATCTCATCACCTAATTTTAAAAATTATTTCATTAACTTTACAAACTCTAATGAATTGGACTAATTTTAATTTAAATATCATCACTTTTACAAGTTTTCAAAATTCTCTGATTTAAGTATAATTTATTATATTTTTTTCTACTGGCCATTGTTAAGCTTGTTGAAAGCCTTTTACAGTAGGGGGTACAGTTTTAAAAAAAAAAAAGATGTAAAATACGCTGAAATTATGGACAGCAAAAATTAGAATGAGCAAATTGATGTTATACGCATCTGTATAATTGTTTTGCAGCAAAAATTTATTGTAAATATTGTTTTGAATTAAATATTGGCCAAAGATCGATGGCCAATAATTTTTTTTTTTTTTTAAATAAAGGCGCTTCATAGAGAAGCGTCTTATAATTAATGGGCTTAATGGACTGAATTAAGTGATTTAGTCAATAAAGCGCCTAGACGTTAAGTATCACAAATATTTTCCCATTCACGTTTATGCTGCAATTATTTTATTACAAAATGTTAGAAATAAAAAAAACTCATTAGTATGCATTGAAAGTAACAATTCGCTTCTTCGCTTTACAAGCAAAAGTGAAAGACGCGCCATCTGAACTATTTGTCCCCTACTAATGAATGAGTGGAATGGCCTTGATAATTCTCCGTCTAGGTACAAATTAAAGGTATATACCCCTTTCAATAAATTTTGTACGAATTTGGTCTCCGGTGAGAATGGATCTACCAATCATGACAGGCCTATTTGTGGAATTAAAAGAAACTACATGTAAGATAAATTGGGTAATAATGTGTAGCAAATGTGGGAAGCAGAAAGATGCAATACTACCTTAGCAGAACTTTATTTAGTTGATCGAAATTTATCTGGATGCTACGTTTAGATGCAAATGTAGAAAGCAGATAGATGCAATACTACATTTAGATCCAAATTCAAGCCAAGACATAACCTATGTTTGAAATCTGTTCTTTTGTGAGGTTCAATAGTATGAGGCCGGACATTAAGAAAGTGCCCACATTTCCAGTACACTTATTTTCCAACAACCGAAGAATAATTGACGCCATTGAATCCAATTAAAAAGATTCTCAATCTGACAAGTTTTAGTGACAAAGAGCCACTCAGAATAGTAAAGAGTCGAAGATACTTTGGTGAGTGCGGACTACAGTAAAGAACATGCTCAAGGAAAAGATATCAATCTAATGATGATTCAAGCAAAGATGTTGAAGACACGGAAACAAAAAAGGAGGCTTAAAAGAAGAATCTCAAGGTTAAACAACAATGAAGAGAAAGATACAATTGAACCAGGGGCAAAGAAAACCAAATACAAACCTAAAACTAAAAGGGGGTTGTATAAGGGAATAGGCCACACATATATAAAAATAAGCAGAGCATGTGAACAAGTCCAAAGATACCATAAGAAAAAGGAGTACAATTCTCAAGTCGAGATAACATAACATAATGTCAAAGAACTAGCAAAAGTTGTTCAAGTTATGACCATCAAAGAGAAACAAAGTTGCAACTCTTAAAACTCTCTTTTAACCCCTCCTCTCTACTATCTTGTTCTAAAGAGTTACAAATCCCAGTAAATTTTAAATATCTTGCAAAGTATTCACCGAAACACTCATAGCTACAGATTTCAGATCATGCACTTGATTCCAAACTGAATCTGTTTCAAAGACAAAGAAGCAAAGAAAGAAAGACAGTATATAGAGATGATATCTATCTATATAATCAGATAATACAGGGTCTTAAAGTCACATGCCTTATTCTCGTTTCCGCTACACCTTCAGAACTTGAACCCTCCCGAGATTCCACTGTTGTAGCACGCACAGTCACAGTGTTTGGCTACACAACATAAAATAACAAACAATCAGTAAAACTCAACAACAAACAAATACAGTAATAATAATTAACAAGCAGATAAAAAAAAAATTAATCCTGTCAGTAATTACTGTAACATGTGTGAAAATCTCTGGAGTAAGAGATCTTTGACGCATCGGGCTAATCGAGGCCCGTTTCCCCGGTACTTCAACAACTTCATTCGCTATTTGAGAATCTTGTTTCCTTTTTAAAGACCTTTCTTCCGAAGATACCCTCCCTTCAACAGTATTTTCAGGGGTAATAAAGTCAACCGATTGCCTTGAAGGCCTTGATGGTCTACACCCATTAGGGAAAACAAAAGCAGGAATTTGTCTTCTACGAACATGAGAGATGAATACATGCATGCCTCTTCTCCCAGAACTGTAATTATAAATCTCATGCTTAAATTCATCGATAGTTCCACGTATATCAAATCGTTGTCCCTCTTGCATTTCAACACCCTCTTTCCTTTGTAAACCCATAAAAAACGCACAATTTGGACATGTTTTGCATGTGTCTTTATACTCTTTCGGATATGGATGACACTGTAACATCCCATATGTATCTCGTTCTATCTGAAAAAATAGTACAAAACAAGTGATTTTTTTAATTTTAGAATTTAAAATATGTAATTTTATTCTTTTAAGTAAAAATTTACCTTGAGTGTCAATAATCTAACACGAGATTCAACCCATCCTTTCCAAGTCAAGAAATCATTATCATCTACAGCGACAGCATCAATTTGGAGATAATTTTTATACGCTTCGAAGAAAAGATAAGGCTGAAATAAAGCACCCCACTCTTCTTTCTTTAACTCTATCTCCTAAACCACAAAAAAATTAAAAAGTATTAACCAAAAACTGAAGGCAACTAAAATTAAATTTGATTTTTTTATAAATGTTACCTCGCAAATTTTGTTACCGAATTGAAATTGATCCATTAAAACACGAAGAGTGCTTGGTGAAACATTGTAACTAGAGTTCATACATGGGTAAGCTGGTGTAATAATAGGCATATGATGACCTCTATCTTTTTGATTTTTGCGACGATCCCAAATAGCAAACCCTAATTCATGTTCTTCTATAGGACATAACATTACAGGGTTTGGCCATCTCCATTGTGTGTAAACCCTAAAGAAACGTGGGACCAACATACTAGGAACTGCATTAGGGTATAGCTGGCATATACGAGCTACCAAAAGAGCCCAGTTTACACCCCCAAGAAATCCAGTTATCTAAATATAGAAAAATTCAATAAATAGTAAATAAAAAATATTATATCTTGCAGTTCTCTTGTCAAATAACTTACATTTGAGTAAACGCCACGTCTTTTAGCCCAAAATTTGAAGCACCTTAGTGTTGTACGGAAATGCTACAAAAAAATTATAAAACATTCAAAGCAAAATAATAAAGTTAATGAAAGATTCTAAGATTTAAAGATATTTTTACCTCGACATTAGGAACAAGTTTAAGGATTTGATCAGCAACTCTGCATCCATTAAGACTTCTAACACTTGGCTCGTCAACATTATACAATATTGAATTATCAGAGATATCTAAATCCTGTTCATGGTTAAAACTTTGAGTAGTATTTGAATGTAACTAATAAAAACTGAGTAACTTTTATTCTGGAAGATCCAAAGGCAAATATTATGTCGAGAATATACATAAAATAATTTAACTTACTTCTGGAATGACCATGAGAGATATACAAGCATAAAGGAGATCAATTGATATTCCGCGAAATTTGAATTTCATTAATGGGACATGTGCATCTGGAACTTTTTGAAGTTCGGTAATTTCTTCAAATTCAGCAAAAACAGCATGTAAAGTGACGAAAAAATCCTGCATATTATACAGAAAGCTTATTATTAAATACAGTCCTTTAACATATTCAACAATATGACTACTTGTACTCACTTGTCGAGTCACATAAGATGGTCCTATTAATAAGGTGTCAATGTCTGCTCCAGGACCATGCACCTATATAAAAAATAATATATCATTCATTCAATCTTCGTGAAAACAAAATTAGATCCAAAAGAAATTAAAATATTGCATATTTTATTTAAAAAAGAAAAAAGAGGTGGAAAGTGAACTTACACCAAGGCGATAGGAGCCAAAAGTCATTATAACAGCATTAGAATCTTCCACCATTTGATCTGTGTACCCTCTTTGGCGTGTCAATTGCTTTACCCACATTTTTACAATCTAAAATAATATTTAAATCAATAAGCTTGTGTTAGATAATATTAATGTAAAACCCAAGTACTTATTTCTTATTTTTCCAACAGTTCCAAATTCCAGATAAGCAGTGCCTCACACTAATCACTAAGTAAACATTAATATATGCCAATTATGTGCATATTATTGACACGTGTAAAAATAGCTGTCACTAACAACTTTAATTATCGCGACATTTCTGACCACAATCTTTTTGCTTAAATCTGACTTAACATATATGCTATGTACTTATTAGTGCACCATACCAACAACTATGTTGTCATCAATATCCTTTAAAATTTTACCATATTGTATACCAAATACACAAGCATATACACATAACAAAAGGAGATTCTAATTTAGACTCTAAATATCATGTGAGATCTGCCAATAATCTTTTTATCCCAACATTTTCCCTATTAGATGCACACTTTTCAGTCCCTTTGGTCTAAGTGCTGCGCAAATTTGGCCAAAATAATATCTTTTTGGGGGAACAAAACAAGCAAAATAAATATAGCTAAAAATTCAATTACCTCGTCAAGCTGTTGCAGCACCTCTTCCCTTTTTGCAGTCTCGTCCTGCATTTCATATTGCCCTGACTCCAACAAGAACTTCAAAATCATCCGTAAAACATAAAAACAATTAAAAATTAAACAAATGAAGGAATTTCAAAAATATAAATTATAACTGCAATTAACACAAATGAGCTATTCATTTTGTTTTTTAAATATAAGAATTAACTCTGAGGTTAACAAAATTGAACTTATCACTTATTTGAAAAATTGAATTTCACTGATTCCATAAGAAGATACCTTCTCCAGTTCAGCATTTCGTTGAAGATCCACCTCGGTGGGCCCAGCCAACGACAATGGCTTCGTCACACCGTACTGCTTCGTCTCCGTCTCCGGCTCAGGCGGCGGAGACCTATAACCCATCATCAAGGCACCCGCGATTCAAAGATAACTAACCTTTCCCCAATAAATATAAATATATATAATAATAGAGAGAGATATAAATATAATTGTAAAGTGAATTTCTCTAAGGATTTATTGGAAATGAAGAAGCACAAGTGATAAATGGTGTTTTTCTTTTCCGAAGAGAAGTAGGTATATATGGAGAGAGAGAGAGAGAGAGAGAGAGAGAGAGAGAGAGAGAGATGCAGGAAAAAGGAAAATGGGTCAAGTTCGTTGAACCGGGGGAAAAAGCTATAAAGCTGAAGTGAACAACGTTATAAGGATTAATTAGAGTGTGAAATTAATCTCATATAATCCTTTTTGGATTTGTATGAGTAACCTACGCTGTGTTTTGTCTTCTATCTAAATATCTAAATAGGATCATATTATTGACCAAATAAAATTAGTATATGTATTGATTTTTTGATTATGATGTTTCTTTATTTATTAATTTTTCTTTTACTTTTGTTGACCTATTGCATTATGTATTTGTTTTGCAATTTCTTATGAATTTTAAAAACCAATTTTAGACCACATTTAACTCCCTAATATTTCAAAAATATTGCAAGATATTTCCTTAGTAGTCTTTAGATGACATTTGATGGCTAGAATGGTAATACTCTTTGGAATTAATAAATTATTTTAATGAGAGATGGCATAAAATCTCACTAAATCTTTTTCTAAAAAAAAAAAAACTAGAATTATTTTGCGGTTAATGGTATTCAAATTTTTTAATGAATTCTGGCATGATAATGTTTTCATGAATATTAGATAAAACTTTTTTTTTAATATTTAATGTAAATTTCATTGCTTATCTCTTTTTTTTAAATTTTAATTTATTTATAAAAAAATTATTTTCTATTTTGTGCGTTGCTATTAATATATTTTCCTATATATGGTAATCTATTTAATGATTTCGTCTTTTTACGTGTACAGTTAAACTATCCAACCATTGTCTTTATCTTTTCGTTTTCTTTTTTTGTTGGTGTCTTCTCATTTACTGAATCCAACTGTTTTATGGTAATCTATTTGATGATTTCATCTTTTTTCGTGTACCGTGAACTATCCAACCACCGCCTTTATCTCTTCGTTTACTTTTATTGTTGGTGTCCTCTCATTTATTGAATCCAACTGTCTTCCATTAAATACGACAACTTTTCCATTATCGGTGATTTTTCACCTTTTCTACCCCTTCTTTTTTTGTTGGTGTCTTCTCATTTACTGAATCCAACTGTTTTCCATTAAATAAGACAGCTTCTCCATTATCATTGATTTTTCACCTTTTTTGCCCCTTCTAGAAGGTCTAACATTTATCTTTTTTTCACCCATACTTTAGATAACACTTTCTCTTTCTTCTACTTTTTCTCAATATTCTTTTTTTTTTGTTACGTGGGTATCCGGGCCTCCCCATGTATATCCTAGGCAAGACAGAACTAGGTTACCCATGTTGAGGGAGGGATACCTCCAAGAAAAAGACACAAGGCTTTGGCCAGTTGAGCTAACCCAACTGATTAAAACCTTGATATTCTTTCTAAAAACCTTAAATTCTCTTTAGATATTCCTTGTTTCGAACCTTGGTATTCTTGTTTACATTTCTCTATGTCTTCTAGCCTACTTGAACCGGAACTGGCCATCGACGATTCATGGACAAACGTCTTATTCACCATGTCGAGGATGATGTCTTTATATACCTCGTCGAAATGAACTTGTGTTCCACTTGCATAATGAACCTCTTAAGTCTCTTGAGCTCATAGAAAAGATACATAAGACACCTTACTAGTATTCTTAACACTGTCATTAATTGATAAAAATACATCACAGTATATATGATTATCTAGGTAGGACTTTAGGTGACATTTAAAGATTCTAGAACATGAAGTCTGAATGTATAGTTCTTAGACTCGCGAATAATACATTCCTCTTACATTCAAGGTTTTAGATGAATTTTCAATAGTGTGGGTTTTCTTATTATTTGATAGTTACCCAATTCTTACGATGTTTTGGAGTATTGTTACTTTTAGAGCATTTTTTGTATAATTTGTGTGTTAGATGTGAAACTGTTAGTTACAAGGATGATATTAGATGTCAAGACACGAAGAAGAAGTTGAGGAAAAAAGATCCAAGATGAAATCAAGAGTTAAAATACAAAAGAATCCATTTTTAAAAAATGCAAAAGTTGTTGTCTAGACTTAGAACGTGTAATTTTTTTTAATGATGTATAAAATTGGCAGAGAATTTGAAGGATTCCTTTTACATCCAAAAAGGTCTTTTAGTTATGGTCGCATGGACACTAACGAAGAGTGATATGGAGTTGTAACGAAGGAGTTATGAATTTTACAAACTCTATGCCCCAACCAGTCCACTTTCACTTTCTAAGAAAACGTATTTGAGTTGGATTGGGACTCTAAAACCTAGCCAATGACCTAGATTTCGTCCTGAACTCTCTATATATAAATCAGGTTTTGACTTAAGAAACTTGTCCTTGCATCCATAGACTTCATATTATTCAAGATTTTCACCAGGGAAAAAGCAAGTTGACTTGAGGAGAAAGAAAATATGTTGGAGAGTCGCATACTCCTTTCTCCATCCTTACATTCTACCATTAGGGTAATTTATCTTAGATTTGTTGGCTTAACCATATCCTTATGGTATCTACTCTTTAGTTTTATTTATTTTATTATGACCTGATTTTCCCATAGCTTGGGTTTGCAATATGTATAGTCCTCGAATTCTATTTTCTATGTTGCTATTATTTGGGTTTGAATTTAATTTATTTGAGTTGGGTTTGTGTTTGCCTTTATTTCAGCCCTACCTCTAGCCAAGTTTAGGACTGTTGTTAGTAATTAGGATTGTCACCCTGATGGGGACTCAATTATTTAAAACAACACATTATCGTCTAGTGTATGGTAGTGACCTTGATGGGTTTGCCTAACTGGTAGTCATTAGGGTTTAGATTTCCACCACTGATCTCTGCGCAAGGTACCCTTACCCCAAGTTCCTTAGTAGAGTTGAGGTTGCCTTCTAAGCTACCTTGACGGGAGTTAAATGGATTGTAGAATCCCGACTACTTATATATGCTTAAATCACCCTTATAATTAGAATAGTGATTTAAGAATATAGGTGCATACTAGCATACCTATGCTATTTCTCATCTCCATTCTTATTAGTAATTTTATTTGCTTTAGTTTAATATTATTTTCTTTAATTCCTTATTTGAAAGCCAAACTAATATTTCCTTTTATTTACCTTTTTAGTTTAAACAATTAATATCTTCTACACTTATATCTAGACACGAGTTTGAGCTAACCGATGAGTCTCTGGAACGAAACTTATTTATCAACTATTACTTGCGAACAATATGTGCACCCGCAGTGAGTTTCGCGTGGTGGTATTAGGTGTGTGTACTTTTATATCGTTTATTTATCACACCTTTGTGATGTCTCACCTTTTGGCATTATATTTAATAGTTCGAGACATTGATTCTTGGGTTTTTTAGTCTAATTATATAAATTAATTTATCCATTTAAAATTTATGTGAGACTAAATCATGTTTTATTAATTTCATATGAGAAAATCATTTTTAACCCACTCTTTATACTAAATATACAAATAAATTATAAATTAACACAATAAACCCAATATTATAACTTTCAAAGTTAAAAAGCAAGTGGGCATCCTACATGACAAATATGAAAAGATAAACCAGTTGGGATTAGCTCACTGACTAGGGCCTTAATCGTCCAATCTAGTGGTGCGGGTTCGAACCGAATCAATGACTCCAACTCCAAATTGGCTCTCATATGTAACAAAAAAAATTAAAAGATAGGAATACATTTATTTTTAAAGGGGGTTTTCCAGTTGAAATAAAAATGTACAAATACAAATTAGCCAACGCCACTATTCCTAGATAGTTTAGTGAAATGTTCGAAGAAACTAATTATAGAACCATATGGATATTCTGAGATGTCCCTAACGCATTTTGCTAAATAGCCAGCCCTTCATTCAGTTCTCTTTTGACATGTTACACCTTCCAACTATGAAATTTATTCATCCATCTCCAGACTTCGACCGTCATTGGTTGGATTCTCCAATTGATTTCTCTTTTGTTATTAATGCTTTGAATAATTTCAAGATTGTCAGAGTAGAACGAGCAACTCTGAAGATTTAGATCTGCTGCAGATCTCATGGCCCATAAATTAACCTAGATTTTACCTCTACTACGTTGTTAATCTTACATCTCTTGGTGACCTTATGTTTGAGTTCTCCATTTTTATTTACTGCATAAGAGGTTGGGTTTGCTGGTTCCCAATTTTCCGTAGATGAATTATCATTGAGCCAAATAATTTTAGCGTCATCCTATAGTATTATGTTTTGATCTTCCATCTCCTTGTTTGTCTAGTTAGTAACATAAATCGTGTTTTCCTCCAGGTTAATCCCGGACAAATCTTTAATAAGTCCGTTTGTTTTATTATTTATTTCCCATATATTCCACTATTTTTTTAAATAAACCTTTCATCCTTACTTTCCAAATGTTCAAAGAGTACAAAATATTGTTGTCGTTACTAACCTTTTGTTCCATCTGATCTCGTGTAATTTTCAATAGTATTAGAAATCCACTCCCCAATTTTGCCTCCAAAGTCACGATCAAATTTACACTGAAGTTGAGACTTTTCCCAAACCCCCATACTAAGCGGGCATTTGATGAGAATATGTTCAATTGATTTTGTTTCGCTTTTGCACCATTCGCAGACATCTGAATTTATACATTTCCTCTTTTTTTCAAGTTCTCTTTAGAAGGTATGGCATTATTATAAAGCTTCCAGATGAAGTTTCTAATTCTGGAAGGAACATTAGAATGCCAAACAAGGTTTGAAGCTGGAATGAAGGGTTCATGGACAAAGAAGCTTCTAGATGAAGTTTCTAGTCCTGGAGGAAAAGATCTATCTGCTAGTAAAATATCTCATCAAATTCATAATAGATTTTCTACAGTCTTCAAAATACTGGATGACTTTTCAGCATTACAGATTTACTTGGCAGCTTTTCCTTTCCTAACTCAACTTTGTTTCCTTTTAACTCCTGATTTCAACTTGGATCTTATTTTCTCAACTCCTTGACATTGATTTGGCATCTAATAAAAAATAATCTACCTAAGAGCTTCACATTTAATATACAAATTACACTAAAAATGCTCTAAAAGTAATAATTCTCCAAATCAAGGTAAGAAGCTGAAATATATCAAATAATATGGAAAATTCCTCAAATAAGTATATAATACACCTAAAATGATGTCTCACATAAAGATTAAATTCATCACAAATAGGGAAACATCAATAGCCAATAGGGATCATGGCATAAGAAAAAACCTTATGTTTGAGATAACATTGTTCTATAACCTAGGGAAAATCCTCAAAACTACTGGCATCGCCTCCCAAAAAAAGAAGAAGACCAACAATAAAATAGGCGTGCTAAAAATCCATTTGCATGTGTATGATCATCTGATATATAGCTATGCATGCCAGAAAAACATCACAATTGTTCTTCAAGATTGTGTGAATGAAATGCTTGATCCATTGCATATAAAAGAAACCACAGTCTTGATAGAAAAAACTGATTTTTTTTAGAAGGAATGGAACCCTGAACGTAATTTTTAAAATAAAAGTTATATACACGATTATAAGAGAGAATAAGAAATTAGATGGGGGAGTAAAGCATTAACATAAAGCGTACAAGAAGCCATAAAGCAGATGTAAAGGAAAATAGTTACGCCATGGAAAAAGTTTACTTTTTTTGTTGCAGAGAATATTTAGAAAGAGTATAAGGGGTTTTTCTTTACTTATGAATACAAATGCAAAAGTATTAAAAACATAGGAGAACAAAAAATGATTAGTTTTCCTTTATAATGATACTAATCTAAGGAAAAATTCTGTCCTCTTTGATCCAAATCATATAAAGGTGAAAAACAATTTTTTTGAAAAAAATATAATACAAACAATCAAAATGAGTATTATAAGTAAAAAAAAAAATGCACAAATACTGGGTGCAATATGAAATATGAACCAAGAAAGGAAATGTCAAGTACTAGTAAAAGATAAACAGTTTTCACTCCTTAATAATATTTTAAAGATTAAATGTGAGACATCTTATAAAATTAATATATCTTGTATAACTAGCGACTTCACATGAAAGCTTTTAGATTACCAAAACTTGAAATATCACTGACTCATCACTTGAAGTTGAAGCATAGATAGTACTCAAAGTATGTCTTATAGCTAGAGATCAAAGAGACAAAAAATTTATTAACGAAAATGACAATTCTACTTTTATGAATATTTTAGCTTTTAATAAATCCATTAGTAACACTTATAAGAGTAACTACTACTATGAAAGAATTTTGAAAAACTATCATCTCTCCTTTGTTAGAATAAATAAAAATAGAATAATAGATTGGATAACCAAGAACAAGGGTTTGGGGACTGGCTACCGCTTGTCCTACCCACCCAATTACCTCGTTTATTAGTGGAAGAAGCCATTCCTATGGATGGCTAATTTGTATAATTGACTTTTATTATTATTAATGAATTTGTTAGAAAAAAAAAATTTAACTGAAAACTAAAACCTGAATGCTCTCTCGCCTCTCCACACCTTACCTCCTCCGTACACTCCACTCACCCCCGGCCTTCCCCATGGCGGCGCGTGTTATCTCACGTGCCCTCATAGTATCTCAATCCACTGCGACCAATAATCTCTACCCACATTCTTCTGTTCATTTCGCGCTTTCTGCTTCTTCTCCTACTTCATCGCTTCGTGTTTTTGATAATCGTATGTTGTCGTATTCCAGCTCCTCTCTTTTAAGCCGTGGACGGAGGTGGAGCACTGCGCGAGAATTTGGGAAAGTAATATACGCGTCGGCGAAAAAAGATTACCGGAGGGCTCGAAAAAGGCCAGCTGCCAAGAGAAGTGCGGAGAAAGAGTTGGAGCTCGATGTCAGAATTTGCATCGAAGAAACATTGCCCGATGATCCTGAAATTTTGGTAATATGTACCTATTGTATGTATATATACATATACATATACATTTATTGAATATAGATTAGTCTGTCTATACCCTATACTCTTATCTACTGTGATAGTTGCTAATTGAAATGTGTTGGGTATATAAGCATGGAAATTTGAAAATGGTTGAATTCAATTGCAAGCCCCAGAGAAAGAAAAATCTACTTAATTGCACTATAGGTCCCTATATTATGCAAAAAACGTACTATGTCTCTCTATTATGCTTGCACCATAGGTCCCTATAATAGTTTTTAATTAATCACTCTCTAAGTCCCTATATTTTACAAAATAATATATATATATATATATATTTTATTATAAAAAAAAATAAGCCTAGTAAGATATATATATTAAAAGTTGGGAGGGGCCAAGGAAAGATTCTAAAAGATTTGCGTGTGTCCTTGTGTTTTAAAAGATAGCAAATATACCTCCATGGAGGGTATATTTGCAGCATTAATGAATATGTATAAAACACAGTATATTTGCTAATTTATTAAACACAAGGGAATATATAACTGGGTGATTAGTGATGTAATTTATAATGTACATACACGTTTAAAATGGATATAATAAATGGTGTATGATCATGTACATGGAGGAAAATCTCAACATGAAAAAGTATATTTACATACATAATTTGATGTGAGGATTCATATACTAATTTTAGCTGTTAGAAACACATCAAATCATATGTATATGCACCTTTTCATGTGTGCACATTATAATATATGGATACAATCTTATATACACATACGAAAATTGATTTATTTGTATATAAGAATATTTATACCTGTAACTGTTCCAGAATATTGCAGAAATGCTTCGCCTAAATGCCCCTTTGGCAATGAAATTAGCATTTGATGGTTTAAAAGATTCAAAATATAAGACAAGAGAAACTTCAATTAATGATATTAGTTGCTTTGAAAGTGTTGAACTCTCGGTCCTTCTTTGCAATGATGAGTTTATTAGTAAGCTTAATAAAGATTGGCGAGATGAAGATCACCCCACTGATGTGTTGTCAATGTCTCAACATATCCCTCAACTTAACCTTCCAATTGTAAGAATTTCATCTTTAGTCCCTGCGTTAAATTCTACGTAACAAACTGACACACACGTTTTTTTTTCTTTTTCTGTAGCTCATGTTTGGTGATATTGTTATTTCTATCGAGACAGCTGCTAAACAAGCAAAGGAAAGAGAGCATACACTTATTGATGAGATACGCATTTTATTGGTAATTTCATTATTCGAAAAATACTAAATATATTATATAATATACTCATTACTTTTATTTCTTTCAGGTTCATGGATTACTTCACCTGTTAGGGTTTGATCATGAGTTAAGCGATGAAGCTGAAGAAGAAATGGAGAAAGAAGAGGAACTTCTTTTAAAGAGTCTTGGATGGAAAGGGAAAGGTTTAATTCAAAGTGCATATGATTCCGAAACTAATGAAACTCCACTTATTGATGATTCTAATGGTAACAGAACTAATATTTTGATAAATGTGCATGTTATATAAATCATTAATTATTATTATTTTTGAAGCTATATTTGCTATTGCAGAGGAAATCTCATCTCATATGTAATTTGTTAAAAGACAGGAAGAAAGAAGGAAGTTTACGTTTGTACAAACCAAAGTTTGAGTACATATTTTGCGATATGGATGGTAGGTCACCATTTATATTATTTTTTTATTTCTTTAAACCAGACAAATTACTTACAAATTTTGTTGTTAACTAAGGTACATTGCTAAACAGTAAAAGTCAAATTTCACTGACTACAGCAAAAGCTTTAAGGGAAGCCACTTCAAGGGGTGTGAAAATCGTGATTGCCACTGGAAAAGTATGAGAGACGCAATTTTTATTTTTATTTTACTATTTGTAGGTTTTTATTGGTGCAAATTGTGTTATTTTTTAATAATTAATTTTATTATGGGAACAGACTCGTCCAGCTGTATTAGACATAATGAAGATGGCAGATTTAACTGGAGAAGATGGTGTAGTTTCAGAGTCTTCTCCTGGGGTTTTCATACAAGTAAATATCTATTTAATTTTTAGCAAATTTTGCTGTAAAAAAATAATGCTTAATTGAAATGCGTTTTAGGGATTGCTAGTGTATGGTAGCCAAGGTCGAGAAATTTATAGAAGGAACTTAGATCCGGATATCTGTAAAGAGGTAATATTCCAATTTCTCGGAATTTAATAACTGTATATATATATATATATATATATATATATATATATATATATATTTACAAATTAGATTTATTGTGATATTCAGGCATTTTTATACTCTGTGAAGCATAAAGTTCCTCTGATTGCATTTAGTGAAAATCGTTGTTTAACAGCATTTGATCACCCTTTAGTACACACGCTTCATACTATCTATCACGAGCCAAAGGTATGAACTTCGCTATTTATTTATTTATTTATTTATTTTAATCTTCATTATAGCACATATGAAATGTTTTATGCAGGCAGAGATTATAACTTCGATTGAGGAACTCTTGGGTAGTGGTGATATACAGGTGTGTTTTTAGTTTTTACACAAGTATATATAAATATGTATGGTGATAGTAAATGATTTTTTTATGGTGACAGAAAGTGTTGTTCTTAGATAGTGCTGAAGGAGTAGCAAATATTATTAGGCCATATTGGGCTGAGGCAACAGGTGATGTGGCATCTGTAGTACAAGCACAGTCTGATATGCTTGAAATAATTCCATATGGGACTTCAAAAGGGAGTGGAGTGAGATTGCTTCTTGATCATTTAGGTGTCACTCCAAATGAGGTGTGTTGTTTTTACTTTTTACTTTTTACCACTTTGATATTTGCAGTTTTTTTTACCCTTTGTTGTTTTTGGTTGATAGATAATGGCTATTGGTGATGGTGAAAATGATGTTGAGATGCTTGAATTAGCATCTCTTGGTGTTGCTTTAAGTAATGGATCGGACAAGGCAAAAGCTGTAGCTAATGTTATTGGTAATAGTAATGATGAAGATGGAGCAGCTGATGCCATTTATCGCTATGCATTTTGAATTGTAGCAGTATATATTACGAAACAGAGCTGCTGAGTAAATTGGTATTTTATGCCATTCTTTTTTATATTTTTTTCCTTCTCACAAGGATATTATTAAATTAACAGTACACTTCTTATACATAATCTCAATTCTGTGATTACTATTTTAAGCTTAAAAAGAAACTAATTGATTAATTCAAGTTATTCATTGAATTTATATTACTGTCTATTTTACAAATCTTATCCGAACTTACGTTAGAGATTACATTATTTTTAAGAAAAAGAAGGAAAAGCACTTTTCCCTACTATATCTAAATTGAGCAATGATATATACCATTAAAATTCATACTATTCAATTACCACCCATGACGTGGTGTGAATTGGTTGGAAGTAAATTGTTAATCAAATTAAGAAAATAAATAAATAAACGATTTTTAACCAACCAATTTACGGCACGTCATTGATGGTAGTATACTTGCGTGGTATATATCATTACTCATCTAAATTAATATGCATATAAAGAAACACCAAGTTCTGAAAGGTTCTTCAAGCCCATAGTTTATGGGTAAATTATGGCAACCTCCATCAATGCATATAGACGGAAAATGATTGGTCCTTTTTGTGGTATGGTCTACGATTTTCTTCCCTCGTAATTAGAAACTCATTCTGGGGTTATGTAACGATTATTTATTGGTACTGTGATACGTATGTCTTGTCTTATGAGATTCTATTAGGTTTAAGCTAGTTGTTGGAACTTGGAACTAGCTTTGGAAGCACCTACGCTTGGGGGGTTGTGTGTGACCGGAGATCTTTTTTTTCTTTTTATTCTGCTTTTAGTCAAAAAAAAGTTCTTGGATGAATTATAAGGAATGATATATGTCATCCCTTTTCATGTCATCTTTTCTGGGCCTTTCATTACCCTTCTATACATATGTTCTGATTTCCTTGAATAGAAGATAGAGAAAAATTAAATAGGATAAAGAAATTAATTCATTGGTACATGTAGGCATATACGTAGGAGGTGATAAAAGGGTGATACAAAAAGGGTGACAAACATCATTACTCATGAATTATCTGATTTTGGAGAACATCTTAGTATTCTAACAATAATATTCTATTTATTTCTCCTTTAAAAAGACTTTTAAAATATCTATTGTCATGAATATCCTCTTAATAAGATCGATAGTTGGCCTAGTGGTTAGGCTACTTCGCAGAGACCGAGAGGTCATGGGATCGAATCTTAGCGGAGTCAAAATGATTCTCGAGTCCAAAGTGGCTCTCATATGTATTCAAAAAAAAAGAAGATATCCTCTTAATGTATATAAGACAAAAGAAAAACGAATTTCTTCTCTTTTCTCGATGAGTTAATTATAAATTAATATCTATTAAAAAACTTATTTAGAAAAAGGTACCTACAATAAAATATTTTATAGAAAACAATCTCATCCCAAACTACTTCTATAATTAATAATTAAAAAAAATAAAACAAAAACTAATAAACACACGTGGACGTTGTGATTTTTTTTTAAATCGTCATAACTAATTCTAAAAAAATCAAAAAAATCAAAAATTTATATATTTGGATAAATCAAATTAATATTTACGTCTATGAATTTTTTTAGGATTTTTCTGATTTTTTTGAAATTTTTAAATTTTTTTTCGCAGACACGTTAAACATGGATTTCCGTGTCTGCGAAAAAAAAATTCACTATCTCAAACAGTGAATTTCATGTTTTAAACATGGAATTTCATGATTTAAACATGAAATTTCATGTTTGCGAAAATAATAATTTAAAAAACAAAAAAACTCCAAAAAAATTAAAAAAACTCCAAAAAAATCAAAAAAACTCCAAAATAAATCATAGACGTAAATATTAATTTGCTTTATCCAAAAATGCAATTTTTTTATTTTTCTGTTTTTTTAATTAGTTATGACGATTTTAAAAAAAATTTACGGACGCGAGTGTGTGATTGAATTAGTAGTAATGTAAACGAATCATATAATTTAAAATAAAATAAAATCTTGACTATAATAATTATTTTATTAAAATTTACAACTTAATGGTTTTAATTGTCAAATCTATTTTTCAAAACCATAATTTTAGATTTTGGTTTTTTAACTATAATCAAACTAGAACTTTATACCGACTTTAAAAATTCTCAATATAAAAGCAATATAATTTTTTCACTACAATATATAAAAATAGGTTAGGCACTGTTTAAATCGTGAAAAATAATGAGTATTTTTAGTTTTTATTCTTTACATTTATTATAATACTATTAAATATGTGTTTGGCTAGAGAAAATCAAAAACAGTTTTCTAAAAATTAAATGAAAACATTGCTATATTGGAGAATGTGAAATTGATGTTTTCTAATTTTTTTAAAAATATTGAAAAATAAACGAAAATAGAAAATATTTTCACAAACCAAACAAGAGCTAGTATTTACTTAAATAGGGTATTAGTTACTTAGTCGGTTAAATCTATTATATGGATTTTAGGTTTTGAGATATGAATATAAATGTTTATTTATGTTGTTATAAAATATAAAATGTATAGGATAATAAACGATTTCAATTATTCTGTTTGATTTTTATTTAAACCATAACCTAACGCTTTAACCACCAGTTATACTTTTCAAAATCGTAAACTAATGATTTTGACCATGGTTATAAAATCGATTTCTAATCGATTCGGTTGCCCATGGATTTTGGTTTAAAACCCTAACCATTGCTATCCCCAGGCTTATCAAATCCTATCTCTTGTGAGACCACTCCATGTATTACCAAAAGGATCTTCATGTGACCATTGGGACTAGCTCAATGGCCAGGACCTTGTCTCTCATCTAAGCTGGCCTGGACACCCACACATAAAAAAAGGATCTTCATGTTGTATTGTCCATCAACATGTTTTGTTCTTTCCATCACCAGCCAATCTGTATAATTGTATGCCTCGTAGTAGATATGACATATCTTGTAGTTTGAATTCCTTCTCAGAATCTTTGTATATTCCTTAGGATCCCATACGCCGTATTCCTAAAGTCTACATTCTTCTTCACTAGCGCATGCATTTTTAACATGTCCGTCTCAATGTACGCTAGCGGAAATCCTTGTGTTCTCGCCCTCCTAAACCCAAAATGTAGTGAGTATATTTCAAGCAGGAAATTCGAGTCTGCAGTGCATGGAGGGAGAACCTAGAATTTTCTCGGGGAAGGGAATGGGGCATATTTTGAGCTTAATTTTTTGTTCGGGGAGGGCTAGATGTCTTATATTTAGTACAACAAATGCTAATATATAGGTTTGTGGGGGAACACTGTCTATTTTTACTAAAATTAATTCGTAAAAAATATTTGAACAAATTCTCATTACACCCAGGATTAGAAGGAAGAGGTAGCCGACCCCAAAACCCCTTTAAATCCACTTGTGAGTGCAAATCTCCTCAAAACTGCACATGAAAGAACAGTAAAAGTCCATATACACGCCTCAAGAATTGGCACTATCATTTGTATTTGGATGTATTAGCAAAAGTTTGTTTTTTGTAAATTAGGTAAACTCAAACCTCATTTTCATAGTTAAGGTACCTAATAGTTTTTCTCGATAAGTTTATACATTGTATGGGCTTAAGTTTCTTAAAACTAAATCTGTTGCACAATGGTGGATTTTTTAGCTAAAAAAGATTTTTCTCGACAATTTATATCGTATTCATAATTCCAATACAAAATATATAATCTTTTTCGTATTTCATCTCTTTTTTTTTTTAAATCTTTCAACAACTAAATATATTTCTTTCTTTCATAAATAGGAATATGTTGGTAATTTTTAACTAAATCATTCTTAATTTTTAGATTTTTTAATATGTGTGAAAAATTTAAGGAATCCGTCATTGCAGAAAGAAAGGTATTATATATTCAATGTACCTAACAATAAATTTCTTTGGTATATTAAAATAATATCATCAAATCTAGATAATTCTTCTGGATCAAAATACATCGATTGTTGACAGTTATCGTTTTTCTTTTCAATTTAAGTAAAAATAATGACACATGTTAGATTGCGTTTCAGTATGTGCAAGTTGACAAAAAAAAAATTGCTAAAAGGTCAAATAACATTTTCTCTCACCCTTAACAAGTTCAAATTTTAAATAAACAATTCATTATCTTTGTGTTTTTAATGGGTTATGAATTTTTTTAATATGTTACATATTTGTTAATGAGTTGCGTATAAGTTTTCAGTGAATTATGCATATTTATCAATGAATTACACGTGTGGATTTTGTTAGATAATAATTTTTCTGTATTGATTTTTTAGGTTAAATACCTCCTACAACAAATTCCTCTGATTTATATTAAAATATCAAAAAAATCTCATCAAAATATTCTAGATTGAATTATCTTTTTTTTTTTTTTTGTCATGTTAATATAAATCACAACCATATGAAATCATTACTATTAATCACCTTTATTACTACAAAGTTTTTTCAGAAATTTATAACTATCAATAATGGAGACACACTTCAATCTTAAGATATCAAAATCTAGTTTTGTATACTTAACCGCAAGGTTTGCGACACCATTTACAACTTTTTTTATTGTGATGCATTTTTTTCTATCTTGAAATTTTTTCCATCCATTTACAAATTTTATTGATACCTTGGCTAGATTTTCCATCTCTAGATTGAATTATAAATGTATTGCATCTTGCAACCAATAAATAAATAAAAAAAGGTCTCCTTACTATACAGTGCTTTGCAACTTTTAATTTATTCAACAATAACCTCTATTTTTTTTTCAAAAACAATAACCTCTATTATTTTTAGATCACCTCACCCATGACGGACACTCTCACGACATCATAAAAAAAGGAAAAATACACCTAATTCATTAATATATTGTATATATATATATGGTCGGATGCTTCGAATCGTGCCTGAAAGTATAAATGACTCTCATAGCAAGAGGAATATATATTCAATGACGCAAAAGATCCAATAATACATTTTAGTAGTATATGTTTAATGGGTCCACGAGTGATACCTCGACTAAAAAAAAAACGAGTGATACCCACAACAAAGAAGATCCAAAATCTCTTCAAGTCAACCACTCTCTTTGTTTTTTTGTCAGAACACCCACTCTCATAAACAAAAAGTACTAACAAAACATTTTTATAAATGGGTAAATTACCTTTTAGCCTCGCAACTTACTAAAGTGCAAATTATCATACGTACTTCCATAAACCCTATAAGTTTACTTTCTTTCCGAAATTTTAGAACATCATTATATGCGGAAATAATGCCATCCTTAACTGAATTTTAAAAAATAATATAAAAAATTCAAAATATTAAAATGTACTATTATTCCTATATAAATAAGGATAATGGTTTAAACTAAAAAAAAAAAAAGGATAATGGTTTAAAAGAGTTATATACCTAGATCCGGAAGCTTAAAATAGCAACAAAGAAACAAAATACAACTAACTCCTACTAAACTAATACAAGCTAGTTTCCCGCTTTCATCCATAAAGGAATGACGAGAGAATAAGGAAAATAATATGGAAAGTACGCATCATTTGTCTCCTTGATAACTGTTTCTCGTGTCATCGAATCACCTCTCATAGCTAGGTGATTTCTCGCTTTCCAAATGCAATAAACGGTTGCTCCAAACCCGATTCTCCATACTTTTCTCCTCCAATTTTCTCTAGCTTTAAGTTTTTTAAGCCATTTCAAAGCACTAAGAATCGTATTCATCTCCTTATTTAATCCTAGCCATGATTTAATCTCATCCCAAATTGACCTTGCATAAGAACAGTCGAAAAAGAGATGCTTATTCAATTCGAAATCTTCCCCACACAACTCACAAAGCGGGTCTAGCTCTATAAGTAATTTGATCCTTCGTTTTAAGTCTTTCCCTAAATGCCATCCAAACAATAATAACATGCTTAGAAAACACACTCGAGTCCCAAATAATATTAGCCCAAGGGTTCACAAAAGTTCTTCGACACAATAAATCATATGGTCTTTTATATACAACATAAAAATCTTTACAAGATACCTCATATGTTGATTTATGCACATTTTCAAATGAAAACCACAAAGCCAAGATTTTTTCTCTTCCTTCTTCTCCTAAAGACCCTCGGATAATTTCTTTTTGCTCCCGAACATTTTTCAAAAGAGGGGAATTACTCTTTTTAGGATGCCATTCCCAAAAACCACAAGCATTAAAATACTCCCCAGAAATCCACCTAATCCAAAGTGGGTCTTTTTTATCAATAATTTTCCAAAGCATTTTCAAAAGTAATGCTTTGTTCCACGCTTCTAAATCTTTAAGTCCAAGTCCACCTTCTTCTTTAGGCACACATATCATTTTTCAACTAACTTGGGGTAGTTTATTATCCCAATAAAAATACAGCAAATACTAACGATTCGATCTTTAACTCCAACCGGGACCGGAAAAATAGTGAACCAAAAACATATCACCGCTTGAAGAACCAATCTTATAAGTTCTAATCTTCCCGCAAAAGAGAGTGAGGAAGCTCTCGAACTTCTCACATAACCTTCCAATTTTTTATAAATAGGTTTTTAATCTCTTTATAACAAGACGGATGAACCAAGCGGGACCCCTAGATAGCAAAAATGCATGACTCTTTTCTCGAATTGTGTTAACTCTACACCATTTAATAAATCATTATTAGAGACCCCAATATAATAAATATTTGATTTTTCAACATTTAATCGGAGCCCCGAACAATCTCCAGAAAATTTTAGACTATCCATGAGAATTTTTATCGAACCTTTATCACCCTTTGAAAGATGCATTAAATCAATCGCAAAAGTTAAACGTGTAATCTTTTCCTTTTCACATTTCCGATGATAATTAAAATTAACGCTTGTATTTTACGTTAAGAGTCTAGAGAAATATTCAAGACAAAGAATAAAAAGAAATAGGTGAAATAGGTTCACCTTGTCTTAAGCCTTTTTCTCCTTTAAAGAATCCATGCGTTTTACCATTTATAGCCACCGAACAATAAGGAGATGAGACACAAGCCATAATAAAATTAGCATTTTTTCTGAAAAATTTAACCCCTTTAAAACCTCATGAAGAAATTCCCAATATATCGAATCATACGCCTTTCTAAAATAAATCATTATCGTGCATCTCGAGGAGATACTATTATTGTTGTAACCCCTTAAAATCTCTTGCATTAAGTGTATATTCTCAACCATAGATCGTCCCTCCACAAATGCATTTTGAGATTTATCCACTAGATTATTTAAACATGGTTTTAATCGCTCCGCCATTATCATAGTTATTGCTTTATAAACCACATTACAACAAGAAATGGGGCGAAAATGCTCAACACACTTTGGATCGTCAATCTTCAGAATTAAAGCAATAGTCGTAATATTTAATTGACGAAGCAAAAAACCCGAATTTAAAAAATTCACGTACCGCTAAAATGACATCTTCCACAATAATATCCCACAAACGCTTAAAAAAAGAGATGAGAATCCATCGGGTCCGGTCGCTTTATCATTAGCTATTTTAAAAATAGCCTCTTTAATCTCTATATCGGTTATTTCTCGACACACTTCTTCACCCTGATCAATAGAAAGTATATTTCCATAATCAAACACACCGGGATTTACTTGTGTTATAGTATCCTTAACTCCAAATAAGTCTTGAAAATAACTAAGAAAAGCTTCATAGACTTGGGACTTAGAATGAGATAATTCCCCATTTGCACACAAGATATTAGGAATAAAGCGTTTCCTTTGTTTACTTTTCATAATCCCATGAAACAATCTAGTATATCTATCACTCTTGAGAGAATAACCAAGCTTATATTTTTGTTTAAGAAAACTAATCTCGGCTTTCTTAAGAGTTCTCGCCTTATTTGGGAGCTCAACTAAATCATCAATGCAAGAAATATTAGATAAGTTTTGTCATTTGTATAGTGTACAATTTTTTTTTTTAATATAACCGTTTACCCAACCCAAAAAAAGGATAATAGTTTAATATATATATATATATATATATATATATATTGTTAAAGTTTTGTCAAAATATTCAAGATTAAACCAGTTAGGATTAGCTCACTGGCCAAAGCCTTGATCATCCAATCTAGTGATGCAGGTTCAAACTGAGTCAATGACTTCGAGGCCAAAGTGGCTCCAATGTAACAAAGAAAAAATTCAAGATTACTCCAAGATTTTAGAAATTGTCTCACTATTTTTATGTCTGGTAACAATTTCCTTAAAGTCAGCGATATTACATTATGCATCGATCGTAAATGTGTCAATTTTTATTATCAAATTCGTACACATATTTATTTCACGGACATGTATAATCTCTTTTCTTAATTCAAAAAAAAAATTAATACTTTACCTAATTAAAATCCAAGTATTACTTATTGATCTCCATCGAACGCTTTAAAGTATTCCCAATCATCCAAATCCACTATCTACAATAGTTTATTAACATAAAAGTATAAAAGACTAGAATATCCTAAAAAATATTAAAATTACATATTATAACTATTTAAAAAAAGATTTACCCCCTTTCTTTTCTTCTTCTCTAACCACGTCTTCTAATGAACATAAAAACTCAAACTCAACTATTCACACTCATCTTTCCGCTCCACATAGGTCATTCTCCACCACCATCAACAACAAGATACCATAAAAAAAGCAGTCCAATAGTCCAGGCAAGGCATGGGCCCCAAAAATTTCATCTCTTCACAATCATCCCAGCATATACCTAACTGCTCTCCAACTACACATTGATAACCGTCACCACACATAGAATCGTTCTCTACCGCCATCAACAATAAGCTACCACTGAAGAACCATAAAAAAGAGTGTATAACTCACTCAAATAGTCTAGATAAATCATGAGCTCAAAAAAATCACACATCATCCCCTCCCCCACCCCTTTCTCATTTACAACCAAAAAATTCATAAAATGCAGATGAGGCACTCTTGATAACTGTCGCCACACTTAGATCATTCTCCACCTCCTTAAACAAGATGATACCATCGAAGAATCCAATGTTAAGATTTTTCTTTTGTACTTGATGCTTGATGACCCCTTTTAGGATTTTTAAGATTTATATATATATATATTTTGAATCTGGAATTGCAATTCAATAAGGTAAAATTGCTTAGATGATGCAATTCCATGTAAGGAATGTATACACATATATTGAAATTATTTACATTATGAACACTGACGCGCTAATGATGGTTGAAACTGATCTCTGTGTTATCATCTATTATCAATATAGAGTGAAAAAGATAAGTTTGAGGGTTTATGTCTTATAATTTGAAGGGGATTTCGTTTGAGTTTGTGGATGTCGTGTAAGTTATGAGTAAAGAATGATGTCGTGTGAGTTTCATGGGTGAAGAAAATGAGTTTGAGTTTTTATGGTTTACCTAAATTTGAAAGGATGATCTATGAATTTTGTGGGTGAAGAATAAGTTTGAGGTTTTATGTGGAGTAAAAAAGATAAGTTTGAGGTTTCATGTTTTACATTATTTTCATTGAATAAGAGATAAGTTTGAATTTGAAACTTAATAGAGGTTTATTTGAGGGATGAATATGAGTTTGAGTTTGAAGTTTTAATAGAAGTTTTATTTAGAGAAAGTGAGTTTAGAAAAGATGGGTTAAAAGGAGAGGAGGGATAAATGAATAATAACATATATTAAAAAATAATTCTTGCACAAAAATTCATCTCATCTATTTTTGGACGATTGAACACTACTTTTTGTTAAAACTTGAACATAAGGAAGATATTAGTAAAAAGAAAAAACGTTTGTGTAAAACAGATCATTAAGTTACTTGAGTTCAAATAAAGATAGCGTTTTTAAAAGTAATTGAAAATGTTAGTAATTATCTTGTTACTTATTACAAAGTTGTTACTTTATTCTAGTTATGGATAATTCCGTTTTTAGGCCTAAACAACAATATCTCTTCTAAAATTAGGCCAGTCAAATAATTATTCCGTTATTAGGCCTTAAGACAATATTACCCTACAACTACATTTTTATAGTTGCAGAACTACATTTTTGTAGTTCTAGAAGTACATTTTCTAGAACTACAATTTTGTACTTCTAGAAGTACATTTTTGTAGTTCTAGAAGTACATCTTGTAGTTCATAAACTACATTTTTGTAGTTAACAAAAAAAAAAAAAATGCAGAAAAATGTTTGAATGTTAACAGTTGCAATTCAACCAGCAAAATTGCATATATCAACTCTAAATGTAATATATATATAAACATGTATGAACATCACATATAAGTGATTTCAACTTTCATTAGTGCAAATCACATATACACATGATTACTTAACAAAACTAACAAGAATTTAATGAACAAAGCTCCATTAAAGTGTAAAACGAATCAACAGTAGTTTATGATCAATATTAAACTCAAAACGCAACTCATAACACGAAAAAATCATCTGCATTACCAAAAACAGTAAATTACAGTACAAAATGAAAAAAAAACAAAAAAATAAAAAATGTGAATTGATATCTAAGATTACAGACGAGTATAGATAAACATGAAATAAAAACAACTGGAAAAACAGAATTGTAAAAAAAAAGTCACAGAAAATCATAGAAATTAAGCAAAAAAACGAATTTGAAAAAAAAATATTAAGATTTGTGAGGATTACCTTGTTTTTGATCGTAAATTCCTTGATATTCTTAGATTAAAAGCTTAAATTGTTGATTTATATTCAAAAACTATATGAAATTCGAGCTAAATTGAAGAATTTAAGCTAGTATATGTTTTAGGTGTAGTGTGTGTTTATATAGGGGGAGAGAAAGATGCGTGGGTTTTTTTGTTTTGATTTTAAAATGTAGTTATGAGGTTATTTAGGTGTTACTTAAGTAGTATATAATTTATATGGGGTATTTTTTGTACTAAATAAGTTTAGAGGCCTAAAATTAGAAGACTAATTATTTTTAGGCTTATAGTTAAAATAAAATAAAATTATTAGGTAACCTATAATTAAAAGACTAATACAATTTTAGGCTTAAAAATAAAATTATCCCTTCTAATTAGTTATCAAATATAGGAGGTTTTTCTTCATTTCTTAAAGATCGTTGACTTTTAAAAAATATAATTGTTAAAAGATTATTGCTTAGCATATTAATAGATTATTTCTAACTTTTTTATTATTACCTTTTCTAAAATATATAAAAATTTATATTTTTAATATTATATCCAAAAGATAAAGAATAGAGCCAATTGTTGATTAATGCCTATTAAAAAACTTATTTAGAAAAAGGTGCCTAGAAAAAAATATTTATTGAAAACAGCCTCATCCCAAGTTTACCCTTATGATTAACAATTAAAAAATAAGAAAAAAACTAATAATCACACGCGAGCGTCCGTGAATTTTTTTTAAATCGTCATAACTAATTCAAAAAAAAAAAAAAAAAATTATATTTGGATAAATCAAATTAATATTTGCGTCTATGATTTTTTTCCGAATTTTCTGAATTTTTTGATTTTTTTGATTTTTTTTAATTTTTTTTTTCGCAGACACGAAATTTCATGTTTCAAACATGGAATTTCATGTTTAAAACATGGAATTCCATGTTTAAAACATGAAAATCCGTGTCTGCGAAAAAAAAATCAAAAACATCAAAAAATTAAAAAAAAATCAAAAAAATTCATAGACGTAAATATTAATTTGCTTTATTCAAAAATACAATTTTTTTAATTTTCTGATTTTTTTTGAATTAGTTATGACGATTTTAAAAAAATTTCACGGACGCGCGCGTGTGATGGAATTAGTAGTAGTAGGTGGTGGTGGTGGTGATGGTGGTGGAGGAGGTGGTGATGGTTGTGGTGGATGTAGTGGTGGTTACATACATGGTGGTTGTGGTGGTGGTGGTGGTGGTGGTGGTGGAGGAGGAGGAGAAAGAAGTACCCTATTATTTGTTTAATATTTAAAAATTAATATTGTATTAAAATAAAATAATATATTTAATAATAAAGGTAGTAGTAAAGGTATAGAAAATATAAAGGGGATGTTTTTTATAAATATTTATTTCATTAGGCATTATTTTATAAAATAGATTATTGAAGGCATAAAAGAATAATTAGATAGTTTAATGAGGATGTTATCAACAATAACCTCAAGATATTTTAATAGTGAAGAAATTAATTATTATCTTTTATAACCTGGATTAAAAAAAGAGAGAGTAAATTGAATTTTTGTTCTAACTTCAACAAAAATCTACTTAATAGAGTAATTAGTTACACCGAACCAGAAACCTCGATATCGACTTTCTAAAATACAGGGTCTTTGTTGCACTTTTGGCAAAAGACAGGCGTTAAATAGTAAATAATCCAAAAACACAGAAGACACGTGTATCCAAGGCAACACTATTAATCAATCAGTTTTTTTGTTTGTTTAAATATGCATGTTTTTCTAATAATCTTATTATTTTAAGTATTTAATAAAACTCCACCATAGATTATTTATAGGAAAGTACTTGAACTGAATGAATCTCTCTTCCTTACAACTGAAAGATTCTTTTCTACATTCATCACCACCATCAGCTACCTCTCATTTTCCCATATTATCATTAATTCAGTGATTTATAGATTATACATGACATATACATATATACATATATTAGGTGTAGCCATATATTATATATATAATAGATATTATTATAAATATCTTGAGTTTATTGGTTCATCGGAGATCAGCTCTGATAAGATGATGAAGGTAGTTAAAGGTCCCGACGGTTATGTCCTTCAAGATGTTCCTCACTTAAGCGATTACATCCCTGATCTCCCTGTATGACGTCACTCCCCTCTCCCTCTATATATAAATACATGCATGTATATAAATCAGTATTTGTGCTTGTTATCATATCATCTGTGTTTTCCCTATACTGATATGTAATGTGTGTGTATATTACGAAAGATTTCGAGATGTTCTGTGGAGGTCAGCGGGTGTAATATGCTGACGTCAGCAGCCCCTTCCTCGAAAATCTTTAGCCCGTTGATATGTTTGTGTATGTATATATGATATGTGTATTGAGTGAGTGTTTTTTCCTCCAAAGTTAGCGTCTTTTTCCTTTTCTTATTTTTCAGAATTATTGTCTCTCCAGCACGCATTAGATCAGCTGACATTTTTATATGTCCAATAATTA
Organism: Nemophila menziesii; assembly: GCA_029959085.1. Lineage (NCBI taxonomy): Eukaryota > Viridiplantae > Streptophyta > Magnoliopsida > Boraginales > Hydrophyllaceae > Nemophila > Nemophila menziesii. The sequence goes on from JARWIR010000001.1 coordinate 37,590,106, forward strand.
GGTCAGTTAATTAATTAGCTGTGGATGTATAAATATGTAATATAGATGTGGGTGTAATAAATGATTAACAGATTAGGTACAAGGAAAAATTGATGATGAATTACTTTAATTAGATGTTCAAACTTTTTCATTTAATACTTTATTAGATGGCCTTGTCAAAGTGCAAGTAAAGTAACAACTAAGGGTCTATTACTCTGTAGATCAAAAGCCTCTAGATTTGATATTTGATTTTCTGCAAACTATTATATAATATATAAGTAAATTGCACCATCGGTACCAATTTTATGAATTATTATTATTATTATGGGCTATAGCTAACCTTGAGTTCCAAAAAGAAGCATATACATGTATTAGTCCATATATACCACTACAACATTAAAGTATAAACAACACATGATTATATTTTCTACCTTATGAAGCACAGGGGTACATTAGACTTTTTAATCTAATTGTAGCTTTGTTGCTTTACAGTCATAGATTTATTTATTTACTTTTCTGTTCCATTGTGTGACAGACTTATCCGAATCCATTACAGTCCAATCCTGCTTATTCAGTAGTAAAGTGAGTTAATACTTGCACCTATAGTTATTACTTAAAAAATCTTGATTGGATAAGTTTTAATATTCATCGTAATTTCAGGCAGTACTTTGTTGACATGGATGACACTGTTCCTGAGAAGGTGAGCTATATCAATTAGTTATCTTTCAAAATATCCGTTTTTTTAATTATTTTGGTCCTCTACAGATTGTTGTTCACTTGGATACTCCACGAGGGGAACACTTTCGACGTGCTGGACCTCGAGAAAAGGTAGTTTTATTCTTTTTTTGTCTGATTATCTTAAATAATATGTCACAGTCTTACAGACTCAAGGTTCATTATTACTCAGGTGTGCTTCACCACAGGGGAAGTAAATGCTTGTATTGTAACATGTGGTGGTTTATGTCCTGGATTGAATACTGTAATCAGGGAAATTGTACACAGTCTTGATTATATGTATGGTGTCAGAAAAGTACTTGGAATTGATGTAAGTATTGGATCTTTACCTCTTCTTTATCATGTAATTAATTATGTTTATATGTGTTTTGTAAGGGAGGGTATAGTGGTTTCTACTCGAAGAATACAATTGATTTAACTCCAAAGGTTGTTAATGACATTCATAAACGTGGTGGGACCATTATTGGAACATCTCGTGGTGGTCATGATACTACAAAGATAGTTGATAGCATTCAAGACCGTGGAATTAATCAGGTTTATATAATTGGAGGGGATGGAACACAAAAAGGAGCGGCTGTTATTTATCAGGTTAATAGATTAAAAAAGTATATATATATATATACTATGGGATTATTTAGCGTTACTGTTTTGTTAATGGTGTAGGAAATTAGAAAGCGTGGGCTTAAAGTTGTTGTAGCTGGGATTCCGAAAACAATCGATAATGACATTCCGGTACTTTACTAGCTTGTGTATGAATTTAGATTGTTTGATTCGGGTAGCTGAGTTTGGGGGGTATTTGTGTAATTTCAGGTAATTGACAGGTCATTTGGTTTTGATTCGGCTGTAGAGGAGGCTCAACGTGCAATAAATGCTGCTCATGTTGAAGCTGAAAGTGCAGAGAATGGTATTGGTGTAGTGAAATTAATGGGTCGTTATAGTGGTAAAACCTTTACTCTTCTCTTCTTCACCATATATTTTATTTAATATAATTTCATGGTGGGTCCCATAACGAATATTGGGTAATGCAGGTTTTATCGCAATGTATGCTACTCTAGCTAGTCGAGACGTGGATTGTTGTTTAATTCCGGAAACATTGTTTTACCTTGAAGGAAAAGGTGGATTATATGAACTTGTGGAACAAAGGCTTAAAGAAAATGGTCACATGGTGATTGTAATAGCTGAAGGAGCAGGTCAAGAGCTTTTACATAAAGAATCTTCAAATGTTAAAGATGAACGAGATGCTTCAGGGAATAAGTTACTTAAAGATGTTGGCTTATGGCTTTCTCAAAAGATTAAGGATTATTTTGCAAAACAAAGGAAATTGGATATTACTCTTAAATATATAGGTGAGTCAACAATTTGTCAATTTTACATTTATATTATTTGTGAAACACCTAGGATTTTTACACGTATTGTAACAGATCCTACGTATATGATTCGTGCTATTCCAAGCAATGCTGCGGATAATGTATATTGCACACTTCTTGCACAAAGTGCTGTTCATGGTGCAATGGCGGGATATACAGGGTTTACTTCTGGGCTTGTTAATGGGAGACACACATATATTCCTTTTAATGTAAGATTTTAGAATTTACTAGTATGAATTAAGATGTGGTTTTTTTAAAGATGTTATGTTTTGTTTTGTGTAGCGTATTACTGAGAGACAAAACAAGGTTGTGATAACTGATAGAATGTGGGCGAGGCTTCTATCTTCAACTAATCAACCAAGCTTTTTGTGCCCTAAAGGACTTAATGTACACACATGCGTGGAAGAAGAGCATACACATGAGATGCCAGGTAAATAAATGAAGACCAACAAACATGATCAAATCATGTTTTTCTTCATCAGAAGTGTGACTCATCATCTATCTGCTTTTTGAGATGTACCATAATATATTGGGTAATATGTAGGAACAAGTTTCAAGGCCACCTTCTTAAAATGCCTCAACTGCGTAGGAATTTGAGTTTTTGAAAGCTTTATTGTATACTTTCAGTGTGTAGTTTTGGATCACCATCTTTTGCATGAATGTAGTAGTTTCAGTGTCTATTTGGAACACATTCCGAACTTTAAAACTAGCATTTTGTTAGGATTATTGAAACAATTTATCTAGAGAAGTTCTGTTTGTGTTTGAACACTAAATGCTATTATGTTAAAAATTATTGAGCCAATTTATAGATTAATGCCTATTAAAAAACTTATTTAAAAAAGGTGCCTAGAATAAGATTCTTTATAGAAAACACCCTCATCCCAAACTAACTGAAAACAAAAAAAAAAGAAATTAGAAAAAAACAAAACAAAAACTAATAAATACACGCGCGCTCGTGAATTTTTTTTAAAATCGTCATAACTAATTCTAAAAAAATCAAAAAAATCAAAAAAATAATTTTTTTATATATTTTTAATATTTACGTCTATGATTATTTTCGGAATTTTTTGATTTTTTTAATTCGCAGACACGGAATTCCATGTTTTAAACATGAAATTCCATGTTTTAAACATGAAATTCCATGTTTTGAAATACTGAATTAAACATGGAATTTCGTGTCCGCGGAAAAAAAAATAAAAAAATTCAAAAAATTCAAAAAAAATCATAGACGTAAATATTAATTTGTTTTATCCAAAAATGCAAATTTTTTAATTTTCTAATTTTTTTTTGAATTAGTTATGACGATTTTAAAAAAATTTCACGGACGCGCGCGTGTGATGAAATTAGTAGTAGTAGGTGGGGGTGGTGGTGGTGGTTGTGGTTGTGGTAGAAGTACCCTATTATTTGTTTAATATTTAAAAATAAATATTGTATTAAAAATAAAATAATATATTTAATAATAAGGATAGTAAAGATATAAAAAATATAAAGGGGAGGTTTTCTATAAATAATTGTTCTATGAGGCATTTATCTCTAAATAAAAAAATTAGAGACTTAAAAAATTAAAGACTTAAGGAGGCATTTATATCTAATTACCCCAAAATTATTCTAGTATTGAACAACAAAGCATATAAATGATACAAACATTCATTTGGTTGACTATTGATGACAATTTAACAACAAAGTGTTATTTTACATAAAAAAAACTTGGTCTAAACTTCCATAAATTTGTAGAGAAACAAGTCTATCTATAACACTTTCTTCAAGAAGAACAATTAAATCAATCATCAACCAGATGACTTGCTTATTGTAGATTGTTTCTTACTTTTCCAAGAAATCAATGAGTCACCTAAAAAAACACAAAATCCGGTTATACTTCTTCTTGTATCTAAACATCCTGCCCACTCACTCTCTCAAAAGGCTTTGATCTTGATATCTGAGTTTGATGGATTGAAAACACCCTGTCCTGGAGTCATTTTAATATACCTTAGAACACGTTGGGCAGCATTCCAATGAGCTTTAGAAGGTTTTGATAGAAATTGACTTAAGCAAGTTACAGAGAATGTTATATCAGGTCTGGTAATGGTGAGATAAAGTAATCTTCCGACAAGTCTTCTATAAGAGGTTGGGTTGTCTAAAAGATCTTCATCAGTACTTTGTAGCTTCAATGTGGATTCCATTGGAAAAGAAACCGGTTTGGCAGCTAGAACACCACATTCTTCTAATATGTCAAGAGCAAATTTTCTTTGACACAAAGAAATTCCTTTTGATGATCTAGCTACTTCAATTCCCAAAAGGAAATTTAATTTGCCTAAGTCTTTAATAGTGAATTCAGAATGTAGATAGTGTTTAAGCTTATTTACTTCATCCATAGAATCACTAGCAATGATTATATCATCCACATATACAAGAAGAGCAATAAAAGTGGAGTTTTCTGACTTGATGAATAAACTATAATCACTATTAGAGTGTTTAAAACCATATGAGACAAAGGCAGTTGAAAGTTTATCAAACCACTGTCTAGATGCTTGTTTAAGGCCATATAAGCTCTTATTAAGTTTACATACAGAATTAGGAGGGACAGCTAAACCAAAAGGAATACTCATGTAAACATCCTCATATAAATCACCATGGAGAAAGGCATTTTTGACATCTAATTGATGTAAATGCCAGCCTTTAATAGAAGATAGAGCAATCAAAAGTCTTATAGAAACTACCTTTGCAACAGGAGTAAATGTATCAAAGAAATTAAGGCCTTCTTGTTGGTTGTAACCTTTAGCAACAAGCCTGGCTTTGTGCCTCTCAAGTGTACCATCTCCCTTATATTTGAGCTTAAACACCCACTTACACCCAATAGGAGACATACCAGAGGTTAGAGGAACAATAGTCCATGTATTATTATCTTCAAGAGCTTTTAATTCTTGATGAATAGCACCCATCCATTCAGGTGAAGAAGAAGCTTGCTTAAATGTTTTAGGCTCAGTCATTATAGATATAGCAGCTATAAAAGATTTGTAACCAGGAGATAATTGACTAGTATTTAAGAAGTCATGAATAGAATATAGTGTACCTTTAGTGTTAGAACCCTCCTTGCCTTGAGAAGACTGAGAATTGCATAGAGATAGAGAGGTGATGTAGTCTTTTAGGTATGAAGGAGGTTGTCTTTGTCTAGATGATCTTGGGATAGTTTCAATAGGTTGAGAAGAAGGTTGAGTTGAGTTTGATATGGGGTGGTGGTGATAAGTATCTGAACATGAAGTAGGAGAAGAAGAAGGAGGAAACATGAATGAATGAGGCATTGAAGGAAATGAAAGTTGAGCAAAAGGGAAGGTATGTTCATGGAATATTACATTTCTAGAGATGATGGTTTTATGTGTAGATAAGTCTAAGAGTTTATAGCCTTTAGTGCCAAGTGGATAACTCAAGAAAACACATTTTGTGGCTCTATGATCAAATTTAGATCTATGACTAGTAAGAGTTGATGCAAAGCAAAGTGAACCAAAAAATCTAAGGTGATTTAGGTGTGGAGGTTTATTGTATAAAACTTGATATGGAGATAGGTTTTGAAGAAGAGGAGTAGGGAGTCTATTTATTAAATGCACAGAAGTAAGAATAGCTTCAGACCAAAATTTTAAAGGCATTTTAGATTGAAACATAAGAGCTCGGGCTGTGGATAAAAGGTGCTGGTGTTTACGTTCAACTAGTCCATTTTGTTGTGGTGTTTCCACACAACTCAGTTGGTGAATTATGCCATAAGTAGAGTAGAATGAAGGCATTAAAAACTCTTGACCATTATCTGATCTGAGTGTCCTTATTTTTGTGTTAAACTGAGTTAAAATCAAGTTATAGAAAGAAATAAGGTGTTTATATACTTCAGACTTGTTAGACATTAAGTAAATCCATGTGCATCTAGAGAAATCATCAACTATGGTTAAGAAATATCTATGACCAGTGTATGAAACTTCTCTAAAAGGTCCCCAAATATCACAGTGAATAAGCTCAAAACAAGATGAACTATGAGATGTAGATAGTGGAAAAACTAAGCGTTTTTGTTTTGCAAAATGACAAGTATCACAAATATTACAAGGAAGAAATGAAATTGAGGGATCAATAGCTTTTAGAGCTTGAATTTTGGCATTGGAAGGGTGTCCAAGTCTTGAACGCCACAAGTCAAAAGTAGTTGAAGAAGCAACTAAAGAAGAAGACACAGAATGTGTGAAAGGTTTGAGGTAGTAAAGACCTTTGCTCTCATATGCAATCCCAATCATCCTCTTGGTGTAGAGAGCCTGTAAAACACAATGAGATGGCAAAAACAACACAGAGATAGATGATGTATTAGTGAGTTTAGATATAGACAAAAGATTGTACTTGAAATTAGGAACACAAAGCACATCTTTTAGCAAAATGTGTTGATTTAGTTGTATATCACCCTTGTGAATAGAGGTAACAATTTCACCATTAGGTAAAGTAATTGGTGTGTTATCATATCTTATATGAGTAGTATAGAGATTAGGTGAGTAAATCAGATGATCAGTGGCTCCTGTATCAAGAATCCAAGTGGAGTTAAGTATATTACCTTCTCGAGTAGAAACTTGATGTACAGCTGCAGATTGAGGTGTAGAATTATTGACTAAGGCCATGATTTTCTCAATTTCTGTAGGTGTGAAGTCATGTTGGTGTAGAGATTGAGTTTCAGTAGGTTGATCTTCAATTGTGGATACATTGTGTGCTTTAACTTGACTAGTATTGAATCGTTTTCCTTTAGGTCCTGTCCAACCAGGAGGATAGCCATGAAGTTGAAAGCATTTGTAAATAGAGTGACCTGTATAACCAAAATGAGTGCACAACACTTTCTTCTTCTCAGAGAAATAAGGAGATCGAGATTGATTTTTCACATAGAAAGCTTGAGCTGCTGAATTATCAAGAGAATGTGAGATGGATTGTTGAGTTTCTTCTTGAATCAACATTGCAAAAACAGAGTTAATGTTAGGCATAGGATCCATGAGGAGAATCTGACTACGAACAACCGAATAAGAATCATTTAATCCGATAAGAAACTTCATAACAAAATCTGCTTGTTGTCGCTCAATAAGTGAATCAAAGATCTTGCAAGAACATTGATTCATGAAACCACAAGAACAAGTAGGCATAGGTCTAGAATGAGAGTATTCGTCCCAAATACCTTTGAATTTAGCGAAATACTCAGAGATCGAGCTCGTATTTTGAGCAATTGAGCTCAAAGATTTCTCGAGTTGGAAGATACGCATACCGTTGCTCTTGCAGAAGCGAGTTTTGATCTCGTTATATAAATCGTGAGCAGAATTAACATAGAGTAAGCTTCCTCGAATTTCTTTCGAGATAGAGTTTAGAAGCCATGAAAGAACAAGGTTATTGGCTCTGTTCCACGCAGTGAAGAGGTTGAGGTCTGTAAGTGATGGCTGTACAATATCGCCATTAATGAAGACAAGTTATATTTTTAACAGCTAGTGAAATTTCGATAGCACGAGACCAAGCTAAGTAATTATCGCCTGTAAGTGCTTCGGAAACGAGAGATGCTCCAGTGTTTTCGCTTGGATGAAGATAGTAAGGACTTGAGAAGTTTTCTGTGATGGATGTCGAGTGTGCCATAGCTTATGATAGATGTGTAGAAGAGAATTGCGGAAGTTTTACATCTGATACCATGTTAAGTTGGAAGAAAAGATTAAGCCAGCCATGGAAGAGAGCTTGAAGAACAAGATAGTTGCAGAGAAGAAAATGAGAGAAGAAGATGAGAAAAAATGAAAAGGAGAAAGATTGTTATTATTATGCGTAATGTACAAGTTGTATATATATACATTGATGAGTAAAAGATTCCTATTGACTACTTGTTGTAACTAACTAACAAACTATCAATCTATTTACACTTTGGTCCCTGCACTATTATCAACTTCTTTGCTTATCTCCAATTGTTCTAATTTACTTGCTACACTCCAAGAAAGCTAAAAATCCAGATCAATTACAAAGCATTTTTAATGTCGCGGAGTTCTCATTCATTCTCTCATTGTTGGACCTCCATGCCTCTTGATTAGACTTTAAATTTTCTTAATTCATAATCATGAATAAGCTTAACCGTATTGGCTTATGAACTTGGTTATGTTGGCAATCCCCTTGGAGTATCACCAAACCTTTGCCATGGGATTAATTTATTCAACTAAGGGAATGGGTTGGATGATCTCTACATGATAAATGGTCGAGCTTATCCCCATCTAGTGATCAAAATCATTGCTTACTCTACTTCTCGGCATATGCCGACAGTTGTCATCAGGCACTAGTCCAAGCACAATGATGTCTCCCCATTTGTGATGATTTAATATTAGTTGGAGACATCATTTTTAGTGTTTTAGGAAGTCTAGTAGTTGATTTTTACATGATATATTGCACTTTCTTATTTCTTATCTTGATTTAATGATTTATATTTTTAAAGCATATTTGGTTTAATTATTTATTTAGTGTGAAGTTTTAAAGATATATATGGAGATTAATTATATGCCAAGTCAGTTCTAAGAGATAAAGGAAAGAAGATATACATCGAAATTGGAGAAAACAAAAATGAAAAGTAGGGCCCCGTTTGGTTCGTGAAAATAATGGGTGTTTTCTGTTTTCATTTTCTATATTTTCCAAAATGCTACTGAAAACGTGTTTGGCTAAAGAAAATGAAAACAGTTTTCTGGAAAATAAAATGAAAACAGTGCTATATTAGAGAACGTGAAATTGACGTTTTCCATATTTTCTAAAAATAGTGAAACTGAAAACGGAAATCATTTTCAGAAAATGTATTCTGAAAACGAAAACAGAAAATGTTTTCATAAACCAAACAGGGCCTAGGATATGGAAAGATAAAGTTGCCAAATAAATCTGAATTCCAGCACCCACGACCACAAAAGGACTCATAACTAAAGATTGGTTAGAAATTTCGACGAATGGTCTAAACAAAAGTTAAAGATCTTTTTGAGACGATCATTTTCGACTATTGGAACGTGTCAAATGGATAAGTATTGAAACAGTTTCGGCCAAAACAAAACAGTGGCATATTATTACCTTTTCTATATTTTAGGGTTACGAATTTGAGTTGGTCTAGGAGTCCAATACTTGTCTTCTATTCCAAGAAAAAGAATTAGGTCTTCTTAAACACTTATAAATACACCCTTTAACCATTGTAAACATTTTCTTGCTCAGTGTCAAGGATAGGCTTAGTCCTTACTTGTATTTTCTCAATTTTAAATAGTAGCTTAGTCCTTAAATTAATATTCATCCTTAGTTTCAAGCTATTCATCCAAGAAGCAAGCTGACCTATAGAGGAAGACAAGAAGCAAGAAGTTGGAGAGTGACAAACTTCTCCTCTACATCTATTCTTCTCTATATTTAGGGTAATTAGCCATATATTTGTGGCTTCACTATATTTCTAAGCTATTATTCTGTAAGTTTAACTTTTTATTGTTGGGTTATTATTTTGTCTACATTCATTAATACTATTTGTTATTTTAATGGATTTGAGCTTGGCGTATATTGTTATTATGTGTTTTCACTTATTGTTACAACCCTAGATCTGGCCAATCTTAGGACTATTCTTATTTATTGACAACACCACATAATCGTCTAGTAGTGACCCTAGATAGATAGCCATAAAGGTTTGATATAACCACCAATAATTACTCAAAATTTCTTTACCCAAGATCCTGGTAGTGGAGAGGTTGCTCCTAAGTCCACCCTGACGGGGGTTAGGTAGAATTTAGAATCCCGGTTAATATATAATGCTCAATTCACCATACGATTAGAATAACTTAGTAATAGACTCATATTAGTGACCCTAATTTATCTAACTTACGTTCATATTTATTTATCTGCATTCTTATTTATTATTTCTTATCAAATAATTATTCATATTATTCTCTTTTTATATAAACATCTAAATTATTCTACGCTTATTTAATACAAGTAGATCTAATGGATTAAATCCCTGCGAACGAACTTGACTTATCATTAAAACTTGCAAACGATCTGTAATACTTGCAGTGAGTTTCTCGTGGTAGACAAGGTTGTGTGTCATTTATTATTATTTTATTTATCTATTTATTTATCACACCTTTACCCCCACCAAGTTTTTGGTGCCGCTGCCGCGGATTTATCTTTAAGTTAAATTTATTTTGTGTTTATTTAGTGTAGAAGTTTTTATTTGTTTTCAGTTTTACGCGTTCTTTTTGTTTTTGTCTTTTTCAGGGTATAAATGGCTGATCAACGGTTAGAGCTAGGTTTTCCCGGTCAATTTCGAGTGCAACCCATTGGGATTCGCATCCCAACTATTCAAGCCGTTCGATTCAAGCCTGATCCTGACTTGATTAATCAACTTGCGAGCTATCAAAAATATAGTGGTGATACACATCAAGATCTGGTCTGATCTGTTCAAAAATTCATGCAATTCTGTGATGCCTACATTACTGAAGGTGTTACACAAGAACAAATGTATTATTTAATGTTTCAATTTTTCTTGACTGGGAAAGCAAGCGATTGGTTAGATGATCAACCTCCCAAGCTAATAACAAATTGGGACAAGCTTCAAACAAGATTCCTTGATCAAAAGTATGCGAGTGAAGGAACTATTGGAGCTCATGAATTTCTTACAAGAAGCTGGAAAGAGTGTTGGCGAAGCATGGACGAGATTTCAAAAGAAGTTGGCAAGATGTACAATACATGGATACACGCCAGAATTACAATTATCCATGTTCTACAATAGACTCAATAGAGATTCAAGGCTGAGAGTAGATGATATGGGTCGTGGTAGTTTTGTCTCTATGGATCCAAAAGAAGCAAAAGAGTGGTATGAAAACAATCATCGAGACCGACAAAAGTTGGCCACAAGAACAAACTCCTACCACTAATATAGAAACAGAGTCGAGGTTTTCAAGCTTGCAAGATCAAATAAAACAACTCGCTATAGCAGTTAAGGAAAGCATCCAAATGCCACCTCAATAGATATACCTGCAAGAACAAGCCTATGAAAATCAAGCTAATCATCCACCGGGCTTCAATGTGCACAATGGAAGTCAAGCTCCATCACGTCCTCAAGAAGACATCACTGAGTTAAAAGACTCTATTAGTAAATTCATCAACTTCTCGAAGGACAATATGAGAAGACTTGAGTCAAAGATCGATGCATCAGTAGTGCAAAGCCTGCAACAACAGAATCAAGATCTGAAACAACATAATCAACTTTTAGAGAAGAATGTGATGTGGCTCACTACAGTCATAGAACAAATGCAAAGTCAACTCCTACAATTGACCCAAAATACAACGTCTAACATGAAGAAGATCCAATACATTGACGACAAGGTTAAGACTATTAGTTTTCAAGTTGAAAAGATGAAGGAAGCGCTACCATCTCCATCAAAAGGAGATGTCCTACCAAACACGTCAAACGTAGATAGGATGAACTTAGATGAGATAATTGTTGAAGTTGGGTTGAAGAGGTTGAACAAGGTGAGATTAAGAAGCCAAGAGTGGTTGATGAACCAAGAATTGAAGAGAGAAGTAGAGTAAGACAACCACCCCTACATTACTATTATCCGGTAAAGGAGCAACAAGAGAAGTGTATGGAGGCGTTAAAACAAGTGAAAATTAACGTCCCTTTACTCGAAGCTATGAAAGAAGGCAAAAATATGATTGGTCCTTTATGGAGGCACTCTCCAATAAGGAAAGGTTCACAAGATCCAAGTCTGTGACATTCAATAAAGGGATATCAGCACAAGTTCAGAGAATATTACCACCTAACTGTAAAGATCCTGGATATTTTTACCTCTCAATCAAAATATGTGGTATATTTTATGGAAAAGCAATGTGTGATTTAGGGGCAAGTGTAAATATCATTCCCAAAAGTGTATTCAAGAAGATTGGTATTAGTGATGCGAAACCGACATCCGTAATCTTACAACTTGCGGATCTATCAACATCAAAGCCGTGGAGAGTAATCGAGGACGTGCTTGTCCAAGTAGGTAACCTTGTTATAACCACGGACTTTATTACTCTTGACTATAAAGCAGATAAGAACGTCCCATTCATTCTTGGGCGTCCATTCCTAGCCACCGGCGACACCATAGTGAATGTGAATGAAGGAACCGTGACTCTTAGTATTGAAGATGATTCTAAAACATTCTATGTTTTCGGAAAGAAGAAGAAAAAGAAGTCACAAGAACTATATCCAATCAGAGCTGTAGCCAAGAAGCCAGAACCCGTAAGCCCCCAAGAAACCATGGGAAAAGAAATTGAGTTTGGGGTGGGAGACGGGGTAGCATGGAAATCTCCCTTTCCCAAACATAACAGTTCTTGGAAAGGGACATACATCATCACACAAATTATCTCACCAGGATTGGTCAAAATAAAAGCTATCGATGGTTGCAAGCTCAAGTTGGTAAGTGTTAATCACCTCACTCACTGCTGGGGATGGTATAACAAGAAATAATCGAGGAAACTCGTCTAACTTTGAAAGATGTTAAACAAAAGTGCCCTTTCGGAGACATCCCATAGTATTTTATGTTGTTATATTTTAGTTTATATTAGTTGTTTTTAGTTGATATTGCATTATTGAGGAAGGTATTAGTGTTTCTAATGTTCAGGTACTAAGAAAATCAAGTTATGGAGAAAAAGAAAAAAAAACTCGGAGAAAATCTGACCCTCCCACCGATAAGCCGCTCATTTCACCGGTAAGCCTATGGACTTCACCGGTAAGCCGCTCATTTAACCGGTAAGCCGCTGTGGCCAGGAAGAAAAACACGTGCCCACGGGTCTATGAATCGGGTTTTATGCCGAGAGCAACTAGTACCGGACCGGTAACCCGGTGAAATCTTCGGTATACCAGTTGGCGCCGCTGGAGAATTTTTTTAAGGGTTTAAAGAAGAAAGAGGTTAGTTATATCACGAATTTTATATCCTTTACACCTCTTTTCTTCCCCAAACCTCTCCCAACTCTATTAAAGCTTCAATAAACCTTAACCTAACATCAGATTACTACCGAATCACCATGAATTCATATCCAAATCCTACTCTACATCATTACAAAGAAGATTCAAGTACCCAAATCATATCAAAACACTTAAAATCCAAGAATCAAAACATGAATTTCAAAAATCTTTTTCCAACAATTCCTTAAACCCATATCATCAAAGCTTGATTCCATCATACCCACATAGAAAATTATCATCCTAACACCTTTCCTACCCCAAATAAAGCTTGTTCCACCTATGATCAAGAATTACAAATTTCAAGAGTGTTTAAAGCTTTGAGTTGGGGGTCAAAAGAGATGATGAAAAGAATAGAATTATTATCAAGTGTTATCGGAGATGAAGTATCAATGCAAGGTATTGGGTAAAGATCTAGAAGAAATCAATTGAGATGGGTACTAGTTTTGGAACAAACAAGAAGGATAATTCGAGTCAAGAAATTAGAGAGGAATCAGTTTATGGTGGATTCAAATCCTAAAAAGAAAGCAATTGTGATTAGGGAGCAGAAGATGCCAATACCTCTTCTAATCAAAGATTCCTATATCAGAGATGAACAAAGCTTTTGGGACGCTAGTAGCTGTTGCTAAAACATATTCCTGGATAAACACCTTCACATGAGAGAGTATTCGAGAGCAAAGATGGAAGAAGATAAACAAGAGATTTCTAGAGTGTGATTGATGGGATGGATCGTAAGCTGATGTAAGGGAAAACAAAATTGATGATACATGAACTTTACATACAAGGAAAGCACTGCACCCTATTCCGGGTATTGATCATGCGAGGTAAATAGCCTCGAAGAGTATGTTTTCTTTCTTCCTTACCATTCTTAATGTGCAATATCTTTAAAATTTTATTTTTTTTATTTTTATTGACTCTTTTAGATTCGTGGAGACACGACTCATTTTTGAGTTTGGGGTGTGGGGATTCGTTGTCTCTCATCTCCATTTTTCTGTTTTTTAGTAAAAATTAAAATTTTTGAAGGAGTAGATGTAGAGTGTGTTTAATAGCTTGAAAGCATAAGCTCAGTAAGTTAATGTTATAAAGTAGTATGTTTATGAGCTATTTTATTTTGTATGCTTTGAATATTTGCACGAAAACACACATTGATAGTAAAGAAAAGATTAGTTAGCAATGTGATAGAAAGTATGCTCGATCTCAGAGAGCCATGAGTGGTGTGTAGGCAGTGAGATCCAAGCTAGTTGATAAACCCATTTGATGAACGTGCTAAAGGTAAGAGAATGACGAAATTTCATAGTTTAGAAAGTAATTAAGGCGGTTATTTCATAAGCCCCTTGTTGCCTTTTAGCTTGCTGTCCATTTATTATTTTATATCCTTCTCAGCCCCTTCTAGCCTTTCTAAAGCCTTTTTTATTTAACCACATTATAAGCCATATCCCTTTAGATTATAGGACTTTTCCATATAATCCGCACTCGAATCGCGATGCATAGACAGTTGTTTTACATCTTGAGTTTGGGGTGGTGGGTCCACCATTATGGGAATTGTTATTGGGTTGGGATTTTTTAGCTTATTAATTGTTCTCGTTCTATATATTGATGATGATTCACAGATTTATATTGTAACCCTTTGCCGGGGTAATAGTAAATGAAAAAAGCTATGAAAGCATGAAAAGAAAAGAAAAAATATATGATGAAAAATAGTCTGATATCTCAATATAAAAAATAGATTCATAGCTTTACGAAAGAAGAAAAAATTGATATGAAAAGAATATATTTGGAATGGCAAAGTGGAATTTCTATGTGAACATCTTTATGCTTTAATTGGGTTATTGGGGATGCTACTAAGTGCATCAAGAAAAGTCATTGGGTTGAGTGAGAAACGTTTTATGAGAGTAACTCAAGCTCTGGGGCGATTCGTTGATGGCTAGTGAGGAGAGAGCCAAAAGCTCACTCTAAATTATCCAAATATACTTATCATACAGTCCCTAAGCCAACATTACAACCTTAAAGACCTTTTGATTCTTTGCTATGTAATCTAGAAGTGATTGAGCCAATAGAGAGTAGTTATGTGGATATTTGGATACTAGTGAAGTTCGATGAACAATCTATAGATTCCTTGGTAAACTGAGTAAAGATCCTCTCCTTCTTACATTGCGAATCTAGTCTAATCTTGAATTCAAGCTGTGTTGATTGTGGATATGAAAAGTGTACAGGTATGTACTTTGTAAATATTATTAAATGAAATTTTCTGAGTAGTTGCTTTATGTCTATTCAAAATATTCTGCTATCTTCTTCCCTCTGTGCTTAATTGATAGAGACTTCTCTTTGTTTTTATCTTTATTGTATCAGGACGATACAACTTTGAGTTGGGGGTCTTGATGTCTTCCCATTTGTGATGATTTAATATTAGTTGGAGACATCATTTTTAGTGTTTTAGAAGTCTAAATACTCGATTTTCCTAGGTATTAGTGCACTTTCCTACTTCTTGTCTCGATTTAATGATTTTATTATTTTTAGAGCATATTTAATTTAATTGTTTGTTAATTTTGAAGGTTTAAAGCTATATATGGTGATTAATTAGATGTCAAATCAATTTTAAGAGATAAAGGAAAGAAAATATGCATGGAAATTGGAGATAAGGAAGAAAAAGATAAGATATGGATAGATAAAGTTGCCAAATAAATCTGAATTCCAGCACCTACGACCATAGAAGTGATCATAACTCAATATTGTATAGGAATTTGTAAGAATGGTCCGAATCAAAGTTATAGAGCTTTCCGAGATGATCAGTTTCGACTATTGGAATGCATCAAACGGATAAGTATTGAAGGAGTTACGGCAGGGTTACAAATTTGAGTTGGGCTTTGAGTCCAAGTTACTTGTCTTCCACTCCAAGAAAACGAAGTCAGGTCTTCTAAACACCACACTGAAAAATATGTTGGGACCATGCAAGTACCAAAAAGCGGTGAAGAAAATCGAGACCTTTGATGGAACCAACTACATGAATAGGTGTTTAGTGAGGATTTGGTGCTAGATTATGATAAAGAATAAAAGAATTTGAGGACATCTTGGCCTTACAAGTTTCTTCAACATGATGTGAAAATATGGTAACACTTGCATCCTCTGCATTTGGGAACTCTCGAACCGTGGACGTACTTTTAACCTCCACCATATATTGGATTGTGTTATGAGAGAGGAAGAAGTAGATGTAGTGCGAGTGACTTTTGATGAGGTCATGCGATTCATAGTCGAGTCGAAGAGGTTATTTAATTTGAAGTACCCATCGATGATCACTAGCCTATTGATGAAGGCAGATGTGAAGCTTGGAGAGGAAATAAAAACTTGTTTGAAAATTGAGTACCATCTCAGATGATGCGTGGATCAAGAACATTTTGAGAGGAGCACAGTAGAAAGAGATTTCTTGGCAAGAGAAGGTGGGTGAGAAAATTAATCGAATTGAATTAGATCAAACCTTACTTGCTGGTGGTCCTTTGTGTGTTCTAGAAAAATGCAAATAAGGATAAGAGAACCACAAACGCAAGTGTACGGTTGTCCCAAGTAATATAAGTGATAATACAGATTCGTTCTCAGGGACTGAATGGTTGACTCTAATGCTTATCAAATAGTAGTTAATTGCACGTGAAAACAAGTAAATGATTTTTAGAATTGTTTGTTTGGTTTTCTAATGCTAAGACAATGAATTAAAATACTAAGTTAATGCAAATAATTAACTAGACGCAAGAAAATAAAGTCTTTACGCAAGATGGGAAAGGCAGTACTTGAGAGACGCAAGGGTTTCACCTAATTATCATTCAATTCATGTCATGTTTAAGGGACAAATCAGGATATATGCATTGGTCGGGATTCAGAATTCTCCTTACCCCCGTCAGGGTGGACTAAGGAGCTACTCTCAAGTGCTACAAACCCCGTCAGGGTGATTATAGTCCACTCTCAAGTGATTAAGTCTAATTTACCCAATAGGGCATAGGTTTAATTAAGCTCGTCAGTGTCTATAATTTCTAACCTACATTCATTAACTAGTTCTGTACCCAGACCACCCGTCAAGGTGATCCAATCGCCACTAATTGGAATAGCCTAGATACTAAGTCCTAATATTGAGTCACGAATTCAATAAAAGTAAATAAAAGCAAATTAAAGAAAAATACAATTTACCCAATTTGATTTCAATTATTAAAATCCCAAGTCCAAACACATGAAATAAAATCAAATTGGGATTAACCCATTATGCGTTCTCAAGCACTTAATGAAATTAGCTCATACTAATGCGAAAAACTAAATTAAAACAGAAAGAATTCATGTTCTTCAATTACAGAAATAAAAGATAGAACCTAATTAACAATTGGGTTTGGCTGTGATTTGAAGAAGACGACTTTCTCCAGCTCTTAGCTTTCTCCTTTTCCTTGCTGCTGACTTTCTCTCTGGACACTCTCTTCTAAGGATGATTTAAATTGAAGAATAAAATGAAAGGTAATGAATAATGAGGTCTAAAGGCATATTTATAGTGCTAAATTCGGACGAGGGTTTTTACTTAGGTTTAAGTGAATATTAGAAAAGCCCAAGTCCACTAATTCAGCCCAAATCCCGTAATTGCTGCACCACTTCCACTAAAACAGCTCTAACCGACTCGTTTCAACTCGGATTGACCTCATTCTAGTTGCTAAAGTTCCGTAACTCAATGGGGCACGTTTTCTCTTCACAGGTTAGAGGCTAAATCCACTCTTTGATGGCTAGGAATCAGAAATCTTTGACAACTTTCCAGATTTGCAGCTTAAAATAATCAATTCTTTCGGGATATTTCTTCTTGCTTTGACTTCATTACACGATATTTGAATTTATTCTTGGCTTCCTCTCCTAGCTAGTATTCAAAACCTACAACTTTTCACTCAAAACAACCCATATTACGCGCAAAAGTTTAATAAATGAGAAATACTAGAATTAAAAGAGGAAAATCAATTTTTTGCATTTTAATACCAAAAGTCTATCTAAATAGTCAAAGAAACACCAAAAATGATGTCTCCCAAGGGCATAAAATTAGAAAATTTAGGGAGACATCAAGACCCCTAACTCAAACCTTTGTCGTCCCGACAAAGCAAAACTAAAAACTAGGGTAATGAAGTAGATGCAAGAGAAAATAGAAGCTAGCAAATATACCCTAAAGCAATTCTTAAAATAAATCTCATATAGCAAAAATTAAGAACTAACATACACATACACTAATCATGCAACATCAAACACAAATAACTTCAATCATAAAATTAACTTCTCAATGCTAGAAGGTTACACTTGTACTTACCTCATTATGATGGCTATAGTTTGTTCCTCGATCCTTACTCGCTTTGAACGCTCCACTTAGTATACAACCTATTAACTTACCATGCACCTAGGAATCACGAGGACTTTACGGTTTTAGCGTAGGCTTAGGGACGGTGTGGTATGTATATTTGGTAAATTTGAAGTGAGCTTTTGGCTCTCTCCTCACTTACCATCAACAACTGTCCACGAGCTTGATTTTACACTCATATAATGTTCTCACTCAACCCATTTGACGTGCTAATGTTGCGTCCCCATGTCAACCCAATATAAACTAAGATGATTTTTCAAAATATTCCACTTTGCCGGTTTATTTTATTCTTTCTTTATTTTTATTTTCTTTTTCATTTCTTTTCTTCTTTTTTTGTACAAGATACCCATGACCATCTTTTTGATGTGACAGGTCATGTCTCTTATAATTCTTTTTTTTTTCTTTGTTCAAATCCCGGCAAAGGGTTACAAGTAATAATATCATCTTTTATTTTTGTGCCTCAATACAAACACCTATAATCCCTTCCCAATGTAATTTCCCAAATGTGGACCCTCCACCCCAAACTCAAGCTCGAGACAGGTCTCAGGATCGTGATTCAAGTGTGGGTCATTTGGTCATGCCTAATAATCTAAAGGATGATGGGCTTATATCGTGGTTACAAAAGAAAAGGCTTAAGGCTCAAAATTTGGCTAAGACGGATAAAATTATTATAAGGGATAACAAGCTAAAAGGCTACAAATGGCTAACAAAGAAACTGCCCCTATCATTTTCCTAGTTACATGGCTCGTCTCTAGTTCATATCTAAGTGGTTCTCTACTAATTTAGATCTCACGTTCTACAAACCAAACATATTCCTTAAGTACAAGCTTACTTTTTTTGCATTGTTCATTAATTTTTCCTATTCATTATCTATGTTTGCATGCAATTAAAGTGCGTTTTATGTTATTCCCTAAAGTCCACTATCTACTATCATAGATTCATCAAAAGTATGCTTAAAAGGGACATTTAAAATCTTCTACAGTCAAACGCAACTCCTAATTAATTTATTGAAAGCAATTAAAAACAAATAAAACATAAAAAAAATGGGATGAGGCAACGAACCGCACCCCAAACTCAAAAATGAGTCGTGTCCCCACGACTCGAAAAGACACAAAGCAAATAAATTAATCTACACTAAATGAAAAAGGATAGAAAACGTATCTTAACCAGCGCGAGGCTGGTTGTCAGTGTTGCGTCTAGGTTGAGGTTTTGAATTCTTCTTCATCAATGGTCGCGTTTAAAGTGTCCTTCATCACCTCGAACTTTTCAAATTTCCCAAGTTTTCATATTTTCCTAGCCCTTTAAATCATCATCTCTTCTACGAAAATCTTTCCTCAACACCCAACTTTCTATCTTCATCATGTTCTTCGTACCTTTTTCCACCCTTCATGGTCATCTTTGATGACCCAAAACTCAATTTTTCACCTACTTAAAGATTACTTTCAAAATATATAATAGTAATAGGCTCAAACAATTCACAATTCCTCTGATAAATAACTAAAACAAATCTTAATTCCAAACTGGTAATAGAAAGAAAAGAAGAATTCTAACTATTTTACCGGATTGGCCATGGAATTTATGATGATTTGATACCTTGCACTTGCAATCTCCAACCTTCAAAGTACAAAATCTATTGATGAAATTTGTGTCTCTTGTTATTGTTGAAAGTTGCATAGTAGTGGGATTGGTGATTTATTTGAGATGGGTATTTAATATCTATGGTGTTGGAGAGGTTTAAAGGATATAATTTAAGCTTTGGTGAAGAAATTTTTGGATTAAAACTTGAATTTCTTGGTGTTTTTGGAAAGATTTGTGATTGATTATGTGTTGAGATGATGTTTAGAGATAAGGATTGGTGATATATTGG
Source organism: Nemophila menziesii (assembly GCA_029959085.1). NCBI lineage: Eukaryota > Viridiplantae > Streptophyta > Magnoliopsida > Boraginales > Hydrophyllaceae > Nemophila > Nemophila menziesii. The sequence continues at coordinate 37,610,403 of JARWIR010000001.1, forward strand.
TGTTTTGATGATGGAATTTGAGTGTTTTTGGAGTTTTGGTTCGTCATCAATGGTGTTTCATGTGTTGGAGGCCAAAGGAGAGGAAAAAATAAGGTTTTCTTAAGCTTTAGGTAAATTTTCGCCGACGGAAACCGGGTTCCCGCATTTTCGAAACCGGGTAGCCGTTTTTTTTTTTTTTTTTACGGGAGGCAAAAATCCTGCCTTCGATTTTCTGATTTTTTTTAAAATACCTAAACGCAACTCTTCTTGCGTCGTACTTGACGCACTAACCAGAGAGTTGGCTTTTGAAACCGGGTTCCCGACTTGTGGAAAACGGGTTGGCTATTCGCGCGCGGATTTGCCAACTCGCTGGACGCAAAGGGTTGCGTATTCGCGCAGAAATTTCCATCTTATTTTTCCGATTTCTCCTTGCCTACACCTCGAATTTTCGCGAAACTTATACTCATTTTTAGTGTACATTGCGCTCCCGATCCATTGGACTACTCAGATTTTCCATTGGAGGTACCATTTTTCTCAAAATTTTGTTTTCTTCATTTTGCACCATGAATTGCGTCTCTTTACGCACATGTCAGAAAGTTTGGGCTGGTTATCCGAACTTCTGGACTTCACCATTGGATAGATCTCGAAAAAATAAGTGGTTTAGGCTCAAGAAAAAGTTAATTCCGACCTCCGAGCGTCAAGTTATGATCTTCCGAAATTTTGATACCTTGGCACAGCACCAGAAACGGGTTCCCGGTTTCTCCTGTATTGTAACCCAAATTTTTCATTCTTTTTCGTTCTAGATACCCCAAACTCATGACCTTCACTCCTGTAATCATCAAAAACACCAACCTTTCTCATTTCTTAAAAATAAACACTAAATAAATAACCATTACTCTAATTTATAATAAGAATTTAAAGACATGAAAGCAATTTAAAACATGGGGTGTCACCCAAGAGCACTTTTATTTAACGTCATTTAAAGTTTGACGGATTACCTCCATTATCCCTTGAGTATGTAGCCTCCCCAGCAGTTGGTGAGGTTGTGTATGTCTACAATTCGCCGCCTTTGACCTCTCAAAGGTTGTATCTCTATTGATTTTGCTGTCAATCGAGTAACAACAAATGGACCCATCCATGCATTTTTGAAACCTCGTGGCCTATTCTCTTGTTTAGAAGCCTTCCAAGCAACCTTGGTTCCAACCCCAAACTCATCTTTAGCTCTCTTTTTCACGGGTTCATGGTGGTGGTCCTTCTCTTTAACCTCTTTAGGTACTTCTAGAACAATGGGTAACTCAAGTTGCACCTCCTCTAGCTTTTTGTCCAAAACAATGGATGTTTCAAAACTTTCTTTTATTATGAGGACCACGTCTTCAATCTCAATCTCTACACTCGCATTCTCATTTAATTTTGAAATAGCTTCTGTGAATATTTGTTGCGGTGTGAGTTCTTTTGTATCACTTTCAAGCATTTGGGTGTTGGTTTTGTCTTCTTTGCGCGCCTCTACAAATGCTTTATCTATGCCACCAATTGAATGATTCGTCTTTACTGGAATTGTTGGTGACATCAATGGAGTACTAGGTGGCGAATCCATCCTAGTATCTTATTCTTCTATCTCTTTTCTAACCAAGATCTCAATGTTAAATTCCTCTAGACGCGGCTTGGCTGGGTTTTTCAAGGATGTCATCTTCACTTCACAAGATTTATTTTCAACTTCGACTCGATTCTCAATAATTGAATCATCCATGGTTAGCGTGGTTGATTTTTTCTATAGTTGGAATCTTTAGTTCACTAGGTGTAACTTGTGGTGATTCCACTTCCTTCTCTTCTTGAAGGCTAAACTCTGTAGCTATATCGAACCAAACATCGCTATCTTGAATGGCCTCATCATCATAATTTGTACCTTGACCAGTTTGAATAGATGGTACTTGTTGTAGCTTCTCAATTGTTTCTGTGAGTTGCGTCAATCATTGCTCCATTAATTGATGGTTTTGTTGCATGACTTGCACTAATGATATGATAGCATCGCTTCTCGCATATAAACAATTGAGGGATTCCTCCAACTTCTTGAGCCTAAATTCATGATCTATAAAGCTTCCTCGTGTTAGATCCATGAATTTATGTACTGGCATATACCGGGTCTGTGTTGGGTTTTGCTCTTGATAGGGGGAAATCTCCATACCTAAAGAAAAACCTGAAAAAGAGACTAAAACAAAACAACGTAAAACTGAAAATAAAAATGCAATTAAACACTAAAGGATAAACACCGGGATCACACGCTACCGTCCCCGGCAGCGGAGCCAAAAACTTGGTGGTCCTTTGTGTGTTCTAGAAAAATGCAAATAAGGATAAGAGAACCACAACCGCAAGTGTACGGTTGTCCCAAGTAATATAAGTGATAATACAAATTCGCTCTCAGGGACGGAATGGTTGACTCTAATGCTTATCAAATAGTAGTTATTGCACGTTAAAACAAGTAAATGATTTTTAGAATTGTTTGTTTGGTTTTCTAATGCTAAGACAATGAATAAAAATACTAGGTTAATGAAAATAATTAACTAGACGCAAGAAAATAAAGTGTTTACGCAAGATGGGAAAGGCAGTACTTGAGAGACGTAAGGGTTTCACCTAATTATCATTCAATTCATGTCATGTTTAAGGGACAAATCGGTAAATATGCATTGGTCGGGATTCGGAATTCTCCTTACCACTGTCAGGGTGGACTAAGGAGCTACTCTCAAGTGCTACAAACCCCGTCAGGGTGATTATAGTCCACTCTCAAGTGATTAAGTCTAATTTACCCAATAGACCATAGGTTTAATTAAACTCGCCAGAGTCTATAATTTCTAACCTACATTCATTAACTAGTTCTGTACCCAGACCCCCCGTCAAGGTGATCCAATCGCCACTAATTGGAATAGCCTATATACTAAGTCCTAATATTGAGTCCCGAATTCAATAAAAGTAAATAAAAGAAAATTAAAGAAAAATACAATTTACCCAATTTGATTTCAATTATTAAAATCCCAAATCCAAACACATGAAATAAAATCAAATTGGGATTAACCCATTATGCGTTCTCAAGCACTTAATGAAATTAGCTCATACTAATGCGAAAAACTAAATTAAAACAGAACGAATTCATGTTCTTCAATTACAGAAATAAAAGATAGAACCTAATTAAGAATTGGGTTTGGCTGTGATTTGGAGAAGACGACTTTCTCCAGCTCTTAGCTTTCTCCTTTTCGTTGCTGCTGACTTTCTCTCTGGACACTCTCTTCTAAGGATGATTTAAATTGAAGAATAATATGAGAGGTACTGAATAATAAGGTCTAAAGGCATATTTATAGTGCTAAAGTCGGACTAGGGTTTTTATTTAGGTTTAAGTGAATATTAGAAAAGCTCAAGTCCACTAATTAAGCCCAAATCCCGTAATTGCTACACCACTTCCACTAAAACATCTCTAACCGACTCGTTTCAACTCAGATTAACCTCATTCTAGTTACTAAAGTTCCGTAACTCAATGGGGCACGTTTTCTCTTCACAAGTCAGAGGCTAAATCCACTCTTAGATGGCTCGGAATCAGCAATATTTGACAACTTTCCAGATTTGCAACTTAAAATAATCAATTCTTTCGGGATATTTCTTCTTGCTTTGACTTCATTACACGATCTTTGACTTTATTCTTGGCTTCCTCTCCTAGCTAGTATTCAAAACCTACAACTTTTCACTCAAAACAACCCATATTACGCGCAAAAGTTTAATAAATGAAAAATACTAGAATTAAAAGAGGAAAATTGATTTATTGCATTTTAATACCAAAAGTCTATCTAAATAGTCAAATAGACACAAAAATTAATGTCTCCCAAGGGCATAAAATTAGAACATTTAGGGAGACATCACTTTCCAATTATGTGTCACCAATAAAATCCAATTAAGTGCACATCATGACATTTCTGGAGAAAATAAGGCGCGACACCGTGAAGGATCCACCGCATCCGATCTTGGATGTTGGTCACACGAGGCAATAGCCTCGAGAATATGTTTTTCTCTATTCTCTACCCCGTCTCTCTTTTTAATGTTTGTCTTTAATTTTATTGAGTTAATTTCGAGTCGTGGACATCACGACTCAACTTTGAGTTGAGGGTGGGAATCTGTTATTCCCATCCCAACTTTTATGTGTTTATTTTCTTTTTAATAAGTATGGATGTTGGTGTAGAATCTATTGAATGTATCTTTGAAGAATGTTATAATGAGTATGATCGGTGATGACATTATAACTTTGAGTTGAGGGTGGGAATCTGTTATTCCCATCCCAACTAAGTGTCATCACCGATCATACTCAATGTCAACAATGAGTGTCACAATCAAATTTTCTCAGCGTGTGTTTATTTATCTTTTCCTTCCCTAATGTAATGACAGGTGCTCAAAATCTTTGTAATCCAAGCGCATGCTACTATGTTTATCGGCATGGTGGTTTAACATGGTATTATCGATTTTGGGGAGATATGGGGACACAAAGATATTGAAAAAGGTAATAATATATTTTTAATTCATAAATTTAATAAGTAACATAATTAAGATAGAAATAAAAGGAAAAGAAAGGAAAATTCTAAAGATATGGATTAGTTGGATTTATCCTAGAAATATCACAATTCATAAAATAAAAACTACTTTGTGATCTATGGTCTGCAGTTTTGTTTTCCAATGCTTATAATCGGCTCGTTACATGTCTGGTTGAGGATCGGAACAGCAAGTAGTTGCAGTTGAGGACACCGACCTCCATATCTCAACCACCATTTTTCTAAAAAAAAATAGTCAATCATTAAGTCTAAATAAAACTGTTTTTTGATTAGCCATTACTCTCTTACACGACTCCTTCACAATTCACTCTCTCTCTCTCTCTCTCTCTCTCTCTCTCTCTCTCTCTCTCTCTCTCTCTCTCTCTCTCTCTCTCTCTCTCTCTCTCTCTCTCTCTCTCTCTCTCTCCCTCTCTCTCTCTCTATATATATATATATATATATATATCTTTTGCCTTCGACATCTATTGTTTAATTTTGTCTCGACTAATTTTTTATCCCGGACACTTTTCATACAAGGTCCACATCCCGGAATTTGGCCAATGGTCAACTTCAATGATTGATCTTGACAAATTACTAAGGAAAGAAAAACAAACAATTACTAAATAAAAGGGTTGGAATGGCATGAACAACTTCCCAACTCCTTCGGTTCTTCTTCTCACTTACTTTTGATGATTTATTGATGAAAATATGATTAGGGACTGAGAAAGGATGATTTCCTTAAGGTAAAATTGGATATATATATATATATATATATGAAATCTTGGTAGAAAGCTAGAGTGTGGGCCAAGTTACAGAATCCAAATCCAACTAAAACTCGTTTTCCTTAATTGTATGACAGTATAATCTTTGGAGATTAAAATAATCATAACTCTTTCGTTAAATCTTGGAATCTAGTGATCTTGGTATCGAAACGACCGAAATTTAAAGACCTCTCTGAATCTAAAAGGACTCTTTCAAATTCCTAGCCTATTTTCTGCAGTATTAAAAATACTAGCCGTTTCCAAGTCTGGATATCTCACTTTTACTTTCCAAATCTATTCAAAGTTTCCTTTTTCATCATGACGAATGGTTTTTATTTCTTTCTTCACTTCTTATCATCATCCCAAGGTGAAATAGTTTCCAAATACCTAAGTTCTACACAAATTATGCATAAAAACTCTAAAAATAGCAAAACACCTAAAATTAGACAAGAAAATGTAAATCACAAATAAATGGGTAAAAACCCCAAAACTAAATAATAAATATCCCTAAAATGATGTCTCGTGACTAGATTATTATATCTCATAGATGGAAACATCAAGACCTCCAACTCAAAGTTGTGCGCCCCGACACAATAAAGATAAAGAACAGGAGAGTAGTCAACAATAAATATAGAAGAAGATTAAGTGGAGGTAGAAAACAATGAATGATCCTAGAGAAACATATCTAAAAAGTATCACATATTAATATTAGATAAGTAATGCACACTACACCTAATATATACATAATCAACGTCTCATAAATTCAAGTCCAAATTAATTTCGCAATGCCAGAAGGAGTGATTTTCACTTAGTTTGATATGACGGCTATAGGGTGATCATAGGTCCTAATATAGTATCCATTGGTCTACCTAACTACTCCCCAATTGTTCAAATGTTACTCAACCTTGTAGTTAGAAATCCTAAGGTCTCTACGGTTGTAATTTCGTCTTAGGGACAGTATGATATGTATATTTGGATAATGAAAAGTGAGTTTTTGGCTCTCTCCTACCTAACCATCAACGAATCGCCCTAGAGCTTGAGTTTCACTCAAATATGTTCTCACTCAATCCAACTTTTTATGCTTCTTAATTTAGCATCCCATTATAACCCAATAAAGCTTCTTAATTTTTTATGGTATTTATTCCATTGATTATCTTTTCGTCAATTTGTGTTTGGATACTGACAGGACTATACTTCATATGAGGATATCTATGCTCAGTCTTCAGGTGCAAAGTCAAGTTTTTTCAGAAACAAATGTGAAAGTGGTAATGGTGGTCCTTTGTGTGTTCTAAAAATAATGCAATAAGTAATCGAACCACAACCGCAAGTGTACGGTTGTCCCAAGTAATAATAGTGATAATACAGATTCGTTCCAAGGACGGGATGGTTGACTACAATGTTTATCCACTAATGATTGATTGCACTTAAGAAAGCAAATAAAGATAATATGTTTGATTGATTTTTGTATTAATCCTAAGTAATAAAAGACTAAATGGAAAATGTAATTAAAAGCTAAGACGCAAGTAAAATGATGTGAAACGCAAGTATGAGAAGATAGCACTTGAGAACGCAAGGGGTCATCCTAATCCTATTTCATAACTTATGCTGTTTAAGGGTTAAATTGGTCAATTACAATGGTCGGGATTCTAAATTCCTTATACCCCCGTCAGGGTGGACTATAAGGCTATCCTAGAGTGTCACTAGTCCCGTCAGGGTAATTATGATCCACTTTTAGATGTTTAAGTTTAATTACCTCATTGGCCCTAGAATCAGCTAAGTTCGTCAGAATCAATAGCTTCTATCCTAGATTGAATAAATGGTTCTGTATCTAAACCCTCCGTCAGGATGATCCAATTGCCACTAATTGGAATAGCCTAGATACTAACACCTGTTCCTAGTTCATGACTCTAAAAACATTAAATATTCTCAATTTATTGAAAAGGGTAAAAGACACAATCTAATTTAATTTAACAGAAACCCAAATTCAACATATGAAATTCAATACGATTGGGAATTACCCATATAGCATTCTCAAGCACTAAAATGTGTTTAGCTCATATTAATTGAAAACAAAACTAATTTAAAAGAAATAAGACTCATATTGTTTTACAGAAATAAAAATACAGAGAAACCTAATTTCAGAATTGGTTTGGCTACGAATTGGAGATATAGACAGTCTCCAGCTCCAAGCTTCTTCTTTTCCTTGTTTCTGCTTCTTCTCTGGACACTCTCTTCAAAGGATGAATTGAATTGAAGAATAAACTTAGAGGTAAGAAATAATGAGGTCAAAAGCTCCTTTTATAAGCTCAAATTCGGAATGGGCTTTTAATTAGGGTTTAAGTGAATAATAAAAAGTCCAAGTCCACTAATCAAGCCCAAATCCCGTAACTGCTGCACCACCTCCACTAAAACGGCTTTTTCCGCTTCGTTATCACTCCGATTGACCTAATTCCGGTTGCTAAAGTTCTGTAACTCGATAAGGAATGTTTTCTCTTCAAAGGTCAGCGGCTAAATCATCTCTTAAGCACCTCGAAATCAGCAATCTATGGCCTGGAAAACAGATTTTCAGCTCTAAAAATAATTTCTTCGGGATTTATCTTCAAGTCTTGACTCCATATCATGATCTTTGACTTTCTCCTCGGATTCCTCTTCTAGCTAACATCTAAAACCTGTAAACTTTTCACTAAAAATACCAATATTACGCGCAAAAGCTTAATAAATTAAAAATGCTAGAAATAAAAGAGGAAAATCATATTATTGCATATTTAGTCCAAAAGTCTATCAAATTAATTAAATAAACACAAAAAATAATGTCTCCTAAGGGTCGAAAATAAGAACAATTAAGGAGACATCAGGTAACAATCGTTTGTGATCAATAAACACTACCCATTTTTTAAGTCAAAGAGAAGGCATAAAATCCATGCACTCCGAACAGGCCTTGTAACATTGACTAGACGAACCCGATGCATACGATCTCGCTGGGTAATCATTAAGGGTATGACTAGTATCTTGTAATGAGATTTGTAATGTAATGAAATTACTGATTCAGATTCGATTACTATAATTGGTACGGCGTAATCAATTCTGAAATACATTCCTTCCGTAATCACATTACAATGAATATAAGATTTTTCATTATATAGCTACAACCTATGAATGACCTATTACAACCGTAATCGTAATTGACATTTTCTTTAACAAACTAAAATATATTTATTAAACTTAACATATTATACATTTCTTATCATGTCTTTTTTTATTAACCCATACACTACTATAGTCATGCTCTTTAGCGAGAACACCTTTCGCGAGGACAAGGCGGTCCTCGCTAAAGGGTGGGTCTTTCGCGAGGACAGGCTTTAGCGACGAAACTATCGTCGCAAATACCCCGCGTCTTTTATAAGCTACAAAAAATAATTAAATAATAAAATAGTCGTTGGATGTCCTCGCTAAATATACCATCTTTTGCGAAACCATGAATGTCGTCGCGAGTGAGTATGCTTTTGCGACGACTTTTACTACCTTTTGCGAGGAAATCTTGTCCTCGCTAAAGCTCTGGCCGTATTAAATACGGACAGATGGCCATTAATGCGAACCTAGAGCTCCAAAAACCTCAAAAAATCGCAAAAGAATCCCAAAAAAAACCCCTAAAATTCCCCCAATTCTTTCTTTAAACCACAAATTAATCTTGGGCATCTCAATTTTATAGCTTCAACAACACATATAGCTTCATTGGATCACAATTTCAATCAATTTCCACAATTTTAGGTATTTTTCTTAATTCTTTTTTCATATTTTGTATAAATGTTTTTATATTTTGTATGGTTTAGGTTCAATTTATAGTGTTGAGTGTTTTGTATGTGATATATTGTTACTTTCTTGATATATAAATGGTTTTTTTTGTTTATATTGTAATTTTATTGTTGTTGTTTTGTAATGTTAGGTGTTTTAATATGAATCAAAAATTATTTTGGATAACTTTGTGAATTATTTGGAAATTCTAGTGGCATTTGTATAAGTTATTATGATTTTAGGGACTATATTGTTATTTGAATAATTAATTAGGGGCCTTTGTGAAATATTGTGATAACTTAGGTGTATTTTATTAATTTGTTATAATCGTATTATTTGAAATAATAACTAGTGGTTTATTGAATTTTAGATAATGAACCCTCAAATAGACAAGAGTTGGATTAAATTAAAGAATATGGTTTCGATCGAATACATTAATGGTATATTAGGGTTTATTGAATTTGCGAGGAAAGTAGTGGATCGAGACGGTAAAATATTATGTCCATGTAATCATTGTTATAATAATCGAAGATTTTTAATTGATGAAGTTCAAGCTCATCTTTTCAATGGGGTATGGATTCATCGTATGATGTTTGGACGAAACACGGTGAAGTAATTGTTATTCCCGACGATGAACCAATTGGAGAGAACGTAATGGGTAATGTTATTCATCATTTGGGCCCCACGTTTGAAACTGGCGGGAATTACGGTGACACCGAGATGCGTGACGTGAATGTTAGTGGTACTGTCGTGGGTCTTTCGATGCGTTGTTCAAGGAAATGGAGACAGATTTGTACTCTGGTTGTACTAAGATTAGTTCTTTGGATTTCATTGCAAAGTTAATCTATGTGAAAGTGAAGAACAAGTGGGCGAATACCTCGTTTACCAAACTTTTTCAATTGTTGGGTCGTGTTTTGCCTGAACCTCATAACTTACCCGAGTCATATGCGGATTGCAACAGGAAGTTGAAAAGTTTAGGCATGGGATACATCTCAATCGACGTTTGTTCGAACGATTGTGTTTTGTATTATAAAGAGAATGAGAATATTGAGAAGTGTCCAGTTTGTGGAGAGTCGAGGTGGGACCCGAAGAAGGGGAAGAGAATGTCGCATAAGAAACTGCGTTATTTTTCGATTGCGCCTAGGTTACAGAGAATGTATGCTTCGAGGCACACATCGAAAGATATGATTTGGCACATACCGTAAAGAGCACCGACGAAGATGTGTTGCGTCATCCAGTTGACAGTCTTAGTTGGAAAAGATTTGACGAGAGGAATCCCGAGTTTGCTAACGAACCGCGTAATGTACGACTTGGGTTGGGGATCGATGGATTTTGTCCTTTCTCTATGCAAAACAACTCATATAGTATGTGGCCGGTTATATTGACGATCTATAACTTGCCGCCTTGGTTATGCATGAAAGAATCTACGTTTATGCTCAAACTTTTGATGGATGGACCTCGTTCACCTGGAAAGAATATGGATGTATTTCTCCGTCCTGCTATAGATGAGTTGGAAACGTTGTGGGGTACCAGGATAGTTACATGGGATGCACATATAAAGGAGGAATTTGTCATGAAGGTTAGTTTGTTTTCTACGACGAATGATTACCCGGCTAGATCTTACACTTCAGGATGGTCGGGTCAAGGATATTTAGCTTGTCCCAAATGCATGGAAGATACTCCTCCGTGTGGGGTAATAAAGAAGTTGTGTATTTTGATCATAGGCGTTGGTTGCCTATGAACCATAGCTTTCGGAAAGATGATATTACGTTAAAGCTGATAATAGGCCCATTCCTCGGAAACATAGTCCCGCGGCTATTCAGATACAGTTAGATGGGTTGCCTCTTGTGTTTCCTGAAAAACACAAGGACTTTGGCGGCAAGATAGTGAAGAAAACGGGCCCTCGTGTGTCAAACTGGAAGAAAAATAGTATATTCTATCGTTTACCCTATTGGTCGAAAAACTTGTTGAAACATAAAATAGATGTGATGCATTGTGAGAAGAATGTGTGTGATGCTCTACTAGATACAGTTGTTGGTTTGGATGGGAAAATTAACAAAGATACTGTGAAGTCGAGGAAAGATTTGCAAGTGATGAATATTAGGTCAGATTTGTGGTTATCAGTGAATTCACGTGGTAAGACCATTTTACCCCGTGCAAGTATGCGTTGACAACCGATTCTCAACGAGATTTATTAGAATGGTTGAAGGTGCAAAAGTTTCTAGATGGTTTTGCTTCTAGCTTGCGAAACAACGTTCAGAGTGACACATGGAAGATTATCGGTATGAAATCCCATGACTGTCATGTTCTTATGTAGTATTTACTTGTGGCTAGTATTCCAGGCTTGATCAACAAAAAATCCATTAATGCTACGATCATTGGGCTGTGTAACGTACTCAGAAATGTTTGTAAGAAGGAATTGGTTTTGGGAAAGTCTAATGTAATCGAGCTTATGTGCAAGTTGGAGATGATATTTCCTCCAGCTTTTTTTGACATTATGATCCACCTGGTTGTGCACTTGTATGAGGAAGCTCGTTTAGAAGGCCCGATCCAGATGCGTTGGATGTACCCCTTTGAGAATTACTTAAAGAAGTTAAAATAATATATTCGAAATCCAGCCAGACCAGAGAGTTCGATCGCAGAGGGTTACGCTGCAGAGGAAACTTTGACTTTCATATCTCTTTACCTCTGAGGAAAGTACAAAGTTCAGCAATCCCGGCCGATATGGTGATACGATTCCCGAAAGAAAGGAAATATCAGTGTTTAATAGTCAGTGCAAGCCGATCGGGGGAAACAAGTTTGGTCGTTTAGACTTCAAGGTGAAGGATCACATCGATTGGTATATCCTTAAATACTACGAGGAGATCCAGCACTACATGATGTAAGTAATTTAATTAAAATTATTTATTTAAATATGCAATTATATTTATAATCACTATTCTTTTACTTTAGGGAACATAAAGCTTCACTTCCGTCCGTTGGTAGAGATAAAAAACAACGGGAGTATTTTCGTCGATGGTTCATGAAAAAGGTATAATAGTATAACATATAAAAAGAATTGCATTATACTAACCTTTGAATTTTTGTGTAGGTCTGCACAATGACAAGAGAAGGTAATCCCCTAGATACAGAAGAGTTGATTTCGTTGTCCTGCATGTCGAACTGTTTCGTGTATACGTACGATTATTGCATTATGAACGGGGTAAAGTGGGTAACGCGCGAGAAGGGTGAGAAGAGAGTTACTCAAGATTATGGAGTTTGTACTATCACAGGTTGGTCACTCGTGTTGTCTTTGATTAATTTCTTTTTTGTCTGCTTTTTGTGTGTTACCATAAATATTTTGTATCATCACAGGTGTAGATACTTTTTATGGTGAGTTGGTCAAGATTATTGAGGTTGAATTCACTAGTGGTTATTCGGTTGTGTTGTTTGAGTGCAAGTGGTATAACACGGATAAAAAGAAGAAACTAAGTTGAACAGAACACGGGGCGACAATGATCAACACAAATTCTTTCTGGTGGACCGAGGAACCATTTATTTTAGCAAGTCAAGTAAAAAAGGTCTTCTACATTGATTAGATTAACGCAAAGGGTTGGAAAGTAGTTTGGGAAGTGAACGGCCGTCACAGATGGATTCCCGAATTATTTGATGCTGAGTCGATTTCCACTGGTCCAGAACCTATAGACATTCCGTTGGCTGATAGTACATTGGATTCGGAATACCCGTTGATTGAGTTGAGTACTGGACAAGGGATAGAGATTGATCTTTTGATGTTTAACCTTATACCGAAACCCTTTATTCCCGTCGATGATGATGATGATGAATTTGATGATGCACTAGGCGAATACGAGACTGACGATGATACTATTTATGTTGATAGTGACGATGAACCTGTAATAGTTGATGATGGGGATGAGTCTGATTAGTTGTTTTGTATAAGATATTATTATGAACTCAAACGTTAAAAGTGTAATACTTAAGTTGACCAAAATCCACTAAACGACTACACTTGACTCTTACAGTTGACTAAATACCCTCAAACGACTACATTTGACTCTAACAGCTAACTAAATACTCCAAACGACTACATTTGACTCTAACAGTTTACTAAATACCACTAACATTAACATTTGACTATAACAGTTGACCAAAATCCACTAAACGACCACATTTGACTCTAATAGTTGACTAAATACCCCCAAACGACTACATTTGACTCTAGTAGTTGACTAAATACCCTAAACGACTACATTTGACTCTAACAGTTGACTACATACCACTAACATTCACATTTAACTCTAACAGTTGACTAAAATCCACTAAATGACCACATTTGACTCTAACAGTTGACTATATACACCAAACGACTACATTTGACTCTAACAGTTGACTAAATACCCTAAATGACTACATTTGACTCTAACAGTTGACTAAATACCACTAACATTCACATTTGACTCTAACAGTTGACCAAAATCCTCTAAACGGCTACATTTGACTCTAAAAGTTAACTATATACCCCAAACGACTACATTTGACTCTAACAGTTTACTAAATACCCCAAACGACTACATTTGACTCTAACATTTGTTTAGAATTTTTGGAAATTATGTTATGTTTGTGATTTTATGAAATTTGTGGAATTATTGAGATTTTTATAATTTTTGTAATTGTTGTTTAAAATTTTTGGGATTTTATGAAATTAATTTTTGTAATTTTTGAATAAAATTTAGGGGCATTATAGACTTTTTAAATAATTTAGATAAATTAGTTAATAAAGAAATAAAATTTAGGGGCATTTAGATTTTTTAAATAATTTAGGGGTAAAATTGGACTTTTTTAGAAAAATATAGGTGCCTAAAAATAATTTTAGATAATCTAGTTAATAAAGAAATAAAATTTAGGGGTATTTTAGACTTTTTAAATAATTTAGGGGTAAAATGGGACTTTTAGAAAAATATAGGTGCCTAAAAATAATTTTAGATAATTTAGTTTCTAAAGAAATAAAATTTAAGGGCATTTCAGACTTTTTAAAAAATTTAGGGGTAAAATTGGACTTTTAGAAAAATATAGGTGCCTAAAAATAATTTTAGATAATTTAGAAAATAAATAAATAAAATTTAGGGGCATTTTGGATTTTTTAAATAATTTAGAGGTAAAATTGGACTTTTAGAAAATATAGGTTCCTAAAAATAATTTTAGATAATTTAGTTAATAAAGAAATAAAGTTTAGGGGGTATTTTAGACTTTTTAAATAATTTAGGGGTAAAATGGTACTTTTAGAAAAAAATAGGTGGGTAAAAATAATTTTAGATAATTTAGTTAATAAAGAAATAAAATTTAGGGGCATTTTAGACTTTTTACTTACTTTAGGGGTAAAATTGGACTTTTAGAAAAATATAGGTGCCTAAAATAATTTTAGATAATTTAGTTAATAAAGAAATACAGGTCCTTAATCCCACCACGTGACTCAGGTGATAAACCTGACCATTCGTGAGAAAGTTCCCCTATTTTACAAAAATTAGAGTAAAGTTCCCGCCGATCTCCATATTCCGATATGGCGGCGCCTAAGGGTAATTAACTTAATTTTTTTTTAAATTTGTGAACTAAATATACACGTATGTTTTTTATTTTATTTTAATTGTTAATAAGACTTCTTTTTAGTGGAGGAGTGGGAGGCTCGTCCTGATTGGCCGAGTATCCAGCGTATGATCAACAACAAGTGCAGAATACGATACAACGACCATAAAAATCGTACGAAGAGTGAGTATTATGAGAGTCGGGCGATTCCTGAGGACCAGACTCCCGAGAATTGAGAAAAGACTTTAGAGATGTGGGAATCAACTGAAGCTCAGGTACTTATTTTAATTTAAAATGTTATATAAATTTGTTGACTAACTTGTTTTCTTTTGTTTATATTTTTTTAAAAAAAAGAATCAAGCTAAAAAGAATAAGCTGAATAAGGAGCTATTGAAGAACCAGAGCGGGGCAGGTTCGAGGACACACTCGAGGTCGAGACATTCGTTGATTGAAGAGGTAGTATCTTTATTATAATAATTCGTATTATGTTATTTGTTTGTTTGACTAATTGACTGAAATAGGGACATGGTAGTACTAGGGGGACCCGTCGTTTGTCATAGGGGGAGGGATCCGAGCAACCTGCGAATGAGACTTTGCCTCTGCCACCTATCAGAAGATTCTTCTTCCAAATAGGGTTTAACGAGAAAAATACTGGTGGCGGAGCAGAGAATACGAGCGATCGGATATAAGTTTTTTTTTAAAACTTAAAGTTTTTTAATCTAAAAGAATTTATTAATATTTTTTTTCTTTACAGGCGGCGTTGAGGGACATTCTGGAAACCCGAGTGCGGGAATCCCATACTCAGAGTGGAGATTGTTCATCTACCCCCACCTTATCGGAGCAAGAGCAGGTTGACGCTGTCTTGGAGGCGGCGAGTATAGGATTAGGAAGCGGGACCCGCAACTGGATCGCAGGAGTTGGACACTCGCTATCGCAGAGGACGTCGAGTTCGAATTCTTCCGATCCAGTCAGCGAAAAGATGTTGAGGGACTATCAGTGGATAGTGCGGTCGCTGAATGACTTCCTTGTCTCTATCGGCAAGGAACCTATGCAAGATAACGCCTCTCGATCATCTACCTCTACAACGAGTATCCGCCCCTCTAGGGATGCGAGCCAGGAGCAGATGACTACCGCCATCCAGATGATTAATCGATGCAGAAGGGAACACGAACAGGAGCAGCTTGACCCCCCATCTCCCTCTCGAGCCTCGCCATCTGGTGCTAATCCTTCTCGACACACTACTTCGGCCGATCCCACTTCTGATGACGATGAAGACATATTTATACCTTAGTTTTATGTGTTTTTATCTATCTTTTTGCTTTATTAGACTTTATTAGACTTTATTCGAATTGTATATTTTGACTATGACTTTTGGTTGGTTGTTATTATGTTTGTTTGGATGGTTGTTATTATGTATTTTGACTATGACACGTTGATCGAGATTGTTCGGGTTTATATTATATTCTCGGTTTTCTATATATTTTCGGTTTTCTTTAAATTTAGTATTTTATTTAATTAGTTTTTAGTCTAAAAAAAAACAGAAACAAAAAAAAGGCTATAACGAGGAACTTTTCTTCGCAAAAACTTTCCTCGTTAAAACACAATCAACCTTTTACGAGAAACACTTTCGTCGAAAAAGAGAGGTCTTTTGCGACAACATGTTTTCGTCGCAAAAGACAAGGTTTTTGCGACAGCATGGTTTCGTCGCAAAAGATAAGACTTTTGCGACAACATGTTTTCGTCTCAAAAGAAAATGACCTCACCCGAGGACTGCCAAATGTCGTCGTGACAAGGTGCTTTTCGCGACGAAACTTTAGCGAGGACCCTTTCGCGAGGACATGTCCTCGCAAAAGGGTTTTCCTAATTTTCACGAGAACTTTTTGATTCTTTCGCAAGGACAAATGTCCTCGCGAAAGAGCCTACTTGTAGTAGTGATATATGTAAAAGTTCATACATTTATTTAAAACTAAAATAATTGTATATTATACTTTAAATATAACTTACATATATAAATTATATGATATTACATAAATCTATATATATCGTGGTATACCAAGCATTATAACAAAAAAACTATTATTTCTCATGTACCCATAAATCACGAATCAACATATTTGTTAAAATTTTAACATAAATTAAAAATTCTAATTAAATTATTAAATTTTTACTTCTCTACAACAGTTAATCAAGGTATCCAATCAATAACTAACAAATCGAATTCTAAATCATATCAACTGTTGGACTATCATATATCCTCACTAAAAATTCACGTCGATATGTAAATTTAAGACTAATCGAACTATATATACAAATCATTTACAGTTATTAAAATAATTTATTTTTTATAAGTTATTTTTTAGATTTTATTGTTTATATTTTATTTCAGTAAAATTAATATTACATTATAATAATATAAGGATCACCTTGTATTTTAAATAACTTATTTAGCACAAGTTTAAAATCAACCAGTCCATTACATCACCTCATTCCTAGCATACCAAGCAGTGTATGATGATTACAAAGTTCATTACATTCCCAACCTTATTACATTTCTGAACTCATTAATTCTTACCTAAATCTGTTGCAACATACCGATCACTACCTAATTGTATAAACTACGGAATGATGCAACACAAACACTTCATGCTTATAAGCATCATAAGTAGGGATGATTGGACCCCACAACTTGTTTTACTCATCGATCATAGGTTGAAGGGATACATCCAAATATTTTCCGAGACATCGTGGACCAAAAATCAATAATGTTAACATTAGCATCGATTCTTTCATATATAATCACGGTGTTAAGTTCAAAACTGTCAATATAACTGAACCCATGCTATATAGATTTTTTTATCATGAAAATTAATATAATTCATCAAGTTCAAAGCACAAATGAACATTACGAGACTCTACAGAAAACTCTGGGTAGCGCTCGTCAAACATCTTTCAACTAAGGCCATCAATTGGATAACGCAAATCATCCATTTTAGATCCTCCCCTGAATAGTGTCTAACAACCAAAGGAGATTCGTGAATTTTCTTATTGTTTGCCTATATTTAGTGTCCAGTATTAATAGCTTAAGGGTAGATTCTAGCAACCACGTAGTAATAGTTTTAATATATAGTTTCTAGAGTATTATAACGAGAGAAAGAATTTGAAATTAACTAAAAATCATTTATTATCTACTTACGGATTTTTCAATAAGAAAATAGAAAATTAATCAAATCTCAAAAGTTGTACATAAATCTTTTATAAAATAAGGAATATAATAAGTGCATATGCTTCTAGTTAATTTATACTCTCTTTTTTGTTTAAGGTTGATTTATACTCATTACTTAAAAGTCACTATTTAATAAAAGAAAATAAGGTAAAATAAGAACATATATTTTTAGTAATGATTTATACACCCTAATATATTACTTAGGATGTAGGATGATTTAAATAGAAGTAAATTATCAATTTATTTATTTCTCAATTTAATTGAAGATTTACTTCTACTCAAATCACTCATATCATAAATGTTATATTAGGTGATATGAATATAAAATGATATACATTATTACTCATGTTTTTTTATATTAAACAATTTTCTCTTTCTTGTAATAGGAATAGTAAGATGAACATGTAACCTATTAGGTAAATAAGTTTTGTCGGGTAAAGCGATCACTGAATTAACTCTCAGCCTTGTTTCACAATATATTCAGGATGAAAAAGGCATATAAATTGTACAAGATTTAACTAGCTCTGATACAAACTATCATCCTCCTCTCCTCCAAAACCCTCCCAGGCACGAAACTCGATATGTCAACCCTAACCCACTCTGACACCCTAATCCGATCTAAAGTGTTTTGCCCAGACTTGTTTTGATCTAAAACCCCATCCTCTCCACCCTCGACTAACCGATCCATGAAGTTTCACCTCTCCATCATCACTTTTGCTAACATCTGATACCTTAATATTTCTATTCGTGTTTCATAAACTTCTCTTTCACTTTCATCTTCTAGTTGTTCTCTTTGTTTCTCTCTTTCGCATTTATGGTGAGCATTAAAGACGATGAGAAAGAGGATACAGGGGAGGATATCACTCTCTCTCCAGACAGAGAAGCAATTTATGCAAAGTATGATAAACCAAAACTCTTTATTCGTATAGTAGAAATAGGTAATATTAACTTGAGCTACCTCAAAAAATTATTATTCAAAACTGGGGTATCTCTGGTCGGATCTCATCGATAAGAGGGGTACGAGTCTTTGTATAATCCAGTTTGAAAAACAAGAAGAGTTGGATATTGTCTGGACTAATAGACCCTATCATATTTTTGGGTTCCATGTCCAGGTACAAAAATATGATGAATGTGCTAGGAAACCTAAATTGCTTGAGGAAACTTCATTCTGGCTTAATATTTTACGCATTCTCCCTTTGTTCTTGAAAAAAAGGTAATGTTACAAAGATTACAGCTAAACTGGGGAAAGTTACTGATACTGAACTTCCTAATCCGGAGAAATTCAAAGATAAATCCTTAGTTCGAGTTTGAATTGATTGTTTAATAAAAAAACCTATGTTATCTGGATTTATGTTTAAAATCTTGAATGGACAGTTTGTATGGATCTCTTTTAAATATGAGAAGCTTTTTGATTACTGCAATCTGTGTGGGATTCTTTCTCATGAGGAAAGAAACTGTGACAATCCTCAAAAACTGATTACTAAGCTAGGAAATTTGATTAGATACTCTGAACAAGAGAAGAGAACAAATGATTTTGTGTTTAGAGCTGCAAATAATGGACCTTAGGTTCATAAGAAAAAGACTAAGAGTCCATTGAAGAATAAGAATAAGTTGGGAGGAAATAAAAAAGAAGGTGTAATTGAGAGGAAAGTAAATGAAAAAGAAAATGGAATGGCTTTTACTGACAATCTAATGTGGTCCAGTCTTTACTTACTTTGCCAACTGTGGACTTGGGCCTAGAGTGTCAACAAGGAGTGGCATTCAAGTCAAATATTAGACCTCTAAGCCCAGGTGAAATTAATGCTCTATGTGGGCCAAATCTCAGTACCCCACTTAAGTGAAAGAGCCCAAATGTCTTAATTTATCTATCTATCACTTTAAACTCAGACAATAACATTTGTTTTGGATCACTTGAGAGAAACAAAAACCGCACTCAACAGGTCAGAGAGGATTTAGGGGTACCCTTGAAGATGAAGTTGTTTCTTTTGTTCCTGCAACTCTCATTGACTCTATTTCTAATGGAGAAGATGATGAGATGGAGGAAGCGTTGTTTTTGGATAAAGAAAGCAATGAAGATGGTACTGAAAAATGGGAAGATGATGGGTCACTTGAAGGTATGGAATCTGAAGCGGTTTGTGGAGTTGACCCTCATCAACCCCAAATCCCTCAATAATACAAGCTTGGAACTGTCAAGGCATTGGGACGGCTTTGACAGAATTAAGCCTAGTTGATATGGTTAAGGCTCACCATATTGAGGTACTTTTTCTCTCTGAGACGTAAATTAGATTTTTTAGTTAATCTTAGCACAAAGTTGAATATGACACTTGTTGCACACATTGACCCTGAAGGTCTCTGAGGAGGGTTAGCTATCTTTGTTGAAGTTATTAAGAAAATCAAACTTATAATTTCTGATAAGAACTTAATTCACTATAGTTACAAGGGTTCTCAAATTGGATTATGTGAGATTATCTTTGTATATGGACCAACAGTAATGTAGAGAAGGAATGTTTTCTTCAAAAAAATCTCCGATCTTTGTCATACAACTAACTGTTGGTGTATATTGGGAGATTTCAATCTCATAAGATTCCATTATGAGAAATTAGGAGGAGAAATTGGTACTTTTCATAAAAAACATGACTTTGTTCAATGATTTTATTGCTACTAATTATTTGTTTGAATTGCCAGCTAAAGGATGTAATTTATCTTGGTCTAACAAGAAAAATGGCAACCAGCCCATCAAGCAAAAGTTGGATAGAATTCTGGTTAATAATGTATGGATGGATAGATTTCCAAATTCTTGGTGTTCTATCCTTCCTCCTACATGCTCTTATCACTCTCCTATTATTTTTAATCATGGTATTTTAAAATTGAAAACAAAAAAAAAAAGTTTTTTGGTTGAAAAAGGTTGGATCCATGATGATACTTTCTGCAAAAAGATTTTAAAAAACATGGAAAACTCAATCCTTTGATTCACTGAGAGGTGTTTAAAGGTTTGGTATGAAACTTGTTCATATTCATAAACATGTTACACTTTGGGCTAGGAAGAGAATATGAAACAATATAATCTTAATCAAAACAACCTTAGCCCAGATGGAGAACCTGTTTAATGAACCCTTTTCTGAAAACAATAAAATTGCTTTTGATAGTTTGAGCATGGACCTTGAAAATTACTGGAAAAAGGAAGAAATGTATTGGGAGCAGAGGTCTAGAAATACTTGGCTCAAACTTGGGATAAAAATACAAAGTACTATCATGCTATTACTAAAGCGAAGAGAACTATCAATAGAATCTTAAGACTAAAAAATGGTGTGATGGTGAATGGATTCTGAAAAAAGTGAGATTATCCAAAAAATTAAAACATATTTTAACAATGTGTTTAAAACCAGCGTGGCAAGAGATTATGATCCAGTACCGAGTAAGATCAATAAAAAATTTACAAATGAAATGACTGATCATTTGATTCAACCAGTGAGTGTGGGTGAGTTAAAAACTGTTTTTTGGTCCCTTGGAAGTGACAAATCACTAGGGCCAGATGGATTTGGAGGTTTTTCTTTAATAAATTTTGGGAAGAGGTTAAAATTGATCTTCTTGACTTAGTTTCCGATTTTATTTATTATAATTCATCACTAAAGGATATTAATTTCACTATTATTTCTCTTATTCCCAAGTGTACTAATCCTGAATTGGTTTCTTCTTTCCAACCAATTAGCTGTGTAAATTTCATATACAAAATAATCTCAAAAACCTTGACTAATAGATTGCAACCTTGGTTGGGTGAGATTGTTTCCGAAACTCAAACTGCATTTATACCAGGAAGGTCTATTTTTGAAAATATTATTATTGCCCAGGAGGCAAGACATTTTTTGAAAAATAAAGGAAACTCAAAAACTATATTTTGGCTATCAAGGCAAATATGAGTAAAGCCTATGAAAATATTGAATGAGATTTTTTACTTGATTTACTTAAACAAATGGAATTTCATAACAGATGGGTTCAATGGATTGAGAATTATGTCTCTTATGTTACTTATAATATCCAAATTAATGGTGAGCTTGTTGATATTGAAGTACCTCAAAAAGGTATTAGACAGGGTGACCCATTGTCACCCAACCTCTTTTGTTTAGTTACTCAGGCTCTCACTTCCTTGATTGAGTATTATGTGCAACTTGGATTGATCAAAGGAATTAAAATTGCGACATCTACCCATATGAATACACATATCCTTTTTGCAGACGATAGCCTCTTTTTTATAGAGGCGGATGAATATAATATTTATATTTTTATTACTGCTCTTAACTGGTATATCTATGCTACTGGTCAGAAAATAAATCTCAATAAAAGTGGAGTACTTTTCCGTAAGAATACTCCAACTGATGTAAAGAATAAGATCTCTACTCAACTTAGAATGAGAAGATTGGAAGATCTGGGTAAATATCTTGGTATTTCATCTTCCTGGGGTAAGTCAAAGGTAAAATCTTTAGAATTGTTGGTTGAAATGATTTTTAAGAAAATGGAAAGTTGAGATACTAAAATGCTTTCCAAAAGTGGCAAGGAAATCTTTGTTAAGGTATTATGGTGCAATACCAAATTTCATTATGTCAATTTTTTTAATTTCTAAAAAACTCACCTCTGATTTAAACTCTTTATTTTCTAAATTCTATTGGAACAATAAAGGGGAGACTAGATGCCATTGGATTAAATGGAAAACCTTGATGAATATTAAAGAAGATGGAGGTTTAGGGTTTAAATACTTCATATGCAAAACTTGGCACTCTTGGCATCTAATGCCTGGAAATTTATGTTGAATAAAGAGTCACTTCTATATAAAGTTTTTAAGGGTAAATATTTCCAAATTCAATTTTTTTTGAATACCTCTTTGAATTATAACTGTTCTTGGGGTTGGAAATTTTTTGATTGAAGGAATAAGCTGTTTTAAAGATGAAATTTTCTGGTCAGTCGGTAATGGCAGAAAAATAAAAATTTGGGATGATTTCTGGACTCCTTCTAATCGAGTTATTTAAAAACCCCAGGGTTGTATGGTAAAATATGTTTCAGAGTTGATTTTACCTGGACAAAATGATTGGAATAAGGAATTGATTAATGAACTATTCACTCCAAATGTTGCAGCAACCATTTGTGAGTTATATCTTCCATCTTTCTACTGTCTTGACTCTTCTTCTTGGATTTTCTCTATGAATGGAGAAATTACAGTGAAAGATTTCTATAAGAAATTGTGGAAGGCTCAACAAAGGAATGAAATGACCAAAGATAAAAAAAAAGAAGTAACTCATTTTCTTTGGATACACAAGATTAGAAATTCATTTGGCAAATGAAAGTGATGCCAAAAATCAAAAACTTTATTCGAAAATGTTGTGAGAATGACCTGTCAACAAATGAAAATAGGTTTAAGAGGAGATCTATTGACTCTTCCAATTGTGATATTTGTGGCGATAAGGATGAAACTATTGAACATTTATTATTTCAATGTTCTTGGGACAGGGCAGTGTGGATTGCCAGCCCACTTTGTCTTAATTCACTCACTCAACCTTTTTGTCATGTTCTGCAATGGTTACAATTTGTGAGACTTTGTTCAAAAGAAAGGGGTGATCAAATATCTGATTTGGGAGAACTCGCTTTCTTTATTGCTTGGTTTATATGGAAAGATAGAAATGAATTTATCTTCAAAGGAATTGCTCCTAACCCTTTGTACACTTTTAAAAATCAGTTATAGCCTATGATGAGTATGTTCTAGCTAATGAACACACTATTGAGACTAATGGAAATACAAATTATAACTTAAATACTAATCTAATTACTTTTAGTAACAAGGAAAGAAGGGAAAGTAGGAATCAAGGAACTCACCTTGGATTAGGAAATGGCAATGGAAATTTTGTACAGTTCAGTGATGATGTTAGCTGTAACAAGTCTAAATGGAAATCACCTGTGCATGACTCATTTAAAATCAAATGTGATGCTTCAGTTAATTTAAGTATTAATAAAGTTGTCTTTGCTTGTATTTTAAGGAACTTTATAGGTTACATAGTTGAAGGTTTTGCTAAGGAGATTATTGTCAACTCAGTTGCAGAAGGTGAAGGAAGAAGGATTTTAGCCGCTTGTGAGATGGTTTCAAGATATCTTCCAAGAAGTGTTGAACTTGAAATTGACAATTCTTGTATTATTAACCAAGTTAATGCCAGTTGTAAAATTTCTAGTTTAACCATAGTATTGGTTAAAAACATTATTTTTTGTAAAGTTTTGTATAAGCTAAAGATCTCCTTTGTGAAGATGTCAAATAATAAAATAGCTGATTGGGTGGTTAAACAAAAACTTATTTGTTTGGTCTTTGGAATGTTTTCCCTCTTTCCCAATTAACTAAGTTGCTAGCTTTTGAATTTAATCAACTCGGAATTGGATAATTTTTTGGGTTTATTGTAATCTTTATGATTTCGACTAAAAAAAAAGAAGGCATATACATTAATCTTAGACATTATATAATTATACACAACACTGCACAATTAAATTAGACATTATATAATCATACACAACACTGCACAATTAAACTTCAAATCTTCAATTTATTATACATACAAAAAGATGAACCTTTTTTACATCAAATCAAAATAAAGGCTAAAAATTCACGTTGCTAAAACTTTCTCAGGATTTGCCTCCAAATTCGAACTCCCCAAATTCATGCTGCAAAACAATCAAGTGTTATCCTCCTAATTGTGACATTCTACTAAAGGTTTTAATTGGAATAAATATAACCTTTAAAGCTTATTATTTTTCATAACCTAAACAAGGACAATCTATACAACCCGCCACCCGGTCATATATAATACATAAAACAATATTAGTACTGGTTTATCTTCTAAACTAATAGATTAGTAGGTTGTTTCTGGCTAGGTAGCCAGTCATATATAGTGCATAAACAAGATTAGTACTGCTTATCATTTGGGCTAGGAGATTAGTGTCAACTGTCATGATACATAAAAGCCTATAAATTAGCTTAAAAGCATACACTAAATTAGCTTAAAAGCATACACTAGCTATAGGTCAGTAAAAAAGTAAAAATAGGATAAAGAATACGTACGGAGGTTCCATGAATTTGCTGCATCATTTTCATCTTCTCTTTAGTTCTTTCCCTTGCTTTTTCTCTTGCTTTGTCCCTCATTTTCCTCTCAATGGGATGAAATGGATTTCTCTTAACTACTTTATCCCCCTTGTTCTTCTTCTTCGAATTTGCAAGAGTTAGGTTCTCGCTGTTAGCATATTCATTCATTCGTGGAATAACTTCGCACTCAGAAATAGATGGTGCAGTACAATAATTCCCACCAAACACACAGCTACTGGTTACCATATTCTGAGGCAAGCTTCCCTTAAGCTCATTAATCTTGTATTTTGACTTGTTCAGCAACCACTCAACTGTTTTACTAGCCTTATCAAACCCTAACTTGTCATGAAGATCGAAAAACTTACGAGCAACATCAAGAGAAAGCCTAATTCTTCTGTCTCTTGGTCCATTAGCAGTGTTGATTTTGCTGTGCCTATCTTTCTTACCTGCACATTTCTTTTTTGCGACAATTTGCTTATTGAGTACAGCATCTTTCTTGCTTGTATCTGCACAACCACCTCCCGTTCTAGCTGTTAGAGAGTGCTGCTGAAGCTCTTGAATGTAAAGATCTGGTAGAATCACAGCTGGATCATTATCTTCATAGTGCATATAAGGAGAAAGATGGTAGAATGAGTAAGAAGAATCTTCATCAAGTACTGGACTAGTGACTATGAGATTACAAGTGTAGTCGTTAAGAAAGGGAGTTTGGGGGATCCCTTGGGTACTGAAGGGAAACATATTAAGCACAATTAACCCTAGTTCTTTTGGAGCTATACTATCTAGCACAGCTTTGAAAAAAGCAAGTATTGTGTATTAGTTAATGAAAGAGATATATAACGAGAGTGGGAATCTCACACTCGTGTATAGTTGCATTAACTATTCAGCTTTATAATATTGCCTTGGACTCACATTATATGCACGTATGTGCCATGTATTTATTTCATTTTGAGTCTAAAAATCTGCTGAAAATCAGCCCAATTTTCAATTTCCTTAAGTTATAAAGTCCAACCCATAATATTATTTAATTAAGAGGAAATTACTTTACACAGCCATAAAATCCCCAACTTTATATAATACATCTTAGTTGGGAAAAGTTATTTTTTACAGCCATTTTCTAACTTTCTGGTTAGCTGTTTGTCTATTTTACTCTTGTTCGCGATGGGTACCGACCTGCATTAGTTACCTATTACATTAAGTCAAACCCCATACGGTACAGACCCACCTCGATTATTAACTCCTATGGCAAAAAAACATCACACAAAACCCATGGGACTGCACCCACAATTACTTTAAACAAACAAAAAAGCACAACAATGTTAATGGGGCTGGCCCCTTCATGAACACACAATCTAAAAACAACTCATTCAATCAATGTCTTTACCAAATTCATTTTACAAACAAACACAAAGTAATTATTTGCCAACAATCAACTGGAAACAAAACCCAAAACAAAAAAAACTCCAACAAAGAAAAACTCAAAAACCATTACAGAATTTCACTTCACGGGGCCGCCCCCATGGTCTTGATGGTTTTGTTGTTGATAGCGGTGGCGCGATGGGGCTTAGCCCATGATTTATCAATTTAGCAATGAAGATTCTGATAACTGACAAAGAGTTGGAAAAGAATATCTACTGCTCCTATATGATTCAATGGTGCAATTCCCGTGAAAAACAAGGGCACAACCTGAATTTTTTTATGAAAAAATTAGTATGCGATCAATAATAATATAAAACACCAACAATTTATTGATTTTTTAAGTACCTCATTGCCGAATCCAACTCCAATATAGGTAGAGAAAATGGCCATCTACAGGTAGAGCATCCATGGTGATCTTAAGCTTTTAATTCACTGGCTTGGACCCATCATGGGATGGTGCTTCAACTATCTGTACACATCAAGAGAAGGAGCCTCAAAAGTCTGGACCCATCAAGAGAAGTGGCCTCAAAGGAGATATGGGGCTTAGAATCTTGTTTGTGGTGGTGCGGAGGTGCTAATCTGGTTGGTTGTGGTGCGGATCTCGAACCCATCAGAGTTCGTGTGTAGAGATGAAGTTCAAGGTTCTGGTTAAGGTGGGGATGCAGGTGGGTTTCGTCTTATTGGTGATGAGCAGTGGTCATAGATATTGTAAGGGGGCAGTGGTCAGTGTTGATGGTGGTGAAGACGGGTTTCAAGAGGGTGGGGTGGGTGGTTCTGATGCTGATGATGGTGGGGAACGACAGTTATGTGGGGTTGATGCTGATGATGGTGAGGATTTGAGGTGGTGGTGGGTTGGTGGTGGTTTGATCAGAGAGGGTAGGGGCGGTGGTGGATTGGTTAATATCAGAGAGAAAAGAACAGAGGGGAGGGGGGTCGTGTTTCATGAGAGAGAATAGCTTAGGGTGTGGGTGGTTATATAATGGTAATGGTAAGGGGTTTTTGGGTTTTTTACCCATAATAGTTGGGCTAATGGATGTTAATAGAAAGAGAGAGGGTCTTTAGGCTATAAAGAATAAATGACCCTTTAATTAAAGTCTAACCAAATAAGAACTTGAAGCACTATTACTAAAATATCTTCTCTTTACTTTATAACACAATCCTCTCTCATTCTTTTTTACTTTTATACCTTTTTTTTTATTTTTTTGTTATGTTTTTATTATTTTAATTTCAGAGTTTTTATTATTTTAATTACAAGATATACATTCTCGGGGGTACGTACCTACATTTTCTGTGAGGTACGTAACTATTTTTTGTTTGGGTACACACCTATTTTTCACATGGTACATACCTGTGACTTTTTGTCCATGTCAAAGTCTAGGAATACAGTTTTTATCAGGAGTTATCCATGTCAATGTTTAGTAGCGGTACCCTATGGGCTGTACCAAAAGGAATATACCATACAAAATCCATTTCACACTTGCATAGGAACAAGAAACAACAAAAAAATAGTATTAATAGATTTTATTTAGGTTTCTTTTACATTAGTGTAATATTGTCAAAATCGAATATCACAATGCATTTAATCGGAATTAATTAGCTGTCTATTTTCCATCCCAATTTTTACTTTAGTTTTTAGAATATGATAACAAGCTTATACTTGATGGACCCAAAATGCTGGACCGTAAGGGCCAAACCTTAAAGGGCTAGGCCCACCTCATTTGTCACCTGCAAAAACAAAGAATAATGGTTAATGGACCCCAAACACATTTTTTAAAAAAGGAACATTTTAGTTTAAAAAAATGTAGTGGGTCGGATCTGTAACGAAAACAATAAAAGGAAAACAAAATTATTAAAGAAACGAAACGGCCTGGACCTTAATCGGCTGGGCCTGATGGATGGTGATGCTTGTAGGGCTGCGGTGGTCGATGGAGGATCAGATGAACTAAGGGGCTGGATTAAGACCTATGAATATGATGAAACTTTTGAGCAAATTATAAACAAGGAAGTTTTACATAGATCTGCTCTGCTGCATTTTGTCAAAATTGTCTAGACTTGATCCCGTTAGACCTGTGGGGGCTGGACCCAAGTGGCCTAGACTAAGGGGGCTGGACTAATGGTCCTTAACTAAGGGGGCTGGGCTTATTCACCTTGACTACGGGGCTCGACGATGAGGTTGTTTACCTGCAAAACTGCAAAATAAACGAACGTTAATCACAAGCATACACAAATAGATCTGATGCTAATAATGGACAAGAATGGAGGAGCGAAATTTTGAGAATCTCTGGTTCATGGTGGTGGTGGATCTGGAGAACAAAGGTGGAGCGAGGTGGCCTTGCGTTTATGAAAGATGAACACCAGATCGACGTGATGGTGGTGAGAAGGTCCATGAACACCAGATCCAAACATGATGGCGAAGAGAGAGATCGGCGGCTTGCCTTCCAGCGAACGGCGTCGGAGTTTCACGAACGGAGGAGGTCCATATATGATGGATGTGGTGCAGAGGGCGACTCATCTTGTGGTTCACGAACGGCGGCGATGCTCTAGTTCATGAATGGCGGTGATGTTCTGGTTCACGAATGGCGGTGGAAGGTGGATAAGGTGATGATGGTGATGTTTAGGGATGGCAACGGATCGGATTATTGCAAAAAAATCCAAAATCATATCCATATCCATTTAATTTATCAAAAACCAAACCCTAACGGATTTAACCATCGGACTTACTTTTCAAAACCATATCTGAATAATTCAGATTCGGTTTTTCAAACGGTTTTTCGGATTTTAGCCATAACCCGGCTCGCGAGGCGTCTCTCTCGCAGTAGGATTCCTAACCTCGCCTCGCCCTTGTGACATGCCAAACTATAACTCTCTAAATATATTGAAAATATTGAAACAAGATCACAAATACATGAAAAATCTTCAATATATAAAATATTATGTTGATCTTTAATTAGATAACATTTTTGTCACTTCTTTTGTTAATTCTAATATTTAGATTTTAGTTTTGAGATATAAAAATACTTTTTTTTATCTATATTACTATAAAATATACAAAAATATATGATAATAAACGGGTTTTTGGGTATTCGGTTTTATTTTATCTAAATTTTTAAGCTAAAGGATTTAACCATCGGTTACATTTTTCATAACCATAACCTAACAGTTTTATCCATGGTTGCATAATCTATTTTTAATCGGTTCAAATTTTTATCGATTTTAATTTTAAACCATAACCATTTCCATCCTTATCTA
Source organism: Nemophila menziesii (assembly GCA_029959085.1). NCBI lineage: Eukaryota > Viridiplantae > Streptophyta > Magnoliopsida > Boraginales > Hydrophyllaceae > Nemophila > Nemophila menziesii. Next base: position 37,640,076 of record JARWIR010000001.1, read on the forward strand.
TAGTTGGGTTGAGACTTTTGTCCTTTTGGTAATTAAAAATCAAAAAAATATAAGAAATATGGACTTCAATATATAAAAATACATGGATTTTAGCCTTTAGTAGGTAGAATAAAATCATATTTATATATATAACGGATTTTCGTTTTTTCGGGTTTTTTCTAATCTAAAACCATAACCTAACGGTTTTAACCATCGGTTCACTTTTTAAACCCAAGCCCTAACGGATTTAACCACGGTTACATAATCTGTTTTTATTCGGTTCGGTAATCCGTCGGTTTCGGATTAAAATCGTAACCACTGCCATCCCTAGTGATGTTGGTGAGAAAGTGGTTCGGTGATGAGGGTGAGAAGGTGGATCGGTGATGATAGTTAGAAGGTGGGAACAGTCAGTGATAATGGTGGAAGGGGTTGTTGATGATGGTCCGAATGAGAGAGAGAGGGAAGAGAGAGGCTTGTATAGAGAGAAAGAGAGAGAGAGAAGAGAGGGTATGAAAGTGATTGGTAAAATTGTGTATATGAGAGTTTTGTTTTGATTTTTGGGTACTCACTGTGTCAACTACAGGAAAGAGGGTGTTTTGGGTGTTTTTCCCTATAGTAGTTAGGTTCTAATCAGGTATTTGGGTTTGGGCTTTTATTTGTTAAGACCCATGTTGTAGGGATTTCATTTATAATTCCCCATTTTGAGTCCTTTCAGTTTTGTTTGAATTGAATAGGAGTAATAGTGTGATATCAACAGTTATTTCAACTTTTAAGTTCAATATTCAACTACTTAATCTGGATCTAGCAAAGATCGATACTTGATCTAGGGTTAGACTACAAGAGACCATAAAATCAAATTTTATTAGAGTCGAAATAATTCTAAGGACTCTATTCAAAAAGAAATATTTTAACTTACACTACACCGCATACTTCTTTCCGTGACTACATTTGTACTCGCGAAAGAAGGAAAAATTAGTCGCGGAAGCCAAATTTGGGATTCCCCGATTACATGTAGTCGTAACAACTTAGTCGCGAAAACTCGTCGTTAGAAGTCACATATAACGACAAAAACTAATAAGTAGTCGTAATTGGTCGGGTGCATTTACGACTACATTAGTAGTCGTGAATGACATAAACCATTACCGACTACTTTGTTCTCGCTAAAGTAATACAACTAACGACTACAGAGTAGTCGTTATACATTAACATTTACGACTACTTAAGTAGTCGTAAAATAATTAAGTATTAGCGACTACCATTTCGTCGCTATACGTTGAGAATTAGCGACTACTTACTAATATTTTTCTAGACTACATGTAGTCGCTAATGAACTTTTTTTTTTTTAAATAAATTAAAAAGATGTCTCTGAATTATATTTAAGAGGAATCTACAAAAAGAAGCCCATTTCCTAACTTGATTAGGTTATAAAGCCTAAGTTAGGAATGGTTCTTTTAAAAGCTTAACCAAACTAAACAACAAAATTCTCTCTCTTACTTTTCCTAACACACAATTCATTTTTTTATTCTTTTGTTATATCCACTTATCCGAATGCATTCCGTACCCAATGGTACAGACATAAGCTTGTTATTCTTTTGTTATTCCCACTAATCTGAATGCATTCCGTACCCAATGGTACAGACCTAAGTTTGTTATTATTTTGGTATTTCCACTAATCCGTATGCAATTTATGGCTATGGGTCTGTACCGAAGCTTCGTTTTTGTCCAAGTCAAAATATGCCCAAGTTACGGGGTTAGTCCAAGTCAAAAATTTCGTTCAAGTCTGCACATACAGGGCTGTACCTTTTTTAATTTTAGTGTAGCGTTTCTATACGATATATCCATGTTAAAGTCCATTGGTCCGTCCAAGTCAAAATGTATGTACCCAAGCTACGGATTTGTCCAAGTCTGAACCCATAAGGCTGTACCCAATTTTTTTTGTCTAAAATACATGTAAATGAAGTAAAAAATAATAGACTTGGACTGAACATGTCTAAAATGGCTGGACCCAAGAGGACTCTGAAATGGGCTGGATAATATTCACACGTCAAATAAAAAAAGGCATGGAAATATAATGGGCTGGACACTGGGCTGGACACTGGGCTAGACACTGCCTGAACCTAGTTTTGAAAAGAAAAGAATTGGCTGGACAGTTTTACAAAGCCCAAAATGGGCTGGACAGTTTTGCACCTATACACGTTTTAAGAAAAAAACAAGTAAAAGGTTTTTTCTTGAAAAAAAAAGCCATTTACTAGTCTTGATACAACAAGGCTGGACCAAGGGGTATAGATTAGTGTGGCTGAGCCCAAAAATGCTGGACTCATGTTTATGAGTTAATATTCTGGGCTTCTTCTTCTCATGGTTGTGGCGGACTGCCTTGCACGGCGTTGATGGTGGTTGACCATGAACGGATCTCGCAGGGGCAAATCTAATGTCTCTTGAACCGATATGCAGGGGCCCTCGATCCGATATGGTTGGCCACGAACGGATCTCGCAGGGGCAAATCTAATGTCTCTTGGACAACGTGACCTGTGGCGGCCGTTTTCTGGAGATCGGAGATGCTGCGATGATGGGTGTGGCGTCGATTTGATGTAGATCGGAGAAGATGAACAAAGAAGCTCCACGGAGAAACCAACGGAGGTCAGATCTGTGTGTCGAAGGGAACGGAGGTCAGGCCCGTGATGGTGACGAAGTTCTGAGAAGATCGTGCTGCGCTGGTGGGTTCCGATTCGGTGGTGGTCTTTAGTTGCTCCGATTTGATGTTGGTACAGGGCGCCATTGATTTTCTTCTGCAGCGGTGGATTAGAACAGAGATGGTGAAGAGGGAAGGAGAAGGTGGCTCGGTGGTGTGGCTCGGTGATGATAGGGATAAGGTGGCTCGGTGATAATAGGGAGAAGGTGGGTCGGTGAGACCAGGGGTGATTCGCCAGAAGGTTGGAAGGGATACAGGGAGGGTGAAGGTGCGTACAGTGAGGAACTAATTTGTGGATCTCAATCCTATATTGGGTTTTTGTTTTTGTAAAATGGTTTTCACTGTATAATAGGGTTGGGGTTCTTTAGTTGGGTTAGTTTCTTTTAGTAACTAGGCCTTACTATATAAGTTTCAGACTTTTGGGGCCTTAAACATTAATTCACCCTATATTTAATTGCAATTTTATTGATTATTGCAATTAAATATAATTCAAAAAACATATTTTTTATTTTTAAGAAAAAAGTATACAGTTAATAATAAAAAATGCTAATTACAAAACAAAATTAAATAAAATACCAATAATATAATAATGCATTGTTTCAAACCAAAATCATCCAAAATAATCCAAAATCATCCACAAAAGTCAAAATAAAAGTCAAACCATAGTCAAAGTCTTATTACATAATAAAATTAACCAAAATAAACACCAAAATAACCAACATAGCCTAACCTACATGACATATAAACGAGTCTTCTGTTCTCCATCAGACTCACATCATCATCATCTTCATCTTCATCATTCTCTTCATCACCATCTTCATCACCTCGGCTATCAGATGCACCACCTGCTGGAGGAGTAGGGTTCGCAGGCATAGGCTAGAAAGGGGGAAAACCATGATGTACTCTCATCTCGTTAATCCATCCCACCGCATTAGTCACAACTTCCTGAGAGTAAATCGGAGGAGCAATGCTAGTAGAGGGTATATCAGGGCGTGTATATGGTGTCAGTCCTTGGGCTACTCTAAGCTCGTTTATTTTCGTCATCATATGTGTGTTATGCTCGTCTTGTGCCGGGGTAGTCGAAGGACTCGAAACACGCTTCTTCTTTCTCGGTCGGCCCATACCTGGTGTCCAACTCCTCTTCGGCGAGCCCATAACCTTAGCAACATCCCCCACCGACTCAACCTGCTCTTTAAGCGACAAGTCTCGAGATTCAGTTGACTCAGATTGACTCTGAGTCACTTTCTCTTTCATCGTCTCCTTCGACGACTACGCAAGTCGTCGTAAAATGCTAATGGTCATTTGCGACTACTTATGTCGGTGAACAAAAATAATTAAAAATTTTAAAAAATACTAGCGACTACGTACACAAAATTAACGACTACTTTAAGTAGTCGAAAACAACAAAATGTATTTACAACTACTTATGTAGTCGATAAAGATGTAAAGTAGTCGTAATTAATAAATATTCGTTAAAGGTTCATCTTAAGCGACTACAGTTAAGTAGTTGGGAAAGATTTAGTCGTTAGAGATCACGCGTGTAATATTGTTATTTAAGTTTAGTTTCATAAACTCATTACTATTTTATAGCCTAACAAAAAAAATAACTATTGATTTTTAATAACTATTTTTTTATAAATGTTTTATTAAATTATGAAAAATAGTATTATACAATGTAAGAAATAGAATCTCTACTTATATTTAAAAATGTAAGGTAGTATTCTCTCTATCTCAAAATTAATGTTCATCTATTAAAAATAATATTCTCAAAATTATTGCTCATTTAAAATATCAAGACACTTTTTTTCATCTTTTTCCATAAATACTTTTATTAAAAATTAAAAATTTATGCTTTCAATGCCTATTTCAAAAATGAAAACACTTTATGAAGGGTAATTTTGTAATGGTGTATGTAATTATTAGATTTCTTAATATGTGTGAAAAACTAAGGTTACATTATTTGGGAGGGAGAGAGATATCTACTCGCTAGGTATTCTCCCAATATGTTATAATTAATATTCCGCTATAATTCATGGAGGTATGATGGGGTACAAAGCGAATAACATAAAAAAACGTGCACAATTTGAACTCATTTATAACCGTCTCTATAGAAAATGTTTCGATTCTCATAATATATTGTTTCTTACTCGTCAAATATGATTAGCCCTCTATTCTAAAATAATTGTCCACTTAGTGTTTCACACATATTAAGAAATATAATCATTACATGCTTTATTACTAAATATCTTCTATAAAGTTTCTTGAATATATAAAAATTTATTTGAAACATAAATTTAAATATTTTGATATGGATAATAATGGAAAAAAGTTAAGAAAAAAGTGACTTGATATTCTAAGTGGACAAATATTTTGGAACTACATTTTTAGTAAGTAGACAATTATTTTGGAACGGAGGAATTATATAGTAGCAGCAAAGGTAACTCTTCACAATTTTCTCCTCCAATTTTCATGGATCTTAAGTTTTCTTAGCTATTTTAGTGAGCTTAAAATCGTATTCATGTCTTTCTTTATGCACGACCATTTCGCACCTCATTTCAAATATATCTAGGAAAAGCACATTCAAGAATACATTATTGTTGATTCAAAATCTTCACCATATAACTAATAAAAGTGGATATAACTTTTTATATACTGTTCTATATTATCTCTCAATCTAAATCTATTATGCAAAGTCATTCATACAATGATTGCATGTTTAGTTTTAACACATGAATCCCACACTATGTTCTTCCAAGTTTCGACAAAAGATCGATGGAGAAATAATCCATAAGGTTTTAAAGCATAATATTCACCACTAGCACTACTATGTATTGCGGTTTCAGCGGCTAAACCGTAGGTGATCGCTGAAAGTGATTGATGGGGACAAACATTAGAGGCCACCTACAGTGGACAAAAGAAAGGAAAAAAAATTAAAATTAAACTTTTACCGGCCACCTTAGTGGTCAATAGAAGTATGCGAAAAAGTTAAATATCCAAACTTTCCCACCTTTCGTCTTGCTCGCTTCACGCATTTAAGACTAACATATCTAGCAACCTGATTTCGCCTAGGGTGTGATAAAAATAAGATAAAATTAAGCCAAGAAACTACGCACTCTCACCCTAGACAGGCACGGTACTGCAAGTATTACAGGACGTATGCAAGTTTTAATGATAAGTTAAGTTCGTTCTCAGGGACTTAAGTGTGTTATACGAATGGGTAGCAATTACGAGTAAGAAGTAAATAATTAAAGACAGAAAGTAAAAACAAATAGATTTTCGAATTTAAGAAGTAAACTAAGAAAATAAAGACAATAAAATAAAAGATAAGAAATATGAGATGAGAAGTATAGCTCAGGTTTTGCTGGTATGCACTAATCCTTCTAATTCTATCTATAAATCTAGTTAATAAGGGAGAATATTAGCTCTTGGTATACTTAGTCAGGATTCTAAATTCCCATACCTTAGACCTTGAGAGCGACTAAGGGGGCTACGGCCCAACCAAGAAGTGATTTCAAATAGGGTTATCAAACGCTACTAAGGCCCTAAGCAAATACTGCAATCATTGGTGATATGGTGGTTAAAACAAACCCTAATGACTATCTAGTTAGAATCATGTTTTGTCAGAACTAATATCGACACTAGACATTATGTGGTGGTTCAATAGTTAAACACCCTGTCAAGGAGACCATATAACTACTATTAAAACATCCTAAAGTGATCAGTTCTAGGAAAGACATTAAATCAAAACACATAAACAAATATTAAGTAAGTAGCTAATATCAAATTAAAACATATAATTCCCAAAGAAACTTAGATAGAAGAATTAGAATTCATAGATTATACATATGCAAAACCCAAGCTATGGGGAGTTTAGTTCATACCTGAAGGAAATAAACTAAAAGAAATTACAAAAGACATCATCTTGCTCTCTACAATGACTAAGTAATAATATTAAGGTTTTTCTAAGCAAGGATGATTTACAAGTGATATAAGGGTGTATTTATAGGTGTTTAGAAGACCTAATTCGTTTTCTTGAGGAAGAGATAAAGTATTTGACTTCTAGCCCAACTCAAATTCGTATGGAAATAAAGATAAACACTGCTGGACCGTTTTGAGCATATCTTCTTCGTTATTGGTCGGTTTAAGCTCCATAAGATACCAAAAGAATCGCAACAGAATTATCTTTGCAACTATGAAAGGAAATTAC